>OX333071.1:8704713-9354259 GCA_946863875.1 Alloplasta piceator
AGTAGATCAATTTCTGCATCTATTTTCTTTTTACATTTTATTCATGAAAACCTAAAATCGAGGTGGAAGGAAAATCCTGGATATGATGAATTTCAGGTCAAAAATTTTCATTTTTGACACCGGATTTTTGAGAATTTTTTCAGATTTTTAAATACGGCCCTCAAGGTTTTTGAAAAAAAATGTTCAAAAAATCATAACGTACTCAAATTTGGTTTTAAAGATCTGAAAAAAATTCCGAATGCTATTTTGAGTTGGAAGAATCATATAAAAAATCGTAAAACGAAATCAGAGAAGTCGAGGGTCACAATCAGGACGTGGTATGGAATGCCCCATGTGCGTATTAAAAACGAGTTTGTCTTGAAAATTCTCGACGACTTGGCTTGACTTAACCAACTCTTGTCTTGAATTTTTGTCTCTCTCGCCTCTCTCTCTCTCTCTCTCTCTCTCTCTCTCTCTCTCTCTCTCTCTCTCTCTCTCTCTCTCTCTCTCTCTCTCTTTCTCTCTCTTGGAAAAGAGAGAGATACAAATTACAGCATATTTATATGTAGAGAATTGCACCTCGAATCGGAAGGTTATATTTTTCGGAAGGGAAAACGATATGTCTCGATAAATTTTAGATATAAACGTACATAGATGATAATTGTAGGCAATAATTGCAGTCATTTTCGCGCTTTGAGAATCGATCGGGTCAACTTCACCATACAGGAAGAATCCCTGAGAGAATTCTTCCCAATACAAATTGAACTAATTACCCAAAAACTGATAAGCCATTTTTGGTTTGATTTTCAGAAGGGTCAAAATTAAAAAATTTGAAGAATCTCAGAAATTTGAAACAATTCAAAAATCTGATTATCTTAAATAATTTGAAAACCAGAATTTTGAATGACTAATATGGCTTGACCGATTTCCATTTTTTTTTTTTTATACGTAAACTTTATTTTAGATATAAATATGCATGGATAATAATTATAGACAAATGCAGTCGCGCTCTGAGAATCAATCGGGTCAACTTCACCATACAGGAAGGATCCCTTAAACAATTCTTCCTCATACAAACTGAACTTATCCCCCAAAAACTGAATATTTTTATCAATATCATCAAAAACAGTTTCGAAGGGACTTCGATTGATTTTTCTCAAGAATACATTTTGTTCGAGAAAAAGTCTGCATTATTTGAAATCAACGGCCAATTTCCCATAAAATATAGTCCGTACATTTTGGAAACAAAATATTAAGCCATATTTGGTTCGTTCTTCCGAAATGTTTGAATTCAAAAATTTGAAGAAATTCAAAAATCTAGACATCTTCAAGAATTTGAAATTCAGAATTTTGAATGACTAATCGGGCTTGACCGATTTCTAATTTTTTTTTTTACACGTAAATGTGAATAAACTTAGGGATGAACGTTTGGTTCATTCCAAAATCTCAAAAATTTTCTTAATTAGAAATCTTGTTTTGGGTTTGAAGACATACAAAGAAATTTTTAAAAGACATATAGAATATATAAAAAAGTTGTTGAAATATAAATATAATGTCATGCCCGTTACAATCTTGAATTTTTTTATTTTTTAAAAATAATATTTGGTATTTTTTGCGGTATATTTAATTGTGGTGACGATAATTTTGTTTTTAGTTGAGCCAAAGAAAGCTGAAGAATTACAAAAAAGTTATCCTCCCACTTTAACGAAAATAAAAATTAACAGCTGGAAATGGACGTTAATTAACAAATTTGCATCCTGTAGTTACAGCGCTTCAAAAATTACGACCCCAAAAATCAAATTCACCAATTTTTAAACAATTTTGGCGTGCAGAGTCCCTCTGAAATATGGCTGTCAAAAAATGCTGCATTTTTTTGGACATTTGAAAAATGTTGACAAATAGCAATGAAGAATTTACTCAATGTCGTAACACTGTTTCAACATTTATAGTCCGATAAATAACTGTGGGACACGAGTGTGTATAACTGTAAAATGCATGCATTATTGTCGGATCGACGATTTATTCAATTATCCCATAATCGCACTGAGGCATCAAAAACACAATAGATCGTGCATAAAATATCTTAGTCACATAGATGTGAGGGAAGGTCGGGACCCACATATTTTCCAACGAAGGAATATTATTTCTGCGGCAACCTCGACAGCAAAGAATTCCTCAAGAAATAATATGTTGTCTATATATATTAGGGTGAACCCAAAATTTTGAAAACTGTTGGCTACCCTCAAAAATCAAAGATTCGATTTTTTGACAATATTTAGAGGCCGCGCGAGGCGTTCAAAAACGCTATTTTTAGCGTTAAATTCACTCCATCACTGATAAACGGAAACAGATCATTCAAAAAATTCTGAATTTTTTATACAAGGTGCCCAGATATGTACTCCTTCAAACCCATATTTACTGGACATTAACAAATGGTTCATATATTCGAAAAAAAATCTCTGAAAATCAATATTTTCACGATTTTTCAATTCATTTTATCATTAAATATTGATGTTCGTCTTCTAAAATGTTTTTGTATTTCTTCCATCTTTTTTCTTGTAAAACTAAGTATCAGTATTACTTACAATGCGGAAATTGGTAATAAATAAATCTTTTTAAATATGAAAATTTCCAAAATAAATATTTATCAGTGATAAAGTGAAATTAACGCTAAAAATGGTGTTTTTAAACGTCCCGCGCGCCCTCTATACATTGTCAAAAAATCGAATCGTTGCACCGAAACCATTGTTTCAACGATATCTTTGATTTTTGAGGGTAGCCAACAGTTTTCAAAATTTTCGATTCACCCTAATATATATATACAATTTTATAGAGAGATGGTGTGTTGAATGGTATGGTGGACGTTGAGAAATACTAGGAAATTCACGATATCTCTCGTCTAATGATTATTCTATTACAAAAGAGGGGTTGAAGCGGAGAGGAAAAGGGATAAAGTTATGCAAAAGGTCATCGAGCGTAATTATTCTTTCTCTTATTATTACAGCAAGAGAAAGAGAGAAATACGCGGGTGTGTCCTGTAAAATCTCTGGTGCATACTAATATTTTTTTGTGTATGACATTCACTCAATTATAGCAGAGAATAATAAATGTTATCAATGTAACCCAAATAAATGTTATCAATGTTCTCATTATCCAATGATGGATTTTTAGCCAAATTTAATAGATACTTATCGCACTGGAGATACTAAAAGTGTTTTAAAAATGGGAAAAATTGATTTTTGCAATTATTAAACTGTCGCCATGAAGTCTTAAAAAGTTGCAAAAATTGTTTAGGTAATAAAAGCCTCGGAAAATTTGAAAAGAAGTTTGCTGCAATGATTTCCGTTGAAATGGAACGTAAATATTGTTTATTACAATTTTAAATAGGACTGTCAATGACAAAAGTGTTTTAAAATAGGAAAAAGTTGATTTTTCCAATTCTTCATCGAGATAAATTCACTAAAAGTGTTGAAAAGTTGCAAAAATTATTTACCACAATTTCAACGATTACAAAAATTATTTTATACAATTTTAAATAAAACTTGAAATAACAAAAGTTTTTTAAACAAAGGAATATTTAATTTTCAAATTGCTTCCTGAGCCAAAGTCACCAAAAGTGTTAGAAAATTGAAAAAAAAAAATGTTTATCACAAATCTATCGCAATTCTATATTGTAAATCGAGCAAGAGGCCCTAAAAACCCTCAAAAATTAACAAAAAATATTTTTTGCAATAACTTCCACGGATAATAAAAATCAGCAATTCTAAAGCTATTGAAAAATTTTGAAAATCGCATATGTTTGATGAAAGTACGATTTTAGGTGCAGAGCAACGACATATGGTGGATTTGCACGTCCTTCGCATCGGGTCGATGGGTCGATGGGTCAACGCACGCTTTTTCCAAGAGTTACGAGTTATTATATTACCATCTATATACATATGAGGTATTCCAGACCAAGTGTGTAAACCCGTGCCCCGACTCTCTCGGATTTATTTCATTTTTTTTCATATGATCGCATTGAGTCTAAAATACACCCTAATAATTTTTTGAGATTTTTCCAAACATCCCTTATTGCAAAAAAAAAAAATTGAAAAAACGCAATTTTTTAAAAATCTAAAAAAATTCTGAAAAAACCATGATAATATATAGAAATTTTCAAGCTAGCACCCGCAGTGGGCAGATTTTTTTTTGTGTGTTTTACAAGCTATTAACGTTCTCAACATGCAAAAAAAAAATCAAATAGCTCACCTTGAGAATTTTTTGGAATTTCGAGAACGTTAATATAGCTTGTAAAACACAGAAAAAAAAAATCTGCTCATTACGGGTGGTAGCTTCAAAATTTTTATATATTATCACGGTTTTTTCAGAATTTTTTAAAATTTTTAAAATATGGCGTTTTTTTTTTTAATTTTTTTTTATGCGGGATGTTTGGAAAAATCTAAAAAAATTATGAGGGTGTATTTTAGACTCAATGCGATCATATGAAAAAAAAATCAAATAAATCCGAGAGGGTCAGGGTCACGGGTTTACACACTTAGGCTGGAATACCTCATATATAACATCGAACCAAAGACAAAGAGACGTACGACGGACGTTTATGCGAGCTGTTGCGCCTTTTTCGTTCAGAGCCATCGATATTACAAGTATTAAACTATAAAAACCGTAAATGGGTGTAATTTTTTTTCTCTACATTCTACAGTATGGTATTTATATGGGCACACTTTGCAAAATCGAGTTCTCGTTGAAAAACCACTATGCCTGTGTGTACTGTAAGGAAAAAAAATAAGTTTCTAATAGGTATAACGTCACGTGCATCCAACAGGGGAGTACTTATGATTCGACTCGCGCGAAAGCGTCGAAACGAGGCAACGCTACTATAGCATCGTCGACGTCCTCGTCTTTCCCTTCCGCGCCGCTTATATATTTTACCACTACGTTATATATATGGGGCATTCCACATCAAATCACGCGGTCATCGGCCTGACCCCCTCGGATTTTGATGTCCAATGAATTGTAGGTTTCGTTTGGCCTAAAATGTGACCTCAAATTTTTAGAAAATTTTATTTCATTTTTTAGGGGTTACCCGAACTAAAAAAAAACATTAAATTGAGGGAAAACATAAAGACAGGCGTTGTTTAAATTAATGAAATTTTTTCACAGAAACTAGGGCTCAAAACTAAAGTTTTCGTCATAGTTCGATAATGGACCAAAAATAATTACTATTTTTTTTGTATTTTAATTTATTTATTTTTATAATTTCTTATTTTGATTTTTCTTATAGTGAGAATAACAACAACAAAAATATTTTTCTAATGAAACTTGATTTTTTTTCTTGATTTAAGAGTGAAATGACAACATTTGTCGAAAATTTATTAGCTTCGACGACCTGAAATAAAACGGATGATTAATAAAAAAAAAAGTTATTATTTTTGGCACATTATCGAACTATAATGAAAAAATCTATTTTGGACCCTAGTTTCTGTGAAAAAATTTATTAATTTAAAAAAGGCCCCTCTTTGTGTTTTCCTTCAATTTCATAATTCTTTAGCTCGGACAACCCCTAAAAAATGAAATAAAAATTTCTAAAAATTTGAGGCTATATTTTGGGCCAAATGAAACCCATAATTCATTAGACATCACAATCGGAAGGGATCAGGCCGATGGCCGCGTGATTTGACGTGGAATGCCTCATATGTACATATATAAAAGTATAAACTTGTACATAGTACATAAAATCCTTTCGCAAAATAGGCATCTTCTCGGTCGACTTTTTACAACCAACATTTCCACATGCCTGAGACAAGTATGGCGATTAAAAATTCATTTTGATAAATTATCCAATAACGATTTTAAACTTTTGCAGAAAATTATTTTAATCGCTCAAATTTTACTTAAAAATTTTTCATAGTTCAAAGTGCAATTTCGTCTGGAATTGAAATTTCATGGCTTTTGAGAATTTTCAGGCAACAAAATATTAACCTAGAACTTTTACAGGTAAACACAGAAAATGAAGTGGTTTATCTTGAGCAAATGGGCATTTTTTTATGTTTTGAAATCTTGTTATTTGAAGATTTAATAAACTAAAAAATTAACATAATCTTTCAATTAATAAAATGAGCTATAATTTGCAATAGTTTAATCTATATTATATATTATTCGTGAAAAATGACGGCACTGATTTCAGCAGGTACAATTTTCTATCCGATTCCCCTTTTTCGAAAAAAAGTAAGAATTAAATATGATAATCTTTTAAATTACAATAATACCAATTAAGAATCTTCAAAAAATTGTCATAAATAAGCCAAATAAAAAGGTATAATTTAATGTTTTTTATTATTGATATTGTGATGCATTTGGAATTTGGGAATATGTTTCGATTAATATAGAAATAATAATAATATGAATAGGTCATTAACTAGAATTCACATATCAATCTGACATCTATTTACTTTTATAGAAATCCTGCATCATCAACCAGACTTATTTATTTTCTGCACCATTTTCTGTTTGATTTGGTCTTTAATTTTTTGTAAACTATATCAATCAAAAATTTCAAAAAAAAATCATCAAAAAATCACTAATAGTAAATGGATTAACGAATTTACCGTCAAAATAATCAACTTTTCGATTTTGTGCTAATTTTTCCTGGCATTTTATGATTTTTCTTAAGCTTTTGTCAAATTTTACAATCAAGGACTTCCTTGACTTTTCCAGTCATTGGGAAACCTCTGTCATTATTACTTTGGCAACGAAAAATAAAATTTTATTCGACGACTTAGACATCGACGCTTTCAATTGTCGATTTCACTGGACAGGGAAGTCAACGTGAGTCTCCTTAAACGGGCTCCCGGTTAGAAATGGTAAAAGCATGAAAAGTTAACGCGGTAAAAGCGAAACACACTCTCATATGTACATACATACATATATGGGGCGTTCCATCCCAAATCGGACAGTTTGAGAAACTTTTTTTTTTATTTCCTCATTTTTTTTGTATTTTTTAGTACCCATCAAAAGACCCTTCCTGTAAAATATTGAGATTTTTTCGAATACCCGTTCAAAAGATATTAAATTAACAAAAAAACCGATCTTTTTTTGGTATTTCGGTAATAACGTCTTTAATAATGGTCCAAATTAAAAGTTTTTTTTTCAAAATTTTTGTTTTCTTATGGCCTTATCAGAAAAAAATACATCAAAAATATTCGACGCGTTTTTGAATGAGTTTTTTTAGTTTTAAACTTTAAATCGCGTTTTTAAAAGTGAGTGTCATTTTTTATTAAAAAAAAAAAAAAAAATTTTAACATTTATCTATTCAACAATTTTTAAGACTAGTGCGATCGTGGGATTTCCATAACTACTATTTTTTTTCGATTTTTTAAAATTAACATTTTTTTTTTCATAAATTATTATGAATGCCAATTTTTGTTACTGTATAGTATTTTTTTAATCATTTTGAATTAATTTCGACATTTTTTCATTGTTAACAGCTTTTTAAAATTAATTACTAATCGATGAGCAAATAACAACAGTTCAAGAATTGTATAAGTGGGCATTGAACCTAAATAGTCTACCGAATATTGCAGTCAAAATTTTACCTGAGAAACATTATTCAGATGCAAAAGAAAGATTTTATTTGCGATACAATACTGCGAAGTCAATCACAGAGGAACACAAAAATTTCATTCAATTATTTCAATGAGCAACGGAAACGTATTGGCAAAGGAATATTTAAATTCAGGCAATAATCGTGTATGTAAGGTTTTCAAAAAAATACGTGAATAAATAAAAACTGTTGTTATTATTGTTCATAAACAGACTTCACGATTAATTATTAATTTTAAGAACCTGTTAACAATAAAAAAGTGTCAAAATAAATTCTGAATATTGAAAAAAATACTATACAGTAACAAAAATTGGTATTCATCATAATTTATTTTAAAAAAAAAAATGTAATTTTCAAAAATCGGACGAAAAGTCTTTAAAACTGTTGAATAGAAAGATGTTTAAAGCAAAAAAAAATTTAAAAATCAATAATGACACTCACTTTTGAAAACGCGATTTAAAGTTTAAAACTCAAAAAACTCATTCAAAAACTCGTCGAATATTTTCGTTGTATTTTTTTCTGAAAAGACCATAAAAAACTAAAATTTTGAAAAAAAAACTTTTAATTTGGATCATTATCAAAGAAGTTATGACCGAAATACCAAAAAAGAGCGGTTTTTTGTTAATTCAATATCTTATGAACGGGTAATCAAAAAAACCTCAAAATTTAATAGGAAGGGTCTTTTGATGGGTACTAAAAAATATAAAAAAATTGAGGTAATAAAAAAAAAGTTTTTCAAACTTTTCGATTTGGGATGGAACGCCCTATATGTATGTATGAGGTTCGTGAAAGCCAGACTTGGCAGAAATCCGTCGAGTTCTCCCTCTCTCTCTCTCTCTCCTTATCCTTCTCTTTGTTGGGAGGAGAACTAAAAGCGCGTGAGAGTTTCTAAAAACTTGACATTCTATACGCGACGTGTGACACACTCCTGTAAATTTAGCTTTTCCATTGCACACTTCCATTGCACTGTGGCTCTTTGCGATAGCATATAGGACACTTTCGAAATTGTCAACAATTTTCATTGCCCGCGGGAAAATTGAACACCTTCGAAAATTCCCTCGAGACTCATTCTGCAACGAGCATCGATTCCCCCTTTACGAAAAGAGAGGGAGAAAAAAAAACATAAAAAATTTCTCTACGTCATAAAAACCGCGTGATTCGTCATCAGTGAAGAACGTTAAACTCTATAGAATTGCAAAAATTGAAAACAAAAATTATTAATTAATTTAATCATTTTATTTAATTGTATTGTATTCTATTGTATTGTAAACCCTTGTTTTTATGAATTTTCCCACAATCACAAAATTTTCCCATGAGCAAAATTATGTTTATTATGAGATGGCCACTGAAATGCAGCACAAAATAAGAGTCAACCTGATTATATTTAGTTTTCGAGATAAATTCATGTAGTATATATATAAATGCATATTATTCTCGAGCAAAGTATATAATGTTCGTGAATAATATTATAAATTCGTATGTATCACGGTAAAGGGAAAGAGGAAAAAAAATAAAGAAATATAATGTAGACGAGAGAAGAGAGAAATTGAAAACGCGAAAAGTTCTCTTCCGGTTTTCAATCTCCCACGTGTTTTACATCTGTCCGCAAATATGTGTGTGGATATATATATGTATGACATCCCTGCCCATGCCCATAAAACAGTATACGAAGAAGTCGTAAAACTGCAGCTGTTGGAAAGGGACTATTTGGTACGTTAAAAAAAAAAAAGAAATACAAATATGCTCAAACTCCTTTTGGGTCTCTGCCCGTGGTTCTCGATTTCGCCAAAAAAGTAGGCTTGAGTATTCGTCATCTTTATTCGCTTTATGAATACAATGGAAAAACGGTACGAGCTTCGACACCATGATGAATATATATATATATATATAAATTTTTAACTATCGGGAACGCACGTGCGAAATGTGTACCCGGAATAAAACACTTCTCTCTCCTCTCTATGTTTTTCGCTTTGTTTCATTTTTCTTTTTCAACGCCTCCCTCAAGAGCCTTATTATTATTATACATGTATATATATATATTATTATATATTGAGCCAAGCGTACACGCGCCATATTAAAATTCCGTGCCCAAAATCGGAGAGCAAGAAAGGAAGGGAAGAAAAAAAAATAACTATAAAAGAAAGAGTAAATTGTGCCCGAGAGCAAAGCTCACACACAGACCCAACGTTTTTATTCGTAATAACGTGGGCGCCAAAGGAAACATTACATCGTTCTCTATATAAGAGCTAAATTATGTACATATATACATGTGTATTAGGGTGATTTTTTTTCGACTTATTTTTTTTCTTTCACTCCCCAACCGAAATTTTGTTGCATATGTCTGAAAGAAAATTCCCTGAAAGTTACAGCCCTTAATATTAATATTCAGTACTTTCCCTTCGCGTGATAAGTTTTTCCATCTAAAATACACGTAAATAAAAAACTTTTTTCGTTAAAATTTTACCACTCCGCGGTTTTTTATGCTATCACATTGATTTTGGTCGCAATTTACGTAGAATCGAACGATCTTTGAAAGTGTCCTGAACAGCGTAAGTGTAACTTACACTAGTGAGATAGTACGGGTCCCTAAAGATGATTTTTACTCAAAATTCTCGATTTTTTGCTGTTATCTCCGAAATGATTAACTTAACCGAAAAATCGTAAAGGGAAATTTTGTTGGAAATTTAATTTCCTACAAAAAAAGTCCTTTAGACCTAACTGCTAAAATTAATATTTCTTGAGATATTGAACCTTAACTTATTTATGGTATAAAATTTGTATAGTTTTCGAAGCAAAAGTTTTAAATTGTTGATATTCCATATCATATCACCATATCACATATCATATCACCAGTGGTGATATGATATGGAATATCAACAATTTGAAACTTTTGGTTCGATAATCCATAAAAAATTTCATATCGCAAATAAGTTAAGGTTCAATATCTCAAGAAATATTGATTTTAGCAATTAGGTCTAAAGGACCTTTTTTGTAGAAAATTAAATTTCAAGAAAAATTTTCCTTTACATTTTTTCGGTTAAATTAATCATTTCGGAGATAACAGCGAAAAAACGAGAATTGTAGGTAAAAATCAACTTTAGTGACCTCGTACCATTTCACCAGTGTAAGTTACACTTACGCTGTTGAAGACACTTTCAAAGATCGTTCAATTCTTCGTAAATTGCGACCAAAATCAATGCGATAGCATAAAAAACCGCGGAGTGGTAAAATTTTGAAGAAAAAAGTTTTTGATTTACGTGTATTTTCGATGGAAAAACTTATCACGCGAAGGAAAAGTACTTAATATTAATATTAAGGGCTGTAACTTTCAGCGAATTTTCTTTCAGACATATGCAACAAGATTTCGGATGGGGAGTGAAAGAAATAAAAAAAAGTCGAAAAAAAATCGCCCTAATGTGTATATATTTCAAATCAGAAATGAGCAAGATGTGGTTTCTTCCCTGCTCTTTGAGTCTCGCTGTATATATGGGATTTTTCGGGTTAATTTGACCGTGAGATATACTCGAGCCCTTACATTTTGAGATGCTTTGTAGAAATTTTTTTTTCTGTTGAGAAAAAATGGTTTTCAAATTTTGGCAAATTTTTTTCTAACCCTCTAATATTTCTCAGATAGAACTGAAGTGGGAACGAATTTTCTATCGCATGATAAACGATCTTATAATTTCTGCGAGATAAATTAAATCATTTTTTACTTAAAATTTGCGCAAAACTCCGATTATTAATATTTTTATAATATAATATAATATTTTAATATTATATTAGAGAATAATTAAATGAAAAACCCATTTCAGAATTATAATATAATACAAACCAGTAAAAAATTAAATGAATTTTTCATAAAATTTAAAATAAATTCAGATAATCAACCATTCGTTCTTACAAAGATTGTGGTAAGAAAATGTATAATCGATGTTTCGATTCATTAATTGGCTTAACAAATGCATAATCGGAGTTCCCATTTAATTTTAAGGAAAAATACATCGGTATAGAGTTTCTAAATTTTTTTTTGCATCTGAGACCCGGTAGAATTAAAGCAAAATTTATTTAATTAGCCGGACGGGTAAAGGGAGCTGAAAAAAAAATTCCACAAATTGGAAAACGTTTTTTCGAAGCCAATTTCCTTCAAAGTTATATCCAAAATCAAAGGGGTTGGGGTTCACTGGGCCGGTTGACCTGGAATATCCCATATATAATTGTACGAGACTTTGAGGGTCATGACTGAGGGACCCGTTGTCATTATAAACTTGTTTTTTTCGGGCTATTTCGTGCAACGGAGAAAGAGGAAGAAAGAAAAAGAAAGAGCGAGAGACATAGCTTAAAAACATTTTGGGGGGACGTGTGTTATATATATACAAGAGATCAAGGACTTTTGAAATTAACGGTTGCTTTATACTGGATTAGATCACATGTTTTCGGCGTCTGGCAAAAATCAATTTGCACTTCTCCCACTCTGACCTCCATTTACAGCCCCCTCCCCCCCTTAATGTCTTTAAGGCCTGTGAATTGTCTTGTTGGCTCAGTTGGCGAGGAAATATACAAATACGAGCATAAAAAAACCCGTTGATCTAACATCTTGTGACCTATTTCAAATAAATGCATAATTATGACGAATTTCGGGAAAAAAAATCCAATTTTTATTCGAACCTTTTTAACTAACTTTCTCAAATATGTAAAACATTTAACGAGACTCTCGGTAGACGTTGAAAAATTTCTCAAAGACGTCGTCAACAACGCAGATGGTTATAAAAAAAAAGGTCGAGTGATAAATTACGTTATCAATTATACACGCGTCGCGAAGAAAAACGCGAGAGATAACGTTCGAGATACATTGCGCAATCGCGTGGTTTAAAACGAAAATACCTGTACGCGCGTTCACACCGAGGAATAAATTTCATTTATCGATGCGAAAATATAAATAATTATCATTCCCCAACGATACAGACGCTATTTTCAATAAACTCATTTTTTTCTGAATTTCATCGGTATTTTTAGCAGCTTCGAATAATTTGAGATTTTTCAAATCCAATAGTTTAAAAAAATATGTCATGTTTGCAATAAGAATATTCATTGGAAATTGAATTTTTGTGGGTATAAAATATTTTTATCCATTAAAATTGGGATTTAAATGAATATAGTTTTTCAGCGAGTGAAAAATTCAAAAGATTTTGAGAAAAAGAATTAAAAACCATTGTTGAGTGCCTATTTTTTCAACTGTATCAGTATTCTTATTAATTGTGAATTATTTAACATTTTATTAATCGGACAGTTTATAAAATATGCCCTTTATGAGGTATAATAACTAGGGTGGTCCTTATTTAGAGCTCGGACGAATTTTTTATCAGACGCCCCCGCAAATCGACTCTAAATAATTCAAAAACAATACCCTAATTTTTTCAGATTTTTATCTAGACTTTAACTCCTCCCGAAAAAGGGTAGATTTCCCCATTTCAAATACACGTGTTTCGGCCATACTCTCAGTATATATTTTATTCCAAGTGTAATAATTTTTTTTTTTAATCTGTAATTACAAGATTTTAGTGTTCATTGGTGCTACTATTCGAGGAAAAATTCACATTATCATACGGGTCAATCTAGACGAGGCGCAATTCGTCTAGATTGCGTATTAGAATTTTAGACGAATTGCAATTCGTCTAGATCGACCCGTATGATAATGCGAATTTTTTCTCAAATAGTAGCATCATTGAACACCAAAATCTTGCAGTTACAGATTAAAAAAAAAAATTATTACACTTGGAATAAAATATATCCTGAGGATATGGCCGAAACACGTGTATTTTAAATGGGACAATCTACCCTCTTTTCGGGAGAGGTTAGAGTCTAGATAAAAATCTGAAAAAGTTAGGGTATTGTTTTTGAATTATTTGGAGCCGATTTGGAGGGCGTCTGATAAAAAATTCGTCCAAGCCCTAAATAAGTACCACCCTAATAACAACAGTATTCATTCCAAATTATCCTTTCACATCTTTCAACTGCAAAAAAAAAATCCGGTCATAATTGTCATTGAAATAAATATATTAACACACGCAGATCAAAAACTACAAAAGATTAGAAGAAAAAAAAATGTTAAAGACCCTTATCCCCATTTACGGTCGGTAATCCATACATAACGAGAACCTTTTAAGATTTCTCCACGCCCCTGAGAACACCCTTCAACAGTGATTCTACGTATAAGCCCTGAATTTTCATGGTCGTCAACGGACTCGTAATTTTTACGAGTTCCCACCCAAAAATTCGTCTCGTTGACTCTCGGAATTTCCAATATATGTTTCCCTACTCGAGTATCGGGGCCGGCGGCGTGTGTTTGCCGTTCAAGCGAGAAAGAAGAAACGAAAAAAAAATTTAAAAAACATTTCCAGCAATGAAAGAGAGTCCCAAGGCGGATGAAGAAAAGAGAGGGGGAAAAATAACGAAGGAAAAATTCTCTGGCCGAAAATTGGGAATTGAAAAAAAAATGGAGAATCAAAGTCGAAGCTCGATTCTTTATCTTTATATTTCTCTCCTGCCGCAGAATCGTGATGGTCTCTCACGCCGTCGTTCGAAGGGGGCGCGCGCAACTCCCGCGCGGCTCGCCTTGAAAACGGTAATCCGAGAGCGGCACAACCGGCAGCAATTCGCGGGGCCCTCCTCACCGACGGATCTCTCACGCGGGACTCGATGATTCTCGACTCTTTCGCTCGGGCCGCTCAAGGATCCCCTCTTCATTCCCACACGAGGAAGAAAAAGAAGAGGAGAAGAAGAAGAAGAAGAAGAAGAAGAAGAAGAAGAAGAAGAAAAGAACACGCTCGGACGCTGCCCGGCTTCTTCGAGCTCCTTCCATCAATACACACACACACATACATGCAAGAGTGGGGGGTCGAAAGGCCGCATATCGAAACGAGAAGAGTTCGACGGAAGAGGAAGGTCCACATTAAATCCACGCAAAACACGAGATTCCAGCGCGCCACCGAGAAAAAACAATATAAACCCTTCTCCAAAATCTTCGATCTCAAACAAGCATTAATCAATATATTTATCATAAGGCAATTTCCATCAACTTCTTCCGCGAAACCCCAAAAGCGATGTTATCGCTCTCAAGCGCGGGAAAATTCAAATGTTCAAACTTCACGCACGAGAATAAAGCAGCGTGACTGTGAAAATTAATGTTTGCTCTCGTAACACGAAAATACGGCAATAAACCGCTCGGTAAACACCAGGAATGGTTTTCAGAATACAAAAAAATCAGAAGATGGTTTGAGAGTGGGAGTGACGAGAAGCGAAGAAGAGAGAGAGAGAGAGGAGAAAAGTGAACTTGAAACGACCTTCGGTTTTGCGAATGTGTGTATCGCTCCAAGTATCTTTTCGCGAGACTAACGTTTCTTGTATTATAATACGTCTCCATTATTATCATTGTCATTATTGTAATAAGTCGGGTATTTCTCGTTTTTCTCGCAATTACGTTGACCGCGATATGTATCTACGCTTTTGCGTTGTTGTTGACAGGACTCGTGAACGAGAGAAAAGAAATGAAGAGCAAAAAAAAAAAATTCTCCATAAATTTTCACACGTGCTTTTTTTTCGCTTGTGCAAAAACGCTTTCTCGGGCTTCTCTCGGCTTTAGAACGCATACAAACATGAGAGAGCCCGGAAGTTCTTTTCTCGCGATTTTACAGGCAAAGAGAGAGAGAGAGAGAGAAAGCGCCAGAGTTCGATTTTGCGCCGGACGCAGACGCGCGCGCGCCCTCTCTTACGCTCTCTCTCGCTCTCTCTCTCTCTCTCTCTCTCTCTCCCTCTCTCTCTCTCTCTCTCTCCGTTAGAAAGGCCGCGAACCGGCTCACGAGAGCCCCGCTAATACGCTCCTTTTTTTTCTCAAGCAAGAGACTCTTCCCGGCGCGACGCTACACACTCGCGTGTACAAACCAGTCTCGAGAACGAAAAAAGAAAAAAAAATCATGGTCCATGGCTAACGTGGCCATAATTCGGACGATTTCGAGATTCAGAAAAAAAAAACAAAAAAAAACAACTCTTGGCGATGTTTGTGCAAATAAAAGTTTCGGAGTAATTGAAATCCATTCTCTCTTCCTCGATTTGCAATAAACACGCGAGAAATTATAAATTCGAGATTAAAGGATGTTCGATGTGATATCGACGAGAGGAATTATAATATTGTCGCGATAATTGACTTACCTTTCTCCTTTGGCGTTTTGACTTTATCCAAAAACAGGTGGTCGCCCGTGTCCAGATATCTACATCGATATATATATATATATATATGTATATACGAATAGGCACTCTAATTTGCTAATCACTGCACCACGCGCGGAGACACTCAATATTTTCTGCTCCAATTCTTTTTGAACCGTACGATAAAACGACCCTCGTTTGTATAATCTAGCGCGGAATGTCACGTTTCATAATAACGAGCGAGAAAACTTTTTTTTCGCACGCGCGTAATCCCGGTAAATAAAAAAAAAACAAATCACAACACACACACCGTTTACGAGAGAAAGAAAAAAAATATTGTTTCGCGTTAGTGTTTACGGGTAAACGACGATTAGACTCGGCACCATCGGACGAACGACAGGCGGTCCGTTTTCAGCGCGTGCGTACGTAAAGTTTCCACGTTACTGGCGCGCGTACCGCGAGAATCTAAAGATCTCGCTCCTTGTGTGTGTCTCTCGCTGTTTCTCGCTCTCTCTCTCTCTCTCTCTTTCTCCGGCCGTTCGTCTCCATCTTGCGGGGAGAGGGGCAGCTTCCCCCGCGCGCCGCGAACGCTTCAGCGGCAAAATACGAGAACGCACACACACGCGAACGTCCTCGGGGACGTTCTTCGCCTTTTCGTTTTCTTCCACCTCTCCTTATGCTTCTCCTTCCTCGTTATTCTCAAGAGGCCCCACGGGACTTTGCGGCTATAAACTTTATTCCCCACCCCGTGTAATCGCGAATTCACAGCAAAGGTAAGCGTGCACATGTTGAATGTCATCAGATTCGAAACATCGTCAACAGAGGGCTCAGCGCCATCTCTTGGAGGTGCACCGAATACCGCGCTTCGATGTGCCTGTTTTATCGACAGAGATGGGCGGCAACAATGGCGTCGCGTCCTCGCGCATTTGGTCTCTCGGATCATTTTTTTTATCTTTATTTTCGCAGCTTCCCTTCGCATTGCTTTTGATTGCCTGTTATTTCTTTGTTCCTACTTCTTTATTCTCTTGGATAATGCCCGGAAGCCCATTCGAGGCGCGTCTTTAAAACTTATGCTTTATCTTCATTTTTGTCGCGAGAAAAATACGCCCGCATGCGCATGTGCTTTTCGCACAAACATTATTGAGCGAGAATAACGATGTAACGATTGTTATGCAATCATTGATGATTATAGGATATGCGAGAAACGATTTACAGAGAAAAAATGATTGAAACTCACAATTGCTCGATGAAAATGACGAAAGAATATCTGCGAACCGTTACTGCGCGTGCTCGTGCTCGAAAGACGGAAGACGTTAGACGACTGGGGAAACTTTTCAAACCTCTGCACTGGTCCTCAGCGCCGCCGCGCGGAATTTTGCAGAACTCCGAAGCCCGGCTACTTTTTTCCTACCGATGGTAAGTCTTGTTATGTCGATTAGCGTGTTGAATTGTAAACCGCGTGCTCTAACCTCTTCGCGACCAACTGGAATATTTATAATAAACGCATTTGTTCGATAAAAAAAGAAAATGTCAAATGAAATGTTGCTCGACAAGGTATTGTCGAGTATCGAAAATCGTACAAAGAAATTTACAAATTTTCTAAGGTTAGTGCATTATTCAAATGCTCGTTCCATCGCGAGTCACATGTCATCCATTATAAAAATTATATAAAAATATTGTTTTTATATAATTGATTTGATTATAAAAATACTTGGCGGTCTCAGAAATTTCAATGTAAAAAAACTGCACGATTTTTTATTGTAAATAAAAAAGACGTTGGATTATAATTCATTCCAACCTTTGTGATTTCTAAAATTGATTAAACAAGATACAGCTTATATAGATTGAGTCAAACTTTGAGGATGATCCATTGAATTGCGGAAAAGGAAAATCATTGATTGACAAAAACTAGAAAAAAACATGAGAAAAAAATGGCTTTTACAGGTTGCCTGATTTTTGTTTTTAAATATTCGAAATATCATTCTGAGGTTTTTAAGCTGTCAATACTTTGCGAAAAAAATCTTTAGTGGGTTTTGCAAAAAGTATATTGACTTAAACATATTATGGAAACCATTTTTGGTTTCTGAAGCTATTTTTATAGAACTAACTGGAATAAGAGGTCTAATCTCAAAATTGGGAAATCACCTACAAACCTACTATAAATAATTGTAAGTTGAAAAATAAGGACAGCAAAGTTTAAATCCATTAATCAGAATTTAATTTCACAGCGTGCAGAACGACGTAGCCGAAGAACTGAAAGATTGTATAAAGGAACTTTACGATTTCACAAAAAACGAGACTGAAAGAAAAAACGATGCACTTCCGGAGCTCGTTACACAGGGCTTCGACGAGGAACAGATCTGGCAACAACTGGAGCTTCAGAATGAAGCCGAATTGACGCATTTCTTGACCGGAGTCTCCAGAGTCTTGGCTGGAGCTGAAAAATTAGAGTTGCCAGTTACATTGACGAAAAAAGAGGATGAGCGTTCCTCGGGGGAGAAAGATAAATCAGAGGATGAATCCTTGGAAGCTGAGCTTGAGGAGAGCGACGACGAGATGGATCTGGATATGGACGTGGATGGAAAGATAAATAATTCAAAGAAACAATCGAGAAAACGAATAAAACATCCGTCGATAGTCGACGACAAATTCTTCAAACTCGAGGAACTCGACGAGTATCTCAACAAAGAGGACAGGAAGGAGCGTCCGGGTGATAAAAACGAGAAGAAAGAGGACACTGAAGACAGCGATGTCGAATCGGTGGATCTGTTTGATCCCGATAGCGAAGAGGACGACGAGAACGAGAGCGAGGATGGGAAAATGATGAAATACGCGGATTTCTTCGATAGTCCTGATAGCGCTGACGAAAAGTCGAAAGATCACGAGGATTCGAGGACTCTGCAAGATAACGAGGACGAAGCGATGGAGGATATTTCTGGGGTGGAAAAAACACGCGAGAAACGTGTGAAATTTAATCTTACGAATGACTCGGACGAGACCGATAGTCTGGAGATACGCAAAGACGCTCAAGTCGACGTTGATGTCAAATCGAGTCTGGAGAATCGTCAAGAACGATTGCAGAAACGCATCGAGCAATTGGAGAGAGAAGCTTTATCGGAAAAACCTTGGCAATTGAAGGGCGAGGTAGCAGCGACGGACAGACCCCAAAATTCTTTACTCGAGGAATTCGTCGAATTCGATATTTCTTCGAGACCAGCGCCCGTTATAACCGAAAAAACGACACTCAAACTTGAGGATATAATACAACAGCGTATCAAGGACAAAGCTTGGGATGACGTTGAAAGAAAATTCAAACCCGTTGAGACGCCCCTGGAGTACAAAAAGAAGCTGGTCATGGATCAGGAGAAGAGCAAAAAGAGCTTGGCGCAGATATACGAGGATGCTTTTGTCAAACAGAGGGAAGCTACAAATGCGGAGAGCACGGAAATGGAAGTGGAAGAACCAAAAGAGCACATCGAGATACGCGAAATGATGAGTACACTTTTCAAAAAGTTGGATTCTCTCTCAAACTTTCATTATACTCCGAAACAGGTTAGTTAGCTCAGAGCGAGATAATGAAGATGGGTCATTCCATGTCAAATCGACCAAGAGTTAGAATCGGCCCCTTTTAATTTCCGTGAAATTTGGTCATGCTTTCGATTTCGACAAAATCAAGTTCTACCAAAGGAAAAAAAATTGAAATTTTTTTTCGAAAGTTATGCAAAATTCAAAATTTTACAATTTTTCAAATCTGTCAAGTTTATTTTTTAAATATCTTGAAAACTATCATAGTAACGAAAAATCATTTTGAATTATTTTTAAAGAGAATACTTGGGGCTACGAAAGAAAAAATATCCCGAAAAAAAATTTTGAAAAATGATGAATTTGGAGAATTTTAAATTTTCAAAAATTGAAAAAATCCAAGTTCTATTTTTTATTTTTTGTTCAATTTTTTTTATATAATACCTTGTACCGATCTTACAAGATCCTGAAATTTTCAGAGAGGTGTTTTTGTTTGTTTCAAAAATATACATTTTTGAATTTTTAAAAATCGTGCAAATCCGAGATCAACATTAAATTTTTGGTTACATTTTTTTTCTAAAACACTTTGTACTGATCTTGAAAGATTCTGAAATTTGCAGGATGGTGTTTTTGATTCAAAAAGATAATTATTTGAATTTTGGTAAAACAAATTTTTTTTTTGTCATTAATTGAAATTTTTACTGCTCAAAATTACAGAATTACAAAATTGCTCAACTTTACTTAACTTAGAGGAAAAACAAAAAAAAATTTTTACCAAAATTTGAACATTTTTATTTTTTAAACAAAAACACACCATCCTGAAAATTTCAGGATCTTCTAAGATTAGTACAAGGTATTATATAAAAAAAATTGAACCAAAAATTTAATGTTAATCGTGGATTTGCACGATTTTTTAAAATTCAAAAATTTATATTTTTGAAGAAAAAAAAACCCCTCTGAAAATTTCAGGATCTTTTAAGATCAGTACAAGGTATTATATAAAAAAAATGGAACCAAAAATAAAATATGGAACTTGGATTTTCACGATTTTTAAAAATTCAAAATTCTCCAAATTCATCATTTTTCAAATTTTTTTTCGGAATATTTTTTTTTCGTAGTCCCAAATATACTCTTCAAAACGAATTCACAACGATTTTTCCTAACTATAATAGTTTTCGAGATATTTGAAAAATTGTGAAATTGTAAATTTTTAATGACTTCTGAAAAAAAAAATTTCAATATTTTTCCTTTGGTAGAACTCTGTTTTATTGAAAACGAAAACTTCTGACCAAATTTCATCGAAATTAAGAAGGTCCGATTCCAACTCTTGGTCGATTTGACATGGAATGACCCAGGTATGAAAAAGAAATCAAATTTACAAAACATTTGTTTATCAATTGGTAGGCACAACCGGAAGTCAAGATTGTCAGCAATTTGCCGGCAATCAGTATGGAGGAAGTTGCACCGATCGCCACGACCGACGCTACGTTACTCGCTCCGGAGGAAATTAAATGTAAGTTCCGGTTTTTTTTGTTGTTATTTCCTAATTTTTGTTTACTTGATTGCACATTTAAATTTATCGATCTCGTTTCAGCGAAACCACGGGGCGAATTAATGGGCCGAGCCGAGAGAACGAGCACGGACATGAAACGCGAGAGAAGAAAGAAGAAGCTGAAGCAGCGGACTCATCAAAAAGCGAGCGAGAAGAAGGAAAAGACGTTGGCGGAAAAATTGAAAACAAGCGGGAAAAAATATACGAAGAATGAGGCAGCGGCGGTTATCAAGAAATTGACGAAAGACAGAAATATCGTAAAGGTGGACGAAACGAGCAGCAAAGTGCCGAAATCGTCGACGGCATTCTTCAATCAGTTGCAGGATCAAGTGAAGAGTCACATAAAATCAAAAGCCGGCAACGCCGTCAAGAAGAAAGACAAAAATTCGCACTCTGCGGTCAAATTGAAATTGTAAATAACGCAAACGGACGAATAAATAGAGATGTTTTTTTTTCTTGTTTCTATAAAACGCCAACGTTGCTGATCATTGACTCGTTAATATTCCATCGACCGGTAATGAGACGGGATTTTTTTTTTTAAAGATCTACAAATCATATTGATAACCCGTGTATTGGTGAAAAAATTGTTTTCGTCGTGTTTTTTTTATCGCTTTTTTCATCATTCAACTTCTCGTGATATGCTAAGATTTTTCTTGTTTTCTTTTTCTCATTTTGTCGCTTTCATTTCATCCGAAAAAACGCTAAACATGTACAAATGCAACGAATCACGCGTGTTCACTTATCAATACAATTACATACGTAGGCGGTAACGTTATCTATATATTTTTGTTTTTCTTTTCTTTTTCTTGTTTCCTTCGTTAAGATTAATCTAAAAACTGGTGTCTTGCACGGAGATGCGGAGAAACGAAAAAAAAGAATGTGAGAATTACGTAAAATTTTGTACATTGTCATGTTTCGAAGATTTTTCGTTAATAGTGGATTTTGATTGATGATTGCACAGTTTGTAATTACAAAGACGTTCCCTTCTTCCTTCATTCGATTAAAAATTAATTACTCTAGTTCACTTAAATACCTAATAATAAGCTTGTATTAAATTCACGATGATCGAGCGTTGACTTTTTGATTTCAGAGATTTCAAAAAGAAGACATATATTCGGGTCATTCCATGTCAAATCGACCACTTTTAAACCCGACCCCTTTCGATTTTGCTGAAAATTTTTGTCTTATTTCTAACCCCTTAAAAACATTTTCCAGGAAATTGTCAAATTTTTTTACCCAACCCAAAAAAACTTATGAATTATTCAAAAAAAGGCTTTTGTTTTTTCAAATAGCTATAACATCTTCAAAAATTGACTAATCGGAACGTTTTCTTTTTAATTTGGTCTTTACATGTACTTTTCGAAAAAAAAATTTAAGATATTAAAGTCTCAAATTTTTCACTTTTTCGAGAAAAATCATAGTTTTCTCGGAAGCGCATTTTTTATTTTATTTTTACTAAAAAAAAACTTCGTTCAATTCCGGAAAGAATGCCGCCCAAACTAGAGTGGGTGGAATTTTCCTTCTATTTTTTTTTATCGATTGGATTTTTTTTTTTCGCATCTGGGCTTATTTCACAAAACACACCACTCTGTAAATTTTTGAGGATTTATAAAGGACCTCAGAGTTTGAAAAATTGAGAAGAAAAAAAATCGAAAGTGGTAATCCGCGAAAAAATTTTGATTTTTTTCAAAAAGGTTAAAGAAGAAATAGAAAACATCTATATATAATTTTTTTGTATTTTTTTTCAAAAACTACATCTAAAAACAAGAGGAATGAAAAAATTGCCATATAGGCCCATTTCTGACCAAACCACAGGCTTTTGAAATCTAGAGAATTCAAGTATTAAATTAAATTCTGAAGAATATAGAACATGTAAAATATTTAAACGCCAAAGGAAAATAAAATAGTTTTTGAATTAGTATTAAATAAATGTTTACTAATCGTATTATATAACCAGAAAGTCCTTAGTAGAAATCATTAAGCTAGCTTATAAGTTTCGTCGTAAACAGCGTTAAAACATTTTTTCAGATTGAATTTAGAATTTTTAAAAAATATCAGTAAACGTAAAAAATATAGAATAAATGACAAGCATTTTTTTTTCAATCAAAGAAGAAATATAAAAAGCAAAGACGGCCCAAAATTAAAAAATGGCGGATTGAAAATGATATGCGTTGGATGTCTTTTTCAAAAGCCTGTGGCTTGGTCAAAAATGGGAGCAGATGGCAATTTTTTTCATTCTTTTTGTTTTTGGATATAGTTTCTGAAAAATATACAAAAAAATTTCTTTAACCTTTTTGAAAAAAATCAAAATTTTTTCGCGAATTACCACTTTCGATTTTATTTTCTTCTCAATTTTTCAAACTCTGAGGTTCTTTATAAATCCTCGTAAATTTACAGAGTGGTGTTTTTTGTGAAATAAGCCCAGTTGAGAAAAAAAATTCCAATCGATAAAAAAAAGTAGAAGGAAAATTCCACCCACTCCAATTTGGGCGGCATTCCTTTCGGAATTGAACGAAGTTTTTTTTTAGTAACAAAAAAAATAAAATAAAAAATGCGCTTCCGAGAAAACGATGATATTTCTCGAAAAAGTGAAAAATTTCATAGACTTTAATATCTTAAATTTTTTTTGTATTTTTTTTCGAAAAGTACATTTAAGAACAAAAAATTTCGAAAAAAAACGTCTCGATTAGTCAATTTTTGAAGAAGTTATAGCTATTTGAAAAAACACAAGCCTTTTTTTTGAATAATTCATAACTTTTCTTGGGGTGGGTAAAAAAATTTGAAAATTTCCTGAAAAATGTTTTTAATGAGGTAGAAAAAAGAAAAAAAATTTCAGCCAAATCGAAAGGGGTCGGGTTCAAAAGTGGTCGATTTGACATGGAATGCCCCATTCGTAATTGTTTGATTTTGCCAACGTATCGGCGGTTTTTGGATAGATATTGGAGACCACGAATCGACGATTGTTCGCCGATCGATAGTGACTCTACGTTGGAAAATAAACAATGAGAAAGAAAATTGTAAAGTAAAGGTCTGAGACAACAAATTTTCTTTTGAAAATCTCGTTTTCAAGCACATTGACGCACATTTTCACAAACATATCATTGAATAAACTCGATTACGATCTCAATCGAACGTTCTGCTGCGCATAATAAATTCAATGTGCAATATTTCTCATCAAACATTTGTTCATCATTCGTAAAATATTAAAAAATAAACAAACAAACACGATTTATTCGCCGTACTCTTCCATTATATCGAATCATAATATAAATGTGCGACTCAGCTGTTTCTTTTTTTAAATCACGAAACGAAATAAATACGTTATGCGCTTATTAAAATGCTAATCCCGGTAGAGAAAACGACGACGTCGATATCATTCGTACGGGACAAGATTCATGTTATTGGTTTACGCCTAATTACAAACCTCGTGGTAAACCTGGTGCAGAAGTAGAAGTTGTGCTTCTAGGTGATATTTTTTTTTTTTCATTCGAGAGAAAGAGAGAATAAAGATTCATGTAAACGCAATTTATAAAGATATTTTGAAACGTCACGATACCTCAAGCTTCATTTCATTTTTCACGATATCTCTGCCGATCTCTCTGTCTCTCTCTTCTTCTCTAACTTTTTCTTCTCTTCGACTAATACACCAGTCTACTCGAAATTCGTATTGAACATGTTCAATTCTTCGAATCCCGTAGCGCCACCTTGGTCCTGCAACATTTGCAACATATCGGAGAGTTCCTGTGGCTGCGAGCCAGGAACACCCTGAGCGGCGTGACTCGATTGAGGCTGTTGCCCGGTCACTTGATTATTTGATTGTCCATCCTGCTGTGGCGCTTGATGCTGCTGGCTCTGCCAAGCCCACATACCTTTAAAAAGTGAGGAAAAAAAACAAAATTAAGTATTACAATAAAATAAATCAAACACCAATCGGAGTTGTAAAAATAGTAATGTAAAAGTAATGCATTACTCATTACTTTTTACAAATTACAAAAGTAACGTGTAAAGAATGAATGTTCCAAATTACAAAAGTAACGTGTGTAACATGAATGTTCCATTACAAATGAAAATAGTAATGTGCAATGGTTGCATGTGCCATTACAAATTTTAAAAAAAAACGTGTAATGAATGAATCCTTCATTACAAATTACAGTTGAAAAAAAAAGTAATTTGTAGTGGAGAATATTCCATTACAAATTAGTTTCTGTCTACGACAATTTAGAGCAGGTACTATTTTGCTCAAAGGTAAGTCTATTAATTTTTTAATGAAAATAATTTGTGTGTATCAAATTTTTGTTAACTTTACTATCGTACTGGTAAATGTATGAACAGTGATTGTTTGGAGTAATTTTTACTCCATTCTTGAATTGCAATTTTGACAACAATGGAGTAAAAATTACTCCAAAAAATCACTGTTCATACATTGACCACTACGATAGTTAAGTTAACAAAAACTTGATACACACAAATTATTTTCATTGAAAGATTAATAGACTTACCGTTGAGCAAAATAGTACCTGCTCCAAATTGTCGTAGGAAAACCCTAATTTGTAATGGAATATTCTCCACTGGCAATTACTTTTTTTTCAATTGTAATTTGTAATGGAGCACTCATCTATTATACATTAACTTTTTTTTTATTTGTAATGGCACATGCATCCATTACACATTACATTTTAATTTGTAATGGAACAGGCGTTCATTACACATTTCTCTTGTATTTTGTAATGGTACACTTGTCCATTCCACATTACGCAGTGTAATGGGTAATGAATACAGTAATGCATTATCAAAATAATGCATTATTTACAACTCTGACACCAATGCAGATGTAACGAGAATGATCGAGTCGCAGAATCGTTCGATGTACCAATATCGATTCAACGTCCATTTGCGAATATTGGACAAAAAATTGGCACGCTCACTTTCTTCTTTGTTTTCATGAACAATTTTCATTTAAATACAACGAATCTTGGTTTTTTATTCAGTTTTGAATTAATACTCGCAAAATAATGAATTTTAGTTTGTCACAAGTAGTTTTTTTCCAACATCCATTAGAAACTGACTTCTGAGCAATTTTTTCAAAATTAAATGGTGAACGATTTTGTCGGATACTCCATTTGTCAAAAATTTGAGCTCAAAAGCTTTATAATCATGAACATTAGAGCGACAACGAGGATTTAAAAAATTTTGTTTTCTCATGAAAACAAAGCTGCTTTTCGGCAAAAACAGAAATACTAACCAGGATTATTAGGCACTGTCGTGACTGAATGATATTGTGTTGCAGGTGTTCGAGCACCGCTACTAAGCTGCGTATACGTGGGTCCACTCGGTGATCTAGATGGGCTCAATTGACTGTACTGATACCCTTCTGTGACTGGCTGTAATTTGAAATTAATACTTATTTAATAAATATTATTTTAATTTCCGAATAATTAATATTAAACGTTAAACTCTTTCCCTCAGTTCATGAATCGTTTTATCCAAATATTTCTAAATTTTTATTCCACGTAACCATTTTTGCACATCCGATTATCCTTTACTTCATGATTATTAGTTTTATTACATTATCTCCTTCAATATGTATATTTGCTTCTCACCAACGCATAGTTGAAAATTAATCAATTTTTTTCCTGGGGAAAATTTTTTGCAAAACCCACCTGTCGACTCATCGCCCAAGCTTGTTGTACAGGTGTCGGTGATGTGTTTGCCGGTTTTTGCATTCTGCTCAGTACCGACGAAGAGGCACTTTGCTGTCCCGGTGAGCCATACGCTATCGGCGATTGCGTCGTCTCGTAGCCCTGATAAACATTTTGCGTACTCGCTGGTCTCGGTTGTTGCGGTCCAGCTGCCGCAACGGCAGCGGGATGCTGCATCATGTGATGCGAGGGATACATTGCGTCACGGGCCGGATGTCTCTGGAGGGAATAATCCAATCCTGGCTGTCCGTATGCGGGAACGGCTTCGCTCTCGATTTGAGCCTCTCCACCACCGTGAAGAGATCTAAATAAATATATAAATTAATTAATTAAATAATTAATTAATTAATAATTAAAGAAATAAATAAATCATTAATGAATTTCGACTCAAAGATGTCACGAGTCATATTCAAAGATATATTTCCGGATACGATTACAAATTAAAACAGGAATTGAACTGCAACTTTTCAATGGAATTTTTAAAATGATTCTGACGTATCCAGTATAGAATTTTCTGTTGCAGGATTATGCATACAATCGTAAACAAACAGTTGGGTCATTCCATGTAAAATCTACCAAGAGTTGGAATCAGCCCCTTTCAATTTCGATGAAATTTGATCAGAAGTTTTCATTTATCATAAAACGAAGTTTTACCAAAAGAAAAAAAAATTAGAAATTTTTTTTCGAAAGTTATGCAAGATTCAAAATTTCATAATTTTTCAAATCTTTCAAGTTTATTTTTCAAATATCTCAAAAACTATTATATTTATGAAAAAATCGTTCTGGATTCGTCTTAATGAGTATACTTGTGGCTACGAAAAAAAAATATTGCGAAAAAAAATTTTGAAAAATGATGAATTTTGAGAATTTTGAATTTTCAAAAATCGTACAAATCCATTTTCGACATTAAATTTTTGGTTCAATTTTTTATATATAATATCTTGGACTGATCTTAAAAGATCCTGAAATTTTCAGGATGGTGTTGTTTTGTTTCAAAAATTTATATTTTATAACTTTCGAAAAAAAATTTGTTAATATTTTTCCTTTGGTAGAACTTTGTTTTATTAAAAACGAAAACTTCTGATCAAATTTCATCGAAATTGAAAGAGGTCGATTCCAACTCTTGGTCGATTTGACATGGAATGACCCAGTTGATTTTTATGATTGCATTTTGTTAAATATTAATAATTTTGTGTACTATTGAATTACTTTCACGGCATTTCATTGCAGAAAGTTGATACTTGTGATTAACAATAGATTGTTAAATAATTAATTTTACTTTTCATTTATTAATATTGTAATTCCCTCTTCCAATATTTTGGGAAATTTTTGTATTTTCGGTGGACGCAAATTTCAAGCGCACGATTAAAATTTACAATTTTTCCGACTCACTTAGCGGTTGTATTCGTGCAAACTATGTACTCGACATCCTGAGTGCACGGATTTGAGAATGCGAATGCTGACGTTCTCAGCCATACCCAATCGCGATTTTTGGCTCGGAATCGATAAACCGCCGAGATCACTTGTCCTTTGAGCTTTAATACTGGAATCGAGAACAATTGATGAGTCAATCATTGAAAAATGTTAATACTGGCATCAAAAACAATTGATGAGTCAATCATTGAAAAACGTTAGTACTGGCATTAAAAACAATTGATGAGTCAATCATTGAAAAATATTAATACTGGCATCAAGAACAATTTGATGAGTCAATCATTGAAAACTGTTAATACTGGCATCAAAAACAATTGATGATTCAATCATTGAAAAATGTTATTACTAGCATCAAAAACAATTGATAAGTAAATCATTGAAAAATGTTAATACTGGCATCAAAAACAATTGATGAGTCAATCATTGAAAAGTGTTAATACTGGCATTAAAACAATTGATGAACCAATCATGGAAAAATGTTAATGCTGGCGTCAAAAACAATTGATGGATCAATCATTGAAAAAATTTTAATACTGGCATCAACAACAATTGATGAATCAATCACTGAAAAATGTTAATACTGGCATCAACAACAATTGATGAATCAATCATTGAAAAATGTTAATACTGGCATCAAAACAATTGATGAGTCAATCATTGAAAAATGTTAATACTGGCATCAAAAACAATTTATGAGTCAATCATTGAAAAATGTTAATACTGGCATCAAAAACAATTTATGAGTCAATCATTGAAAAACGTTAATACTGGCATCAAAAACAATTGATGAGTCAATCATTGAAAAGTGTTAATACTGGCATTAAAACAATTGATGAACCAATCATGGAAAAATGTTAATGCTGGCATCAAAAACAATTGATGGATCAATCATTGAAAAATGTTAATTCTCTTTTAATTAAAAGAGTCAAATTTTGTTATCTTAATCGAGATTCGTTGATACCTTGCTCGAAGCTTTCCTGCATGTGCGGCAAATCCTCTTCGTGAAAGAAATCGTAACAGAGATGTCCGAGAAGCTCGGACGGTGTGTATCCGAGAATTCCGCCGACCCTCTGATCGACGAAGGTAAATTTTCCCTCGGTCGAGTGTCGTGAGATAAATTCTGTTTAAAAAAAAATGAGGATGTAATTGAACGATTGAAAAAAAAAACATACTATTACTAATTTTAAATCTGTCTTACCGCTATTACTATTCGATCCTGCCAAATCGTTGGTATTCGGTGTACTGGTCACTTGGAGTCGTCCAATCGCGACTAAGCAACAATGCGTCGCGACGTTTTCCTCGCCGGAAACACCATCCGGACCTGCGTGACCGCCGCCTCTGTCACCTAAGCCCACACCTGGTACACATGGGGGAACAAAATCACCTACAGCGTAAAATGCCCAATTAGTCCACTGTTCCTCGCGATGGCGCTTATTTAAAAAAATTATCTTTTTTTTTTTTAAATATATTATCATCATAAATTACTCTCTCTGCGGATGGATACGACAGATTAGAAATTGAGGAATATCATCGATTCATCTACAATCAATCTAGCCTTTCATCCTTCGCCATAACCTGTTGAAGGATCTAGCAAGCAATTGCTGTGCGAAATATTACAGAACCAAAAAAAAAATCCACGTAAAAAGCTTCGCGAGCTCATGCGACGAACCCAAAAGATTTGGAGAATAAAGAGAACCGTAAAAAACAAATAAAATAAATGTAGGTGAAGGATATGAAAAAAATAAAAATAAAGTGAAAAACGTAATGCCGATTGGAACAATGGAATATCGAGACCCGTACCGAACTCACCGGTGGGGGGCCAATTTTTTATGTACCCCGTGCAGTGAACAACCGCGTAACTCTGTCCGTCCCTCGCCGGTGGTCCAAGTGAATTTCTCTGCTTCATACGCTGGAGACCCTGAGCCGCGGCCATGTCACCGGACGTTTGAAGACTCCCGACTCTCATGCGACATATGAAACCTCTTCTCGATCCCATACTCAGTCTCACGGAAGCTGCGAAGAAACGACATTAAATAGATTATTGTAAAAACAAAAAATGTCCTCATTCAAAGAAAATGGGAAATTTTGTCCCGTTGCTCGGAGTAGATTTTGAAACAGAGTTGTGAAAATGGTAATATAAAAGTAATGCATTATCCATTACTTTGAACAATGTGTATTGGATAAATTTTCCATTAAAAATGAAAATAGTAATGTATAATGGATGCGCGTTCCATTACAAATAACAAAAAGTAATGTGTAATGGATGCATGTGCTGTTACAAATTAAAAAAAAAAAAGGTGTAATGAATGAATGTTCCATTACAAATGAAAATAGTAATGTGTAATGGATGCGTGTTCCATTACAAATAACAAAAAGTAATGTGTAATGGTTGCATGTGCCATTACAAATAAAAAAAAAAGTGTAATGAATGAGTGCTACATTACAAATTACAATTGAAAAAAAAAGTAATTTGTAGTGGAGAATATTCCATTACAAATTAGTGTGTTTCTACCAGAATTTGGAGCAGGTACTATTTTGCTCAAAGGTAAGTCTATTAATTTTTCAATGAAAATAATTTGTGTGTATCAAGTTTTTGTTAACTTTACTCTATTGTAGTGGTAAATGTATGAACAGTGATTTTTTGGAGTCATTTTTACCCCATTCTTGTAAAAATTACTCCAAAAATCACTGTCCGTACATTTACCACTGCGATAGTAAAATTAACAAAAACTTGATACACACAAATTATTTTCATTGAAAAATTAATAGACTTACCTACCTTTAAGCAAAATAATACCTGCTTCAAATTGTCGTGCAAAAACACACTAATTTGTAATGGAATATTCTCCACTACAAATTACTTGTTTTTCAATTGTAATTTGTAATGGAGCACTCATCCATTACACATTATACTTTTTTATTTGTAATGGCACATGCATCCATTACACTTTACTTTTTTATTTGTAATAGCACATGCATCCATTACACATTCCTTATTTTTAGTTGTAATGGATCACGCATTCATTACACATTACTTTTGTATTTTGTAATGGTACACTTGTCCATTTCACATTATGCGGTGTAATAATGCATTATCAAAATAATGCATTATTTACAACTCTGTTTTTAAATAATGCAAAATCGTTTCTCGCTTACAAATATGCTAATTGAATCGTTACGCAGTTTTATTTCAAATAATGAAGTCAATTTTTTTTTTTCAAATCATGAAGTCAAAATGAAGTCAAAACGTTTTTTAAAGGCAGTTTTAAATATGAGGATTCTATCGTTTCGCGGTTTTTTCGGAATATTGAAGGAATAAATTGAGTCAATTTGAATCATTTTAATTCTGAGAAGATTTCTGGCTATTTTTTTTTTTTTTTTTTCGACGGTTGGTATAACTCGAGTACCGACAATCTTGATAATCGACTCACACTGATGTCCCTCCTTTTTAACGGTGCCGGTTTTGAGGTCAAGAACTCTGCCGGCATGTTGAGGTTCGGCGGCGCTCAATTGTTCCCGCACTTTTTCCGTATCGTCGGGATGTACCTGAGTGTAAAGTGTCGTGCCGTACCAATCGCTTTGCGAATAATTCAGCACCGGTGCAACGGAATCCGAAACGTAGATTATGCGACCCGTGTCGCAACTAACGACGAACAAAAATCCATCGGCAGCCTCGAGGATCAAATGTTTGAGCTCCTGATCGGTGAGAAACGAGGGCTTGTAAGTTCCATCGCTGCTCGTGTTTCCCGTACCTGCAACAAATGTTTAAAATATCGATTAAACTATCACAATTTTAAAAAATAAAAAATAACTAAAAGTATCTGAACAATTTTTTCTTGCTATTCTAAAAGTTTCAACCAAAAAATTCTCACGACGGTCAGAATGTGAAGAGAAACCAAGAATTAATTTCAAAAAATATTCAAGATGAATGAGATATGAGTAAACACTTTTTTTTTGAAGTTCTGCTTGAGTCGAAACTCTTCTGAAATAATCCTTTTAAATTTTTTAACGTGCAAGAATCTGGATGGGCAACGAAATCGAGGGATAAAAATATATTTTCAAACCTGAGATAACTGCATATACCAAAATTAAACACGGGAGCAAACAACAAGAGCCACATAGAGCGTGGGGCAAGTATATCGGAGGTGCAAGATCGGAATTGCAAAGCGGATCCTGGGAGGCGGCAAGAGAGAGAAAAAGAAGCATGCTAGGCAGCGATCCGATCTTCGAACCGATATAAAAATCTTGACTCCTCCGCTCTCTCTCTTTCTCTCTCATTCGAAAGATTCCAGGAAGAGGAACTTTAACGACTTCGAAACAAGATCTGAGGTCCCTTTTCTCCTCCTCGATCGCTACAATCAGGAAGATCTAACTTTTTCACCATCTTTATACTTTTTTCCAATGTGTTAAATTGAAGCGAATTTTCAATAATCTATTCCGGTAAAGATGCGACTAAGACATTTTCTTTTTAGTTTTTAAAAAAACGGAGACAGTGTAATCAACGATTTCACACTATGAAAAACCCTGCAAATTCAAATTTGCACATTGCTCTGCTCTGTGTAAAGTTTCAGTGCAATATCTTAAAAATTGCACAAGTCAGAACGTTTACGCTATTTTTCAAAAAATTAAAAATTTCATAAAATTTTAATCCCTCGATGGATTTTTGCCAAATTTGATAGCGAACAACCTCGATAGCTATATTAGCTCTGTGCAAAGTTTCAACACAATATCTTAAAAAGTGCACAAGTTAGAGCGTTTAGGCTATTTTTCAAAAAATTCAAAATTCCATAAAATTTTAATCCCTCGATGGATTTTCGCCAAATTCAATATCAAATAACCTTAATAGCTATACTAATTCTGTACAAAGTTTGAGTGCTATAGTTTGAAAATTGCAGAAGTTACAGAGTTTACGCCATTCTTGAAAAAACGAAAAAAGTAGATAAAATCGCAACACCCGTTATAATTAAAACAAAATTTTTTTCATAATGAAGAGCAATTCGTGCTCGACAAGTGTGCCAAATTTTAGCTTGATATCTCGAAGCGTTTTCGAGTTATTAATTATTTACATCTGAAACTCAGGACACACACACACACGCACGATGTTTTAGGACACTTTGAACATATTGGCATAAAAATCGCGAAACAAAATTTTTTCACGAAAACAAAGCTTTCTTTATGAGGAATCAAAATAAATGTAATATTTATAGAAAATATGATTCAGCAAACGGGAAAATCTTGACAAGATTTCTTCTTACATTTTCGTCACTAAACATTGGATCTCTCCGATTTTCCGAAAATATAAGATATTAAATTGAAGTAAATTTATCAATAATCCATTTTGGCAAAATTGCGACTGACACATTTTTCAGAACGCAAAAAATTGAGAAAATTTTAATCATTTGAGTGAGAAAAAATCTGCGAAGGGGAAAATCGTGCCAAGCTTTTTTTTTACCAGTTTGGTCATCGAGCATTGGACCTTCTTCGATTTTTTTTTTTAATTTTTAACGGTTCTCGGTGGGTGTACGCGTGTAACCCCAAGAGCCATATCGTCATCTTCGTCGTTGTCCCTTACGACAGTCTCTCTCACCGCGGTCAGCAGGTAAAAAAAAAAAGAGAAATCCAAAGCACCGTCTCTCGCTCCCTCTCGCGCTCAATCTCCTTCTTTCGCCGTTGACTCTTCTCTCCCGGGGGCAATTTGTATTCAGTTGCCCTCTTGTCCAGGGAAAAGAGGAGAAGTGGCTATAAACAATGCGTCGCTGGCTTCTTCACCGATACGCTCAGCTATCTCTCTGAACCGAGAGTTCTCGCTCGTATAGTAACGCAACCTGCACGTGCGTACTTCGTCTGTTTTACGCTTTTATGGGTATGCGTGAGTCCAAACGAGCCAGAAAGAGGGACAGAGAGAGAAAGAGGGATAAAGAGAGAAATGTATATAGAAGAAGCGTTAAAAAGGCGTGTGTGCTTCCAGCTAAAGGAGACGTTGAGCAAACGAGCATCAACCCCACCCAATCCTCAGACCGGAAGCATATATCGTGTCTTCTGCATTCGATATAACTTCACCGTGATTCCATCCAAACGCTTTTTTTTTTATTCAACACCCGAGCTTCAAAATTCTCCTTTCTCGAATTCAATTCTTCTGTTATAAAGTCTCGACTTATTCTCCGTACATCAATCGCTTTGTCATCCTTCTCTCAAAACTTGAACGATTTCCATTCAAGAGATAAGTCACGATTTTTGAAATCAGTGCTAAATTTATGAAATCGCCTCTAAACATATTTGTACGTCGGTAAACAAAAATGAAACGTAATTTGCAGTGTATAATCTGTCCTTGACTCGGCGAATCTCTGGTAGCCATTCAATTTTAAAAAATACAACGATTTTATCAGCATTTTAGTTTTTCCGAAAGATTGGTTCGAATTTTTTTTCCTATTTCAAGGATTAACGGCTCATTTTGTTGTAAGAAAGATCAGAGCTGGGCAGTACTTGAAAGTACTCGGTACTTGCAAGTACTTGAAGTCCAGTACTTGCAAGTACAAAGTACTTAAAAAGTACTTCAAGTATTGTACTTACATTTTTCAAGTACTTCCTGTACTTGAGGTACTGTACTTGAAGTACTTTTTTCAAGTACAAGTATGAAGTACTTTTGAATGTGTCTTGTTGATGGTTGCATGTGCAAAGCTTCTGAATATGCGTCATTCCATGTCAAATCGACCAATATCTGGAATCGACCCCTTTCAATTTCGATGAAATTTGGTCAGAAGTTTTCTTTTTTCATAGAACGAAGTTCTAACAAAGGAAAAAAATTAAATTTTTTTATCGAAAATTTTTTAAATATTTCAAAAACTATTAAAGTTACGAAGAAATCGTTCTGGGTTCGTCTTAAAGAGTATACTTGGGGCTACGAAAAAAAAATCCTGAAAAAAAAATTTGAAAAATGATGAATTGGGAGAATTTTGAATTTCCAAAAATCGCAAAAATTCAAGCTGCCCATGAAAATTTTGATTCAATTTTCTTTATATAATACCTTGTGGAAATTTTAAAAGATCCTAAAATTTTCAGAGAGGTGATTTTTGTTTTTTCAAAAATATGAATTGTTGAATTTTTAAAATTCGTGTAAATCTACGCTCATCATTCAATTTTTGGTTAAATTTTTTTTATATAATACCTTGGATTGATCTTAAAAGATCCTGAAAATTTCAGGATGGTGTTGTTTTGTTCAAAAAATTAAAAAATCCTGAAATTTCCAAGATGGTGTTCTTTTTGTTTTAAAAATATAAATTTTCGAATGTTGGTAAACAAAATTTTCTTTACAAAACTTTTTAATAAATTACAAAATTTGTTAATAACGAAAACTTCTGACCAAATTTCATTGATATTGAAAGTGGTCGATTCCAACTCTTGGTCGATTTGACATGGAATGACCCAAGTACCAGAATTGACGAGACGTACGCGAAAACTTGAAAAGTACTTGATACTTGATTTTTTTCAAGTACTTTGTACTTCAAGTGACTACGGTACTTTGTTCTTGATACTTGAAGTACTTTCAAGTACTTTGCCCAACTCTGAGAAAGATTCTTAATCAACCATTTGTCTAGATAAATATTGTAAGTGAATAAAAGACATTTAAACTTTATTCTGTGAATGCTATGATTTAGCATTGATGACTGCAGAAAAAAATCTACCTGTTAAATTGATGATTAATTTAATTAATTGAGAGAACGGATGAAAAAATAGAAGATAAAGGGGAAATGCCAGAATATTTGTTCATCTCTGTTATCCGTCTATATGCGATAAAATTTTTTGAAAATAGCAGCAAATTTTCGGAAAAATGTAATTTACGTCCGTAACATTCATAATCTACTTTTTTTTTGCAACCGTGGCAGCGCGTGTAAAATCAGCACGTGTCGATCAACGCGCGCGTTTGCTTCATCATCGCATTTGGCAGAATACCAAAATATTTGTCACCTCTTATCCGTCGTTTGTGCGCGATAAAATTGCCGATAAATCGAAGTAAAAAAGATTTTTTTCGAAATGTCGATTACGTACGTAATATACGTAATCTACATTTCTCCGGCATCGTTATCGGCACGTGTTAATTCACGAGTTCATCGTTGATGCTTGAGTATCTGGCACGAGTGATTAAATAACTCCGGAATAAGTCGGAGGGAAAGAAAGCGCGGAATTGAGAGAGGGAAGTCCATCCTCGTTTGGCGCCCTGAGGTGAGGCGAAGAAGAGCGACAAAGGAAGCAACGATCAAGACGACTCGATCAAATTATGTTTGCTAGCTCCTTTTACAGCGGATAAGAGAGACAGAGAGAGGGAGAGAAATAGATAAAAGTCTCGGTTTTCTCCACGAGCCAAGAGAATTATCGATAGAACCAGAAGCTAATCGAACAATACGTGCTCAATCGCAAAAAAAGGCCTCGTCGCGCAGTCAAACGACGTATTTTTCTTCATTTTTCGCTTCTTATCGACGACCAACGATCGTCAACCATAACGCTCTCCGGCTGTTATGATTTTATTTATTTTTTTTCTCTGTCCCGATGTTATTCCGCCTGTTTGTTTTTTCCTCGAGTCATCGTCGACGATGATAAAGCTGACCACGTTGGAACGAGGAAACGAGGGGCGAAAATTGACTGAAAAAAATCTCCAGAAAAAAATACATAAAAATGGAGTTAGTTTTTTTTTTCTTTTTTATAATAGATTTTAACTCACCTCGCAATTGCTTCATATGTGCGACGGCCATCCTGAGAATGGTCAGCTTGTCCGGTTTCCTCGCCAGTGTCGAGCAGGTAGGCACCATTTCCGAGAGTTCCGAGATATAAGCGGTCATCTTGTTTCGTCTGCGACGCTCAATTTCGCAATGATTCTCTCGGCTGTCGTCGTTGTTGTTGTTTTTTGTTTGAAAAAATAAAAAGAAGAAATTAGGTCAAGGCTCCGAATGAGATTTCAGGGACGATAATGAGTTACCATGAAAATTATCACGTTAAACATCCAGAATGATCCTTTTTGGTTCTTTTTTTTTTTTTGCTTCACAGAACTATTGAACTTGTGAGAGAAAACAAAAATAAGAGACTAGACTCTGAAACGGCGAATTATCGAAAATAACTATAATATTCGACAGACACGCTATGGAATAACGGGCTGACGGATTTTCCTCAACGGCTCCATTCTCAAACTTTTTTTTTCTTCATATTTATATATCTACATTCGTATATGAGCCATTCCAGGTCAACTCACGTGGTCATCGGCCTGACCACCTCGGATTCAGTTGGAGAACTTTTTGTTTGCATATTTTGGTCTATAAAAAAGACCTTATTTTTTTCAGATTTTCATAACTTGGTTGCCCCATTAAATAATCTTTTCCCCATAACTTTTGAATAAAAATGAATTTGGACCAGGTGAATTGTGAAAATTGTTTCATAAAATCTATAAATAAAAATAAGTATTTTTATCGTAGTTTGAGAGAGGGCCGAGAATAATTTTGTTTTTTTGTTTTAAGTAAAGAAAAAAAACTTGTTTACAAATTTTGAAAATTAAATATTTTAATGATGGTTCCCTATAGGAAAAAAGAAGATAAATAAATCATATCTTGGTAAAAAAAAAATATTTTCCTATATTTTGGTAATATATTTTCTGTATTGCGATAATAGATTTTCTATATTTTGATGATAGATTTCATAAAATCGATTAATTATGGCATTGAAAAAATGTATTACTTTTCGGATGGAGTAGCACAACAATATAACAAGTTTATCTAACTATTATCAAAATATAGGACATTTATTTATCAAGATATGATTTATTTTTATTTTTATCCTGCAGGGAACCATCATTGAAATATTTAATTTACAAAATTTTTAAACAAATTTTGTTCTCTACAATTAAAAAATATATATAAATTATTCTCAACCGACTCTCAAACTATAATGAAAATACTAGTTTTTAGTTAAAGAATTTATGCAAAAAAAATCAGAATTTTAAAACTGGTCCAAAATCATTTCAAGTCAACAATTATGGGAAGAAAAATTATTTTATGGGGTAAATCAAGTGATAAAAATCTGGAAAAAATGACCTCTCTTTTTTGGATGAAAATAAGCCAAAAAAAATTCGCCAAATAAATCGGAGGGGGTTAGGCCGATGACCACGTGAATGGAATGCCCCATATATGTGTATGTGAACGTCTCACGTAACTTAAACGTAACGTGTCTTATGACTCTGCCACGGTTTTAAAGATAAATACACATATACGTACAATCGTAAATTTAATGGCGTTTAATTTATGATAATTCACGGTTAAATTTACAAGTTATCCGTGTTCACGAGGGATAGAAAAAGAGGGAGAGAGAGGGAAAGAAATATTGGAGGTAGAACCGAGCTCGAGGGAATCTCTCACACGCGAGAATCCTCGGATAATCAAGATTCAACGAACCCGAAGAGAAACCAAAGATGCTGTGAATGTGGGTGTGTATTGTAGGATCGTGTGCACTTTGGGATAGACTTTGTGATTTTTCGGACCAGAACGAACGCGTGCGGCTCACTTCGAATTACCTTTATCAAGATCTTCTTCATTTGCAAAAATTTTATCTTTCAAACGGAAAATTTAATGTTACCGCCACTTTAGAATTTTTTGATTCTTTCAACGTTTTTCATTAGTCGACAAAATTAGATGAAATTAGCCACTCACTGACTAAAATTGAAGATACTAAACTTTGATTACTTTTCCTCAGGTAATTTAATGAATTTTGGAAAAAATTGCGAAATATGGAAAAATGCTATTATTTACTGAGCTTCTCTCAAGCAATGTTGTTTTTTTTTAAATTGAAGTTTGGAGAACGATGGAAAAAAAAGAAGCTACAGAATAATTTCTAATCTGAATTATCTTTTTTTCGGAAAATTAAAAATTCCCCACAAATCTGGATTTCTGTATTAATTCTTGCCAAGTCGAATTCCAACATTTTCTATAATCAAATTTCATAATTTTCAAATATGTAGTATTTGAATGTAATATGTAGTAAATTATTTGAATATTAAAATTGCATGAAATAAAAAAATATAAATTATCTACTATTGTATGAAATTGTAGCTGGATTACTCAAGAAATTCTCCAAATCCATCAGCCCGATTTTTTTTCAAGTCAGCAAATACCTCATATGTCCAAAAATAATTCTAAATCCGTTTTCTTCATTTTGAAAATTTCTAAAATACTGGCACAAGAATTCCAAAATTTGTTTCGAATTAAAACAAACGTTTCACGAATTTTGACTTTGAAAATTTATCCTCAGAACGAATAAATTCTACAACGAAAAACTATTTTCGTTGCATTTTAACGATGGAAACTTCAAGATAGTTTTTTTTCAAGCAAATTAAAGCAAATGAAGAAACAATTGGATAAAAAGCACAAGATCGAATTGCTGATGCACTAACAATGACTTGGACATCCACGTACGTCAAATATACACCGTTGTGTATTATTATAAGGAATAATAATATAATGGGAGAGAAGTGAGTCGAGAAATGTGGCGATCGGGAGAAGAAGGGAAGATATACGCGAAGTGCGAGGAAAGAGAGAAAGATGACCGAGAGGAGAGCTCTTCGGGAAGGGTCAAAGGTCCGTTTCGAAGTTGGCCGTCTTGCTCTCCACTCTTCTCGTTCGAAAAGCAACGGCAGCAAAATTCAAGCATCTCATACCTCAACGGAAACACATAAATATATATATTTATATTAGGGTGAATCGAAAAAATCAAAAACTGTTGGCTACCGTCAAAAATCAAAGATATCGACGAAATGAAGGTCTCTGTGCAACGGTTTGATTTTTTTAATTTTTTTAGAGGGCGTGCGGGACGTTCAAAAACGCCATTTTTAGCGTTAAATTTACTATATCACTGATAAACGAAAACAGATCGTTCAAAAAAATCTGAAGAAAAATCTCTGAAAATCAATATTTTCACTATTTTTCAATTCATTGTATCATTAAATATTGATTTTTGTCTTCTAAAATGTTTTTGTATTTCTTCAATCTTTTTTCTTGTAAAACTAAGTATCAGTATTGCTTACAATGCGAAAATTGCTAAAAAATAAATTTTGCTTCCTCATAAAGGAAGCTTTGTTCTCGTGAACATTTTTTTTTCGCGATTTCTATGCCAATATGATCAAAATGTCCTAAAACATCGAGAAATCATATTTGGAAAAAATGTCCGGATGTGTGTGTGTGTGTGTCCTGAGTTTCAGATCTAAATAATTAATAACTCGAAAACGCTTCGAGATATCAAGCTAAAATTTGGCACACTTGTCAAGCACGAATTGCTCTTCTTTATGAAAAAATTTTGTTTTAATTATAACGGGTGTTCAGATTTTATCAACTTTTTTCGTTTTTGCAAGAATGACGTAAACGCTCTGACCTCTGCAATTTTCAAGGCATTGAGCAATTAAAATTTTATGAAATTTTGAATTTTTTGAAAAATAGCCTAAACGCTCTAACTTGTGCAATTCTTAAGATATTGTACGGAAACTTTGCGTAGAGCTAATATAGCTATCGAGGTTGTTCGCTATTAAATTTGGCAAAAATCCATCGAGAGATTAAAATTTTATGACATTTTTAATTTTTTGAAAAATAGCGTAAACGCTCTGACTTGTGCAATTTTTAAGATATTGTACTGAAACTTTGCACAGAGCTAATATAGCTATCGAGGATGTTCGTTATTAAATTTGGCGAAAATCAATCGAATGATTGAATTTTTATCAAATTTTTAATTTTTATAAAAGAAGCTATAACTTTTGAAATTTTTTAGATATTGCAATCAAATTTTGTGAAGAGCCAGTATAGCTATTAATGTTAATTGCTATCAAATTTGGGGAAAATCGATCGAATTTGCACATTGATTACTAATATTTTCAATAGTTAACAAAGCTTCCTTTATGAGGAAGCCAAATTTGATCGCTACTGTGTGTTAAAGGAAGCTGTGAACTATAGATAAAGATGAGGAAGCAATGTGCAAATTCCAATTTGCAGGGTTTTTTTAAATATGAAAGTTTCCAAAATAAATATTTATTTTTTAGAAATTTTCGCTTTGTAAGCAATACTGATACCGAGTTTTACAAGAAAGAAATACAAAAACGTGTTAGAAGAAAAAAATCAATATGTAATGATATAATTAATTGAAAAAAAGTGAAAATATTGATTTTCAGGGATTTTTTTTCGAATATATGAACCATTTGTTAATGTTGAGTAAATATAGGTTTGAAAGAGTACATATCTGGGCACCTTGTATTAAAAAATCAGAATTTTTTGAATGATCTGTTTCCGTTTATCAGTGATATAGTAAATTTAACGCTAAAAATGGCGTTTTTAAACGTCTCGCGTGCCCTCTAAAAAAATTCAAAAAATCGAACCGTTGCACAGAGACCTTTCTCTCAACGATATCTTTGATATTTGGAGGTAACTCACATTTTTTAATTTTTTCGATTCACCCTAAAATATATATATCATCGTGTAATGTTTCTCGTTTCACTGCCGCATGTTATTCAACTCTCCAAGCTACATGTTCGCCCCCGCAGGACATTATCCGTGTTACCCTCTCAGAGTCCGTTCATTTTTTCTTCCCCTCTTCACTTCCGCGGTATAAGAATGAAATTTGCCATTCTTTAGCAGCCGAGAATATGAAAATTGCCGAGAGTTGAATTCAGCAATTCCGTACGACGAAGTTACGTCCGATGATGATATATTCTTCATTCTGTTATTTCTCGATTTGCGAGGCAAAAAATTGAATAAGTTTGCCGCAATTCTTGATGTCGCGAAAAACGTTCCATCTCTCTCGGCAGTCTTTTTTTTTTTATTTCTCTCTCTGGAGAAGGAGAGAAGATATTTCATAGGGGAGAGCCGAAGAGCGCAAGAACCTCACTTTTAAGTTAATAACGCAATTACTGACTGTGCCGCAAGGGCCGCGGTGAAGGCGGTGAACTAAGATGATTCCTTCGCCTTTTCAATCCTCTCTCTCTCTCTCTTTCTCCGTTTCTCCGCTTCTCTTTCCTTGCCGCAAAACACATCTTGAATTTTTTCTTTTTTTTCTTCATTCTCTCTCTCTCTCTCGGATATCTCTGTTCGTCGTCGCAGCTTCCTTTTTGCATGTCCTTTTCGGATTTATAAGTATTTTTGTTGGTCTCTCCCGTTTTATAATAACAGAATGGGACTGCAAAACCAACAATGAATCCTAGTCATTTTTGGCCATCACAAAGGACGCGTGCTGGCTTTTCTTCCTTTTTGTCTTCATCTTCTCCTCTTCCTCCCTCGAAGGACATTCAGGAGAATTATACTTGTCGCGAATTCCAGTGGTCTCTCTCAATTCTCCATTATTCCATCTTGAGCGTGAATTTCCAACGATATTTCCACGCGATATCTTCTCTTCCCTCGTTGTTTCTTCCTTCGTATCGGGACAAGTGCGGCTTTTTCCTCCTTCGCCTCTTCCAGTCAGTCGATGAGAATAATCGTTGAACCTTCGAGTTACGATTAGTCGTAGATTTTCCCACGCCGGGGCGAGAATATCTGTGGATTGTTAGCGAGAATTTGCACTTTCACGTTTATACAACGAAGTGGAGATAGAAATTGAGGAGGAAGAAGAAGAGGAGGAGGAAGATGATGATGATGATGAAGAGGAGGAAGAGGAGGAAGAAATGGATCGTTGGGAGAGTGCAACGATCGTGACTAATGCGAACCGCGAAGGAAAGACTCGAGGAAAGGGAGATCTATCGATCTGGATCTATACGTATATAAGGAAGGTATAGATCCGTCGTGGGTTTAGATCGATCGACATATTTCACGTTGCCTAATAGCTCACGAAACTCTCGAATCGCTCTTACGAGTCGTGAAACCGACGAAAAAATAAATTTGAAAAAAAAAACCCATAACGGCAATACATTATATCATGTACAGCGTGGAATGAGGCAAGGATTTCCACGCTCGTTCTGCCATTAACTCTCGTAGGGTTTTCAATTATCCTTTCTTTTTCATCGTACCATTTCAATGGATCGATAAATAATACGTGATTTTGTAACGCGAACCTGGCAAATCTTTCCTTGTCCTGGACGTTCTCGTCGTCTATTCTCCTGTACTTTAGACCACTCGGATCGTCCTCGTCGGACCTGCAACAAAATAAGAAAATGGAGACATTATTCATACAATTTTTGAATTAATTTTTCGTAAATAAAAGGCCCACTGTACAATTTTTTTTTTTGCATTTCTTTCAAGTGTATAATTTCTAAAACATGTAGATAAAATTTTGAGTTAAAATCCTGAAAATTAACTGAATTACAGTCACTTTAGTGAGGGCAATTTTAATGTGAAGTCGAAGTTTACATCGTTGCAACGAAAATAATTTTTTTCAATTCATTTTTAGTGAGATTCACATTTTGCATTGTGCATAAAAAATCCCAAGTCCCCAATAAAGAGCCCAAAATCTATTTTAACGATTTTTCACATCAAAATTATCAGGAAGAATGAATTTTATTAGAAAATAAACTATTACCATTGCATTCAAATGATGCAAACTTCAGCTTCTTATTTTAATAACGAGCTTTCTAATCATCTTGAAATTTTCACAAAGTAGTTTTTACAATAAATATCTCTCGTTACCAATAATTTTAATTTCAATCATTTATTGTACGTTATATTAATTCATTAAAGTAATTAAATAATCAAGTAAATTAGGCAAATGAAATGAATTTACAAATTTTGAGATTAAAATTTTCAGCAACGATTTTCCTAATTGTGTTGTAATTATTTAATAAGTATTTTTATAAATAAGTATTTTGACAATGGTTATCTTTGGCTACCAATAATTTCCTATTTTTAACATCAGTTTGGTGTAACGACACGATTATCGCAAGAAAATGGAGATATTATTCATACAATTTTTGAATTAATTTTTCGTAAATAAAGGGCCCACTGTAAATTTTTTTTGCATTTCTTTAAAGTGTATAATTTCTAAAACGTGTAGATCAAATTTTGAGTTAAAATCCTGAAAATTAACTGAATTACAGTCACTTTAGCAAGGGCAATTTTAATGTGATGTCGAAGTTTGCATCGTTGTAACGAAAATAATTTTTTTCAATTCATTTTTCGTTAGATTCACATTTTGCCTTGTGCATAAAAAATCCCAAATCCCCAATAAAGAGCCCAAAATCTATTTTAACGATTTTTCACATCAAAATTATCAGGAAGTAGTTTTTACAATAAAAATCTCTCGTTACCAATAATTTTAATTTAAATCATTTATTGTACGTTATATTATTTCATTAAAGCAATTAAATAATTAAGTAAATTAGGTAAATTAAATGAATTTACAAATTTTGAGATTAAGATTTGCAGCAACGATTTTCCGAATTCTGTTGTAATTATTTAATAAGTATTTTTATAAATAAGTATTTTGACAATGGTAATCTTTAGCTACCAATAAATTCCCATTTTTAACATCATTTTGGTGTAACGACACGTTTATCTCAAGTTTCTGGAATAATTGCCAGGAAACTTTGAGAATTTAGTGAGAGAATCTTATCAATTCGAGTATAAACGTTGTCCTTTTATGGACATCACAATCCTTCATGCTAATAAATCGTATCCTACAAATATAGGCATATGGACGAAACCTGAAACACTGATATTCAGGTGAGAAGATTTCGTGTACAGGTTCGACGGTAAGGGAGAAAAAGAGAGGGAGAGAAATCCTTATCCATCGGTTTTCTCGAAGGATCGTAAATCCGTCAACGAGGAGGCCCGCCGGCGCAACGGCAGTCGCCTCATTACCACCGAACATTTTCTACCGCGGCGCGGGTTTGGATTAAGTATACGGGAATTATGCCAATGCATGTATATAGTAGTACCTATATAAAGCATTCTTCAGAGACCATTTTTTTCTGCTCAATTCAGCTCAATCTCAATGAAGTGTAATTATGCAAGCTCGAGGCTTTTCCCATGTGCTTGAGAAAGTTGAAAGATTCTAGAATTATTGTAAACAAAAAAATTGGAATTTGAAAAAGCCAAACTTTAGTCAACTTTAGAAGGCCAAAAAAAGGTAATTCAAAATTTGTTTTGTTCTCAACTTCCTTATCAGATATGACTATAAAACTGTTATTACAACATTGTTTCATCCTTCGAAAGTACAAAACAAAAATTTATTTTTCATTTTCATTGTTTGAGTAATTTATAAGTAGAAGGCGCCAAACTCGAAAATGTCTTGCCCCGACAGTTAATCTCAGGATTGACAAATCTGAAACAAAAAAATAAAAAAGCATTTTAAAGAGGAAGGTTTCTTACACAACAATTATCCACCGTTAATGAAAAATCGATTTAAAAAAAATGGGGGATGTTTGAAATGAAAATAAAAATTTAATTTTTCACAATTTACTTCAAACATCCGCCATTTTTTTTTTAAATTGGTTTTTCATTAACGGTGGTTAATTGTTGTGTAAGAAAGCTTCTGCTTTAAAATGCTTTTTTGTTTTTTTGTTTCAGACTTGCCAATCCTGAGATTAACTGTCGGGAGAAAACATTTTCGACTTTGGCGCCTTCTATAAATTATTCAAAAAATCAAAATAAAAAATAGCTTTTTGTTTTGTACTTTTGAAGGATGAAACAATGTTGTAATAACAGTTTTATAGTCATATTTGATAAAGGAGGTGGAAAAAAAAATCTTAGAGATTTTCTTTTTTTTCGCCTTCTAAAATAGACTAGTACCTTAAGGTATATTTTCACAAGGTTTTGTGTATTATTTATGTATTGAGGTTCAAAAAAAAATAATAAAAAATCTACACATGTATTAAAAATCAATGAAAAATTTGACAGTAAAACCTAGACAGGATTTGTTGAATATATATATATTTTTTAATGAAAAAAGTTTCAAGAATAATTTACCAATTAGCCGGATTTTTCAATTTCTCGTTGAGACAATACATTTGTTGGTTTTTTGTTTAATTGCACGTGCAGATCTTTAAATGCATACATTGTTTCTGATTTTAGGAATTGTCTGCAATTAATTAATTCGCCATTTTCGTTCATTTTTTTCAAACTTCTTTTTTAAATTTTAGTAAATCTGCCTTATTTTATATTTTTGAAAGATTTCTTATTCTGGCGGATGATTTATCCAAATATTAATTTACAATAAAATATATAACTTTTCAATACATGTTTTAGAATGCCAAATATCCTCAAAACAACTCAATGTTTTTTAATGAAGATTCCCAAAAAAATTGAAGTTTTGAGACAACCCAAACGGCAATTTCCAAATATATTCACACTTGAGTGAAACGGAAAAAAAAATTAATTCGCTCAAATTGGAGTAGAGCTTATTATGAGCTCTTAAAATTTTGTTTCAGAACTATGTTTCACGGGAAATTGACCATAGATTTAAATCAATCTCGCAGTCTTTATCAGAAAAAGTGTAATTGTAAGGAAAATCGAATGAAAAATACATATTACGATAATATAAATGAAATATAACCAATTTCTGTTCACGGAAAATTTATCATAGATTTAAATCAATCTCGCGATCTTTATCAGAAAAAAATGTAATTGTAAGGAAAAGCGAACAATACATTTTACGATAATATAATGTTATATGTAATCTGTAATCTCACATAATGAAGAAAATCCTGCAAGATCATTGAAAAAAGTCGGGGAGAATGCTTCATACAGGTTGTACTGAAAATCGTCGATGTGAGGGAGGCAAGACAAGAAGATGAAGAGAAAGAAGAAGAAGAAGAAGAAGAAGAAGAAGAAAATACGAAAACGAAGATGAGGAAAAACAAGAAGAAAAAGAGGATGAAGATGAAAAACGAAGAGAGGAAAAAAGAAGAGAAGTACTGAAAGAGAGAGAGAGAGAGAGAGAGAGAGAGAGAGAGAGAGAGAGAGAGAGAGAGAGAGAGAGAGAGAGAGAGAGAGAGAGAGAGAGAGAGAGAGAGAGAGAGAGAGAGAGAGAGAGAGAGAGAGAGAGAGAGAGAGAGAGAGCGAGAGAGAGAGAGAGAGAGAGAGAGAGAGAGAGAGAGAGAGAGCGTGCGAGAGAGAGAGAGAGAGAGAGAGAGAGAGAGAGAGAAAGAGCGATAGGAAAGGGTCTGGTGAGCAAAAGCCATAGTCCACGCTGTACGGTTTGTAGGATAGTGGCCTGGGTGATGCACGGTTCTGACCCTGAAGGGAAAGAGAGCTCGATGGAGGAGAGAGAGTACATCCCGTACTGTTTTCAGCACCGAGAGAAAGAGAGAGAGAAGGCGAGAGAGTAAAGTCGCCCTCCGCCTCTTCTTCATCGACTTTATTCTTTTCTCTTCCATGGGACCTCCGACGTTTTCAAAGAGCCTCGAGAGAGAGAGTGGCGCGATAGAAACAGAGACAGAAAGATATCAAAGGGCCTCAAAGTGGGGGTGGCAAACCCGGAGAACGGAGCGTATCCGGGTGTATCGCCAAAGAGAGAGCGAGAGAGAGAGAGAGAGCTTTGGCTCTCTCCAGCTCGGTTTGATCGCGGCTTAAAAGCTCCGGCATTACATACATCGGGTATGTACAAGAGCAAAGGGAAAGATCGAAGAATACTTTGGCAACAAAAAGTTCGATCCCCACAAAATCAAGGATGCCATTTCGTCCTTCTTCTTCTTCTTCTCCTCCCCCACTTCTTCTTCTTCCGCATTTTACGTTACCATTTGCTTATTTCTCAGCATTGTACGACAATACAATGTACTTATGCCACCCTCGAATCGAATTTGCATTCAATGCTTATCCCATCGCACACCCTCAACCTTCCTTTTTGTTTTCTTCATTTTCATTCGAGATCCCAAACGACGATACTCGAGCGAGAAAACCTTTTCCTTTTTCCTCCAGTATTCGTCGCACGAATTGAAATAAATGCCCCTCTCTCGGTTTGAGTAATGAAAACGACACACGTTTTCGTCGATGTGGTTTAGGTGGAACATCGTTTTACCAGAAACGAGACGCAGGTAGACGAAATACCTTCAGCAAAAAATTTACCGTTTTATTTCCTCGTGATCCCGATATGAGATATCTTGTGGAAACGGGAGGAAAAAAGGCAGAGTTTAAAAAAAGACTCTCAGCACAGAGATTGGGCTCTTCGGTCCGGACTTGGTGGCGCTAGCGTCCTTTTTTTCTTCTCTTTATTTTTGTCCCAAGTTCTTTTTTTTTTGTTCTTCTTCATTTAGCGTCGCTCTCTTTTTTCCTCTTTCACAGAACGTCACGAATTGACCCTCCGCTGGAGACCTCTCTTCGTCTTCCTTTCCTTCATGTTCACCTCTCGTTGGTTCAATTCCTCTTTTTTCGGTTTTTGCTGCTCGCAGAGTTTGTCATCCCCAGTTTTGTCGATATTGCGAGAATTTCCTGAGTTTAGGGTGATTCGATCGATGATGAATTGATTGAGCGATTTGTCTTGGGAGGATTTCTTCAATCGTGGAAGTTCACGAAGATGCAACTCGAGGTTGGAATTGATCCGATGGAAATCGATGCGCAGTAATTTTTCTTTCCTGCAGTTTTGCGTTTAGCATATTGAAGGTGACTTCTCCTTGGGGGAATTGTGCCACGCGCATATAACTCTCGAAGGGGCGGTTCCTGAATCCTTTCTTTCTTCGAGGATCTCATCGCTTCATTCTTCTCTTCCTTATTTCGTGACTACGTCGTTGATGCTAAACGTTCGCGCTTCCGTTCTTCCGAGGAACAATCGATCATCCCTGCAGGCTAAAAAACGGCATTTTTTTACTTCGTTGCTTGTTAAATAATGATGATAACCCGTTTTACAAAGTGAAGATCATTGATAATGATGAGAAAGAAGGGTAATCCGAGTCATTGTCGCCAGTGGTCGATCCTCGAACCCTCAGATTGTTAAATCATTTTAAGCGAATGCTTTTTCGATGAAAAAATGATTAAAAATTATTTCCTGATTTTTTCCACTTGCTGCAAAAGATTTAAAAAATTGTCATGTGATCAGAAGTCAATTAATGGGCTTAAGCCACTGTCTTTTCGTTTTGCAAACGAATTGTTACTCCATCCTTTGCTCATTCTCTTCACAATCATTGAAGCTTCGAAATTCTGCTTGATTTATCGAATTCCCATTATTTTACCATTTTTTGCACATTTTTTGAGGTACTAATCTGCTTTAGAGGAAAAAAAATCAAATTATTAAGATTTTTATCAGGTCCTTTATCAGATATGGCGATAAAACTGTTTTTACAACATTGTTTCATCCTTCGAAAATAGAAAAAAAAATTATTTTGATTCTTTGAATAATTTATAGAAAGCGCCAAAGTTAAAAATGTCTTGTCCCATGGCTGACAGTTAATCTCGGGATTGACAAGTCTGAAAAAAAAAAAATTTTAAAGCGGAAGGTTTTTTACACAACAATTTATCACCGTTAATGAAAAATCGATTAAAAAAAATGGCGGATGTTTGAAGTAAATTGTGAAAAATTAAATTTTTCATTTTCATTTCAACAATCCGCCATTTTTTTTAAATCGATTTTTCATTAACGGTGGTAAATTGTTGTGTAAGAAATCTTCCTCTTCAAAATGCTTTCTTATTATTTTGTTTCAGACTTGCCAATCCTGAGATTAACTCTCGGCCATGGGACAAGACATTTTCGACTTTGGCGCCTTATATAAATTATTCAAAGAATCAAAATAATTTTTTTTTTAATTTTAGAAGGATGAAACAATGTTTGAAAACAGTTTTATAGCCATATCTGATAAAGGAGCTGAGAAAAAAAAATCTTAAAAATTTGACTTTTTTGACCTTCTAAAGTAGACTAGTACCACGGATCATTCATTTGAGTTCTTCCTTGATTTTTGAGATGTGTCGTTGTGGATGTTAAAAATTGCGATATCAGAATGTTCACCATGCGAAATTCTTCAAGTCTGCTTCCGGTTTTTTGCAGAAAAAGTATTTTTCCCTAAGCCTAATTTTTTGGAGGTAAACCCTAATTTTTTGGAGGTAAACTCTAAAAAATATGGCTACTTACAATTTCATAGCTACAAGGTTTTTGAAAAAATAGTTTCATTCAATAGACTTAAAAAAAATGTTGCTCAAGTTCGGAAAGCTTATACCAGAAAAATTTTGATATTTGGTGAAACAGAAAAAGTTTGGTGCGCAGTTTAGACTTTTTGTTGAGTCGAAAAAAAAAAATCCTGTGGCAAATGAGAATGAAAAATATTGAGAAGGAAAAAAATGGTCCACTAGGCGGAGAATGTTCCATTCGTAATACAATACAATGTCTACCGCCGACTTATTCTCATTTGATTACGAAACTGGAGCCAATTTAGCCTACTGTGTGTATTTGCTTGGGTCAATTCGATCGCTTACAGCTCGGCTATTGTTTTTTTTTTCTGACTGTTTTAAGCCTCGAAATTGAAATAACTCAAGTGCAGCGATCCGTAGAATTTTTGTTATAACAATTTTTAATGTTCTCTTCATTCTTTTTTTCTCCATGATGTTAAAGTTTGCATCGTTGCAACGCAACGAAAATAATTTTTTTTAGTTCATTTTCAGTGAGATTTACGCTTTTCTTGTGCTTTTAGCATCCCGAATCTTCAATAAGGACCGCAAAATATATTTCAACGATTTTTCGGTCTGAAAACTCTTCAGGAAAAATGGATTTTATTAAAAAATAAATTATTTCCATTGCATTCAATGATGGAAACTTCAATATCATTTTTCTGCTCTGTCTGTGGGAAACAAAAAAAAGCCTGAGATACCTTCTCACAAAAGATTTTCGAAATGGGAGAAAAATAAGCGACTGGAGAGAGAAGAAAAGTTTGACGAATTATTTCAATTTTATACTCTTTTTCCTCTCTTCTTGATGTTCTTCCCTGATATTCCATTCGAATATACGATAAATTGTCACGCGAATGAAACGTGCGAGAATTAATAAAAAAGAAGAAAAAAAATTATAATACAGTTGAAGAGATTATGTAATGGCGATCAGTGTTGGAGTTTGTCGAGTGATCCGATTGTTGGCAAATTCACGTAATAAAAGGACAGAAACGCAAATCTCTTGTACGTGACGAATTCCTGAACGAATGGGTTTTATTTTGATACCCCAAGCGTGAAGCTGGATGCAGAATTGTCGAGGAGGTGAATATGACGATACCTGATGATTGTATTTGAATTTATAACGAATTTATAATGGCAAAATTTTAGCCACACCATAAAAAAAAATGATTCTCATTTGTCCAAATTCATATCAGTTCGATGTTGTCTCTCCGAATAATAAAAATATCCATCCTATCTTTCTACGGTATTTTTTGTAGATTTTTTCTCAACAGACTTTACAATATTAAAAATAAAATTACACGAAACAAAAATACCCCTATTTATGAAATAAAAATAAACCGATTACAATTTATAAAACTTTTTTTCCGTACATTCGCATTGAAAGAATTTTGAGAAGCTTTGGAAATATTTTTGAAAAACTGAATTGATTAATTTCGACTTTCTACTCCTGTTTAAAAAATACCTAAGAATTTTTATAATTTATACTTGGATCGACCGAGTTGGCCCATTTGAAAAGTCTTTTTTTTCAAGTTGATATTTTTTAGTATTTTTAATTGAAGAACTAGATTATATCATACAAAAATTAAATCCATTAAAATTGTGTGCTTAAAATCGTTGACTTCCGAGCAGCAGCTAAATTTAGAGTTGATATATTTAAATATTTGAAAGATTCTTAAAAAAAAATGCTCCATCAAGTAAAAAAAGATTTATTTTAAAAACTTTCCTGGTTTCCTTATGCGAAATGCTGATCAAAAAAATCAAAGATATAATTAGCCTGTAAATTTATTTCGAGTTATTGCTTGGATTTTTGAAATTCTTTCTTAAAACAAAAAATTGTGCAATATTTATAAAGTTTTTACTTTTCGATAAGATATTGTCTAAAAATATTCTGATTCTCAGGATTCGTCGCTCGATTTTTTTATAACGGTAAAAAAAAAAATTGACAAAACTTCATGAAATCAGTTAATGATGTACGTATAAAATAATCCACAGGAGTTGGATTTCTTTTTGACAGGCTTAATGTTGATGTGTTGTCTGGTAAAATTTGTTGATTTCGCAAAAACGAATGCCGAAAACATAAAGTTGTATATGTATATCCGACGAGTATCCACGAATTAATGTCGTTGATTTTCAGACGGCAAAGCTTTTACCTACGTCATTACGGTTTATTATTTTTCGCCTCTACTATAAATCGTTATCGTGTGAATATACTTGGCGTCGAGACGCTGCCGCGTCTCTTGTTATATTAGACTGATTCAAAAAAAGCGACTATTTTTTTTTTCGAAATCCCCTATTAAATACTTTCGGGGAGATGAAAAAAAATGCCTGTTAAAAGCAAAGCTCTTAATATTAATATTTAGAGGTCTCTCATCGCCAATTTCTATTTTCCATTTAAATAACGCAGGAAAAAGAAAAATTTCAAACTTTGAAATGTTATACCTTGGCTTCAAGCCAATTTACCGAAATGAGCGATACATATTCTTGTCGGGAATCGAACGCTCTACAGAAAACGTCTCTTATGATTTTTCGATAAACTCACTCCTTTCAGAGTTATTCACGGCCCAATATATATGTATATTAGACTGTGAATATGTGTAAACTACTGTTGGTCATTTCTTAAAAAATTAGGTAATTTATGTTAATGCAATTTAAACTTTTTTTTCAAGAAATATTTCACGATATTTAGTAATAAGTTTTAACATTTTGCCGGAAACTAAAAAAAAATTAAATTTACTCTCAATATAACTTTAACCTTGAATAACTTTTGAATGAGTAACTTTTTCGAAAAATGAGAGAACTTTTTTGTAGACCGTTCAATTCCCTACAAGAATACGTATCGTATATTTCGGTACATTGACTTGAAGCCGAGGTTTCAAATTTCAAAGTTTGAAATTTTTTTTACCTGTGTTAATTGAATGGAAAATAGAAATTGGCGATAAAAGAAATATTAATATTAAGAGCTCCGCATTCAACAGGCATCTTTGTTCACCTCCCCAAAAGTATTTAATACGGAATTTAAAAAAAAAAAAAAAAATAGTCGCTTTTTTTGAATCAGTCTAATAGGTATATATGATATATTTAATTTCCGAAGATCCAGCTATTTTTTTTTCTCAACTATCTTCACTGTTGGGCGAGACGTCTTTTCAAATTTGTTATTGGAAAAAGATGTGTGAAAATTATTTTTTGCCATTTTTTTTCTTCTCTCCTTTTGCTCTATCGGTTGATAAATATTTGAATCGATATTTGCGCGGTACTCGGACAGTTCGAGAGGCATTTACAGGGTATTTTGCCCAACGAGAAAATATTTTATATACATATATATTTATAATGTATGTATATGCCGATGTGGCCCCGGTGAACTCTCGATTTCGATATGAGATCCAGAACCGGCCGGTCACGATTCGCCAAAGAGACAAAACCGGATGAGAAACGAGACGGTGCACGGTCACACGCGGTCTCCAAATCGCAAATATATCAGCTAAGGATATATCAAAATATCTGGCGTCTAACACTTTGTCTTAGATTTTTTTTCAAGCGTTGAAAAAAAAAAACAGAACTTTTTAAAAATTAATTGCATTAAGGGGGGGAAACCCATATAAATGGTCGAAGATGACGAGGAATTTCGGGATTTTTTTCCAACGCAACTACTGGACCAATCGTTTCCAACTTTGGAGGCTATTTTATTGTACATTCGAAGACTTGAAAAACATTTTTTTTAAGGTACCAGGGACTCTGAGTAACTTTAAAACGCGATTTACTCGAAACTTCATTTTCGCAATTTGCGGCAGCGATAAAAAAAAACTATTCATCCGATTCATTTCAACCAAATATTTTTAGACACATCATTGCAAATCCTCGTCGATAAACCTCCATTAAAAAAAAAATTAATTTAACAATCATTTTTTGCATAAAAATGTTCGGTGAAAATTCGATCTTATTTATCGCAGTGCCGCCATTATTAAAATATTCAACTTTTGAAACTTTTTCTCGGTTTATCGACAGCGTACTTTCATATAGAATGTAAAAGTTTCTGATTTTATTATTTCGGATGAAAAACAAAAAAACTACAGCTGCCGCAATTCGACATCGCGGAAAAAATTCGTTCAGCAACGATTGGTTGCAGGCTGCTGATGAATACTTATTTTCGATTTAAAAAAATGTTTCTCAAGTCTTCGAATGTACAATAAAGTAGCCTCCAAAGTTGAAAACGATTGGTCCGGTAGTTGCGTTGGAAAAAAATCCCGAAATTCCTCGTCATCTTCGACCATTTATATGGGTTTCCTCCCTTAAGGGAAATTCGAAGAATAGTGTTTGCATGTTTAAAAAAACTGCAAGCCCGATAATTTTTTACCATTCGTTGTCACGACCCTTCGAGTACCGTTTCAATACATTATTTATATATTTATTTTGTGAAAATAAATGAATCGAGGCGCATTGCATTCTCTGCTGAATAAAAATTTTGCATATAAGGAAAAAATGAACGTTAATTAGAATCCACTTGAATAGATTTTCTGCCAGAAGTAGGTCGAAATCTTTTTAACCACTTTGCGTATCGAACTTTTCGTTGAATTAGAATTTAAAAAAGTCGTTGGAAAACTTTGAGCATTGTGAAATGTTTAATAATAGTCATAATCTGCAAAACCAAATGACCAAGTAATTTATTTTTAATTTTTGGGAGACAGTCAATTCGCAAAAAATCATTTTTAACTTGAAAGAAATCAAAATCACTATTAAAAAAATCATAAGGTCGTTAGCCTTCAATTTTCATAAATATAATTTCTGAACGAGACAAGTGAGATCGAATTTTGAGGAAAAAAATAGTTATATAGTGTGTAAAAATAATTGTGACAACGAATGGTCAAACGAAAAATCGAGCTAAACTTTTGAATAATTAATTAAAACAAAAAAATTGAAACTCAGAAATCCAATTGCAGCTAAAAAATTATTTCGATATGAGGAAAAAGTTACGTTAATTAGAATCCACTTGAATCGAATAGATTTTCTGCTAGAAGTGACTCAAAAACTTTTTAAACGCTTTGCGTATCGAACTTTTGGTCGAATTAAAAAAATTTATGAAAAAACTTGAAGCATTATGTAATATTTAACTAGACATAATCTGCAAAATCAAATGACCAAGAAATTTATTTTTAATTTTTGTGAAACGGTCAATTCGCAAAAAAATAATTTTGAACTTGAAAAAAATCAAAATCACTCTAAAAAATCATAACGTCGTCAACCTTAAATTTTTATAAATATAATTTCTGAAGGAGACAAGGAAGAATCGAAAAATAGTTGTATAGTGTTTTAAAAATAATTGTGACAACGAATGGTCAAAAAAAAAATCGAGCTGAGCATCTGAATAATTAATTGAATCACTGAAAATTGAAACTCAGAAATCCAATTGCAGCAAAAAAATTATTCCAACTGAATAAAGCAGAGTTTAAACACGGAGAAAATTTTTTTGTTGAAAATGCAAAAATTTGTTTGACTCAACCAAATATTTGTTTCCTGACGTTCAACGAGATCATTTTGGTAATTCAACAAAGATACTGATTAGTCAAATCGGTTAAATCGTTGCTTGAATGGGCAAAGTTTCAGTTCAATCAAATTGATATCTTTGTACCAAATAAATTGTGTGAATGAAAATACGAATTGTTTTTTTGTTACAGCTAAATTTATCAAGTTAAAATATACTACACTGAGAAAAAAAATGGTTGAATATACAAAATCGTTAGTTGAATACGGGCAACTAAATATTTATTTGGTCTAACTAAATAATTAGTTTCTTGAATAATTCCGCGCTTCGGTTGACCAAAATATTGTTCAGGCAACAAAAATTTGGATTGTACAACTAAATATTTAGTTGCATGTATTCAAGTAAACGATTTTGCATCTTCAACCATTTTTTTTCTCAGTGTAGAAATCAACGAAATATTTCTGTACAGCAACTCAGTAACGTGTAAATTGGACTAAACTGTATCCGGAAATTGACCAAATAATTTCGATCACCTCATATCTTATGGTTAACCAAATCCATTTGTTGAATTAATTATAGTTTCATTATTTCAAACAAATTAATATTGAATCAACTAAATTTTTTTCAACCAAATGGATTTAGTTGTTTTAACTGAACTTTTTTCTCAGTGAATTCAAAACAGACTTTCCAGACACATTTCTTCCCACTCAATGGCCATTTCTTCAATATTCCTTTATCCATCGGTTCTCCCAAACGCATTTTTTACCTTCGTCGCTTCGACTGTGGCGAATCGTTTAACGGTTGTTGCATATGATGAGGCGAAAGATTCGATCCGTAAGATATCGTTTGATTTCCGGTCGTGACGGAGGCGCCACCTGGCGGAGCTTGACACGGGCTCGTTAAAACCGCCGAAGAAGGCAACGGAGGTGGCGGTGGTCCCAATTGATAAGCCACCGTTGATGGTGGCACATAGTGGGATGGACCAGGGGGTCCAAGACCGACCCCATAACCGGTGCTTCCGGTCCCACCACCGTACATATCGCTGTCCCCAGAATAATCTATCTTGACGTCGAGATTCTCAACTTCTCAAAAATTCCGTTTCTTCCTGTTTTTATAATCTCTCCAATTTTTCCACACCTTCGTCGAAATTATTCAATATTAATATTTCCCTTCTGGATTCTTGGTCCTCTATTCTCTCATGATTTATTTTTCCCGCACGAATCGACCAAGGAAGAGATCCACGATATCAATTTCTCAATTTATTTCTATTTGGTATTTGATTAATGAGTGAACTCACAAGCACAGCACATACACATTTCTCTCCTTTTCTCTTTTTGTCTTCCTTTCTTCATATATATACATTACACTGTGCGGAAAAAAATCGATATTTTTTTTTTTAGTTGCATCCACCAAAAAAAGGTGAATTAAGGTGAAAAATGGAGAATCCCCGAAGAACAGCTCAAAAAAAATTATTTTGAGAGGCGAATTGCATTTGAATATTTTCCATAAGAATAACACAGGAAAATATTTGCACTTCTGAACGTCGTTGTAAAACTCTTTAGAAAAAAATCTCACAAAAAAGTCATTGCGATATTCTGATAGAGAATTGAATTCCCTACAAAAAAAGTCCTCACGAACAATTAGCTTAGAACAACCGTTTAAGTGGTATGGCTGTCTGAATTTGAATTGATAGAAAAACAAATTCAAAAGGCTGAAAAATCGAATTCTCCGAATTTTTCGCTTTACGAAAAAACTTTTTGGGGTTTTTTTGTAGAGAACAAGACATATAAAAGAAACGACGTCCGTCATTGATCGTGTTTCGAAAAGTTTTATTGAATGAATTTGGTTTAATAAGATAAAATAATTTGTTTTTACATTATAATGCTTAATAATCATCGTTCCTTTTATTAAGAGTCTGTTTTTTTTTTTGCATTTGGGGTATTTCTGTCGATGATTTTGCACTATGCTCAATAAACAGCGATACCACTTGAACGGTTGTTCCAAGCTAATTGTTCGTAAGGACTTTTTTTTGTAGGGAATTCAATTCTCTATCAGAATACCATAATGACATTTTTGTGAGATTTTTCCCTGAAGAGTTCTACTACAACGTTCAGAACTGCCAATATTTTCCTCTGTTATTCTTATGGAAAATATTCAAATGCAATGCACCGTTCGAAATAATTTTTTTTGAGCTCTCCTTCGGGGGTTCTTCATTTTTTACCTCTATTCACCTTTTTTTTGGCGGATGCAAGCGAAAAAAAAAATTTCGATTTTTTTCCGCACGGTCTAATATACATACATTCAATTCGACTTCGTCGTCGAGGATTTCCTTTGGGTTTTGGAAAGTTTTCATATATCGTCGTTAGGCGACGGCAGAGACACTTTCACGCGCGTCGAATCGTCCGACCGATACGTTTAAACTGTGAAAAGGTAACCCACTAAAAATTCAGCTGTTCTTCTCTCTCTCTCTCTCTCTCTCTCTCTCTCTCTCTCTCTCTCTCTCTCTCTCTCTCTCTCTCTCTCTCTCTCTCTCCGCCAATAAATACTTCCCTATCGCTCCATTTCGAGCGATAAAAGTTCTCCCTCGTTTTATCGATAATCTTCGAAGATCAATGATAATATCCCCGTTCACAAAATCCTTTATGGCACATCACGAGTGAAATATGGTTTATCATCGCGAAACTGTCGTTTCATAATTTTCCAAATTAATTTTCCCACTTCGATGATGAGTTATCGTGGACTCGACGATTTCCCACATTCTTCGTGACTTTTCAATTATAATCGCCGAGCGAATCATCGATATCGTCGGTTCTGATTTCGTGCCAGATTTTTTGCTCGGTCGAAGAAAATCGATGATTTCGCTGATTTTGTGTTATTGCGATGCGCGCGTTGTTTTTCCACGTTTTGAGAAGTCACGTGATCGCGCGAGACGTCGAATCGAAACGTCGTTCGCTGTAATGCAGCCTCGTACGAGTTCCATGTACATTTATGAGGTGCTTCTGCGTAATAATATATACGTAGGCCCGATAATGAGGCAACGTGTTCTCTCTCGTCGAGGCTCGCGCTCGCGAAGGCTCCGAATATATTCGTCGACTCGTCACCACCCACGACTCGCCACTGACTGATTCCACCATATACAAGGCGAGCGTGTAATTCCCGGGAGAGCCTATCTCTTCTCCCACCACGGCAAAACGGTGAATGAACCTGCCGGAGTTGGAATAAATTCCTGCAACTCAATATACAAGAATTAAAATGGATAAAAGTAAAAAAAAAAAATACAGCAACAAATTACTTTTACGGGAGGATTTTTTGTTTGGAGTTTCTTCACTGTGCGAGGAAAATCGAGATTGGAGAAATTTGTCTCGTCGCGGGGGTGAACACGTGCGGGGTTCTCTCTCTGGAGGACTCACGGAAAGACTTTGGAGACTTGAATGCTTCGGCGGGCGGACAACGCCGACGAGCAAAATGCTCCTCGAGAATATATTTTCTCTCTTTCACCATATACATTAGGGCTTTTTTTTGTGGTGGACTTTTTTTGTTTCTTTCACACCCCACCGAAAACTTTGTTGCATATGTCTGAAATGACATTCCCTGAAAGTTACAGCCCTTAATATCAATGTTAAGTACGTGAACTTCGCGTGAGAAGATTTCCCATCTTAAATGAACGTAGATCAAACACTTTTTTCTTTAAAAAATTACCATTCCGCGGCATTTTATGCTATCGCATTGATTTTGGTCGCAATTTACGTAGAATTGAACGATCTTTAAAAGTTTCCCCGACAACTTAAGTGTAACTTACACTGGTGCGATAGTACGGGTCCTTAAAGTTGATCTTTACTCATAATTCTCGATTTTTTGCCGTTATCTCCGAAATGATTAACTTAACCGAAAAATCACTAAGGGAAATTTTGTTGAACATTTAATTTCCTATAAAAAAGGTCCTCTAGATCTTATTGCTAAAATTAATATTTCTTGAGATATTGAACCTTTAATTATTTGTGATATAAAATTTTTTATGGATTATCGAACCAAAAGTTTCAAATTGTTGATATTTCATATCATATAACCACTGGTGACATGATATGTGATATGGTGATGTGATATGGAATATCAACAATTTAAAACTTTTGGTTGGATAAACTATACAAATCTTATACCATAATAAGCTAAGGTTCAATATCTCAAGAAATATTAATTTTAGCAATAAGGTCTAAAGGACCTTTTTTGTAGGAAATTAAATTTTCAACAAAATTTCCCGTGATGATTTTTCGGTTATGTGAATCATTTCGGAGATAACAGCAAAAAATAGAGAATTTTGGGTAAAGATCTATTTTAGGGACCCGTACCATCGCACCAGTGTAAGTTACACTAACGTTGTCTGGGACACTTTTAAAGATCGTTCAATTCTACGCAAATTGCGACCAAAATCAATGCGACAGCATAAAATGCCGCGAAATGGTAATTTTTTTGAGAAAAAAGTTTTTGATTTACGTGTATTTTAGATGGAAAATCTTCTCACGCGAAGTTCACGTACTTAACATTAATATTAAGGGCTGTAACTTTCAGGGAATGTTATTTCAGACATATGCAACAAAGTTTTCGGTGGGGAGTGAAAGAAACAAAAAAAGTCAAAAAAAAAATCGCCCTAATATACATACTTGTATATTAGACTGATTCAAAAAAAAAGCGACTATTCTTTGTTTTTCGAAATAACGTATTAAATACTTTCGGGGAGGTGAAAAAAGATGCCTGCTAAAAACAGAGCTCTTAATATTAATATTTAGATATGTCTCATCGCAAATTTCTATTTCTCATTTAAATAACAGGAAAAATAATTTTCAAACTTTGAAATTTTATATCCTGGCTTCAAGTCAATGTACCAAAATGAACGACACATATTCTTATAGAGAATTGAACGCTCTACAAAAAATATCTCTTGTGATTTTTCGATAAACTCACTCGTTCAAAAGTTATTCACAGTCTAATATATATGGGGCATTCCAACTGAAACCAGCAAGTGATCTCCCTCACCCCCTACAATTTTTGTCGCTTATTTTTTTTTTACTTCTGTCACCCCAAATGAGCCCTGATTTTTTTCAGATTTTTTCCCCCTCTCCTTGTCGTCCTGCCATGTGTTTTTTATTGTTGATGCAAGAGGAAACATGAAAAACGACCTTTTTTAAATTAATGATTTTTTTTTAATACAAATTTCGCACTTAAGGGGAGGCTAAATATCGACAATTTTGACCTCGAAAATGGATTCCAAACTTGCTCTGGCACGAATGGATGGAAATCAATAAAATTTTGACAGTATCATCAGAATTATGGCACAAATGGAGCCCCACTAAAATTTTTTCGAAATACAAAAAAAATTACAGATCCGATTATCATCAGGAATCTGTAATTGAAAATATCAAATTATAATATTTCTACTGCATTTCGGCTAAAACCAAGAATGGGGCTCCATGACGAACACCAAAGTACGAATATCGATTCGTCTTGGACATTATTTTATCAAAAAACCGCAACGTAAATTTGGAATCCAAATCACGAGATAAATGTTGATAAATTTAGTGTTCCAGCGAAAAACGAAATGGCGAAATCAAGTTCACGGAAATGCGGAAGAGGGCAGCACCATGGAATTTTTATGAAATATAAATATTATTCTCCTCAAACTTATCCAAACTGTCTGAGTTGTGAGTGGCAATGAACGAAAACGTTAATTTATGTCTTGCACTTGCATTTTGCAATCCATTCATCATTCATTCATAAATTTCATTGGTATTCATCCAACGGTATCGGAAAAAGTTTGGACAGCGATTTTGAGTCGATAATATAGGAAATAATGTCGGTATTTAGCCCCGCCTTAAAAACAGTAATTTTTTTCATTATTAGAAAGTGAGTCGAACTCTGCCAATATTTTTTTTATCAATTTTTATTTTTTGAAAAATAACAAATCTAGACATTTTTTAATTTTAATCATCACATCGAATGGTAAAAAAAAGAAAGAAAAAAGAAACACGTCTTGCAAAAATGTCTTATCTTGCTTAATTTCATATTAAATCCAAAAAATTGATTTTTCGAAAAATAAAAATTGATAAATAAAATATTGGCAGGCTTCGGCCCACTTTCTAAGCATGAAAAAAGTTACTGTTTTCAGGTACAGAATTTGTAACAAAAAAATTATTCATTTACAAACGGTCGTTTTTCATGTTTCCTCTTAAATCAACAATGAAAAACACATGGCGGGACGACAAGGAGGAGGGGGGAAAATTTGAAAAAAAAGTCAGGGCTCATTTGAAGTGACATAGAAGCAAAAAAAAATAAGCAACAAAAATTGTAGAGGGTGAGCGAAATCATTCACTGGTTTTTCAAAAAATAAAAATTGATAAAAAGAAATATTGGCAGGCATCGGCCCACTTTCTAATCATGAAAAAAGTTACTGTTTTTAGGTGCGGAATTTGTAAAAAATAAAATCATCAATTTAAAAAAGGTCGCTTTTGCTATCTAAATTTTTCTTTTAAGAAAGATTTTACGATATTTAGTAATAAGTTTCAACATTTAGCTGGAAACTAAAAAAAAAAGTAAAATCCACTCTAAATTTAACTTTAACCTTGAATAACTTTTACGAATTTTCTACGAGAATATGTGTCGTTCATTTTGGTACATTGACTTGAAGCAGAGATATGAAATTTCAAAGTTTGAATTTTTTGTTCCTGTGTAATTTAATTGGGAAATAGAAATTTGCGATGAGACATATCTAAATATTTATATTAAGAGCTCTGATTTTAACAGGCATGTTTTTTCACCTCCCCGAAAGTATTGAATATGTTATTTCGAAAAACGAAAAATAGTCGCTTTTTTGAATCAGTCTATTATATGTCAATATATCCTTTTTTCTGTCTCACGAGCACTTTTATACTTTTACCTTCCTCTTCGCTCCTATCTTCTCCTCGAAAAATCGAGTACCTGCCACGTCCAGCTTGTGTATTGCGACGCACTATAGTCCCTGCTTTACGACTCGACACCTTTTGGAATCCTCTTTACTCAAACAGTACAGGTACATCGAAGGTAAATGGTGACAATACCGTTTCTCTCTCGCTCTTTCTCTCTCTCTCTCTCTCTCTCTCTCTCTCTCTCTCTCACTCTTTCTTCCTCTCTCTCTCTCTCTCTCTCTCTCTCTCTCTCTCTCTCTCTCTCTCTCTTTCTCTCTCTCTCTCTCTGTCTCTCTCTGTCTTTGGCTTTCGCAGGTATAGAGATGATTTTTGTCCCAGACGAGTCAGGAGAGATTTCTTATAATCTCGACTTGGGCAAAATCACCTTTTAATTAATAACTCGGATTAAGGGGATGCATTCAAGTCGAATCAGGGGGAAAGTTGAAGCGGTAAAATAGGTTAAATTGGTGGTCAATAGAGAATTGTAATTTAAAGCTTAATGGTCCCACTATCTAGGAATTTTATAACGACCCCATGGGGTCTGTCAGACCCCACGAGAAAAATGGTCTATAATTCAAATACTAACAATAATATTTGAATTAAAAAAATACTAGTAGACGCCAAAAACATCCAAATAAAAGGGCAAGTTTAAACGAAAATACAAATTTCAATATAAGAAAAAATATCGTGAATTTCTCTATTTTTGACTGAGTTATAGACGTTTGAAAATTAATGACTGTTAACGGTTAAACTGTAACTTGGGTCTTCAAAGAACTTATGGCTGGATAAAATTTTGGGAAAATTCAATTTTCCTAATTCGACGGTTTATCAGAATGTAATATAGGTACCAATATATGTATATAATATAAATATAATGTAAAATATAACATTCTGATAATACTTTCACATGAATATTTTTAGAAGTTCTTTGAAAGGTGAAATTCAATTTGAATGTTTTATTTCAGATTTTATGGGAAGTAGTGATCTTTAAAAAAAGTATCCCGAGTCAAATGGGCTCCAGAAAATCGGCTATATGTAGGACTTATGTATTTTTTTAATTGAAAAAAACGAAAGATACTCGGAAATTTGCTTTTCAATGTGCACGAAAATTTCTTACAAAAACTTCGGAGTTTCTTTGCGAAAAATTCGCGCAATTTTCGAGGGGGCCTCAAAGTTGGAGCACTCAATGTTAGCCAAAACAGTGTTAAATTTTGGAAATCGTTTCTAGAAAGAATTTCTTATTAACCGTCAATGGCAAATCCATTTATAGAATAAAGACCAAATTCACGATTATTAAAACGGTATAAATACATCAATTTTGTAATTGATAGCCAGTCCTATCAATTACAAAAATATTAAAATATTTTTCATAGCTGTTTGTGATCCTAGTCGACAAACCCTATCGGGGGATATCTTCAGAATCTCTAAACTTCTCAAGATATTCAAAATTTGATATTTTGATTTAAAAAGTTAAATTTCAAAGATATCAAGCTAAATTATTGTAAATTACAAATCAAAAATATTAATCATGGAAATATAACTAATAGCGATTGATGAAAAAAGCATTCACAATAATTTTTGTAACCAGATAATTTTTCAATATTCTTCACTATTTTTTTCCATAGGCAACTATAGCCAATGGTTTCCCAATTCGAATTCATATTCGCAATAAATTATTTCACGATAAGCATTTTAAAACCCTTTTTTTGCGTGATAATAATGATTCAATCCTTATTCATAATTCTTTCATAGAAATAATAAATCAAATTATTTTCATGTACTAAAAAAAAAAAAAATTATGAAAAATGAGCTATTGCGAACAATTTCAATTTAGAACCAGAATGTTACAGACGTGCTTCCAGTGTGAGAAGCTACAAATTAAAATTCTTGCCTAAAATAATAACGCAGCAGAGGTAGAACTGAAGTAGCGCCGCTTCTTTCGCCGATAATATTATCGATACTAACGAAGCTGACGGTGAAATAATTCTATGAAAAATCTAAATTGGGACTCACCCTATACTGCCGGCGCTGCGTTTTTGTGCCATTTTTGTTGGGTCCGACCCTGCGGAGCATAAAAAAGAAAATTAATAATCCACACTGGTGACGAAGCTCGAAAATAATTATAACGATTGACTGTTAGATTGAAAAGAATGTAATGAATGAATTGGAAATAATATTAAACTACATATTTTTTGTAATTATTACAACAATTGACTGTTAGATTGAAAAGAATGTAATGAATGAATTGGAATTAATATGAATCTACATATTTTTGGTATCATATTGTATTATTCGAATTTACATTGAGATTTGCCAAAATTCGATTTTCGAATAACAAAAAAGAAACGAGGGTATGCAAATAAAACATTATTACGAGCACACACCCACTGTTGTTCATTGTGAGCTCGAGTGTAAGATTCATTGACAATTTCATGAGTGAAAAAAGGACAATTGAGAATCGCGTAAGAGCAGAGCAATGTGCTAAGTTTCTGTATAAGGTGCAAAATGCACGATCTAACATTGAAAACTTGGCAAGAGTTCGTTGAACTCGAATAGAATAGACATTAAAAAAAAAAAAACAAAAAAAACGAGAGGGGAAGAAAAAAAAATTTCTCCAACGTCAACGTCAAACTTCGTTCGAGATGAACCCGACGTTTACCTGGCATGGAATGGGCGATCGACATTTCGATAGTAAACATTCAGATTAAATTTATTCCCTTACACCTGTCGGACACGATAAAATTCGTTTGAGTCCTTTCGCGCGGGACTCACGGATCAAAACGTTTATTCAAACACTGATATGTCTTGGACGCAAGAGCTTGTAACGCGAAACTGGGTGTTTACACTGAATTTAGTTACGCCATTTTGATGTTTCACACACGACAGAGTGATAGAGAGGTTTTTATGTGAGAGAAGCGAACGAGGGAGAAAGAGAGAAAAAGAGAGAGACAACGCTGCGTCGCGGGAGGAGAAGGAACACTAGCGCCATGCGCGGCGCAGAATTGAAACTGCGCTCGAAATGAGATAGTGCTGCCATCTAACGGATTTTTGCGTAAGTTCGTCGCATCACGATTATCATCAGAAAGCCGACGAAACTTGCTTACCGACTGAGGACGATTTTTTGTGATGACCAAAATTTCGTCGCTTATTTTCGTCATTTGCATACCACGATATTTTTGACATCACAAATGCATAAGACAGTGTGACATGATAGAATATATTTAAACACATCAATAAAAGTTGAATTTAGAATTAGTTTAAAAACATTATAAAAATATCAAAGAAATAATAACAAATACATTGAAAAATTCCGTATGAAATCATTATTAATAAGTTGTACAAACCGTAAAAATACCGTCTTGAACGATTATTGAATTGAAAAAAAAGAATTTTCCAATTAGGGTTCAATAATTTTGTATTCATCTCGATGTCATATTATTTTTCATGCATTCCTCATGTACAAAAAAAAATTACTTTAACAATTATAAAATTTCCTCGAATCCTACGACAACTGGCGCTGGTGGCGCGTTTATTAATATTCAAAGCCGAAAATTCTAGCGTCAAAGAGTATTTCGAGTCAAAATAATTTCTCTCAGTCTTCCTACACACAATAAAAAAGAACGAAATAAAAATTCATTTCAATTCCCACACAGTCTAAAAAATATTATTAAAGATAATATACTTGTTATTGAAATTTCATATTCTTTTGTAAATTAAATTTTTGGGGTAAACGTTACCCTATATTTTCGAGTCACGCGGAGTCACGTCCAGTAACAATTCATTCAAATTAGAATGTCAAAATTATTGAAAACCATATGAAAAAGGTAAAATATAAAAAATATAAAATACGTGAAGACATTTCTAAATATTCGAAGATCAAATTGAAGTATTGAAGAATATTTTAAATCGCAATTGTCTTTTTTGGTCATTCTATGAAATGAAAAATACAAAAAATAGAAATTCAATGAAATACTATTTTTCATTTATCGTTCTTTTATTTCTCTGATCGCAAAAACTTGGTTGAATCATCGAACACATTTTATTACAATCGTTCGTTTCGATTCATAATGCGAGTAGATACATTTTTTTTTTTCGTAGAAAAGTCAACACCAAAAATAAAGTTCTATATGATTACTCATCAACAAGTGCTTAAATCATATTCTACGTAATATATAAAAATTTGTATAATATTCAAAAAGATTAACTTGAAAGTTATATCGCGATCAGAATCGATCATGTGTATCTCAATAATACTGTAAGATCAGAAAATATTTCTCCATTATGTTAAAAAAATAAATTTACTTCTCGACTTCGTACAACGTCAATACGAAATTGTTCAACGACATTTTACGATCCGTTGCATTCTCTTATCCGCAGTGTCGATCATCCCCTTTCATTGTCACGCAGAAATTTTGCGAAAAATTTTTGGTTTTGGCACATTTGGCAGTTTTGCATGGCAGCATAGACTTACAATAGTTTGAATAGGAGTCCAACTGAGCCCTCTCATCTTGGACTTTCCTAAAATGTACTTTAGTCGTCTTCAAATCTGATTTCAAATTCTTGCAGAATTTTTGCTCAATTTTTTTGCCTTCGGTGCTTCGATAATTTTCGAATAGCAGAGCAAATAACTCGTGACAGTCTGAATCGGAGCCCGACTTTGTCCACTTGTCGTACATTTTCCATCATCGTGCTGGAGCCATCTAGAAAAATATTTTCAAATTTAGGTATCAAAACTTTGTCGTTTATAATTATGAAAAAAAACTTTAAATCGATTCAAGACAGGATCTTCAGGAGGGAACAAAAGCATTGAACAAATTCTGAGAAAAGTGTTAATGCTTACATGTTGCTAGGAGCATTGTTAGTAACTTGGCTTTGGCAGTACGAGATATAACGACCTCCATTGACTTGACCAGTGTGGCATACCATTGCGTACAATTTGTATTTACACAGACCGTTATTTTGAGGATTCTTTGAATCGTAAACGAGATACGAATTCATATTCAAGCATCTCAGTGGAAAATTGACCTCCACGTTATTTTTCCTCTCGAATTTATCATCGTTGAATCGATTCAAACGAATTACCAGCATGGGCGGTACTTTTACAAGATCGATTTTCCGCTTAGCTTCTCCTCGGGCACCGCAATTCGGGCATTTTACAATCCTGGTCTGCTCTTTGAAGAACAAACTTAGTCGAAACTGAAACACGTCGTTATTGCTGCTTATTATATTGCGATTTTTTAATTAAAAAAAATTCCGTTTACTCACGTGTAAATCGCATGATTTCGTGGTGGACAATGGCAACGTTATACTTTTGAATACCGCGTACTTGACATTGTAGTTATTGCAGCGACTACAATTATTCTCCGATATTTTGAATTGTCCATAGAACGTATCGGAAATAATCGATTTATTATTTCCCAGTGCATTGCGCCATTCAATTTCTTGGGGACAATTGAGATTTTCACGCCCAAGATCCATCGGCTGTGTATACAATGAGTTTTGACAGATTATTTTATTGCACTCCGTGCGCAAAGTGCCACTTTGCGTAACAATTTCGGTTGTAACAATTTCTTACACTTTTTATAAAGGCCTATACTTTTTTTTCAATTCTAGTTACGGACTTCAACATAGAACCATTTTGTAGACCATTAAATGCTCTATGCAGGGGTATTTACGTAAGCCTTACGTGATTTACGTAAGCCTTATACTTTGGGCCCAGGAAAAGCCAAAATACAAATTGTTACAACTGTCCCCGGTCTCCCCTACCGATCGTGTTATACTTGCCTTTGCCAAATAATTGTGCAAATGATTCAACAGGAAAGTGAAAAATTTGTGAGCATCGTGCTGTCGAAACGTAGATTGTTCCAACTTCAAGTGCTTGATGAGAACCTAAGACAATAAAAATTGATAATTATTACCAGAAATATCGAATTATCCGTGTGAGAGTTGTCGATAAATGTATGATATACTTTGGCCTCTTCGCGTGTTACAGTTGAGTTTGGATCTTCACTCCAAATTGCGCTCATGTGTGATTTGTGGTGTCTTGTCTTTGATAAGACATAAGTATTCTTTGTGAGATACTGTTTGATGTTCGATGTGCTCCTTAAAAATTGCATTATGCACGCAACAAACGACGTGTAACGGCCCATTTTCGGCTGTTCCATAGACTCTTTTGTTGAATCCTTGTACACAGGGCCCATTGCGGCAGAATTCTTCGATACAAAACAAAACCAATGAGAAAACATTGTCCAAATATTAAAAAATTAATTGAACTGGGACTTGAAAGGACGGAATGACTAATTTAGAAAAACCAATTGGGTCATTCCATGCACTGAGAAAAAAAATGGTTGAATATGCAAAATCGTTTAGTTGAATACGTGCAACTAAATATTTAGTTGTACAATCCAAATTTTTGTTGCCTGAACAATATTTTGGTCAACCGAATCACGGAATTATTCCAGAAACTAATTATTCAGTTAGACCAAATAAATATTTAGTTGCCCGTATTCAACTAACGATTTTGCATATTCAACCATTTTTTTTCTCAGGGTGTCAAAACAACCAAGAGTTGGAATCGACCCCTTTCAATTTCGATGAAATTTGGTTAGAAGTTTTCGTTTTCAATAAAACGAAGTTCTACCAAAGGAAAAAAAATAAAAAATTTGTTTTGGAAAATTATGCAAAATTCAAAATTTTACAATTTTTCATATCTTTCAAGTTTATTTTTAAAATATCTTGAAAACTATTATAGTTTCGAAAAATCGTTCTGAATTAATTTTAATGAGTGTACTTGAGGCTACTAAAAAAAAAGTTCTGAAAAAAATGTTGAAAAATAATGAATTTAAAGAATTTTGAATTTTAAAAAATCGTGAAAATCCAAGTTCCACATTTAATTTTTGGTTTAATTTTTTAAATATAATACCTTGTATTGATCTTAAAAGATCCTGAAATTTAAAGAGAGGTGTTTTTTTTTCAAAAATATAAATTTTTGAATTTTTTAAAAATCGTGCAAATCCAAGATCAACATTAAAATTTTAGTTAAATTTTTTAAATATAATACCTTGTACTGATCTTAAAAGATCTTGAAATATTCAGGATGATGTTTTTTTGTTTCAAAAATATAAATTTTTGAATTTGGGTCAAATTTTTTTTTTTTTCCTCTAAGTTAAGTAAAGTTGAGCAATCGTGCAATTCTGTAATTTTGAACAGTAAAAATTTCAATTAATGACAATTTAAAAAAATAATATTTTTTTAATCGAAATTCGAAAATGTTTATGTTTGAAACAAAAACACACCATCCTGAAAATTTCAGGATCTTTAGAGATCAGTACAAGGGATTATATAAAAAAAATTGAACCAAAAATTTAATGTTTATCGTGGATTTGCATGATTTTTAAAAATTCAAAAATTTATATTTTTGAATAAAAAAAAACACTTCTCTGAAAATTTCAGGATCTTTTAAGATTAGTACAAGGTATTATATTTAAAAAATTGAACCAAAAATAGAATATGCAACTTGGATTTTCACGATTTTTGAAAATTCAAAATTCTCCAAATTCATCATTTTTCAAAAAAAATTTTCCGTAAATTTTTTTTTTTCGTAGCCCCAAGTATACTCTTCAAAACGAATTCAGAACGATTTTTCGTAACTATAATAGTTTTCGAGATATTTGAAAAACGACCTTGAAAGATTTGAAGAATTGTGAAATTTTTAATTTTGAATAACTTTTGAAAAAAAAAAAAATTTTTTTCCCTTTGGTAGAACTCCGATCTATTGAAAACGAAAACTTCTGACCAAATTTCATCGAAATTGGGAGGGGTCGATTCCAACTCTTGGTCGATTTGACATGGAATGACCCAATTACCAATTTAAAAAATTGAAAATTTACCTCTCTGTCAGTTTTCGCTTTTTTTAACGGAGGTGTGAATTCTTGTGCATCCAGTGAACAAGATGCGGAATGTTTGAAATCATAATTTGCGGTTCCCAATGTTCGCCAACGTATACCATTGCTCCTCGTTTCGGGCACAGATTGAATGTTCTTCAAAATTTGTTCGGGGATTTTCGTACTATCTCCATTGGCTCTACGAATTTTCCTGCATCACAAAGATTTAAATAATGTTGAGCCAGCATTCTAAATTGGAAAATTAATACACGTGTTTTTCTCGAAATTATGTGTTTCAAATTGGCTACAATTTTATCTTAAAAATCCATTAAACCATTGACTCAAGCTTGTGCAAAAATCTTCAGCATATATTCGCGTCCATACTTTATGGAATGATTTGATTAATGGAATTTTTCATATTTTGGCACGAGATACACCCCAGGCCAAAAGTTTGAGTACACCCAACACATTTTGAGCAAAGTAAGACAATTGATATAAATGTTTTTTTCTTTCTAGTTTTTTGTACAATTCTTCAAAATTCAACCAAAAAAAATGTGGCAAAAAAATTTTGAAAACATTATAAATGCTCAAAATGTTCAAAGAAGATTTTCTCGCGTGATAATTGAGCCCAAACTCAATAATCTACGAATTTGAGCCACTTAAATTATTAGAGGCCCGACCCAAAATAGTGAAAAAAAAAATTCGAAGGAAAATTTTGAAAAAATTCTAGTCAATTCAGCATGATTGTACGCAACTTTTTTTCTTCTTGACAATTTTATTTAAACCTCAAAGTGTTTTAGTTGCGCTGTCTTTTTTGAAAATGGTCGTTTTTAGATAAAAACTATCATAAAACTCTCGAAAAAAATTGCACGAAATTTTCTAAAAAATGAAATTGAAGCTATTGGTTACTGTTTCAAGGATATTCCAAAAAAAGTGGACGAAAAAATTTTTTAGAGGCTGTATAACCGATTGAAAACACCCAAAAAAAGTAAAAAAAGAGCCATTTTCAAAAATTTTCGTGGGGTGTACCCAAACTTTGGGCCTGGGGTGTATAATATATAATAATTTCTTCAGCTTGAGAGACAATCGAAGACATTATTCATCCAGAAAATTAAACATTAATCTAGAAAAAATTCGTTGAGAATAAAAAAGAAGAAAAAAGCATACGTTTGAAGATCCTTGCGTTCTCCAGACAGATAAATGTTGCATTTTTCCATTGAACAAAGAAGATCCAGCATGTTTCTCAGTCTGTTATAATCCGCCGTTCCGTACGAGCAATCCAAAATATCGTCAATGTTATGAGTCGCCAGTAATAGTTCAAATTGGGTCTTTTCCTTTCTCTATGCAAGCAAAAGCACAATCTATGATTCATTGGCAATCGCAACTGATTTAAAAAATGTAGAAAAAGTTTCTCACCACTTCCTCCAATTTGGCATTGAGGAATATCCAATCGATCTTGTCCGTGCTGGTGACGGTTCGTTCGTCATTCATATTTATGAAGAACCATTCTCTCTCCATCTCCGAAACTTGATGTTCGATACTCTGCTGCTTTTTTAATATAGAATAGAGATTGTTCATAACTAAGAAGGCATTGGCAATCCGGTCAGTCACAATAATTTCGTGCGATACTTGTTCCCAATCTTGATACTCTGATTCTCGTTTATTTTCGTTCCTTTCCTCGCACGATTTCTTCTTTACCAGCGATTTTTGCTCTTCCGCAATTTTTTGATCATTCGGTTCTCTTCGAACGTGTACTGTCCTCTCACCACGGATTTCTTCTCGGGAAAATTCGTGCTGTTTTTTATCTTTTTGGTTTTTTATTTGATCTCGTGTTTCTTCCTTTCGTCTTGGCTCCGCAGATTCATCTCTTTGTTCTCGAATTTGCGACGCTTTTCGTATTTCTAGCTTATCTTGTACTTGCTTCGATGAATTGCTCAATTGTAAATGTTTGCAAGATTCATCCTGTTGATTTGTACGTTTGTCTGTATCATCTTCCTTTTGAAAAGTTTCACTTACAATCGTCATTGAGATCTCGTTTGAAATCTTTGCAGCTTCTTCGGTGTCATCATCATCATCTTCCTCATCGGATGGTCTCCCATCCGAGAGCGGACTATCCGGATATTCAATTTCTTCGAGTATTTCATCCATCGCGTTAAACTGGATTAACTTTGCATTGAATACAGAACGTCCGTCGCGGAAAAAACACGCTTTGTTCGTTTGAAATTCGACACTTCATTGTCCCGGTTTGTTATTGTTGTGATCTGGCGGCGCCGAAAGAGCAGTCGATAAGGAAGAAATCGACAATGACACGAGCGCCGCATCACGGAATTGTCGGCAAGCTCATGGAATTTGCATTTATAAAAGAATAAAGAAATAAACTTATAAAGCTGAAGAAATTTATAAAAGATAAAGGAAGAATTCTTAAGCCAATAAGTATTTTTTAATCCTCCGTTTGATTTTTTTGAATTTAGACAGTTCATTTTCGAACTGCAGTCACCTGGAAAAGACGAATTGTAACCGCGACATTCGGGACATGTTTTTTGAAAGGCAAACGAATTTATTTAAAAAATTTTACACGTTTCTTTACAAAAAATTCCGGCAAATTTCGATTTATCCCCATCGTTATCTGGATACGATATTCTTATGAAAAGACAAATATTCACATTTACAATGTCAACTTGAGCAAATGGCTCTTGTAAATTATTATGTAAGAAAATTAGTATTATTTACAAAGAAAAGTCGTTGTATTCGAATTATTACTCCGCTGTTTCTTCTTCAATTTTTTCAAAGCCAATGACCGGCCATTTGGTCAGATGATCTTTTAAAACGCTCGGAAATAACGAGAAAACTTTGAAGCATTTGCCCATTTTGTCTTCGTCCATTATCATGTGATATCCTGATTCAATATAGCTTCTTTGCTCGGAAGAAGCATTTTTCAGAAGCATCTCGAGTCTTACGTCTATTCCCAATTGTTTCAAGAAATTTCTCTGATCCACAGGACCGAAGCACAATAGTCTGTTGTTTCTTTGAGCTATCTTTCCGATCAACGAAAAATCCACGTCAGCGGTGAGATCCGCGGTTCCGGGATCGAGCAGTGGATCGTACTGCTCGTGTCTTCGAAATGCCCGAAAAGTATCGGTTTTTTCGCCGTTGTGACCGTAATCGGCGATGAGAGCGAAACCGCCGTATTCCTCGAGAAACGATGCGAGATAATCGATTATCACCATTGTCTGAGGACTCACTTCGACGTGATCACGACCTTCATCTTGCTGAAATTGTACATATGGATAATCGATGAGCAAAAGTAATTAAAATAATCCAAATATTTCGTCCATGCCTTGAAATAGTAAAGATGGATCGTTAAGATCCATTGCAAATTTTTGAGTATTTGATATTATAACTTTTTACTAAAAACGTCGAAAGATATATTCCTAAATTTGTTCATTTAAATATTTGTCTATAGTAATTAATTAAACTTTAGTTGGAACGAATTTAAATGTATTCTTACAGAAACAAATGTTTTACTAGCTGGAGTTGGACTTCTCGTAATGACGTAACGAAATTTTTTCTCGCTTCCGGAATTCGAATCGATATCAATGAGTACCTCGTTCCAGATATCGCCTGATTTCTGGAAAAAAGAATTTGCATTTCTTATCCACTGGCATCCAAAGAAGAGATATTTTGTAATATTACCTGAAACTTGTGTATCGGCAGAGCATCAAAGAATTCGTGTGCTACGAAAACGCTAAATTTCTTTGGCACATCTTTTATGGAACTGTACCAATAGACCTTGACTCCATCCTGGGTCAATCCTTGTCTGTAATGACTTACAGATTTCTCCTTATCATTGACTCGCTGCAAGATCTCTTTGCTGGATACGCACAAATTTTTAGCTTGTATAAAGGACAGAGCCGGACTTATTTCCACGAGATGAAGAGATAGTCTTTCTATCATCTTCAGCTGCTTGAACACCTGTTTGAGGCTCAAAAATAGTAGCATACGCGAATGAAGATACAGAATGTACGATTTATCTATGAGGCATTCCACGTCAAGTCGGCCACTCCATTTTTTGAAATCACCAAAAATCGCATACAAATTTTTACAAAGTAGTTGTAACTGTCAAAAAAATTCGTGATTTTTTTAAGATTTTTATATCACATATTTTAGCCGGAAAAAAATACAAAAAATTTTCTTGTTCCATTTCGTAACTCGAAAATTATTCATCGTTCGAAAAAAAAAGTACAACATGAAATTTGGGATTTTCAACGTACTTTTCACTGAAATCTTTTACGAACTCCTCCAAAAGCTCTATATACCATTTTCGGAGCAAATAATGTTTTGATATTTTTTTTCTCAGAATTGACATCTTCGATTTGTCTATAGTTTCAACAGTTTTCTACTTCATATATTTACAGACTATGAAAAAATTGGCTCAGTGAAGAATCCATTCCTTCCCATGCGTTTTTCATCCGAAATGAGTACACAAATTTCTCTGTGCATTAACAGGGATGAGACTATCTATAAATATTTTCTAAAGCTCGCATTTTGTTTATTTTTTGTACTTTTTCATTTTTTACACTTTACTCATTTTTATTTTTTTAAATATCTTTTTGTACATTTTAATAAACTTTATCAATGGACCCTCTTTGGATACACCGATGTTTCTATGGCCATTGAGTACTTTTTTAATTCGATTTGGGCATGATCTTTGGGAATGAAGCAATGATACTGCTTTGTTCCTGGAATCGTCTCTGCAGTATCAAAACGAGATTATTTTATTATTTTTCCCTGTCTACGATTAATAATGCCAAAATATCAATATCTACACTATTTTGTTAAATCACTCTATAATGATAGATTGTATCAATAAAAATGCATTTGAAATAATGGATTCTCCACCACGCTAATTTTTCTATAGTCTGTAAATATATCAAGTAAAAAACTGTTAAAACTACAAATGAATAGAAGATGTTAATTCTGAGAAAAAAAATATCAATACATTATTTGCTCCAAAAATAGCATACAGAGCTTTAGGAGAAGTTTGTAAAAAATTTCAGTGAAAAGAACGTTGAAAATCCTAAATTTTATGTTCTACTTTTTTTTTGTACGATGAATAACTTTCGAGTTACAAAATGGGACAAACAAATTTTTTGTATTTTTTTCCGGCTAAAAAATGTAATTTAGAAATCTGAAAAAAATCACGAATTTTCTTGATAGTTGGAACTACTTTCTAAAAATTTGTATGCAATTTTTGGCGATTTCAAAAAATGGGGTGGCTGACTTGACGTGGAATGCCTCATTATTCTTCATTGATAAACGAAAAATACCCTCAAGATATCCTTGCACAGAGTTCCTCTGCCGGGTCCCAATTCCACAAGTTGAATCGGACCCCCGGTAATTTTGGATAATTCATTTATGATCCATACTCCGATCATCTGAAATCCAATGAAATTTGAAGATCTGCATTTTAGGTCAGGCTCGTTATTGGAAATATACTTCGCCGAAGAGTTGGGTGATCTCGGGGGAAGTTATGAAATCTCCCTCTTTGCCAAACACGTCGCGCTTCATGTAATATCCGGCGATCGGATGCGTGAGAACTTCCTTCATGTATTCAGCGACGCTGATGGGTCCGCAGGCCATTATCTTAGCTGCGAGTTCTCTGTACAAAACAGACTTTTGCGACTGCTTCTCAGACGCTGTCTCGGTCGAGAAAACTCTTTTTGAAAGTAAGAATACTCGAGAAGCATTGTAGGGATACAATTTTGACACATTATTGCGCATATATCTGCTCGTTCTTGCAACAAAAAACACTGTTTGCAACATGCCCGGTTGGTGTGTTTACAAATTTGTTTTTAACGAAATTCAAGCAAGTCATCAGCAACCATTAATTTTTTCCTGTGTACAACAGACCTACGATTTCAACATTCTCATTGAATGTTTTTTATAATTCTTCATTCATTAATTCGATATTTTGCTCGCAAAAGAATATTCGAAACGAAATTTTCACCGGCTCTGAAACGAGGTTAGAATCTGGTGATAAAAAACTAGGGATTTTTTTCTTCGAAGATGGCAGCACTGTGCTTTCCACAATCTTCCAAGTTTTAGGTTATGTTTTTGAATTCTGTAAACAAACAAGATAATTTTCCCGCGCGTTTCACGTCGCATCAAGATAATAATGACGACTTTAGGTGACAGAATAATTGTTTTAATTGACATGGATTGTTTCTTTTGTCAAGTGGAATCGCGATTGCAGCCGGAATTGCAGGGCAAACCGGTCGCGGTCGTACAATATAATCAATGGCGATCCGGAGGGTAAGAATAATTTTGCACTATCCACTTGCTCATTTTTTTCATCATTCGAAGATCGTTAATTATCGATGATAATATTGAACGACAGAATAATAGCCGTGAATTACGAGGCCCGAGATTTTGGAGTAACGAGGCATATGCGAGGAGACGAGGCCAAAGAAAAGTGCTCCGAAATCAAACTCGTTAGCGTACCTTCGCTTCGTGGCAAAGCCGATACTTCCAAGTGAGTTTCAAAAATTTGAGATTCCCATTTATCAAATTTTCCAAATCATTCACTTTATTGTGATATACAGATATCGTGCAGCTGGCAGAGAAGTTATAGACGCTCTGAAGAAACATTGTTCCATTATCGAGAGAGCGAGTGTGGATGAAGCTTATTTGGACATTACAGAATTAGTTGACAAAAGAATCGCATCACAGCCTTTGTCCAAAAAAAATCTAATAAATTCTCTGCTAAACACATTTGTCGTGGGATATTGCGATAATGAGAGCAATGACGAAGGTATTTTTTGTATTTTTTGTTCAAAGTTGTCTTCCTAATTTTCGTAAAGCCATGATAGAACATTTTCATGTTCAAATAATTATTTTCATATATTTTTAGCAATGTACCGACGAAAAGTTTCCGGACAAAACTTCAAAAAAGGTCTGGAACGTTTTTTTATGCCATTTCGCCAGAAGTCAACGTAGACTAATTTAACAAGCGGCACTTTAAAGGGGAAGAATTTGCCTTCATTTCCTAATTTTTTTAATTATTTTTACAAATTGTTTTTAGATTTGGACTCTATTTTGAAAACAGCCGTTTTTCGCGTTTTTCCCCCTCTCTTCAGGTGCACCCATCTTCAAGCGGAAATTTTTTGAATACTTTTTCAAGATTGGATTCCTTAAGGGGAAAGTTTGAGCTTTAATTTTCTTTTTTTTAAAACTTTGAACGATTTTTTTTCCAAAGTTATTCCGTTTTTTGTGAAAAAAGAGGAAATTTGAAAAATCCCGTATAACACGAAAACAAAGAGGATTCATCAAAAACTTCAAGATAGCAAAAAGTTTCGTTTGTTTTTGTTGAGTTCAGGGCAATGTTTTCAGATTTTTTTTTCTCATGTTGAGGCTGAAAAAAAATTAGGGAAAAAAATTTGAAAAAAAATTCCAATGTGTTGAAAATGGTAAAACAAAATATTTTCCCCTCTTGAAATTTTATCACTAATCTAATAGTTCTCGAGTTATGATAATTGAATGATCCGAGCTCCGACCCAGAAAATGAGAAAAAAAATCTGAAAAAATTCCTCTGCACTCAAGAAAAACAGACGCAACTTTTTGCTATCCTGAAGTTTTTCATGAATCCTCTTTGTTTTCATGTTATACGGGATTTTTCAAAATTTCTCTTTTTTCACAAAAAAAAAAATAACTTTAGAAAAAAAAATCACTGAAAGTTTTTAAAAAATAAAATTTTCAATCAAACTTTCCGCTTTGTGAATCCAATGGTAAAAATGTATTTAAAAAATTTTCTCTAGACGATGGGTGCACCGGAAGAGAGGGGAAAAAGGTGAAAAATAGCTGTTTTCAAAACAGAGTCCAAATCTAAAAACAAATTGTAAACATAATTGAAAAAGCAGGAAAAATGAAGCCGAATTCTTCCCCTTTAAAATGCCGCTTGTTAAATAAATCTACGTTGACTTCCGGCAAAATGGCATAAGAAAACGTCCCAGACCTTTTTTGCAGTCTTGTCTTGTTCTTGCAAAAATTCTGTGAATGATAAACCATCCGGATTGTCGCGATTTTTTATGAATATCTACATTCATAAACCTAGTTGCAAGAGTTCACTATAATTTCTTCAATTTCGAGATACCATTCTTAATTTCATTACTTGCTTTGCATTAAACGGTGTGAGAAATAATTATTGAACAATTAATGCAATAATTAATAGAGCAAAGAAGAGACGGAGTGGAGAGATGGGTGGAAGAATCTCACGGGGAATTGGGCGACGAGCATGCGAGAAAATTGGCCGTAGCTGGGGTCATAGTGGAGGAATTGAGAGCTGAGATATACACTATTAGTCAATTCAGATGTTCAGCTGGGATATCATTCAACAAAGTACATAAATCTTAGTGAAAATCGTATCAGGAACTCTATTCGTGAAATGTACATTGTAAAAATAATGTTTCTTCATCCTGGATTTCATAGATTCTGGCAAAACTCGCATGCGGTCTTCACAAGCCAAACAGACAGACGATTTTGCCAACCAACGCTGTTCCATCACTGTTTTCCACTTTGCCAGTGAAAAAAGTTCGAAATCTTGGTGGAAAATTTGGCAATATCGTGATGGAGTCGCTCGGTTGCAACGTCATGTCGGATCTGACGCGTTACTCGTTGCAGGATCTTCAAAAACGCTTTGACGAGAAAACTGGGTATCTGTCGAGTAATTTTAGACTCATCATTTTCAAGATTGAATTTCAATGATCGAAGAAATGAATCTTACGTAGATCTTGGCTGTACAACATAGCGAGGGGCATCGACAACGAGCCCGTCGTATCGAGGCTCGTGTGCAAATCTATCGGAGCAAGCAAAAATTTTCCAGGCAAACAGGCGATCGTGAAGCTCGATGTGGTGAGTTCTCAGATTGAGAAAAAACGATAAAATTTGTAAACGAAGCCGTGATCGGCAAAATCGATATTTTCGTCAATTTAATTACCGCTAATTACTCTGTGTTAGAAAATTTTATAATTGTTCCAATAAATATTACTCATTATTAAGGCACTCATTAATTAGGCAGCAAGGTATTTCTGATATTCGAAAATTCGATTATTATCCAATAAACCTATAACTTGTAATTTAGATCAAATAATTACTCAATAACCAAGTAATTACAATTTTGCTATTATGAGTTACTAATTTTTTAAATATTAGGTAATTGTTCCTTTTAATTATTGAATATCCAAGTAATTAAATACTTAAGTACTTTACTTACTCATTTTTCAAAAAATCAGTTAATTATTCTTTCCAATTATTAATTATTCGAATAATTAGATAATTAATTCTTCTAATTACTAATTTTTCAAAAAATTAGTCAATTATTCTTTGCAATTATTGATTATTTGATAATGCATATTTATGCTGGTAAATTTGTTTAGTGAAGTTAAGCAGGAACCTTGATAGCCAGTGTTGTACTATAAAAACTTTGGTGAGCAACATTTGGATACAAGTTGATCGAAATTTACTGGGTAATTGAATACAAGTTGTAGGCAAACTTTTACACAAAATAGACTCCAACTTTTGTACAAGATCACTCCAATAACATCTACAAATATTTTTAGTCAAGTTGTACTTAAATTGTGAAGGAATTGATAATTAATTAGCAATTTACGCATATCTAAATTATTAATTATTCAAATAATTGGTTATTGAAATAGTTCAATTACTAAATACTTGGATAATTAGTAATGTAGATACATACATTACTAGTTATTCAAATAATCAATCATTGACATAATTCAATTATAAATTATTCTAATAATTAGTAATTAAAATAATTCAATTACTAATTAATTTAATGATAATTATTTTAAAGAATACGATTACTAATTTTTCTAATAATGAATAATTCAAAGAATACACATATTCAATGTCCAAATAATTCGTAGTATTGGTCTTTGAATTACTGATTATCGAAATACTTAAAAAAATAATGGACGATAATTTTGTAAATAACGATTAATTAAAAATGTAACATTTTGTTTTTGCCGATCACTGAAACGAAGATTCAGCATTTTTTCTCTTCTTTTTCAGCTTAAACATTGGGTCAATGAATTATCGCTGGACGTGAGCGATCGTCTCGAGCAAGATCTCGAGGAGAATCAGCGTCGGGCCACAACATTGACCGTGAGTTTTCATTATTACGAAGATCGCAAGGTAATATCGCAATCTCGCTCTTGCCCATTGAAATCCTACAAATCGGAGAGAATAGCGAGTCAGTGTCTTGACTTAATAACCAAATCGACGCAGAAGCCCATCGCCAATATAGGAATAGCAACGGGAAAATTTATCGCGGCTAAGGGCAGCGGAAATTTCATCAATTTCTTCAAAAACCCTGGAACACTTTTAAAATCCGAAACCCCCAATATTCAGACATCCGTCGAACAAGATGATGTTCCAAGTGTAGCAGAGGAGGACTTGGCCAAATCTGATATTAAAAATACCAACAAAGATGAATGCGCCAATGACGACGATTCGAAACCAAACATTCCGGAAAACGTAACGGTCGAAAAATCAAAAGCAACGTTGGAACCGTTCTTTTCCAAACGTATACAAAATTGCGACGAAGATATAAATAACAGTGAACCGATATCACCGAATACAGCGATACTTGGCAGCGCACAACTGAAGAAAGCCCTGAATCGCGAGAACATGAAGAATTCCTTCTTCATGAACTTTTTGAAACAAGCGAAACCGGAAGTTCATAACGAAAGCTCGGAAATGACATCGTCGTCGTTCGTGGAGAAGAAAAAATCGGCGGATAGTCCTGTACAGAGTCCAATGCAAGAAAAAAATAATGATGATAGCAACGAACGAGTTGTACCGGATGAAAAAATTGGCGAGAGCGATCTTCTTGCTCAGCTGCGAGAAATTTTTCCCGATCTCAATGATATAGATCGTAGCGTTGTTCAATTGTTACCGATAGAATTACAGCGTCTTGCTAATTCTTATCTAAAAACCGAATCAAATCGGAAGGTCCAAACTGTGAAAAACGTTGCCAAGGTAGTAAAATCAAAAACTGGAAAATCAAAAGTCACACCTCCGTCAAATTCGTTGCAAAATTTCTTCATCAAGACAGTGCCAAACGATCGTCCCCAGCCGGGTTTTCGTCAGTGCTCGGAATGCAATCGAATGATAAAAATTGAAAAGTATCCCGAGCACAAGGATTTTCACGTGGCGCAAAATTTACAACGGGAGATGAATCGGAACGATTCATCAACGTCCGCGAAACGCCGATTATCCGACGAGAGTCCGAAACCCGAGAATAAAAAACCAAAAGGTATAACGTCTCTTTTCGGTACATGATAAAATCAAAAAGATGGAAGAAGGAACATTGGAAATAGTTCTGTGATAGACTCTTTTAGTCTGATTTTATTGCCAATTTAATATATTTTTGCAAAAGCTTTCGATAGTATAACCTGTTTAGGAATACAATAATTAATTTTATACAAAATTGGATGTAGGGGGTTTTATAATTATAGGTGAACTGACGGAGAAGATGGGACGTTTTCGACGAGGATAGATTTCCAATCTAGTCCTTGCTCGGATTACGTTTTTTAATTCGTATTTTTAATAAATATGTCACTTAATAGTGTTCATGCGTTACTAGCCGATCGATTTTGCAATTATCTCGTTTCTCAATACTGCTGTCCACGACCTCTCTGATTCCATCCACCTTGAACTCTGCCACCGCGTCCGCGACCTCCCCCTCGACCACCTCCACCTCCTCTCTGATATTCGCCAGTTCCGCCCCCTCTCTGATATTCGCCACCTCCGCCTCCTCTCTGATATTCGCCACCTCCACCTCCTCTCTGATATTCGCCACCTCCACCTCCTCTCTGATATCCGCCACCTCTGTTGTCGTGCTGATATCCTCCTTGATTTCCGTAATCAGCGGATCCGGAGTATTGAGGTTCCCGATAAGACTGATCACGATTTTGGCCAAAATTTCTCGAGGCGTCTTTGTTATCTCTGAATCCGCCTCCACCGCCGCCGCCACTTCCGCCACCTCCGCGTCCTCCGCGTCCTCCGCCTCGACCCCTGAGGATTTCATTTTTCTCTTTAGACATTTTACGTTAGAAAAATAGACCAAATTTTATTAAATGTTTTATTTACCGGAAGGATCCGTCAGGAACTCGATCTTTCACCCACGAGGGCATCTCGGGTGGAGGTGGTTCTTGCTCGTGTGGTCGTCCACCTCGATCCGGCACGGCGCCGATTATAACTCTGTTTACTCCGCTTTTTGTGTTTTTTCTTACAGATGCGTTGCTAGTTTTCTCGATAATGGCTAAATCTTCTCGGGCCGCCAGCAGATGAGCGATCGTTACATCCGGCTGGCTCGACATGACGTTTCTCTTTACGTGATAGAGAGCATTTAATTGATCCTCCTTTGGCTTTATTCTGTCAGACCACTGCAATACAGACGATTCAATGTCAATTCAATTTTTCATACTTTGCTTCCTCATAAACGAACCTTTGCTTTCGTGACAATTTTTTGTTTCCAGATTTTTATGCCAATGTGTTCAAAATGTCCTAAAACATCGAGAAATCATACTTAGAAAAAATGTCCGGATGTGTGTGTGTGTGTGTGTGTGTGTGTGTGTGTGTGTGTGTGTGTGTGTATCCTGAGTTTCAGATGTAAATAATTAATAACTTGAGAACGCTTCGAGATATCGAGCTAAAATTAGGCACACTTTTCGAGCACGAATTGCTCTTCATTATGAAATTTTTAAAAGCTTTTATTTTTACTTTCACCTGTCCCGGTGTCTGTCTGTAATCAAATCTTGCAAGTTAAATTTGACCCACTTCCCGGTTTCCGATTGCGTTAAAATTTGTCATGCATATGTAAATCGAATGACAATGCAATAAATCACAAAAAATTTGCAAATTTTTTGCAAAAAAAATTGTTTTGCTAAATTTTGTTTACAAAATGGTTTTAAGCAATTGATTTACAACATTTCTTTACGAAAATTTTGCGCAACAGTCTGTTTCCAAAAAATTTTTTGAAAACATTTTTTTGCATAAATTTTGTAGAAAAATGTTGCAAATTAATTTTTGTGCAAAAAATTATGCGAAACGAGATATACATTACTAAACAAGTTATTTAACATCATAAATACTAAAAAGTAAAAAATAAACAAACGCAAAAAAAAAATTTTAAACAAGCTTTGATTAGTTGTTAATAAAAAATAAATAAAAAGTTAAAAATAACGCTATTCCGATTGGAAATAAGTTTTTAAATAAAAGCGTGTTACACTGTAACAGCAAGAGAAAAAGAGGGTGTAACACGCTTTTATTTGAAAACTTATTACCAATTGGAACAGCGTTGTTTTTAACTTTTTATTTATTTTTTATTAACAACTAGTAAAAGCTTGTTTTAAAAAAAGCTTGTAAAAATTTTTTTTTCGTTTTTTTGTTTTAATTCTAACGAGTGTTCAGATTTTATCAACTTTTTTCATTTTTGCAAGAATGGCGTAAACGCTGTAACTTTTGCAATTTTGAAGATATTGCACCCAAACTTTGTACAGAATTAGTATAGCAATTAAGGTTGTTTGGTATTAAATTTGGCGAAAATCCATCGAGGGATTAAAATTTTATGAAATTTTTAATTTTTTGAAAAACAGCGTAAACGTTCTAATTTGTGCAATTTTTAAGAAATTGTACTGAAACTTTGCACAGAGCTAATATAGCTATCGAGATTGTTCGCTATTAAATTTGGCAAAAATCCATCGAGGGATTAAAATTTTATGAAATTTTAAATTTCTTGAAAAATAGCCTAAACGCTCGGTCTTGTGCAATTTTTAAGACATTGCACTGAAACTTTACACAGATCTAATATAGCTATCGAGGATCGTTATTAATTTTGGCGAAAATCGATCGAATGATTGAAATTTCATCAATTTTTTTTTTTTTTCTAATAGTGTACTCTAACTTCGGCTATTTGAGAGATATTGAACTGAAATTTTGTACACATTCAAAATGGTGATCAAGGTGGTTCGGTATTGAATTTGGCAAAAACCAAATTTAGCAAGAAGTAAATTTGAAAGAATTTGGCAAATTTGCACGTTGATTACTCATGTTTTTCAATAGTTAACAAAGCTGAGGAAGCCAAATTTGATTGCCATACTTTGTGATGAAGGAAGCTATGTGATTAAGATGAGGAAGCAATGTGCAAATGTCCAATTTGCAGGGTTTTTTGTTTCTGCCGGCTGTAATTTAATCAACGGATTCGGGTAATACAGCATTACGATTTCGAGAAATTCTATAATTGCAAATTTGACTTCACAAAATCTGAGCAAAAATATGCCGATACATTTATTAGTGTAAATTGTTTTGCCGAAGATTTATCGTCATGCCCATTTTTCTACATAAAGTAGAAATTTTCAAATCCAGATGTGCCTGGAATAACACTGATTTTCGGCGATTTTTCGATTCTTATTAATATGTTTCATAATTACCAGAAAAGATTGTACGGTAACGTCCAGACGTTTGAGCAACATTTCTCTTCTCATTTTATACTCGACGTTCATGTCCTCCTGCAATTTATCGAGTTTTTTCCACTGCTCTACGGACAATTCACCGACGAACAAAGGTTTGCCAACGAGCCCGGGAGGCGAGGATGAAATTACTTCCTTCAATTTCGTCTCGAGCTTTTTGAAAAGCAATTCTGCAGATATGTTGTCGGGTGGTTTTGGAAATTTCAGTGTCATAAGCATGTCTTTCAAGCATTTCGCAGTGTCGCTCTCATGCTGAAAATGACGCTCAATGAAATTTCAATATTATCTTCGGAGGATTTAGCTCAATACGCCTAATTATTCAATTATCGCTCTCACTATAGTCAGCTCCAGCTTATTTGCAGTCTTAGGTTTTTTGGCCTCTAGAATTTTGCTCGTCATCAATTCAGTGACGAGATACTCCAAAAGAATTATACGCTCTTCCCTAGTCGCTAATCTCTGATTCACGTTACCGCTCATTAATTTACTATTAACGCATCCCAATTCTTTGAGAAACAAGCTCAATTCCAGGAGAAACGAGCTCGCGTCTTCGGGCGACGTAGTTGCATTGACTCTTTCGTCCAACCCGCCAAAAAGGACTAGTTGATCGACGAGCCAAACTACCACACTCGTGAAGACGACGGATTTAGCTCCCTTGTCGAGGGCATCCGATAACTCTTTGGGCGACAGTGACGAGACGTCGTATCTGCGATCGTTAACGATGAGAGATTATGGATAAAAAATAAAATTTGTACAAGCTTCCGGGGTTAACCTCAAAAACTCACCCGACATCCTCGAGACTGTGGAGTAAATCCGATTCCATATTTTTCGTTTCCATTAATCTGAAATCCTCCGCCGCAATTATCGGTCAACGATTGTCCTTTTTCGAATAATTCAAAGCGTACGAGGAGGAATCCGTCACTTTAATGAGTCAATTTCGGAGCACATTTCATGCCGACAGCCGGTCGAAAGCAGACCACACTGGCCGCCATCTTGTTCTGGTCTGCCATTGTCTAGTAACTTTTTTTTAACAAGATTTTATGCCTAGGGAATATTGCAGGGTATTTGAATTTATGCTGTCAGTACTGACAAATCTCCAATACGGCCAACTTCGTGTATTTATCGAAAAGAGAAAGAGAGAGAGAAAAGTCAAAGATGGAATGTGACACCGTTGACATTTATCGTCTGTAGTGTATAGTTATAAATCATTACTATTGCAAACGAGATATCGTTGTCGTGATTAAATCAATAATTTAGTAGGTAGTTTCGTTTTTTTCAAAGCATGCATGTCAAAAAAGAACAAACACGATTCACGATATCGCTTAATTAAAAGACGAGACTTTGAAGAGAAACCCCAGACTGACATTCGTCACTCTCTCTCGGTATAACACACATACATATATATGTATATATAACGAAAGCAAAAAAAAAAAGAACGATCTCGTGCGAATTATTCGTGCGCGGTGTAACCTGTCCAACAATTGGAATGTACGAGGAACACGAGTATGGAGGCAAAAAACGTGCCCAAAGCTTTCGACGATGAAAAATTTCAGCGACTTGACAAGGACGTCGATGTCAATTGCAAAAAGTATGACAATGCCGAGAACAACGTCGCAGCGTCGTACAACAATACGCGTGTTGGCAGAGACAAAGTAAAATTGGAAAATCTCGAGACTCGGTCGAATTTGAAGAGCGACAATGCGAAATTGTCATGGAACGACTCGCCGCTGAAGATAATCGAGAAATTCGAGTGCGAAGGAGCAAAAGGATGCAAAAATGATCGCGCAGAGATGAGCGGCGATGTCGAATCTCAGGATACAACGAAGGATAAATGTAATGACGATCCTTGTCACAATTCTCCGGCGCCGCTAGCTTTCACCATCGATTTTGGCAGCAACAAGGAAGTAGATACCGCCAAATACCAAAATTTGTTTCAACGTTACAACGCTAGACATCGAAGAAATTTGTCTACTTCCAAGGTATACAAATACTTTATGTATTTAGAACGTTTGAAAATATATGTATATTATCATAACAATGTATATTAGACTGATTCAAAAAAAGCGACTATTTTTTGTTTTTCGAAACAACATATTAAATACTTTCGGAGAGGTGAAAAAAGATGACTGTTAAAAGCAGAGCTTTTAATATAAATATTTAGATATGTCTCTCTCCAAATTTCTATTTCCCATTTAAATAACACAGGAAAAAAAATGTCAAACTTTGAAATTTTATATTTCGGCTTCAAGTCAATGTAGCAAAATGAACAATACGTATTCTTGTAGAGAATTAATTGCTCTACAAAAAAGATTTCTTATGATTTTTTGATAAACTACTCCTTGAAAACTCATTCAAGGTTAAAGTTAAATTTAGAGTAAATTTCACTTTTTTGTTTAGTTTCCGGCAAAATGTTTGAACTTATTACTAAATATTGTAAAATCATTCTAGAAACCAAAGTCTAAACTGCATTGATATAAATTACCCAATTTTTAAAGAAATGACCAACATATTCACCCACAGTCACAGTCTAATATATATATATATTAGACCGTGAATAACTTTTGAAGAAGTAAGTTTATTGAAAAATCATAAGAGACCTTTTTTGTAGAGCGTTAGATTCCCTTAAAGAATACGTATCGTTCGATTTGGTACAATGAATTGAAGCTGAGGTATAAAATTTCGAAGTATGAAAATTTTTTTCTTGTGTTATTTAAATGGGAAATAGAAATTTGCCATGAGTAATATCTAAATGATTATATTGCGAGCTCTGCTTTGAACAGGCATCTTTTTTCACCTGTCTAAAAGTATCTAATATGTTGTTTCGAAAAACAAAAAATACAGGTTTTTTTTAATCACCCTAATATATATACAACATACATAATGGCGATCGGCCATGGAAAAAGTGAAAGGGTTGGAGAATTTTAAAAAATGTTCGGAAAAATCAGAAGATTTTTCAATTAAAAAAATTATGGCATTGCAAGTCAAGAAAAAATAAAGCTCTCTTAGCAAAGCAAAAAGTTCAAATTAAAAAAAAAAAATTTTCAGCAATTTTCACTTGATCGACATAAAGTATTGGTATTAAATGCATTCTATAATATTTTAGAATTTTTTGCTGCAAAAATTTATTTCCCATTAACATGAAAAATTTGTATACTCAGTTACTTATATTAGCATTATTAGTCCAAGTTCTTGTTAGAAAAAAATCAACTTGTCCAGAGAAATTCTCACGTTCTTACGACACCAATTATTCCACAGATTGAAATCAAACCGAAAAATCCACCGTTCGTTTCATCTCCGAATTTTCCGCAAAAACAAAAAGCTCCCAGTGCTCATTCGGAAGGATATTTCAGCAGCGAGGATGACTCCAAGCGCAAGGCCGATCAGCTCTCCCAGAAATTGAAGGAACTCGGTCGGTTACAACACATTTTTTATTAAAGAAAAATTGAATATTTTCCCGCATAAATGACTTGCTCACTATTTTGGTACGACAGTATGACTCATGGCAAAGATATCCTTAACCAGTGGCTCCAGTGACAAGCTCATTAGTATTCAAGAGGCGCGTCTTGCGTGAATCACGCACTGTCCAACTTCTCAAATACCCCTTGGCTTGTAATTCCGTTGTTTTGTCGTTTGAAGAGAGAAGCTTTTCGTTAATCGTAAAAATGATCATTAATTCGTAGTTCGATCACTAGACGGAATTGATCGACGTTTCAATCTTTCATTATATTTTTTTCCAGGTCTGAAAACAACGCCAAAGTCTCAGGGAGCGACGAGAAAGAGCGACGTAATGTCACGATCTTACACGGAAAGATCCTATAAGGATGGAACCTCGGTTTCTCGCGATTCGCAACCGGAAGCGAAAAATTGTCGCGAAAATTTGTCGCTTGAATTGAATTATCGTTCAAAGGCGGGCTCGAGTGGTTTCAAAAATATGCCGCATTCAGCGACGATGAACGACCTCAGCGGCGTGCAGAAGAGCAGTTTCGAGGACGAATGCTCGAATCGTGTGCAATATTCGCCGGAAAAAAAATACACGAAGAACATCGAGTATATCGAGATAAATCACGATTACCAGAGTAACGATTGTCACGAGGACGCGCATCTCAATGAGACGGTAAAATTGTCGAACGTTAATTTACTAACGGACAGCGTTAGATCGAACGAATTCGCGTATTCCGAGGCAAACGCGAGTAAAATGCATATATCGAGCGTGAGCTTCAGCGCGGAAACGAACAACGACACACCCGAACGAATGAATCTCGATATATTTAATGTGAGCAATGCCGATGCCGGCTCCGACGGTACCGTCAGCGAAGCCGGTACTTACACCATTCACAAGGATTACACGGATGAGGAAAAAGCGAGGATGGACATTGACAAGGCTTTCAGCGTTGGAATAATAACGGCACAGGAGAGCGAGGAATCTTACGTTCATCATTTTAAGGTACATCCAGGGTTGCGAATAATGCATTACTTTTTTTTAATGCATTTACGTTTTCAATAACCATTAATCATTAAATATTAATGGTTAATGGAAATAATTTCCATTAATCATTAAATGTTAATGGTTAATGGTTCATGAAAATCATTTCCATTAACCATTAAATGTTAATGGAAATTATTTCCATTAATATTTAAGAGTTAATGGTTAATGAAAATAATTCCCGGTGACCATTAACATTCAATGGTTAATGGGAATAATTTCCGTCAACCATTAACCATTAGCATTTAATGGTTAATGGAAATTATTTTTAATAGCCATTAAAAAAGTAATTATTAATGCATTACTCTTTCATTAAAAATTTCGCAACCCTGGGTACATAATTAATTAAGGACTTTTGTCGATATTTTTTCATCAGAGATTCGGAAAATTCGTTTTATTGATTGAATTTTTTTTTGGTCACAGATGACTAACTCGCGAGACACGAATACGTGGATCTCCGAATGGGCCACTCAAGTAGCCGAGCACAATTCGCTTCCGCCTCCGGTGGGAGGCTCAACCGGAAGAACACCGCCTATGAGTCCTTCGAAAATACCGTCTCCCATTTATTCAAGAACCCAGAGATCCTCGAGAATTCGCTACGTCAGTATATTTTCATTATTCCTTCATTCCAATTCTAAAAAATCATTATAACGAAGGAATTAATTAGTTTTAATTAAGTCTTTAATTAATCCTATACTTGGTTTTATTACACCAATAATTCGTTCCGTTGTCAATCAAACAGGAGCAAAGCGACAGCAGTTTGGACATGGAGACGCATTTGCACATCAAGGAAAGACTCTGCACGGTGCCAAATCAGAATACAAATCTCATAGATTCCGGAGGTGAATCCGACGAGGATACGAGCAACAGTTACGTAACACCGCCAATGAGCTCACAGCGTACACCGACGCACGGTTCGTCACTTGCACGTCGCGGTAGCTTATCCGAGTCTTTGCTCAAGCGTACAAACGCGAACGAGTGTCGTCGTAGCGTGCGAAAATACGTCGAGAACAAGATCGGCAAAAAGGACGATGGCGCAACAAAGAGTCCGTCCCACGCTCTTGCGTGTCTACATCTCGATCGAAGTAGCTCATTAGACAGGTGAATAATTTCATCAACATCCTTTCTTTTTGCTTCTTCGTTATGAAAAAAAATCCTGCAGACAGAATGAGATGACTATTAATCGAACATTTTTCAGAATTTCATCGTATTTTTCAAACTTTTAGAAATGTCCGGATAACTCCAGTAATTTTCGAAACATCATGCTGATTTTTTTTATATGAATCACCACAACTTTTTGCTGTTGAATTTGGCGAAAATTGATCAAAAGTTTAAAATTAGCTAAAATAATTTTTTTTTCAAATACCTCTTAAGGGGGAATATACACCTGGAAACGGAAAAAAGGTAATTTTCGAGAATTTTTTCCGAGAAAACTATTGGAATGATCAGAACGGGGTTTTCCCCAGTTAAAAATGTACACCTTCAAGAATGTTTTGAATTTTTTTTATTCAAAAATGTTGCAAATTCACGGAGCACTAGAGTCGTCTACGGAGTGCTGTAAAAAAAATCTGCCATAGCGGTACCCAGTGGCGTTTTGTCAAAAATCATGTGAAAGAAAAAACCAAAACAGGATACTAAAATAGATAATATTATGTTGTCTTTGTCATAGCTGATTTAAAAAATATCGATTTTTGACTATGTAGCTATTTTCAAGAAAAAAATCGTTCGTATTTTGACCCAAAAAAAAACTAAAAATCGGAAAAAAATTTCTACTAAATAATTATGTATAAAATAACCACAAAAAATTGAAGTTAATCGGTTCAGTCGTTTTTGAGATATTTTGGGTACCGCTATGGCAGATTTTTTTTACGGCATTCCGTAGACGACTTAAGTACTCCGTGAATTTGCAAAATTAAAAAAAAAAATTGAAAACATTCTTGAAAGTGTATATTTTTAACTAAGAAAAACCCCGTTCTGATCACTCCAATAGTTTCCCCGAAAAGAATTCTCGAAAATTGCCCTTTCTTTGACGTTTCCAGCTGTAAATTACCCCTTAAGAGTATAACTCGAGCAATTTTCGAGATATGTTGAATTTTTTTATACAGGTAGTTTATTACTGAAGGATGTTTGCTATTGAATTTAGTGGAGATCAAACGAAAAATTCGATTTGCGTAAAATTTTCAATTTTTTCAAAAATGTTTGCTTCCTGTACAACTCTAATAATTTTCGTGCCAATTCCTTTTCACACAAATTATATTTCCCATTTATTTTTATTACAAAATCATTCGCAGAAAGGAATATACGTCCGACACAGCTGATTCGAATTCGTCCAGAAAGAGTAGCTTGAAGAATTACACCGACGACATCATGAAGCACACAAACAGTCCTATATTGAATCGCCTAAGGCCATCCACTCCAAAGCTAACAAACAGTCCGATATTAGGTCATAAGGAAATCTCAACGAAAATAATTAATTCACCGATATTGGATAAAACGAAAAATATCGTTAAATCAACGGCTCACACGCAGAACGTCGGTTACTTCACTTGCACGGAGAATAGGTGAGAAAATTTGTCGGATAAAATTCACCTTTGACAATATTGCAACTTGATTCAATTTTTTTTCCCCTTCCAGTCCGTACATGCTCAGAAAATCCAACAGTACCAGTAACTATCACGAGGACACGTCGCTTCATCGTAGAAAAGAATTGACGTCCAATGTGAGCAGCGTGTATCAGAACAGTCCGATATTTCAGCGCAATTCTAGTATACAGAGATCGTCGAGCAACGCGAGTATAAGAAATACGAAATTGAAGAGCGTCTTGGCGCGACGCAGCAGTTTCAATAACAACGACAACGATCGTTTGTCATCGACAAAGGGAAAATTTAATACTGCCGGCTCTGACAGCAGCAGCGAAGCCGGTGAAAATCCGCCAATCTTGTCCGCGGCTCCGATATCTTCGGGAATAAAGCTCAATCGGGTTTTCAGTATACGAAGAGGACGTTTGAGCTGCGAATCCGATACGACACCGAACACAACACCCGAGGAAAGACGGAGAAAGGCACAGACTGAGATTAAATCAGCACCAACCTCGGCGAGGCAAACGAGCCACTATCGTGCTCGTACGAGCAGCGTTGGTGCGAACGGCAAGGACGTATTCAAAAAACCCGAACCACCGAAACCGAGAGCACCTTCGATATCGCGAACCGATACCGGTAGATTTAGCATGAGAGCACCGAAAACGTCACACGTGAGATAAACTTATTAAATGATTAATGAACTTAATTGATAAGCTTATTAATTCACAAACTTATTAATTGATAAGCTTATTAATTGATAAGCTTATTAATTGATAAGCTTATTAATTGATAAGCTTATTAATTGATAAACTTATTAATTGATAAAATTATTAATTGATAAACTTATTAATCGATAAACTTATTAATTGATAAACTTATTAAAATGCCATTGCGAGATTAAAAAACAACGGAAGTACCTTCAATCAGTCAAATGGATAATTTGTTTAACTTTTTCATGGAGGATTCATCGATAAATCTAAAATTTGACACAAATTTTTTTAAGCTACTATTATAAAAATTGCTTAAGCATTGTCCATTTGATAAGATTCTGAAATTCTTCTACATTTTTTTTTCATTTCACTAATTCTTTGAATATATTCTAAATTTTACTCTGAAGGCTTCGACAGCCACACGACCTAATCCGAAATCGAGCAAGGATCACAAGAAATCAACGAGGAGCAATTCTACCTTGACTTCGAAGGAAGTCGAATTTCAGAATTGGAAGAGACGAAAGAGTTACGATCCCATGAAAGCGGCCGCCGAGGGAAAGAAAAAGGGAGACGGTCCGAAAAAGCAGCACAGTGTCGAGAACGGCTCTTCAAGGTAAAAAAAGAGCTCTATATCACTTGAGAGAAGAAATTGTAATTAATCGTGAATCTTCCTTGTAACGTAGCCGTGACAATTCGGTATTGCGATCGGCCAGTTTTAACGGTACTCGTGGTACATTATCGCTCGCCGACGATTGGTCCGACAATGAGATTGAATTTGCTCAACGAGATGTTCAAGCTCCACCGCCGTGCAGTCCACAATTGGTACGACAATAATATAATCAGAGTTGTGAAAATAGTAATGTAAAAGTAATGAATTACCCATGACATTAAACAATGTGTATTGGATAAGTTTTCCATTACAAAAGTAACGTGTAATGAATTAATGTTCCATTACAAATGAAAATAGTAATGTGTAATGGATGCGTGTTCCATTACAAAAAAAAAAGTAATGTGTAATGTATGCATGTTCCATTACAAATTAGTGTGTTCCTACCAGAATTTGGAGCAGGTACTATTCTACTCAAAGGTAAATCTATTAATTTTTCAATGAAAATAATTTGTGTGTCAAATTTTTGTTAACTTTACTATGTAATGATAAATGTATGAACAGTGATATTTTGGAGTAATTTTTACTCTATTCTTGTAAAAATTGCAATTCAAGAATGGAGTAAAAATTACTCCAAAAAATCACTGTCCATACATTAACCGCTACGATAGTAAAGATAACAAAAACTTGATACACACAATAATTGTCATTGAAAATTGTCGTAGAAACACATTAATTTTTAATGAAATATTCTCCACTACAAATTACTTTTTTTACTTATAATGGCACATGCATCTATTACACATTACTTTTTTTATTTGTAACGGAACACGCATTCATTACACATTACTTTTGTATTTTGTAATGGCACATGCATCCATTACACATTACTTTTTTTTATTTGTAATGTAACACGTATTCATTACACATTACTTTTATATTTTGTAATGGTACACTTGTCCATTTAACATTATGCAGTGTAATAGGTAATGAATAGAGTAATGCATTATCAAAATAATGCATTATTTACAACTCTGAATATTATAACGTATATGACAATTTTGACGGAGTCGGGGGGAAAAGTTTTACCGATACTCAATCGAATGATTTTTTTCACAGGGTAGCGACAGTGATCTTGAGACTTCGTCTTATCTGCAAACAACTCACAATGTAATGTCGGCGATGTCCGCTCGAATAAATGTGTACAATCCCGTGGATTCCGGTGGTGAGAGCGACGAGGACACGAGTCACAGTTTTCGTCAGGGTACGAACAAAACAACTCGGGAAACGAGCGACACAGAAACGAGCGACGAGCCGCAGGCTGCAACGCAATCTCCGTTAACCAATACTAAATACAACAGAGCTTTCAGGTGAGACAATCCCTCGACAAGTTTATTCTTACTTTTTCATAACACAATTTATTCACAATTTTTTCATCATTTTCGTCAAATTTGCAAACAGCCTTCGCAGAGGTAGACTGGAGACTCCGGATACAAAATTATCCTCTGCAACCATGACCAAGCCTAAATGTCTGCCTGCTATCGGTGCAAAAGGGAAAGTAGAATCAGTGCCAAGTATTTCGAGAACCGATTCAGGACGTTTCAGTATGCGTTTGCCAAAAACATCAAACGTAAGAGACCTCATGAAAATATTTATACCGTCTCTTCCAATAAAATCGCAATAATATTATGAAAATGCTCTTTTGATCTCAGACCTCCAAGCTCAAGCCAAAAGATACGAAGAAACAATTGACGCCAAATACACGAGAAGTGGAGATGCAAAATTGGAAGCGTCGAAAGAGTTACGATCCAATGAAAGCCGCTATGGAGGGTAAACGCAAAGCGGGTCTTGTAAAAAGAACCTCGAATCCCAATTCGTCTTCCACGTGAGTTCTTAAACAATTGTAAATTATTTGGAAAAAGTTAATTGGCTCAAAGCAGTGATCGGCAGTATCGATTTTTTCGTCAACGATATTGATTATATTAATCATTTTTTCGAAAAATTAATAATTAGTTAAAAACTAGTACTAATTTTTTATAAAAATTCAAAATTAGTGGAAAAATAATAGACATTTTTCTTAAAAATTAGTGATTAGTAAGAAAATATTTTTAATTTTACCAAAAAAATTAGTAATTAGTGACAAAATATTTCTAATTTTTCTAAAAAATTAGTATTTAGCGACAAAATATTTCCAATTTTTCGAAAAAAATTAGTAATTTGCGAAAAAATATTACCAAGTGTTTTTCTAAATATAATAAATGGTAAGGAAAATATTACTAATTAATAATTTAAAAAAAAACAGTAATTTGTAGAAAAGTACTGTGTATATTTACGTAGTTGTATGTACGGATTGAGTCATGGTTACAAGCTCAAACAACTCTATTAAAAAAGTTGTTTTAATTTTTATAATAATTAGATCTTTTGAATATTTCACACATTAGTATTTATTGTATCGAATGTCATACGATATCATATAAGTTATTATTAATACGAAGATTTAATCAGTACTTATTAAAAAATGCACTAGTAATTGTTTATTTATTTATTACTTTTTCGAAAATTAATTCAACATTTCTCTACAAATTATTGATTTCTTTGGTTATTTAGCAATATCTGTCTCACCAATTACTAATTCTTGGAGAAAAAGAGTAATATTTTATCGTTAATTACTCATTTTTTTTGAAAAATTAGGACTATTTTGTCATTAATTACTTATTTATTAGAAAAGTTAGTAAAATTTTGTCACTAATTACTAATTTTTTAATAACAATTAGAAATATTTTGTTACTAATTACTAATTTTTGAAAAAATTAGTAACATTTTTTTTTGCTAATTATTAATTTTTCGAAAAAATTGTACAATAAAAATAGATAGACTTTTTTTGCCGATCACTGGCACAAAGCCGTCCACGAGGATTATTAGTAATCATTTCACCGTGTTGTTGAACATTGTAGCGATCGAAAATAGCGATAGACTACATCCGGGTACGAGCGATTGGTATGACAAAATTACGTGTTCGACACGCGTGATGCGTGGAGTATTTTGTTTTCGATTTTTCCAGCAATATTTTTACCGCCATACCCAACTTTTGTGTTCAAGCTTTTGCCGTTTAAGAAAGATAATTTTCTGAGCAATGTGTACAATATGCTTACTCACGCACTGCAAATACGTCGTTGAGAATACAGATTTTGTCTGTATGAAAATTGCTTGAGAAGCGTTTGTCAAAAATTTTCATCACGTGTCGTACTTGTCCGCAAATTACAAGCGTGTTCGCACCGCAAATGTGGAAATTATAGAAATATCACCGCGATGACCGATTATTATTGTTTTTCAGTCATGTGTCAAGATCTCAAAGCTTTCACGGACCGGCTACTCTTGGAATAAGCGAATGGAGCGACGAGGATATTTCGGCATCGGCGGACGAGGCTCCGCTTTACTAGAAAGGTTTTTCCATCCAATACCATAAGAAAATCTGTCTCGATGTCTTGATATTAATATTAGGCCGTCCTCTGAAAAAAAAATCTCAGAATTTGCCGAGAGGTAAAAACCATGACACGTGAAAAATGTAAGAGTGGAGATCCTCTGGAACTGATTCGAGATGTAATACGCCTACTTATACATACATATATGTTAATCACTACTTAATATCTTCCATTGAAGTAAAAAAAAAAAGTTGCGCGAATTATATAATATATTATGAATGTGGCAAAGCATTTTTTTTCGCGAGAGCTCGAAAAAAAAAAACAAAAAATAGTTAAAGGTGCTTTTTAATTTTCATTCTACCGCATCCTATGACGGATCGTTTTTTTGGGTTTCAAATAGAGTGAAAATCATTAAATATGTGTACAAAAAAAAAGGAGGGCAGTGAAGCGACAAAAAAGAAGAAACCAATTAGTTTAACGATAAAACGAGCCAATTTAAACATAGATTATTGATATTTGTATAAACAGAACTTTGATTAGTTATATTTTCGTATTTTCAGATGTGAATATCAATAGCTCTGATGTTCTAGTTGAAGAAAAAGGAATATTTGTTTTCAGTTCGTTCGTCGCACGAAACTCGGCTGAACCGATGAAAGTAATCAGTCAAAATTTATTTATTTCAAATTATATTTAAAAAAAAAAATTATATCCTCGTTTGATACTTGAGAATAATCATTATTCCGTCTTGTTTATCGATTACTCGTACATAATATACTCGTTGAACAAAATTTAAAGAAAAAGACTAGCTCAGAGAGCAATAATCGAAGTGCAATGCGATTTGATGTGCAACGTCCATCCGATCACGCGTAATTCTTTGATGTTTGTGATGTAACGATTGATTTTGTAAAAACTCCGCGCATCAATAAAAAAAAATGTTTCTTTTTTTCTTCGTATCTTTCGAAACGACGTTGATCTGTATTTTCGTAGTAAAAGTGTTGGGACAAAAATGACATCCCTCGGTACGCGCATGCGAACAATATTCCATTTGATAATTCTACGATATTCATCATATACAATAAACAAAATGAGTCTATCGTGATTGTTAAAAAAATGAAAATAATTGTACAATGCCGCGTGAAAAATTGCCTCTAGTGTTTCCGACGTTTGTCACGATCGTCCCTTCGAGGTTCGCGCTCCTCTTTGCGTTTCGTCGCCGTTGCCGAGCCACTCGCTCGTTTGGCCTGTTTCAAAAATTGATCCAGACCGAAAGGGTCTTCTTCGTCTTTCTCGAACTGGACGGGTCCTGATCGGGGTGCCATTCGATCCGTACCGCTGAATTCCTTGTCAGGAACGAATCTGCAAGAGAAAAATTCAATCATAAATACCGTAAAAGTTTTCCGTTAAGGGGGGCAGGTTACCGCCGAGAAGCATGAAAAATACATGAACTCTGGGAATTTTTTTTAATACACTAGTGGAAAAAATTGAGGGATCATAAAAATTTCCCAAATTTTTAGTGGTTTTTAACAATGTTGTATCTCAGTGAAAAAAATGGTCGTATTGAGGTATAAAAAAAAACATCTTAAAGCTCCAAGTTTCTAGTTTTCAGATCTTTCAGCAAAAAAAAATTGCGAAGCTACAGGTTTCACGCAATCCTGACAAATACCGAGAAAAAAAAATTTGGCAAATGTATATCACTTTTTTTTTGCTGCAATTACTTGGAAAAATTTTCTCCAGCTAAACCATTACATGGACCGGATAGCTTGTTTATTTAGCTTCAATTTGCTTTTTTTGAGACCTCGCTGCGACCATTTTTCGCTGAGATATCGGACTTTTAATGAAAAAAGATCCTTTTGTGTTTGACCATTGATATCTCAGCAACCAATGATCGCACAGAAATCAGAAGAGACGTTTCACAAACTTGAATTAATGCTCTACAAGGATTGATGATGGTTTAAAAAAAAAAAAATTCCATCCTTGCCACGAATTTGAGAAAACAGGAGAAAAAGGGCTATTTATGGTTTTTCAGAAAATCAACAGCCAATTTAAAAATATTGACAAAACGACTAATGTTGAGCGTGACTTTTACAGCTCAATATACCCACAAAATCCCTGTAAATTTTCAATTTGATCTATCGAACGATTTTTTGTTTCAAGCAATCAAATTTTTGAAAAAAATTAAAGGATCATGTTTATTGCCCCTTAACACTTCATAATCATTATTAAAATGAAAGAAAGAAATTTTTTTCGTGCATTTCCCCCATTTTTATTGCAAACAGCGTTGAAGCTGCAGAGCGCCCCGCGCATTTGAAGATATTATTTCCAGAAAAACGCATTTAAGTTTAACGTTATAAAAAATCTTTAAACATTTCCTTCAAATATGAAAATACCCTCTCGTCCACGTGATCTAAACAGTTTAAGGATGCAAATTATGTAAAAAAAAAAAGCAAATCAAATTTTTCATCGTCACGAACGGTTACCTCCCCTTAAACAATATACTATCTCTCTCTCTCTCTCTTGCCTGTTTGTATTGACGAGTTTCTCCAGATCATCGCCATAATTATCTTTGTCGATATTTTTGCTAGGTCGATAAATGTGCGATCCAATCGAGCTACTGTCTCTCCAGGGCTTGTCGTAGACATTATACTCGTCATCGTGACCGTAGCCGCTGTCCATTCCCTTGGTCGTGTTGAACAAACGCGCATCGAACAGCGCCTCGCCGGTATTCGATATGCTCTTTGCCGGAAGACCAAGAGCAATTTGCTCGCTTATATCTCGTTCGCGTTCGCGTTGCAATCGCGAACGTTTGTCAGGAGCTGCACGCGACAAATTGCGCTCACGAGCGCGATCCTTGTGTCTCTCCTGTCGCAGCTGATCGCGTTCGCGGGTTTCCTCGGCTTTGTCTGTGAGAAAAGAACAAAGAAAAAAGGTAAAACATTGATTTTAGAAATAATCGTCGCAATACTCAAAGTTGATTTTTTTACCCAGAGCCGCAGCTGATTTCAAGCCGGCTCGTTCTTCTCTCGCTTTTTGTGCCAATTGCCTCAAGTGATCCTCCTTTTTCTCCTTCTCCTTTTGCGCCAGCTTCTTTTCCAACTGAGCGCGCATCTCGACGGCCTCACGAGCTTTGCGATCAGCGATGTACAGAGCTTCGGCGAGTTTAGCAAAATTCTCATTAACGTGAACCTGCTGGAGTCCCCGACCATCGGCAGCGAGACGCTTGTCCAATGGTATCGTGTACCCCTGAGAAAAATAAGAAAAAACGAAAAATCGTTCATGAAACAAACAGCAAAATTGCGCGTAATCGATTTTGATATTATTCTCACTTTTGCGTTTTTCCAGTTACTTATGCAGGGCGGAATTTTCCATTCTTTTTGTTCTTTGACGGTGACCTTGCGAGTAGGCGAATGCATCACCGGGGCTGGAGGCGAGGGCGGTCCTCGTGGTATTTTCTTGTTGATTCTGGATTTACATAAGAAAATCTATTTTCATTACGCACAATGTAGTTTCGATTTCGTCGCTAATCGTGAATTCGTTTTATTTTCTATTGCTAATTAGCTTGCCGAAATTTTGGCGGATCCATTGGATCAACCTGCGCCTCCACCATTCTTATGACACGCTGTTTCGCGCCCGAATTGAATGATTGTCCCTGTTGCGACGGAGTATATCGAATATACTGAGCTGGTCCTTGCTTCTCGGCGCATCTCACCGGCATCGCCGCTGCTATTTTTGATTGTGTTATTTTCTCCAATGCTCTTTTCGTCTTCTCGGTGATATCGTCAACCTCTTCGGCGTCTGGTCTCTGAAGACTCGGGTCATTTTCATTCGTGATTTCGGCTGGCAAGAGGTCGCTTAATTTGCTATATACAATCTGAAAATAACAATATACATTGTGTAAGTGATTTTTAACAGAATTGATGAGCTGAGAAATTTAAGAATAGAAAAAGGCTAACCTTGTCCTTGGAATGTCCTTGCCTGGCTATTAAATCATATTTGACTTTGCCCTGTGCATCGAGTTGTATGGCAAGTGCGTTACTCGTTGATTCTTTGCCCTTAACGCCCATGGCGAGTGGATACTGAGCAACGTGGATTTCCGGAAATGCTCCTCCATCTCCAAAGTCCTGTAATCAAGACAAATTTTTTTTTGTCAATATGCAAGAGAATTTTTTTTTTCAATCAACTTTCCATATTTTTTGGCGATGTTCAAACTGCTCTCATTTCTACAAAAATTAATCAAGACGTTTGCATACCAGAGAGACATTTCTAAATTCGTCAACCGATGGTAAAGTTATGAGGGCTTGAAATTTCCGAAACTCGCCCAAAAATGAGAAAAAAATTTTTTTTTCGTTTCATCGTTTTGAAACGTTATGTCAATGGAAAATTCTGCACATTGCAAATCACGCAGAGTTTTCGTCGAAAAAAAATCGATTCATGAGAAAAAGCATGAAAAAACTAAAAAAATGTACTATTTTTTATGAATTTGAAGGTTTATGAATATTCAACTCTCAGAGTTCATAGCTTGACAGATATGGTTGGCTATTAAATCATTTTCCTGAAGAAAAAAATTTGCAATGAATCTTCATGTAAAAAAACAGAAAAAAAAGAAGAAAAAAGGTCATTAACAACGAATCCATAATATTACAGTCTCCGAGTAATATGTAAAAAAATCGTTTATACAAAAAAACCTTAATTTGGCCATAATTTGGAATTTGAAAATTTTCTAAGAATACAGCCACTAGAAAATTGGAGAATCGAACGAGGGACGAAAAAAGTTGATCAGGTTTTTTCATCACAATATAGTTGAGAGGGTATGCTGAGTTAAAATCGAAAAATGCAGGTGCAAAAGTCTCAAAGGTCATAACTGATCCTTGAGAAAATGAAAGGCTGAAATTCAGAAAATGAAAAAACTATTTTGAAAATTACAACAATTAAAACAATAGCATAAAGTAAAAACGTAACTAGCCAATTATTTTATATTTCAACAGATCCAAAATCAAAATCATTTTGATACTTTGTAAAAAAGATAGAAAGATAGCACAAGAAAATAACAATTATCGAACAGAGATGGTAAACAGTTAAACAAAGATTGTGGAAGTATTTTAAAGTGCTTTTCTCTGGATAAAAGACACCTATGTAAGATTTACCTCAAGATTGCAAATGTAACTAACCAATTATTTTATATTTCAACATATCCTAAATCAAAATAGTTTGGATACTTTGTAAAAAAAGTTGGAACGATAGTACAAGAAAATAACAATTATCGAACAGAGATGGTAAACAGTTAAACAAAAATTGTGGAAGTATTTAAAACTGCCCATCTCTGGATAGAAGATACATATGCAAGATTTACCTCAGGATTGCGAGGAATCCAGCCCTTGCGTTGTCCATAGGGCGGAGCAGTGACGACAGCTTTGACCAAAGCAGACACGGGTCTTTGACGAAGTTTTTGCTCTCTGGCTTCATCCTCTCTGTCCCAGACAACCTGACTGGGAACAGGTAACAAGCTAGGAGGAGAAAATAAATAAAATTTGAACAATCAAGCAAAGATTATTTATGTGCCAATGCCTCAAAGGGCAATCCAGTCAACGTCTAGAATCACTTTCGCGTAGCAAACAATCGCTCGTCGAAACAACTCGTGTACTATACTTCGAACGAGCCAATAATTTTGGTACGAGTAAGGTTTTCCTAAATAATGAGGCAAATATTTAGCGTTGTGGATTGTTTTTACACGAGAAGTTGTACCTTGACAAAGACATTTTGTTGACAAATTTCACCCACACTCGCGTGCGAGCTACACTGACTGACACTGACGCCGTGACACTAGACTCCGCGACGACGTGACGCGAGCACCTTGCAGCTCCGGGAGTGGAGGTTGACTGGATTTTTGAATGTTAAAGCGGCGCAACATGGCGGCCATTTTGTTCATGCGCAGAACACGTGCGCATGAGTTACAGAGGGCAGCACTTTCCGGATCACGAAATCCGGCCCGAGCGGCCATTGTTGCTCGATCGGGGGACAAGGATAAGATTTCACACACGGCGGAGCCCTTTTTTCTCGCGATCCTCCCGTCGAAGGAGCGATGGAAATTTTCTGAATCGTTGACTATTCTGTTTTATGTGTTAACATGGTCATGATTTCGAAAACCGCTGTTGGTCTCGCGGTCGGGATGGCCGGTATATTCGTTGGTTACTGTTTTTACTTCGACCAGAAGCGTCGAAGCGATCCGGACTTCAAGAAGAAGCTGAGGGAACGTGAGTTACCCCCCGTACTTTTTCCTTCTCTCCGGTCTCGCGACGTTTTGCCGTGCGGGTTCTTGCACGATTATCCCGAATAGAGCCGCGTGACAATTTTAATGGTTACGAATAATGTCATGAAAATTATTCGGCACAGAGACGTGATCATTTGTGACTTTTACTAATTTTTAAATTGCCGATTTGCAGGAAGAAAAGCCAGAAAAGCGGCTCAAAAGGTCAGCTCGATACCGCTGAACATGGATGATCAAGAAGTTGTTCAGAGATTCTTCTTGCAAGAGGTGAGAAAACACGATTTTTCGTGGAACTTCACGTGATTCAGTGTCATTTCGTCATACTTACTCTTTGTCCGAATAGGTAACATTGGGTGAAGAGATGTTGGCCATTGGTAATTTGGACGGCGGGATCGAGCATCTTGGTAACGCTGTTGCCGTTTGCGGTCAACCAAACGAGCTTCTCAGAGTTTTACAAAAAACGCTGCCCCCGCAAATATTCCACCTACTTTTGCAACGATTGCCCACTGTGGGACAGGTAAATCACGTTTTTCTTTACCATTTTCGATTTTACGTGTATTACAATTTCAAATTCTATTATCTTGCTTCAATTTGCAAATGTCTGGATAATTCGATAAAAATTATGTGTGCAATCGCATCATATAGATAAGAAATATTTGAACCAAAACAAGATGAATAAATTTTCCATTAATTCTCTTTTTAAATATATAACGCTCAATTTTAGGTTATGTAATATTTGAATTTTTTAAAAGAATTTAACAATTTAAAGGTAAACAATAATTAAAACAGATTTTTAAAAAAAACTGTTTATTTTTGGACCAGAAGCAGGGTTCTCATGCGCACTGAATAGAAGTATGAAAACCACAATTTACTTTCCATTGAAAAATCAGCGATTAAGAAAAAAACCCAGCCTATTTCATATACCTTTTACATAAACTCAAAGGTTGACATAATTTTGAAAAATGTTCTAAAGTGTTTTCGAAAATTAAGCAATAAGAATGACTCCTTTGCTGTTTTTGTATTGCACTAAGTTGCTAATGAGAAAAATCAGTGAAATTTTTTTAGCTTTATCTCTGCATTCCCAAAACTAATGAGGCAGGGGGGAAGCTTAAGCTTTCCTTTGGGATATGTGAAAAAAAAATTAAATTCAGTAACCACTAAAAATAAACCTTTATATAAAAGGATCATAATTGATAATATTGAATTCCATATAATTTATACATCGTTCATAATTGAACTACTATCATTATAATTCTCATTTACTTTTATATTACAGAAACTCCCCAATCAAACTGCAATGGCCGAAGAAGACGTTGAATAAGGTGACGTACGACGATAACGTTGGTTATTTATAAATTGAAGCAATGTTGGTAATGATATACTATATTTAAAGGAAAAAAAACAAAAAATCTACAAAAAAAAACAAGAAAAACGTTGCATACTCAATTCGTTTCGAACAAAAATCATCGTTTACTAGGCCACGCCTAAATTACACGTGCAAATGTTCGACGATAAAAACTCTTGTAATTGCCAGCTTGGGCGAAATATCAAATACGACAAGCTGCGAACGTGAAAACGAAAATATCGCATGAATAACAAGGCTTCACCAAAGTAAAGTGCATGAAAGGGAGAAGACACATGCAATCGAATACTAGTGTAAACGGTAAATCGTCATTTTCGTTTTTTTTATTATTAAAGACCCTTCACTTTTGACCCCATACACAATTGTATGTATGTACATTTTATAAATAACATTCATTATCCTTTCTCTGCTGTTATACAAGAAAAAACGTATATATATATATTATAGAATCTGTATACTGGGAAACAATGGTCATCTTTTGACCAACAATAAACCGCACGCGCTGGGTTCGTCAATTTACCATAATTTCTACGCACCAATGGATCTTCTCTTCAAATAGCGCGGAAAAAACTTGAAACTCTTCGATTTATGCGAAAATTGAAAAAAAATGTTGTTCAACATAATTATCGTTAATTTGCGCATCGGGCTCGGGTATTTCGACTCTGAGGAAGAAACGATAGCGAAAAAAAAACTTCTGAAAAATGATAAACTCTATAACTCTGTCGATTCCTCGACATAAACTTTTTTCTTCACATGTAATATTTACAGATTGCGACAACAAAGGATAACATTATGTACATCGAGTGTCCAAACAGTGAGAGGAGTCGACTTTTCCTATTTTCATTTTTTGTACATTTAAAATGATCGACTGTGTCCGATTATCTCCCAATTATATTTACTTCCCTTACTTTTTTCGTAGACTGAAAGAAAAAATGAACCAGGCTCGAGTCGTTCGTCGATGATTAGCAAAGAGAACGACAAAAAAAAAGGCTCAGGTGTGTCGTCGAGATTGGAAGTTTCCGTTTTTCCTTCGTTCGTTGGAGTAAATGATAAAAATTAGGCCGCACTGTGTATCTCGTCTCTTGCTTTAGACATGATTTCCAGCGCGTCTTTCTCAATGAGACTCTTGGCAATGTCCTTACCGAGTTTTTCAGCGCCGAGGAGACTCATGCTGCTTACTTTGCCAGGTGCTATGCTGCAGTAGAGACGCGGCTCGCGATACGGACATTTTCTGATGAGAAAAACAAAAAATACGTTAAACGTTAGTCGGAAAGAACGGAAGTCGATTTGATTTTCGTGTTTTTGAAGTACACTGCGACCTCGATAATCGGAATCCGTCGGGACCGGCTCTTGCAAGAAGTGGACAGCACATAGCACAGAACCGTCTCTGGGCCGCTGTCGACTGACGGCGGCCTGATGTGATTGGCTTGGCGCTTCTCCCACTACGCTGCAATTGCAACGATCGAGGTACCGATTATTGAGGTCGCAGTGTCACAAAGAAAATTACTTCGGTGGTTCTAAATCGTCATCGGGTATGTAGAGCTTTGATTTTAGACTGTCCTTGACGAGGGTTTGCCCATCGAGTGACCAAACGGCGCCGGTAACCATGAGATCTTTTTCACAGAGTGTCGTTGACACTGCAACCGGGGCCGAGCATCCACCGCCGAGAGTTTTGAGAAAGGATCGCTCGCAAACGCATCTCAGCGTTGTTTCGACGTCGTAGAGAGGCTCGAGCAACGATAATATCTTCCAATCGGATTCACGACACTCGACGCCCAGAGCACCTTGACCAACGGCGTACAACGTATCTTCAGGCTCTAGCAGCTGTGATTATAACATTTCAAGGTAACATTGGCAGTAGACAATCGAATTTCGACGCTAATTTGAATTTTGCTTTTCTTTTTAGCTCATACAAGCTTCTATCGGCTAGAGATCCGAAAAGCCCATACCTCCGATTAATTTGCAACTTGGCATTCTTATGTATTTTGACTCTGTGATCACGAATATGATAGTGGAAATACCCGCAAAATTGATTTTCTATGTGAAAACTCAAAAAAAAAACTGATTTTTATGACGTTTTTCCATTTTAATTCTATAAGTGTTGATCTTAGAGAGAAATATTTCTTACACAAGTTGTAGTCTATGATAAAATGCATCTTTTTTGTTCTATACGTTTTTCGTCTAAAACTATTCTGTTTCGAGAAAAATAGGATAATGACCAATAAATCTAGGAAAAAATACCCCATGGAAAAAAAACATTTGTTATCAAACTCAAAAAAAACGAAATAAACTGCAACGGGGATATCTATTCTAGTAGCTAAATTCCTTTGTTCCTTAAAAGAATTATTAATCCTTTGAAAAAAAGAAGTTGGTTTCCCCCGAGCGAATGATTTTTTTTTAGCATTATCTAATAGAATATAATCCCATTTTTCCCGAAACAGAAGAGTTTTAGATCAAAAACGTATAGAACGAAAAAGATGCATTTTTTTATAGGCTACGACTTTTGTAGAAGATATTTCTCTCTGAGATCAATATTTGTGGAATTAAAATGGAAAAACGTCATAAAAATCAGTTTTTTGTTTCCTCATAGAGGAAGCTTTGTTTTCGTGAACATTTTTTCACGAGAGCAACGTGGTTACTCTAGCGTCCGCAAATTTTGCTATATCAGGTTAAAAAAATTATATCTATAGTTGGAATGATAAATATTGATTGTATTGAATTTCGCAAAAATCGCTCAATGGGTTCGCGATTTATAAAACTTTTAATTTTTTGCAAAAATTTCTATAATGATAGTTTAATGGAAAAAGTTACTTGGCATTCTATTTTACAAAACTCGCTTGAGCCGTGCAAATTTTATGCGATTTTGAAGTTTTCAAAAAAAAAGCTTAAGCGAAAATTTTACGATACACAGCTGCCGTTTTATTACTCCGATAACCAGAGGTAGTAAAAAAAACTAGCAAATCGGAAACTTGCACATAGTTTCCAGAGTGTTTTTTCGTATTTACAAAGCTTCCTCTATGTGACAAAACTGTGACAGATAACATTTACTAAAATTTGCTAACATTTCCTCATAGAGGAGGATTTGTATATACGAAAAAATACTGAGGAAGCATGTGCAAATTTCCGATTCGCAAGTTTTTTTTAGTTTTAACATTGAAAATCAGATTAGGAATACCAAGTTTCAAATTAATTCGAGGTATGGGCTTTTCGGAACTGCACCTCTTCTATCACTACCAATTACCTGACTTATTCGATCCTGCCATCCCATTCTCTTCATTCCAGCGGCAGCGAGAATAATGGCCGAATAGGGACCCTCCTCGTCGTCCAATTTCTTCAATCTCGTGTTCAAGTTACCTCGTATATTTTCGACCTTAAGGTGAGGCATGTTGCGCGCCAATTGTGCGGATCTTCGCAATGAACTCGTACCAACGACGCTACCCTGTGGTAACGTTTCCAATTTGTAATCCATCATTCTCTTTGACATTACAACCGCGTCTCGAGGATCCTCTCGTCTGGGAAGTGAAAACATCCGTACTATTTTCTCAGATTCGAGATTTTTTCGGATTATAATCGTGGTTGCCAGGGTTCGTTGGGTAAAAAATTGTAAAAAAAATGTATTCTCATTATTTCCAAGTATTCCAAAGAAGTATACCAAGTCAACTCAATAAACCATTAGGCCCCTTTCTACGTTTTTACTTTTTTTTCTATAATAATTTTGGCTCTACGCTGGTAATAAAATACTTCAATTCTCACAAAACAATTTAGATAAGCTCTATCCAAAGCTCCACGTTTTTTATGATTTTACTGAGGCACCGACAATTTTATTCAGATTTTTTCTATTGTCCATTATTTCGTTATATTATTTCTTCGCCACATAAAAACAAGAACCAGGAATCTGCAAACCCTCATTTTTGGATTAACATTTATAAACCAAAAAAACGGTTTTTATTACCAAAGTATTTTAGCTCAAGCATCTCTATGGAGATTCAATAAGATGAATTTTTTAAATACATCAATTATGTTTTGAGACTGCATTTCTTTGAAATTGAACTCAGTAAAATTTGTGGGTTTTCAGGAAATAATTTTCCGACTCTCAAGGAAAATTGCAAGATTTTTGTATGAGAAAATAATTATTCCTTTTCATTTTCTCCTTGTCCATAGCAACCGCGAAATTTAAAAAAATGGCTCAAAAAGGTCTACTCCAAAAAAGATCGTACTTCAAAATTGCACCTAGTGCCATTCCCTCGGGCAGAGTGGTTGGCAAATCCTTCAGCGAATGAACGACGAAATCTACGCCACCGTTTTCCAGAGCGAGCTCCAATTCCTCGGTAAACAGAGATTTTTCCCCAATTTTTGGTAAGCTTTTGTCCAAAATTTTGTCACCTTTGGTACTCATGGTAACTGTTACGGAAAAAGAAAAAAAAAATCGTTTGTTATGTAACAATCGACTCCGAACGATTCGCCGTTATTCTTCGTCTCTGTCGCGTTATCGATAAGTAGGAATCGCGATGATAACGCGTTATCAATCGAGATTTCATAGATTCGTATATACGTATTTTTATTTAAATTCCAAGCTCACCGATTTCGAATCGTTTTTTCGGATAAATGTCCTTCAGGGTGCTAATTACGTATCTCGTCTGGATGAGGGCCAACTGAAAGAAAAAAACGACAGGGTGAAAGTCGAATGATTGAAAAAACATTGCAAATCTTCGTATCAAGAGAGAATCCGTGAGAAAAAAAAAGTGCCGAGTAAGCGTGAGACGATAAATAAGAGTCGTGCATAATCATGAATGTTTTTTTTTCTTATCATAACAAAACAGGAAGTAAGTACCGAAGAATACAGGGAAACACGTGATTCTGAGTAAACTCATCCTAATTAGTCGACGGTATCGAAAAATAATAAAGGCTTACCTCGCTTTTTCTCGATCCAACGCGTATAACGTCCGCCTGTTCGAAACTCGCCATCGTTTCTTCCTTATTTTCATTCATTTATTCAGCACGCTTTTTTTATGCACTGGGACAATTGCATATTCAATGTGAGAGTCAGATTCACATATGTATAAGCCTCAAAGAGGTCATGAAATTTTGTGCAGAGTTACAATTGTACATACCTCGGTAAGAATTTCAGTCAACAAAAATTCGTAGAAACAACTCTCAGTCTTGCATGTGCATTAAATTGGGTCAAAATACCCGAAGACTTTCACTACTGACGATACGACTCACGAATTCTTCACGAAAAGAGTGAAAACGAACGGACTCACGTTGACATTGAGAATGGAGTAAAATAATTTTTTTTTTTTAATCTCTCTCGTTGGATTAGATTGGCGGAATTGTATTTTTTTTCGCTTCACGATAAAGGAAGAAGAGTTACAGCACAAATAATCGGGCAGAACTTCGAGAAAACTGGAGGTTATGGCGGATAAAGATCCTTCGTGATTGATCTTTTTTTATTTTTATTTTTCACAGTCACTGACACTGCAGCAGATTGTGAAGTTACTAAAACGATAGTCGCAACTTCTCGCTCGTGAACTACATGCTTTTTTTCGTAAACATCTTTTTGCTTATCGCCATTACGGCTGAAATCTATACTGTTACGAAGATGAGGAACGTCGACGAGGGGAGTCAGAGAGGTGACTGGCGGCGGGCAATGACTGGACGTACACGTACTATGTGGTACTATCTCTATCTCTGGCAAGCATAACGGGGGAAGACATATATCTCTTGCTGGTAGTGGGGAGATCGAGGAGGGGAAGAATTAGAGACCTTGGGGCGGAAGCAGGCGGAAGGCGCTTAGCAGCAGGTAAAAATTATTCGAACGTGAGCGTGTGTGATACTGTTGAAGAGCTAAAAGATACGACTACAATAATAACGACGGTGTTTTTGTTTTGCCCGAATAAACGCTCATACTGTTATTCATGATAATATTTACCGGAAAACGGGTGACATCGACCAGAGACTGAAGCGTCAAGGATCAATTTCGTCTATTTAATTTTATCGTAACTTCAAACATTCGTTTGAGGGCGAAGTATTTTAAACTTCAATAATATTATCGTTATAACTCAAATAGATTCGTGAATTTATTACTGTAAAAAAGTCCCCAAAATTTTTGAACGTTTTACAAAAAGAAAATGTTTCACAATTTTCAAAAAATAATTTTTTTTAAATTTCATTTTTGTAATGTACACGGGTCATTCCATATCAAATCGACCAAGAGTTGGAATTGACCTCTCTCAATTTCCATGAAATTTGTTCAGAAGTTTTCGTTTTCAATAAAACGAAGTTCTACCAAAGGAAAAAAAAATTAATTTTTTTTTTTCGAAAGTTATGCAAAAATCAAAATTTCATAATTTTTGAAATCTTTCAAGTTTATTTTTTAAATATCTTAAAAACTGTTATAGTTATGAAATATCGTTTTGAATTCGTTTTAAAGAGTATAATTGAGGGTTACGAAAAAAAAAATTCCGAAATTTTTTTTTTTTAAATGATGAATTTTGAGAATTTTGAATTTTCAAAAATCGTGAAAATCCAAGTTCCATATTTTATGTTTGGTTTAATTTTTTTATTATCTTACCTTGTACAGATCTTAAAAGATCCTGAAATTTTCAGAGAGGTGTTTTTTTTTGTTTCAAAAATATCAAGTTTTTAATTTTTTTAAATCGTGCAAATCCACGATAAACATTAAATTTTTGTTTAAATTTTGTTTATATAATACCTTGTACTGATCCTAAAAGATCCTGCAATTTTCAGGATGGTGTGTTTTTGTTTCAAAAATAAACTTTTTTGAATTTTGGTAAAAAAAAAATTGTTTGTTTTTCCTCTAAGTTAAGTAATGTTGAGCAATTATGTAATTCTGTAATTTTGAGCAGTAAAAATTTCAGTTAATGACAATTTAAAAGAAAAAACTTTTTTTTACCAAAATTCAAAAATTAATATTTCTTCTATGATTTCAATGACGTTAAAATAAATAATTTAACTTTTCTCGCATATTTCCTTCGTAAATTATAATAATGAATATTAAGAATTACAATTCAAGTACGTTTTGCACTTTATTTGATTTTTTTACATAAAAATTGTAAATCTTAATGTGAATTATTATATTACTAAGGAAATATGTACAAGAAGTTAAATTATTTATTTTGACATAATTGAAATCAACTATTGTAGTCATAGAAAAAAAAAGAGATCAAAATAATAAAAAAATCGAAACAAACTTTTTTTAATAAGTAGTTATTTGAATCCCTTCTTTGGTAAAATCTCAAAAATTTTGTTTTCTTACGTAGAATTTTATAATTTAAAAAAAAAAATCGAAGGGGTCGCATTGAAAGAAAATCCAATTTTTTAGCTTAATTTATTTTAAAAACGCTAAAAAAACAAAGCTTCCTTTATGAGGAAGCAAAACATAAAAAAAAAAAATTTCTTAATTTTCGATATTTTTTTCAAAAAGTAAATTGAAAAACAAAAAAAAATGACGTCTTATCAAATTAGAATATTTTGATTATTGTAGAAGTTATGATTATTTTAAGAATATTTTTTCAAAAATCAATAACTTCAGTATGAGTTAAGATTGAGAGCTAAAAATTTACATGGATACTTCTTTTTGCATGTATAATAACACATTAAAAAATTTTAAAAAATCGAAGGGGTCACCGACAAAACGTCGTTGAATTGAATGACACAATATATGAGGTATTCCACATCGATTCGACCTGGGTCTGACCCTTCACCTCCTCGATTTTGTCCGCGATTTTTTATAGTCTTGTAGTACCTCTGAAAAGTACTCAGAATTTTTTTCAGATATTTATGGACCGATTTCACTTCACTATAGTTTTATAAACAAATTAATTTGAGTCCAAATTTAAAAATCTGAAAAAATCACAAAAATCCATTTTCTTATATAAAAAATTTCAAGCGTTGAGCCCAAGTGGGTTCCCTTCTTTTTATAACAATCTTTTTCGATTTTTTTTTTAAACTAGAAGGAGCCTGAATTAAGTGGGCTGTTTTCCAAACATTTTTTAATGAATTGAAGGTGTTTAAAAAATGTTTAGATAAGGGCCCACTTAATTCAGGTTTCTGCTTCTTTTGAAAACAAAAAATTTTTTACTTGACTTTGAAAAAATCTGAAAAAAATCCCGTTTTTTAAATGAAAATTTTCAAGCATTGAGCCAAAGTGAGCAGGGGTTCCCTTCTGTTCATAACAAGCCTTTTCGAAAAAAAATAGAAAGGGTAACCTGCATTGAGTGGGCCCTTATCCAAACATATAAAAAACGGGATTTTTTCGATTTTTAAATTTAGGCTAAAAATAATTTGTTTATACAATTATAGTTAAGTTAAAGGGCTCCAAAAAAATCTGAAAAAAATCTTGAGTGCTCTTCAGAGGTACTAAAAACCATAAAAAATTGTGGCCCAAATCGGAGAGGTGAAGGGTTAGACCCAGGTCGAATCGGTGTGGAATGCCTCATATGTATACATTTTTACAACAATAAATTGAAATGTCTTTCCGAAAAAAATTCTTGAAAAATCTTATTAAAATTTTATTTCAAGCTGAAACGAAAAATCATGAATTGAGAGAAAGTCGTGCATTTTTCAGAGTCCTTACGTGTAGCGACTATAAACAGCGGCTTTGAGACTTTTCAAGGTCAAGCCAAGAGGAAAAAAAAAAGTGAAATTGATAATCGTATGAGAATTTCGATGATGTCACGTGAATTGGGAGAGAAGACGATTGTCAATCGGGCGAATTAGTGTATCAATTTAATTTATTATTGCCTTTGTTGCAACGTATTACAGAGTTATATATTTTTCTCTTATTATATAGTTTCACTCTTGAAGAGGGTGAAAGTACGAAATGTACAATTCATGTAGAAAGCTATCAGTGGTCGATAAATACCTACGATAAATATTGTATAATTAAATAGTAGTCTCGCGATATTTGAATCGCGTCATTTTTCAAAATTTCTCCTTGAGAATAACGTCAAAAGCTTTAGAATCACTTGTAGCATTAAAATAAAAATGCTTCAAATCAGAAACAAAACTGCTCATCGTTACAAAATAATGACGATCCTCAAAGAAGCAGGCAAAAAGCTTATCAATAATCTCATAAGAGGCTCTGCCCGTAAATCAAAGCTCGAATAATTTAAATAAATATAACGGATCAACAAGCTCATTTGTAATTTTATCCAGTAAAATTAACTATGCATGAAAAACATTTCCAATGAATTTCAAATAAAAACGAATCAATACCAGCCGGTGAAATTTCATTAAAAAGCCACAAAGCTAAATACTATTGATTAAAAAACCACGCTTTAGAAAAATAAATTGCACATTTACACGTTATACTGTTAGCACTGTTCGTTAATTACGATTATCTCTGAGTTTTTAACTCTGAGCTAAACGAAATAAACGTTTGATTAAAAACAAAAAGATTGACTAGTAAATATCGCATAGCTTTAACGAAATCTAAATGTTTCTTTTCTCTGTCAAGTTCAAAAAAAATTATTTTTTCGTTCCAAGTCTATAAATAACGCGACATTGCATTTTATGACTCATTGTAAATTGCAACCACTTTCGTTGCTCGGCTCTTTCGACGTATGATGTATCGTTTCTTCCTTCACAGGCGGTACGTCGTGATCCTTTTCGGGTTTAGCAGGTTTAGCATTTATTAGCCTGCGACACGTGTCCTGATTCCACAATGGACTCGCCGGTGCCATTTGAAAGTCAATCGGGCTCACAAGACCAAACGTCGCTTTGGTATCGAGACTCGGTAATTCCCCTGCTATCGTATGATGATATCTGCCAGGAGATAAGCGAAAAATATTCAAGATAGATTATAACAGAGATATGAAAATTTCGGTGTTTTTTTCCTCATTCTGGAAGCCCCAGATAGAGAAGCTAGAACTCACATCAAACCATTTTCTCGATTACACTTGTCCAGAGTTCGTTTGACCGTTGGCTCCAGTCGTTTGAAAACATTGTGCTGATCCGGTTTAACTCGAGGCGCCGGACCCTTCGTCGTCGCATAAATTTTGCAGAGGCTCTTAGCCTTGTTCAGAGAGCTCTCGCTCTCTTGCAGAGCCCTTATTGCCTCTCCACACTTGTCAGCCGCCAAAAGATCCTCGCCGCAGTAATTGTAAGCCTGAAACGTTTGAACAGGTGTCGTTAGCACAGCTGGTACAATAAGGAAAATTCTTATCAACGCGAAATTCGACTTTCAAAGAATAGTCACTGGTATATAAATTTTTGGTGTGAAATTATTAATATTGAAGTTATTTTTTCAAAGAGGATCTTGTAAAATCGTTTAGCCAATTTAGCCACATTGATACCTGTTTCTTTATACATGCACAAAGCTTCCTACATTAATCAAGCCAAAAGTGAGGTAGATCGGTAATTTGTCAATATCTAAAAATTATGAAAAAGCAATCTGTCAATTTTCAATCTATTTTTTTTTTAATTCGACATTTTTTTTCATGTCTTTTCTTACATAGGCACGATAGAAGGCGGCTTTGAGCTCGAGATACTTTATCCACTGGGCTGAAACTTCGGGCTTGAAAGGATGAAGAGTATTAGCAGCATCGGAGAATAATTTGCTCGTTTCATTGGCCAATGCCGATATTAGACTAGGATTGTGTTTGAGCTCGACTGCCCTCGCGACGGTAACTAAAATTCGTCATTATTGAAAAATTTACATTCTTAAACGACGCTTATCGCATCGACTGATATGGATTGAATTAAATATAAGATATACCTTCTTGAGCCTCCGCTGTGCACTGATTTATATATGCATTTATCACTCGCGGGTCCATATCGCTGCCGAGCAACGGTGGATTCGCGAGTTGAGGCAAAAATTCGGTTTGAACGAAGGTAAATATTCCAGCCGCTTGTCGCAGTGTACCGTGCACGGCTTTTGCCTCGTTCATCGCCACTCTAAAAATATGCGAAATGGTGATCAAAAAATCCCTCAGCTGGAATTTTTTTTTTTCGTCGAACAATAAAATTTCGAATCTCACTGGTCCTTGGCGGCGATCATCGCCGCGTGTTTCATAAACCAGAGTCCCACATTGATGCTCATGTTTGCAGCCTCGTAGACAGAATCCGCGCTTGCACTGTAAAAAATATTTTTCTCAATCTTCATTCCATTCTCCAGTTTTGATTATAAATGAAAATTGGACATTTCTACATTGCATCCTCATTTTTATCCATAGTTCACGTAGCTTCCTTTATCACAAAGTACGGCATCAAATTTGGGGTCCTCATAAGGGAAGCTCTGTCAACTATTGAAAAACATGAGTCATCAATGTGCAAATTTGCCAAATTCTTCCAAATTTGCTTCTCGCCAAACTTGATTCTTGCCAAATTCAATAGCGAACAACTTTGATCACTATTTTGAATGTTTATACGAAATTTCAGTACAATATCTTGCAGATGGCCGAAGTTAGAGTATTTACGCTATTTTTCGAAAAAATTAAAATTTGATAAAATGTTAAACATTCGATCGATTTTCGCCAAATTTAATAACAAACAACCTCGATAGCTATATTAGCTCTGTACAAAGTATCAGTGCAATATCTTAAAAATTGCACATGTTAGAACGTTTTTATGCTATTTTTCAAAAAATTCAAAATTTTAATACAATTCTTTATTCCAATCCAGTATTGATTTTTGTCAAATTCAATACTAAACGACCTTCATAACTATACTAATTCTGTACAAAGTTTAAGTACAATATCTTGAAAATTTCATAAGTTGAAGCGTTTACGCCATTTTTGCAAAAACGAAGAGTCAATAAAATCTGAACACTTGTTAGAATTGTAACAAAAAAATTTCATAAAGAAGGGCAATTCGTGCTCGCCAAGTTTGCCAAATTTCAGCTTGATATCTCGAAGCATTCTCGAGTTATTAATTATTTACATCTGAAACTCAGGACATTTTTGATACATTGGCATAAAAATCTTTAAAAAAATTTTGTTCACGAAAACAAAGCTTCCTTTATGAGAGAGGAAAAAAGAAGCTTTGCAAATAATGGAAAGAGATTACAAAACAATGTGTAAGTTTTCACTTTGCAGAGTAAAAATTCTATGATTCTACAAAAATTTTCTATATTTCATAGAAAGTTTTGATAACATCTAAACTCTTGTTAAAATTTCAGACAAGAATTCTCTGTAATAAGGGAAAATTTGTGCTCCAAATGCATGGTAAATGCCAGTCTGTGAGGTCAAAGCTTTCTCAATTTCTGAGAACAGATTTAATTTGATTTCTGAAGATTTTAGAATATTTTAAATGCATTAACATAGAAACCTCGAAGAAAAACAGGTTCACCGATTCAAAACATCCTTTTCAAGGAGGGAAAAAAAAGGTAATCTCTTTGCATGGCTGCAAAAATATCAACAAATATTCATTACGCAGCAGTCGAGCCGAGCAGAGAATGCGTCCACTTGAAGACAAACGCATTCCTGAGTTTGCTGGGATCCGGTCTTCCGACTCTTTTGGCTCTCTGCTCGGAGCTTTCGATCTCCCATATGAGTCCGTACAAGAGTCCCAAGTAGGCTGCGAAAGCTGGCTCTATAACGTCGCTCGTGTTGTTCGGATTTCTGATAAGATCCAGCAGACGATGACGCGACAGCTTGAGATCGCTAAACAAAAAAAAAAGTTATTTTGCGCTATCACAAAACAATTAGCGATTGATAACGCGTATCTCGCGCTATTTATCATTCAAGAACAATCCTCTAAAATCACTCCAATTACTCTATTAAGCAAATTAAGTAAACTAGCTAACTTATAGAGTGCAGACGTTCGTATTAAAAAAAAAAAAAAACAAACCTGCAAAGTCGTCTGGTAGCTTCGTTCGGTTCACCGATCTTGAGATCGAAATTCTGATTTGTCGTTGCTTTCAGCAAATTGCGATGAAACCAATGAGCCATTTTTAAAAATCGTTTTTACTTCGATTTACGTTTTACGCTCGCGGCGCAAAATTTGTATTTCTCAGCGCACACGAATTTGACAGAAAACAGGTGGCGTCGAAGGGGGAGGGGGGAGAAAAGATGGTGTGCGCGAAAATGCACTTTCTCTCCGGACGTTTTTTTCACAACTGCGAACTTCAACAACTTCGCCTCTGCCTCTCGCGTTTTTTTACCTCACACCGGATATAAAAACAACAACGAGAGTGGAAAAACCTCGGCGCTCCTCTCGGGCAACCTCCGAAGCTTTCGGCGACGCCAGCTGCTGTGTTATCAGCTGTCAAACATATTTACCCTCTCCCACGTACGCATCTCCCCTCCCCCGCGCGGTTTTCCTCTCTCGCATTTCCCCTCATTACCGATCGCGAATGCGTCTTGTGTTACATCGTGTACAACATCGTCTTGAATTTCACTATTCGCGATGATTGTTATGGATAAATATTCGATTGTACGATCGCTTTGTTTAGTGTAAACCGCTGTCGTTTTATCTTTTAAGTTTTCGCAAGGAAAACATTATTTCGCGGACGGATTTTAAATACATTGAAAAGGTGAGTAGCGTTTCTCGTGACAAACCATTGTTTCTGAATCTTTCGATTTCTCGTATAGTCATTCATGTATAGCTTGAAACACTTATTGACCGTTTCTATGTGGACTCTTTTATTCATACAATCATTCACTGAGTAATGCGACGATACTTGAAAAATCGAGGAACACTTATTATTATTATTATTCGAAACTAAAAGTATAGTTTTTGGAGTAATTTTTCGTCCAGGAATGTCAAGACATTGCAGCAAGTGTTTCTTGAAGGGATTTAAAGTTCCTTTCACTTGTACATTCCGATAATCCGACCGCAGCCTGATTGATATTCTTGAGATGATTCATAGATCATAGTCACAGTTATGGAAATTGCAAATCTATAATCTGTTTGCGGTGAATATTTTCAGTGGAACTGGAATGCTGCAATGGCGAGCGGCACTGGCGGTAACTTTATAAGCAAACCTGCACGAGGATGGCTTCATCCCGACAATTTAGTGAGCAAAGAAGGAATCACTTACGCCGTTCGAGTAAGTTTTGCACTAGGATATGAATATTTTTTAGCTGTACGGTTTTTCAAAAGGATTTTGTACTTTTTTCAGTACATCGGCTGTTTGGAGGTTCACACGTCTATGAAAAGTTTGGACTTTGAGACGAGATCCTGTGTGGCCAAGTGAGCATTGTTTTCTCAAGTGTATATTTCGATATTGACTTGTTTTTATATTTTAATTAACCAGGTTATCATATACTTATGATTCTACTCGAAGAGCGCCAAACATTTTTTTAGGAATTTTGGAATTTTGTTTTGTATTTATAGTACATTTTATTTCCAGAAACTAAACGATCTGATTGAAAATAGAATGAATTACAAAACATGCATTCTCTAGATATCATTACTGACAAGATATTGTTTTCTCAAGTATATATTTTGATATTCGCTTGTTTTTATATTTCGTTCAACGAGTCTATCATTAGTTATACTTATGATTTTACTCAATGTAAAGTTTCAAGAAATTGTTGAGGAATTTTGGAAATTTATATTGTATTTATAGAAAATTTTATTTCCAGAAACTAAAAGATTTTACTGAAAATAGAATAAATAAAACAACATGCGTTCTCTAAACATAATTACTGACATGAATGACATGATATTGTTTTCTCAAGTATATATTTGGATATTCGCTTGTTTTTGTATTTCATTCAACGAATCTATCATTAGTTATACTTATAATTTTACTCAATGTAACATTTCAAAAAATTGTTGAGGCATTTTGGAAATTTGTATTGAATTTATAGAAAATTATATTTCCAGAAAATCAAAGATTTTACTGAAAATAGAATAAATTAAAAAACATAGATTTTCTAGATATCATTACTGATATCCAAAAATATAACGTTTTTGTTGGCTCACCATCGAGAAAGATTTGATTTCATGCCAGGAGAAGCAAGCCGATGGGAGAATGTTAGAAAAATTTAGATTTGCTGGAAATGAAACGAAATAATCCTAGAAAAAGTATTCTCATATGATACTACAAAGTTATGTATTTGACAAAAGTTTTGTGTTTATTTTCGAGTAGTTTCCAACAGAACGTAAATTTCTTTTATAAAGAACTTAGATTTCAATATTGAAGAGCAATTTTTAGGAGAACATTAATGTTACATTAATTTATAACATTGTATTCCAAGAACGCAATTAATTGTAAATTTAATTATAATTCACAGAGAATGTATAAATCGCGTGTGCGAAGCTGCCGGATTAAAATCGGCGGACAAGAAGAGGCGAGTCGACAGAAAAGTTTTGCGAGCCATAGCCGATAAGCCATGCATGGATCACGCCGGTGCAAATATCAATTTGACTATCAGTAGTTGTAGCTTAGCCCTAACGACACTCGAGACTGGTCAGATAATAGCGAAACACGAGATGCCACGTATATCATTCGCTTCCGGTGGAGACACGGTAATTAGCATCCGAATAAATATAAAAACGTGTTGACGATTCGCCTGAGAGATAAAAATTGATTCTCATTATCGTGATTCTCTCGTCGAGCAGGAAATCCTCGATTTCGTGGCTTATGTAGCGAAGAATATGCAAGACTGGCGAGCCTGTTACGTCCTCGAGTGCGGCGGAGGTCTCGCTCAAGAAGTTATATCGACGATCGGACAAGCCTTCGAGCTTCGATTCAAGGAATTCCTTACTACACCTTCGTCTTTGCAGTGAGATTACGATTTTTTCTCGATCACGTTGAAAAAAAAATGACTGATTTTTCTCATCGATCCTCAAGTTTCTCTTATGAAAAAGCTAAAATTTATCAATGGAACTGTTCATAAAAGAGACTTGAGAAAAGATGGAAAGAAATGATTAACCAGGAAAATTTTCTTTTTGAAGTGAAACTTCTATGGGCGCGTTTCGGCGCGAGAGCGTTACGGGCAAATGGAAACGGCCGAGCATCACGTTTTTCGCATAAATAGTGTCTTTGCCGTCTGCTTAGCAGAGTTGCGCGTTTTTGTAATTAATTACATTCTAATTACAAATTACAAATGTAATTGGTAATTGAAAAATTTCTAATTACAACTTACAAATGTAATTAGTAATTAGAAAAATTTAAATTACAAATGTACAAATTATAAAAACAAAGGTTCAAATTTCGCACTAATTACATTTGATTGATGTAATTAGAGTCAAATTTGACTCTATTTACATCGATAAAATGTAACTAGTGCGAAATTTGAACCTTATTACATTTGTAATTTGTTATTAAGAAATTTTGAATTATTAATTACATTTGTACTTTATAATTTGTAATTAAAAAATTTTCAATTACTAATTACATTTGTAATTTGTAATTAGAAAACTTTGAATTACAAATTTAATGTGTAATTTGCTTATCAGAGTTGGGCATTTTTGTAATTAATTACATTCTAATTACAAATGTAATTAGTAATTGAAAAATTTCCAATTACAAATTACAAATGTAATTAGTAATTAAAACTTTCTAATTACAAATTACAAAAACAAAGGTTCAAATTTCGCACTAATTACATTTGATCGATGTAATTAGAGTCAAATTTGACTCTAACTACATGTAATTAGAGTCAAATTTGACTCTAACTACATGTAATTAGTCGGAAATTTGGTTCTAATTACATGTAATTAGAATAAAATTTGTCTCTAATTACATTGAAAAATGTAATTAGTCGAAAATTTGGTTCTAATTACATGTAATTAGAGTGAAATTTGACTCTACTTAATTCTTCTCTTCTAATTTAAAAAATTTCAATTACTAATTACATTTGTAATTTGTAATAAGAAATTTTTCAATTGCTAATTAAATTTGTAATTTGTAATTCGAAATTTTTCAATTATTTATTACATTTGTAATTTGTTATTCGAAAACTTTGAATTAAAAAATTTAATTTGTAATTTGCCGCTCGCCAATTCCAAGTTTGATTTGATGTACTGGCTTTCCTTGCCGAAAAGAATAGATGATCCAGAAAAATATTTTGTCGAGAAAAGAGTATCCCGACAGAAGTTTCACTTCTACCGTGTGGTCATCAGCACACACCAATTTTTTAGATTTTTGTAATTCTTGCATTTTGAACACAGCCCTGCACTTAATGGTATACGAGAACCCGATCGTGACTATTACAACGATCTTCCGGGAAAAGTACCACCGGATATCGGACCTCCGCCCGTTCCACCGCTTCCGATAAACGCCTCGACTTTGCCAAACTTGAAACATCATCATTCCTCTCAGAATCACTCGTCAGCTGCGAGCAGCGTTCAATGTACAGCACTGTCCGATCAATTCCAAAATAGTCGCGGAAGACAGACTCAACAGTGGCCAGGTCAATACTGCGTTTCACAAAATAAGAATCTCATTCGACTTGAAGTGGCTTATTCCTCTAAAATCATTTTTTTTTTTTTTTTTTTTACAGAAACGGGAAATTTGATTGATCTCAGTACAGATGGCTCATCGAGCGGCGCAACACCGAATGTTCAGGCTGAGCACAATTACGTAAATGATACGGTTATAGCGGCTAGCCGCGACAGTCGACGGGATCCAACTTCTTTCTTCGATGCTTTTGACATGCGTACGCCAAAAGATTTTTTTTTTTTTCAAAAAACTTGCGTTACGAAAAGGGTATTTTTTCTTAAATGGGCCCTTTTTATTTTAGAACCCTTGAGCACTGCCATCTCCGAAATGACGAAACTCAGTCCGCGAACACAGAAGCATCAATTGAAGCAGGAAGTTTGGTTTCACGGGAGCGTTAGTCGCAGCGAGGCGGAATCAATGTTAACGAAGGACGGAGATTTCTTAGTCAGAGAGTCGCAAGGCTCCCCCGGGCAATATGTTCTTACTGGAATGAACAACGGCACATCGAAACATCTCTTGTTGATAGATCCCGAGGGTGTGGTGAGTGTAAAAACGTTATTTTCTATCTTCGAGTTTCACTCTATGAATAATTATGCCCTAGAATAGAAAAAAACACCTTGAATTTTGAATTTTATCATTGATAAGATTGTAATATGAGATTATGATGGGATTATTATCTGGTATCTAAAGGAGCGACTTTTTCAATAGATGAAAAAAAAAAACATTATTGTTCGGTCACAAAAGGAGGGATTCCTTGAAATGACGATTGAACAAAACTGCAAAAAAGGTCTGGAACGTTTTTTTATGCCATTTCGCCGGAAGTCAACGTAAGCTAATTTAACAAGTGGCATTTTAAAGGGGAAGAATTCAGCTTCATTTCCTGTTTTTTAAATTATTTTTACAATTTGCTTTTAGATTTGGACTCTTTTTTTAAAACAACTGCTTTTCGCCTTTTTCCCCTCTCTTCAGGTACACCCATCGAAATTTTTTTAGTACATTTTTATGATTGGATTCATAAAGGGGAAAGTTTGAGCTTCAATTTCCTTTTTTTTTAAACTTTGAGCGATTTTTTTTCCAAAGTTATTCTGTTTTTCCAGCCTCAACATGAGAAAACGAAATTAAAAAAAAAAAGTCTGAAAAAATTCCTCTGAACTCAACAAAAACAGACGCAACTTTTTGCAGTCTTGAAGTTTTTCATGAATTCTCTTTGTTTTCGTATTATACGGGATTTTTCAAATTTCCTCTTTTTTCACAAAAAACAGAATAACTTTGGAAAAAAAATCGCTCAAAGTTAAAAAAAAAGGGTATTGAAGCTCAAACTTTTCCCTTTATGAATGCAATCGTAAAAATGTAAAAAAAAAAAAATCCTTTAGAAGATAGTTGCACCCGAAGAGAGGGTTAAAGAAGGCAAAAAACAGGTGTTTTCAAAATAGAGTCCAAATCTAAAAATAATTTATAAAAATAATTAAAAAATTAGGAAATGAAGCCGAATTCTTCCCCTTAAAGTGCCGCTTGTTAAATTAGTTTACGTTGACTTCCGGCGAAATGGCATAAGAAAACGTTCCACACCTTTTTTGAAGTTTTGTCCGAAAACTTTTCGCCGCGAGTATTTAAAATAAAAAGGATTAAAGGAAATCGAATTTTTTGTTTAAGGTTCGAACAAAGGATCGTATATTCGATAGCGTGAGTCACTTGGTAAATCATCATTGCGACAACGCTCTGCCAATAATTTCAGCCGACAGTGCACTCGTTCTACGATATCCTGTTCCTAGACGTTCGGATTACTGATTTAAGGCCTCACGCAGGTAGCAATAGAAAACTGAGAGTATGAAAAGGAGATGAAGAGAGAGAAAGAATAATCGTCTATAGAGAGTGAAGAGCAATTTACGACGCGATCCAAATTCGCTCATCGCTCGATCTCGCATAATCCACGCTATTCCAAAATGACGATTGTGTCTCGAGTGTCCTGACGGAAATCCTCCTTTTGAGGCAAGCATAATTTGATCGCGATTTATTCTTCCCAAGTCCCTCCGCCCGCGATAATATTATTTTTATATGAATTTTCACGTTTTTCACTTCAGCAGAAAAATAATGTATACACTTTAGAGATGTTTCAATTGTCCGAGCGATTTGTGCCGAAACGTAAACTCGATCGAAACATTTTTTTTCCTCCTCGATGCGAGTGATGTTCAAATAGCGCTTTGAATTTATCGCGAAAAATACGTATATACTAATATCCATAATATCCCATCTTTTATATTTTCACACGTAGTTTCATAGTGACTTCAACGTGCGAGACTTTGCGATCTCGAGATTCTGTCAATTTTATCGTTCAATTATCATCATCATTTTCTTTCGCGCAAATAATTTTAATCGACATTTAGGTTGACACTCGTATGTGTAGTATATCGATCAATCGAGCATGAAAATCGTGTCGATCGATCTTCTCAGAAAAGGATTTTCGGTGAAGACAGCTTTTTTTTTTTACAATATAATATTCACTAATTCTACGGTCAGTTCCATCGGTTCTGAAATTCTCGTATATAGACACACACAGTCCCGAAATATATATATTTATTGAATATATTTATATTCCTATAGAGAGAAAGACGAGTAAGAGAAAAAAAACCTGTTAGTATGGATAGGCGCCAATTATCCATTTGATGCCATATAAGAAAACGAAAAATCGAATATTTAGAGGAGTGTTTTTTTTTAATCAAGAATTTAAATAAATTATCGGCCAATACAGAAAGTTCTCGTTGCCGTCGTTTTGTAAGCTTCGAGTCACTTTCGTCATACGTCGCCAATAAATTCTTCCACATCGTACGAAAAGTGAGAATAATTGAAATTTTTGTTTTCTATTCTTCGATCATCGTCTCTTCGCCAGTGCCGAGTTCCGCCAATTGCGAAAGGGTCAAAGGTACATTCAAATCGTCTTGGGAATCCTCCTTTGCGTCTCCCAACTGAGAAAAATTAAATTTAACGCAAATTCATTAAAGGAAAATCGAATAGAAAAACCGAAGCAAAATATTTTTGCTCATAGAGATAAAAAGCAATACCAAAATCTCCAATGGATACTGATATTTGTATTTTTGCTTCTCGACTCGTGTTCCACTCTGATGTTTCGTTGTTTCTTTGCGAATTTTGTAAATCACTGAATTAGGCAGAAAGCCAAATAGTGGCAATTTCGGAGTTTTCACGCTAGCTCGTAAATCTTCGGTATAACTGTCTAAACTGGAAATGCTGTATCCTATTTATTTAGTTTTTATTAATAGTTAGACGAAAATTTATATATTATAATTTATAATTTATATATTCTTTATATATGGGTCATTCTATGCCAAATCGACCAAGAGTTGGAATCGACCCCTCTCAATTTCGATGAAATTTGGTCAGAAGTTTTCGTTTTCAATAAAACGGAGTTCTAACAAAGGAAAAAAATTAATTTTTTTTTTTCAAAAGTTATTCAAAATTTAAAATTTTATAATTGTTTAAATCTTTTAAGTTTATTTTTCAAATATATCGAAAACTATTATAGTCACGAAAAATCGTTCTTAATTCGTTTCGAAGAGTATACTTGGGGCTACGAAAAAAAAAAATATTCAAAAAAAAAAATTTTTGAAAAATGATGAATTTGGAGAATTTTGATTTTTCAAAAATCGTGAAAATCCAAGTTCCATATTTTATTTTTGGTTCAATTTTTTAAATAGAATACCTTGTACTGATCTTTAAAGATCCTGAAATTTTCATGATGGTGTGTTCTTGTTTCAAAACTTTTTGAATTTGAATTTTTTGAATTTTGGTAAAATTTTTTTTTTGTTTTTCCTCTAAGTTAAGTAAAGTTGAGCAATCATGTAATTCTGTAATTTTGAGCAGTAAAAAATTCAATTTATGACAATTGAAAAAAAAAAAATGATTACCAAAATTTAAAAATTTTTATTTTTGAAACAAGAACACACCACCCTGAAAATTTCAGAATCTTTTAAGATCAATATAAGATATTATATAAAAAAAATTTAACCAAAAATTTAATGTTTATCGTGGATTCGCACGATTTTTAAATATTCAAAAATTTATATTTTTGAAAAAAAAACACCTCTCTGAAAATTTCAGGATGTTTTAAGATCAGTACGAAGTATTATTTCAAAAAAAATGAACCAAAAATAAAATATGGAACTTGGATTTTCACGATTTTTGAAAATTCTAAATTCTCCAAATTCATCATTTTTCAAAATTTTATTTCGGAATATTTTTTTTTCGGAGCCCCAAGTATACTCTTCAAAACGAATTCAGAACGATTTTACGTAACTATAATAGTTTTCAAGATATTTAAAAAATAATCTTGAAAGATTTGAAAAATTGTGAAATCTTAAATTTTGCATAACTTTCGAAAAAATAATTTTAATTTCTTTCCTTTGGTAGAACCTTGTTTTATTGAAAACGAAAACTTCCAAATATCATCGAAATTGAGAGGGGTCGACTCCAACTCTTGGTCGATTTGACATGGAATGACCCATATATTATACATTTACCGTGGATCATTCTAAATACGCCTGGCTCGTTGTGAGCTTTTTTTACATTGGAAAAAATCTCAACGTTCTTCCAAATATCGTAAGCCGGGACAAAATTCTTGGCCGTGGTTTTCGTCGACGAATTCAACAATTCTTCGATGTGTCTCTCCCACGCATCATTGCTGAGTATCGATTTATCATTGACTAATCTAACACCTTTAATCGTGCCATCTTTGATTCGCAGAATGTCTAAGGGGAAAAAAAAGGTCCATCAAGCCCGGAAGCTCTTATTCGTGATAATGGGCAAAAGGAGAGAACAGAAAGACCTTCGTCTCGGTATCGGAGATTCATGGAAATTTGTTCGAGCAGCATGAGTTCGAGTCTAGGTGCATCGGAATTTTCTGTATCGAGAGAACCAAATGGAGTGCTGCTGACCGGTTTAAGTGCTTTTTCACGATCAACTTCGTCATCGTAAATTCGATAATCCACGCTTTCTGGTATCACCTCGTCATCGACTTCCTCAGGAATCTCGTCGACGATCAAACGAGCTCTGTACTGTGGCGACAGATCTAAAAAATTCAAAATCCTCACAGGATCATCATTTTTTTTTTCAAAAAACAAAATCTCTAATCGAATTTCATTTTCTCCCTAACAGTTTTCATGGGAAATTCTGTAGAGATGTCTTCCAGCGCTGAAAACGATGTCACCTCTCAGCGACGAGAATATCACGTTTCTCGCAAACGTGTTTATCGCCAAAATCTTCAAAAGTTCATTCATCCGATTCCAAATGCGAATGGTTTTGTCGATCGACGAACTCGCGCAAATTTCGAGAGATTCCAGAGTGGCGATACTCGTTACCAGACCCGAGTGTTCTTTCGACGGATGATGGTCCAATCTTACTGAGGTGAATTTGTTGTCAATATTCCTATTTTCTGCGAAAGTTGGTTTTTTGTTCCACAAAAATAATTGATCACCAACTTCTTTCAGACGTATCGTACATGAAGATTTTATGGGACGACGATTGCTCGGTACTGCTCACCATGCAAACTGTGAAGCTGAGAAAATTGTAAGTCTTTCATTTTTCAATTGAAATTAGAAGGAATTTTGAAATATTGAAAACTGGGCAAAATCGCCACTAGCATTTTTATTCCTAATTATATGCCGTAATTAGTAATTAATTAAAAGTAATTATCATTTACTTAACTCAATTAATAATGCTCATTGATAATTATTATCAGAGAAATCAAATTTGATGAAAAATTAACAATCAGCTTCGATAACTACATTTTTTGCAGCTCGTGAATTTGTTAAAAATAATTATTAATTCAATCTGCAATAAAATTGAAAAGTAATTAGAATTACTTATTGTTAATTGAGAATCTCACCCTAATGAAGCGACTCGGGTTATCGGGACGATGTAATAAACTGTGCACATAAGAACCAACGGTGTTTTAATGTCAGGATAAATTCGCCAAATTTTCACGCATTTGTCGTAACCCACAGAAATAATTTGACGGGATTTCGTCGACGAGGACAAATCAATTATGGGGCCCTGATGAGCTGAAGTAACTTCATCGTGTTTGCCACTCGTTTCCTCGATCGTCACGAGTTTTCCATCCAAAGTGCCAACGATGATCAACGTTGAGATGGGATTTATCGTGGGCTTTTCCTCTCCGTCGATGGCGACAATTTTCTCAAAGGATTCGTACGCGACGATGCAAGTTACTGTACGTTCGTCGTTCACCCAAACGTGTCTGGTATCATAAGAAGAAAAAAAACGCACTAGGAATTTTAATTCTCAAAAAAGAATTTTGAAAAATACAGACTAAAAATTGTGTAGATTGAGGAAACTGACTTTAGCTTCATGGGTTTAGTTTTAACACCGCTCACGAGTATCTCTCCTGTTCGCTGTATAATCGTGTACATCCTGTCTGGATTACGATTGATTATTGTAAATTTTTTCTCTACACTACCGGCAAAAAGTTTCCGGACAAAACTTCAAAAAAGGTTTCGAACGTTTTTTTATGCCGTTTCGCCGGAAGTCAACGTAAACTAATTTAACAAGCGGCATTTCAATGGGGAAGAATTCGGCTTCATTTCCTGTATTTTTAATTATTTTTACAATTTGTTTTTCGATTTGGACTCGATTAGGTGCACCCATTTTCTAGAGGATTTTTCAAATTCATTTTTACGTTTGGATTCATAAAGGAGAAAGTTTAAAAATGTTGAGTCCCAAATCGCAAATGATGAAAAAATTCTGAAAATTTGGTATGTTTTTGGATGAATTATTTAAGAGGTCGTGTAAAAATTTCACGACGATTAGGAAGCTCGTTATCGAACAATTAACATTGATAAATTAAATTAAATTAAATGTAGTCTTATGGAAACTGATATAACTTTGCGATAAGTTTTTTTTTTACCTCTCAATTTTTTAATATCTACACTATATTGAAAGCAACGGAAACAAAATGAAGTTTATGGCTAAATATTTTTTTTATTTGTTTAAAAAATTGTTCTGAACAAAATGTTAATATTTTAATAACGAGCTTCCTAATCGTCGTGAAATTTTTACACGACCTCTTAAATACTTCATAAAAAAACATACCAAATTTTCAGAATTTTCTCATCATTTTTCATTTTAACCCTTAAGGAGGTTGAAGTAATGATGATAGAATTCTGAAAATTTAATATGTTTTTACATGAAGTATTCAGGAGGTCGTGTAAAAATTTCACGACGATTAAGAAGCTATTTATTGAACAATTAACATTAAAAGATTTCATAGGAACTCAACATCCTTAAGCTTCAATTCCCTTTTTTTTTAACTTTGAGCGATTTTGTTTCCAAAGTTATCCTGTTTTTTTTTTGTGAAAAAAGAGGAAATTGGAAAAATCCTGTATAACACGAAAACGAAGATGATTCATGAAAAACTTCAAGATAGCAAAAAGTTGCGTCTGTTTTCGTTGAGTTCAGAGGAATTTTTTCAGATTTTTTTTTTCAAAATTTTGTTTTGTCATGTTGAGGCCAGAAAAAAAATTAGGGAAAAAAATTTGAAAAAAATGCCAATGTGTTAAAAATGGTAAAATAAAGTATTTTTCCCTCTTGAAGTTTTATCAATAATTTCATAGTTCTCGAGTGTAATTGTATGATCTGAGCTCCGACCCCAAAAAACGAGAAAAAAAATGTTGGAAAAAAATTCTGAATAAATTCGTCTGAACTCACCGAAAACAGACGCAACTTATTGCTATGCTGAAGTTTTTCATGAATCCTCTTTGTTTTCGTGTCATACGGGATTTTTCAAATTTCCTCTTTTTTTACAAAAAACAGAATAACTTTGAAAAAAAAATCACTCAAAGTTTTTTAAAAACGGAAATTGAAGCTCAAACTTTCCTCTTTATGAATCCAATCGTAAAAATGTATTTTAAAAATTTCCTCTGGAAGATGGGTGCACCTCAAGAGAGGAAGAAAAAAGGCGAAAAACCGTTGTTTTCAAAATAGAGTCCAAATCTAAAAACAAATTGTAAAAATAATTAAAAATACAGGAAATGAAGCCAAATTCTTCCCCTTTAAAACGCCGCTTGTTAAATTAGTTTACGTTGACTTCCGGCGAAATGGCATAAAAAAACGTTCGAGACCTTTTTTAAAGTTTTGTGGGGAAACTTTTTGCCGGTATTGTAAATGTAATTGTAAATTTTTATCATCAACGCACTGGTAATTCTGCTATACGATGCGGCGACTACAACGTGTTTTGGTGATAATATCTGAACGTTTATCAATCTTCCATTTTGCGATGATAAAATTCTCACGCTGTTGTCGGAGCTGGTGACGATAACGCGAGTCGAAAAAGTGGGATTTGTCGTTGAGTATAAATTCGTAGCGGGAGCTCTAAAAATTACGGGTAAAAAAAATGATTTACCGCAAGGTTTTTAAATTCAATTTGTTCGAATGTTGAAAAATTGTGACTCACGTTAGTGGAGCGTAAAAGACGTACAACTGATGCATGTGAAAACAATTTAATTTTGTTCCCAGACTCGCAACCGACGTTGCCGATTCGTTTACAGCGATTCGCCAAATTTCGCCGATTTCACGAAAATCCTCGATTTTATCGCGAAGATTGCAACTCCAGACTTGCAACGATCTATCATCGAATGTTAAAAAACCGCAGATCGAAGGATGTCGTATGATCGCTCGAACTTGGCCCTCGTGACCATCCGGACAGGACATTATACATTCCAGCTGAATATTCCAGCTGGAAACGTTGCCCAGCTGATCACCGGTGATTATCCATTCGCTCAGACGATGATAATAAATCACTGTTATCGCTGCTCTCGTGGCTCCTATTTTTTTCGCCATAAATTCCGATGGGCCTTCGGTCTCTTTTTCTGATTTCAGGGACATTATGTAGATCGTTGTCAAGTAAGAACCGGCGAGAGTCAAAACAGCTGAATCAGTTAAAGGACAATGAGGATTTTTGCAGTCGGGGATAATTATTCTAAAATTAACTGAATCGGGACCAAAATGATTTTTGTGAACTAAAAATCATTCGGCAGTGACTTGATAATGAGAAGACTCACAGGAACGTTCGATAAGAGATGAATTCTCTATTCTCCACAAAGATCCGAAACTACTGTCCATAAAATTCAAAGTGTGGAGACTATTCAAGGGATGCTCGGTATCGTGCATTGGATACATCTAAGAAAGTATCATCTTCATCAACGGAAAAGTAAATCCTTAAAAATAAGTCTCGGGATTGTCTTTTTTCTATACCAACGGTTATTTTATTCGTTCCAACGACGATTATCTCGTTATTGGTAGATGAGTAGAATATCTCTTCGATTCTAAATTCATTGCGAACGATTTGCAAGAGTTTGCAGGAAGCCGTGATTATCCATATCATATCGTCGTGGGGAATGAAACAGGCTGAAACTTTGGCATCGGGGCACCACAACATTCTCGTGAATAACATCGTTGAACTCAGTTGATGAGATGGTCGGATGGGCTTTCCTTGCATGGAATATCTATGTACCATTGTTCCGGTATCGAGAATTAGATATTCCTGGATTTCAAACGAAAAAAGCGTTTGCCATGACTTTCAATTTTTCAAGCTTCGATAAAAATAAGACGGCAGTGTGCAAATTGCCAATTTACAGGAGTTTTCACCCAAATTAATTACAGCTTGAAAACTGAAAACGATAATTATTCAGTTTAAGAGCTTCTCCAATTTTTTATAATTCTACAAAAATTTATCTTCTTGAGAAAAGACTTGTTTTATAGCCAGCAATAATAATCGAATAGGAGTGTTCAAAAAATTGCGTCCTTCACATTTATTTTTGCATTAAAACAGCAAAAACTTGCAAACGAATTTCTGTAGAATCTTTATTTTTTCGTTCGCGTGAAACTTCGGGCGATTTTAATCACGTTTAGACAAGAGAATTTATAAAAATGATACCTTGGTTTCGCTGCAGTAACATATCTCAGCGAATGCTCCGATCAGGGGAGTCGACGAAGCCAATTTCAAGCCGTGATACAAATTAATATCACGAATGCCCTCGAACATGTTTGAATCCTTTCGCGTTTTTTTCAAACGTTCGCGCATCTTATCCACGATACCTTCGAACTCTTTATTCTCATCGCGAACGCTCATTCTTTACAAATTCAAATTTGAATTTTGGCGCTCTTTCGCAAGACGCGCTTGCGCAAAGGAGGCAGTGATCACACTGCTTGCGCATGCGCGTCGAGATTGGAGATATGGCGGCAGATTTAAATTTTTTAAAGTTGGCTGCACTGAAATAATTAAAAAAATGTCTTCCCCAAGAGTAGACGAAAAGGAGCTTCTTTGTCCAAAAACAGCAGAGATCATTTACCCTCTCATAACATCTGTGCACACACACACAGAGCATACAATGTTTTTATTCTCAAAATAAAGAGAAGGCACATGCAACGAATTTAGTGAGTGTTTAACGACCTTGTGAGGATTCCTCGTGATTCTGTGCTCTCCCGGAAAGTTCTTATTCTAAAGAAGACGTACGCTCCTCGCTCTTATTTCCCCATCTTGATCTCTTCGTTACTTTGGATGCATTTCAAAAGATACATGGGTGAACCTTTATATATATCTGGATGTGTGTGCAGATGTAAAATGACGTTTTGGTACGGAAGGAAAAAATTTGGCGCGAGAAATACGTGAACAAGTCACTTTGCTATTTTTATACTCGCAACTTGACAGAGCGGGGAGAGATCGATAAATTTTTGCGTGTAAAATTCACTCGAAATAGATGTCGTCACGGAGTATCTCTTTCTCTACCTTGTAGAGTGCGTTATTTATATATATCGTAAATGGGAGCGCTCGGATAATGGCTTTTGAGGTTAGCGAGTCGAACAAAACCGAACAGTCGGGCTGTCGTGTTCCTTGAAAGACTTTCGTGTTCGTGTTTGTTTTCTTTTTTCATTCTCTCTGCCGCCGAGTTATGCTCTCAAAGATTTCGCCGCTCTCGCTGTGATTATAAAAATTTTTTTTGTTTTTTTTTCGCATTATCACGAATCAGCTGGACATTTCCTGCGATATACACAGTACGTGACTCTACATCGCTTGTCAACACAATCGTTGAAGGATGGCAGAGGCGACGGACATTGAACAGTCACTGACGAGTCGTATTTATTACATGGCTCGAGATGGATTGCCCATGCCACTGTATTTGCTTCTCAAAGATGAACTGGACGAATCGATTGATACTCTCATCAATCAGGTATGCGAATAAAAAAAAAATTACAACTATACACAATAATTCGTATATTTTGATATAAACTCCTCCGAAAGCTTGATATTCCATTTTCGGAGCAAATTTTGTTTTGATATTTTTTTTCTCAGAATTAACATCTTCGATTTGTCTGTAGTTTTAACAGTTTTTTACTTGATATTTTTACAGACTATAAAAAAATTGGCATAGCGGAGAATCCATTGCTTCCCATGCGTTTTTCATCCCAAACGAATACACAAATTTCTTTGTGCATTAACAGGGTTGAGACTATAGATATTTTCTAAAGCCCATATTTCTGTTTATTTTTTGTACTTGTTCAATTTTTTTAACTTTTTTCATTTTTATTTTTTTAAATATCTTTGTGTACATTTTAATAAACTTCATCGATGGACTTCATCAATGGACTTTATCAATGTACACTGATAAAGTCTATTCAAATTAAAGGCAAAGGCTACTCGTGCCTCTCGATTGCAAAAAAGAATTAATTTACCCTCTTCGGATACACCGACTATGGCCAATGAGTACTTTTTTAGTTCGATTTGGGCACGATTTTTGGGAATGAAGCAATGATGCTGCTTTGTTCCTGGAATCGTCTTCGCAGTATCAAAACGAGATTATTTTATTATTTTTCCCTGTCTACGATTAATAATGATAAAATATCAATATCTACACTATTTCGTTAAATCACTCTATAATGATAGATTGTATCAATAAAAATGCATTCGAAATAATGCAATGCCAATTTTTTAATAGTCTGTAAATATATCAAGTAAAAAACCGTTAAAACTACAGACGAATCCAAGATGTTAATTCTGAGAAAAAAATATCAAAACAAAATTTGCTCCGAAAATGGCACATAGAGCTTTTGGAGGAGTTTGTAAAAAATTTCAGTGAAAAGTACGTCGAAAATCCTAAATTTTATGTTGTACTTTTTTTTTCGTACGATGAATAACTTTCGAGTTACAAAATGGGACAAAAAAATTTTTTGTATTATTTTTCGGCTAAAACATGTAATTTTAAAATCTGAAAAAAATCACGAATTTTCTTGATAGTTAGAACTACTTTCTAAAAATTTGTATGCAATTTTTGGCGATTTCGAAAAATGGGGTGGCCGATTTGACGTGGAACGCCTCATATGTATATTAGAGTGCCTAAAAAAAAAACATTTTTTCTCAGTCGCCTTCTTCATGAAACCATAATTTATAACATAATATTGAATCGTGCAAGGAAATCGCCGTGCGATTTTATTAACCCTCCGTCTGTACACTTAAATTTTGGGACATCGTCTGTACTCTGGGTCGTTTAAGTCCTGCTAATGTTTTTTCTAAGAAGAAAATCTAAAAAAAATCTGAAAAAATTCTGAATTACTTTTATAACATTTTTTTCCATGATCCAATCATTTGTTTAACCATTTTTACTAAACAACATTTTTTAACAATTTTTCTAATTCCGGAGATATTTGATTTGAAAATTGGCTTGTGCCTTAAAAGACCCAGCGCACGGAGGGAGAGTTAAGCGTCGAAGCATTGAGTTTTTGTATTTGCCATTTGATTAGCACATAAGAAATTTAATTCTAACAGTTGGAGAGAGCTTATAATTTTTCATTTGACAACTTATATGTTATCCTCGAATCTGTGCGTTGTAAAAAATTTTTAACTACACGATCCTTTGAGAAATTCAAGATTCTGCAAAACGAGGTTTTTTACACGTTCGAAAAATGGTTACCGAGGATAAACGCTCAGTTTCTTCGACTGGGTCACAGTTAAATATTGAATAATATCTATTAAATATACGAAATACATGAAATTTGTTAAATTTAACCAAACTCAATGTGTCTCTATCAGGAAATAAAATTATCAAAAATTGTAATAGAAACTTTTTCTACCGCGTTATGAATTTTTTACGACCCGCAGATTCGAGAAAAACATGTAAGTTATCAAACGCTATCATACCGAGCATCCTCCGTTGTATAGAAAAAATTTTATCTCCCTCCAATTAGAATTGGATTTCTTACGTATTAATCGAATGGCGAACACAAATTCAATGCATCGCCGCTTGAAAAAATCGTACGGTGATTTCCTTTTACGAGGTTCAATATTATGTTATAAACTATGGTTTCATGGAGTGAGAGATCGAAAGAAAATAGAGGTTTTTTTTAGGCAGTCTAATGTGTATACATATATATATATCGCTTTCCACGAGTAAATATCATGTTTTGGCTCTTGCCACGTTCTTTGTCATGAGTTTTCCGTCAAAACGACGAGTGCGCATCGACAAATGATGAAATCGCGATGCACAGAGTGCGTCGAAATTTCGAGGAACCAAAAGTCGCAATGAGAAAACTTTGAGAGAAGACAAATTGTAACCGGCACAATTGTAACAAAGTTTGTGCAATTTATCGGACGTTCTAGATTATCAATCGATGACTAAAAATAGTCTCAGGTGGCAAATCTCATGACTATCCTAACTGGCAGTTAATACACCTGATACTGTTTCGCTCAATTGACATGTGCCCGAGTGCACCTCTGATTTTCTTTTTTTTCCTTTTTCGTTGGCCAGGGGCCAATAAACTGCGCACGAAGCTTCTGGATAGCGTCTCCGTTAGTACAAAGAAAAGAAGAGACTCTTTGTTCTTAGAAGGCTTGCAATTTCGATTAAATCGTGGATTCTTTGTTTCTGCTATGGAATCTTTGTAAATACTGCTCTGCTTTGAGATCATTCGCCACTTTATAAACAACTTATCAAGGGATTTTTAAAAAGTCAGTACAATTTTCAATGATCGACGTTTAAGCTACATGAAGATTTCAATTTTTTAAATTTTGGAGTAAAAAGCAACTGTAGCCATGAAGTCTTTGAGAATTTGTGAATTCATCAATTTGCTGATAAATTTACCGTTCAATAAACCGTCGTTTATTTAAGAAATAGTTTATAAAAATCGATGGATTTTGCAATGCTATTTACTCGATATTATGATAAAATCGATTCCGCAATGACATCAAAATAATTGCAATAAATTCGATTTTTCATTGATTTCAGAAGGTCATCCAGGAAGATGGACAAATATGTACTCCTTTGATAATAGCGGCACGTTACGGACACGACAGAGTCGTTAAAATGCTAATTGACAAATTCAAGCCGGATCTTGAGGAGGAGGGAATCGTGAAATTCGATGGATACGTTATTGAAGGAGCGAGTGCTCTCTGGTGCGCAGCAGGTATGGAAAAAAACCCTGCAAATTGGAATTTGCACATTGCTTCCTCATCTTTATCCATAGTTCACATAGCTTCCTTTAACACACAGTAGCGATCAAATTTGGCTTCCTCCTAAAGGAAGCTTTGTTAACTATTGAAAAATATTAGTAATCAATGGGCAAATTCGATCGATTTTCCCCAAATTTGATAACAAATAACATTAATAGCTATACTGGCTCTTCACAAAATTTCATTGCAATGTCTAAAAAATTTCAAAAGTTATAGCGTTTACGCTTCTTTTATAAAAATTGAAAATTTGATAAAAATTTAATCATTCGATCGATTTTTGCCAAATTTAATAACGAACATCCTCGATAGCTATATTAGCTCTGTGTAAAGTTTCAGTGCAATATCTTAAAAATTGTACAAGTCAGAGCGTTGACGCTATTTTTCAAAAAATTAAAAATTTCATAAAATTTTAATCCCTCGATGGATTTTTGCCAAATTTAATAGCGAACAACCTCGATAGCTATATTAGCTCTGTGCAAAGTTTCAGTACAATATCTTAAAAATTGCACAAGTTAGAGCGTTTGGGCTATTTTTCAAAAAATTCAAATTTTCATGAAATTTTAATCCCTGATGGATTTTTGCCAAATTCAATACCAAACAACCTTATACTCATTCTGTACAAAGTTTGAGTGCAATATCTTGAAAATTGCAGAGGTTAGAGCGCTTACGCAATTCTTGCAAAAACGAAAAAAGTCGATAAAATCTGAACACCCGTTATAATTAAAACAAAATTTTTTCCATAATGAAGAGCAATTCGTGCTCGACAAGTGTGCCAAATTTTAGCTTGATATCTCGAAGCGTTTTCGAGTTATTTATTATTTACATCTGAAACTCAGGATACACACACACACACACACACACACACATGCATCCGGACATTTTTTCTAAATATGATTTCTCGATATTTTAGGACATTTTTAACATATTGGCATAAAAATCGCGAAAATTTTTTTTTTCACAAAAACAAAGCTTCCTTTATGAGGCAGCAAAAATCATCCAAGACTAGAGGACCACATCTAGATTAATTACCAATCGATTTTGACTGATCCGTGATCCTTCAAAATCGGTAAAAAATTGGTGTCTAACAAAAACAGAATACTAAGCGCTTATTGGATTGGAACCTTGAAAAATAAAAATAAAAACCATTCTATTGTTCCCCACAAGGAGCCGGTCATCTGGACGTAGTAAAGACTCTCGTGAAGGCACGAGCCGACATAAATCATGCTACAATGACAAATTCAACGCCTCTGCGAGCTGCTTGTTTCGATGGTCGACTCGACATTGTCGTTTATCTGACGGATCACGAGGCGAACATTCACATTGCAAATAAATACAACAATACGTGTCTCATGATAGCCGCTTACAAGGGTCATTACGACGTTGTCTGTTTTTTACTCGACAAGGGGGCTGATCCAAACGAGAAAGCTCTTTGCGGTGCAACGGCTTTGCATTTTGCCGCGGAGTGCGGACACTCCAACATCGTTCTCGAATTATTATCACGGAACGCAATTATAACGAAAAATGTGAGCGGTATGACACCGATAATAGCCGCCGCTGAGAGAACCCGGGCACACGCTGTCGAGATGTTTGTACAACAAAAAGTCGTCACGAAGGAGGAAACGATAGACGCTTACGAATTACTTGGCGCTTCTTACGGAAATGACAAGGACAATTATTGTCTCAGTAGTGCCTATGATTATCTTTATCGCGCTATGGAATTGAGGTAAAAGTTTTTCAATCCTTACTGGTAATAATCAGGGTTGCGAAATTTGTAATGAAAAAGTAATGCATTAATCATTACTTTTTTAATGGCTAATGGAAATTATTTTCATGAACCATTAAATAATAATGGTCAATGGAAATTCTTTTCATTAACCATTAACATTCAATGGTTAATGGCTAATGCAAATTATTTCCCTTAACCATTGACTGTTAATGGTTAATGAAAATAATTTCCACTCAGCAATAACATTAAATGATTAATGGAAATAATTTCCATTAATCATTTAATGTTAGTGGCTAATGGAAATTATTTCCATTGACTGTTGATATTTAATTCAATTAAAATGGCGAAATTTGTAATGAAAAAGTAATGCATTAATCATTACTTTTTTAATGGCTAATGCAAACTATTTTCATTAACCATTAAATGTTAATGGTTAATGAAAATAATTTTCATTAATCAATAAATGTTAATGGTTGATGGAAGTTATTTTCAATTATCAATAAGAGTTAATAATTAATGAAAATAATTTCCATTAATCATTTAATGTTAGTGGCTAATGGAAATTATTTCCATTGACTGGTGATATTTAATATAATTGAAATGGTTATAATCGATTATTCAGCTATTCCCAACGCGCTTGAAGTAGGATAACGAAGAAACGTTTTCCGGCTCCTACATCGTTCTCTCTCTGTCTCTAAATTTTATTTATTTAATCCTAAATCAATTAGTCAACCAGTCCGCTGCTGATCGGCCCTACGAATCTTTAAAATTCCTCATTGATATTTCGTTTACTTAACTACTAATATTATTGATAAATATGTAATGGCTAGTTACAGTTAGTGCATTGGCTCATTTTGACCCAGAATAAAACCAATCCATTACTTCCATTTTAATTAAATTCAATGTCAATGGTTAATGGTAATTATTTCCGTTATTAGCATTATGTTTAATTGCAATAATTTCCATTAGCCATTAACCATTAACATTTATTGGTTAATCGAAATAACTCCCATTAACCATTAACATTCAATGGTTAATGGAAATTATTTCAATTAATCAATAAGAGTTATTGGTTATTGAAAATGTAAATGCATTAAAAAAAAAGTAATGCCTTATTTGCAACCCTTGTAATAATGTAATAAATCAAATTGCTCTTGGCATCGTTTGTCCAGTTTTCTCCATGACTAAGTCAGATTGTGACAATGAACAAGAACTTATAACTTGCAGCATTTTTATATCTCTGAAATTAAATCATAAGAAAATTTTATGATTCTCACGATTTGTTATTGTTAATTTCAGGTATAGCGATCCCGACAACATTATTCATAAGAAACTGGGTGAACCCGTGAAGGCCTACGAATACTGGAGAGAATGCGAGACTCTAGAGAAATTAAAGTCTATTAAAAATAATCCTAATGCCATACACATGGAGTCACTCGCCATCAGAGAGAGGATACTAGGTAGGAAGAACATTTCCACCTGCAAAATATAATTTTTCAAATTATTCATGAGTTGTATTTCTGATTTTTTTTTGTTTTCGCTTTTCAGGCACCCACAATCCCGAGGTACCGCATCCGGTGGTCTATCGAGGAGCCGTTTTTGCGGATAACGCGAGATTCGACAGATGCATCGAACTTTGGTTGCACTCGCTCAAATTGCGACAACTCAACAATATATCTGTGGTGAAGGATCTGCTGCGCTTTGCGCAAGTTTTTTCTCAAATGATACACGTCGGTGTTGAGCTACAGTTTCTTCAAGTTCTCGACGTTTTGGAAGCCAGTGTTATCGAACTTGGACGAAATAAGGCGAAGATCGAAAAGGCCGATCCGGCGGACGACGTTGATCAGTGCATCGTGAGTTTTTCGTCGAACGTGATTTTCTTCACGCGTTCCTTCGCGATTTGAAATTCAAAAAAAGAAATCGTTTACATTATAATTCGGCACAGTGCCCCATTCTGTTCACCATCAGTGATAGGCAAAAAAAAATTTAGATCTTTAATTAATCGTTATTTACAAAATTAATATTATCATCCATAATTTTTTTAGGTATTTCTACAATCAGTAATTTAAAGACCAATACTACGAATTATTTTGATATTGAATATGTGTATTCTTTGAATTATTCATTATTTGAAAAATTAGTAATCGTATTCTTTAAAATACTTATCATTAAATTATTTAGTAATTGAATTATTGTAATTACTAATTATTATAATAATTTATAATTAAATTATTTCAATTATTGATTATTTGAATAATCAGTAATGTATATATCTAAATTACTAATTATTCAAGTAATTAGTTATTGAACTATTTCAATTATCAATTCATAATTTAGATATATAAATTACTAATTAATTATAAATTCCTTCACAATTTAAGTACAACTTGACTAGAAATAATTGTAGATGTTATTGGAGTGAACTTGTACAAAAGTTGGAGTATATTTTGTGTACAAGTTTGCCTACAACTTGCATTCAATTACCGGCCTTAGATTTCGATCAACTTGTATCCAAATGCTGCTCACCAAAAACTGACCGTAAACTTGGCGTCAAATTGATTCCAAGCTACAGATGACCAAGTTTTTATAGTACAACACTGGCTATCAGGGTTCCTGCTTAACTTCGCTAAACAAATTTACAAGCATAAATATGCATTATCAAATAATTAATAATTACAAAGAATAATTAACTAATTTTTTGAAAAATTAGTAATGAGAATAATCAATTATTTAATTATGCGAATGATTAATAATTGGAAAAAATAATTAACTAATTTCATAAAAAATTAGTAAGTAGAGTACTTAAGTATTTAATTACTTGGATAATTAATAATTAGAAGGAACAATTACCTAATTTTAAAAAAATCGGTTATTCCTAAGAGCAAAATTTTAATTACTTGGTTATTGAGTAATTATTTGATCTAAATTACAAGTTATAGGTTTATTGGGTAATAATCGACCATGAATTATCGAATTTTTGAATATTAGAAATATCTTACTGCCTAATTACTGAGTGTCTTAATAATGAGTAATATTTATTGGAACAATTATAAAATTTTCTAACACAGAGTAATTAGCGGTAATTAAATTAACGAAAATATCGATTTTTCCGATCACTGCTCACTGCTCATATTTATAAATTTTGCGAATTATCGATACAATTTCTTGCAGGAGGAGTCTGAATCAAACATCACAACGACCCTCTACATCCTGACGATACTCACAAAGCTCATGACTCTGAACGGTTGTAAAAAAGACTACGGTGAGACGGACGTAAAGAAAGCTCATTATCTTGTTCACAAGCTTTGCGCGCTGGGAATGACTCTCAGCGATGGTCAAACGTTGTTGCATCTGGCAGTGAACACGAAAACACCGGTCGACGATTTTCACACAAACGACGTGTGCAAGTACGTCGAGTAACCGACAACGTCATGCAAAAACATTTAGAATCCTTTCGGACGAAGATAACATATGAATTCTTCATAACTATGCTTTTCGATTTTTAAAAAATTCAATTTATTTTCGCATTCGCAGATTTCCATGCGCCGCAACGGCAAAACTGTTGATTCAGTGTGGTGCTGATGTGAACGCCATGGACAACGATAGGAATACTCCACTCCACCTGATCGTCACTTATCAAAAGCCAATTAGGTGAGTTTCAAAAATTAAGGGATCAAATTTTTTTTAAAAATTGTTAGTGGTTTTCAACAATGTCGTATCTAAGTGGAAAATAGTCGTATAGAGGTCTTTAAAAAAAGCATTTTGAAGCTTCAAGTTTTTAGTTTTCAGATCTTTCAGAAAAAAAATTTGCGAAGCTACAGGTTTCACGCAATCCTGAGAAATGCAGAGAAAAAAAAATGTGGCAAATTTGTATCACTCTTTTTTTTGCTGCAATTACTTGGAAAACATTTTTCCAGCTAAACCATTTCATGGACTGCATCGCTTGTTTATTTACCTTCAATTTGGTTTTTTTTTTGAGACCTCGCTGCGACCATTTTTCGCTGGGATATCGGACTTTTAATTTAAAAAAATCCTTTTGTGTTTGACCATTGATATCTCAGCAACCAATGATCGCACAGAAATCAGAAGGAGCAGTTCACAAACGTGAATTAATGCTCTACAAGGATTGACGATGGTTTTTTGAAAAAAAAAAAGTTTTCTATCCTTGCCATGAATTTGAAAAACAGGAGAAAAAGGACTATTTATGGTTTTTTAGAAAATCAAAGGCCAAATTAAAAATATAGACAAAACGACTAATGTTAAGCGTGACTTTTACAGCTCAATATACCCACAAACTCCCTGTAAAGTTTCAATTTGATCTATCGAACGGTTTTTTGTTTCAAGCAATCAAATTTTTGACAAAAATTAAAAGATTATATTTATTGCCCCTTATCACTTCATAATCATAATTAAAATGAAAAAAATTTCGCATATTTCCCCCATTTGTATCGCAAACAGCGTTGAAATTTATGGAAAAAAAAAAAACATTCAAGGATTATGTTTATTGCCCCTAAACACTTCATAATCATTATAAAAGGAAAAAAAAATTGTTGAGCTTTTTCCACATTTTTATCGCAAACAGCGTTTAAATTTGTGGGAAAAAAAATCGACAAAATTTTGAAAAAAAAATTCGAAAATTCTTCGAAATTTTTTTTTTTCCATTCATTTAACGCTGTTTGCGATAAAAATGTGAAAAAAGCAACAGAAAAAAATTCACTTTAATAATGATTATGACGTTTAGGGGCAGAAACATTTTTTTTCTCGGTATTTCTCAGGATTGCGTGAAACCTGTATCTTCGCAAATTTTTTTGCTGAAAGATCCGAAAAGTAGAAACTTGAAGCTTCAAAATGCTTTTTTTAGACCTCGATAGGACCATTTTTTACTGAGATACAGCATAGTTAAAAACCACTAAAAATTTGAGAAATTTTTTTGATCCCTTAATTTTTTCCACTAGTGTATTTAATTTCTTCAATCGTTATTTCTGTTTTATTTTTGAAAAGCGATTTTATGACGCTGCACTGTATAATACTGGAACTCATTGATGCCGGAGCGCACATGGATACAGTCAATAGTTTAGGAAAAACGCCCTATGATGCCGCAATGACTGGTAAAAAAATATATAAATCTCGCTGATTGAGAATTTTTTTTACAAAAATTGAATTAATATTTAGTGTGTGTCGTTATTTTTTTTTTCTCAGGTGTCGCGGAGATAATATTGCGCGCTCAGACGAAAATTTCACTGAAATGCATGGCTGCAAAAGCAGTGAAAACTTACGGTCTATCTTACAGCGGTAATGTGCCCCGTACACTGGAGAGCTTTATCGAACTTCACGGTTCAGGACTGAATCAGGGTTAACGAGAGAGAACCCGAAAGGCGAGAACAAAAATACTAGACGCATCAAGACGAGAGAAATCTCGGAAAATGGTAGTTCGATTTTTGCTATCGACGTTTCGAGCGACTTGTGCCGAAAACTAAGGTCCATATCGAAACGTAAAGCATTTGAATCTAAGACTTCTGTGTATCGACACATGCGACTAACGGTCAAGAGTTTTTTTTTTTTACTGCGAATCATTGAAAATCGTGATATTCGTGAAACGAACGATGAAACTTTGTTGCCTGTAGCTCTATAATAATCGCTGCGACGTCATTCGTTCATCCTATTTAATAAACATTTTTTATAACGCAAATTTATATACATATACTTAAACTTGAAGAATTCATCAACTCTCATTTAATTTGTACAAATTTTCATTGGCCGTTTGTCGCTTGATGTGAAAATTATTGCGAAAATAATTCGGCACAAAAAAAAATATAGTGTATCACACTGTTATTTTTGCAGACTATGAAATTTTCCGATACAGTGATACTATTTGACCGTTGGGTGAATATAAAAATGAGCAGGATCGTCCTCCGGGACTCTTGATACCGTTCAAGTTTTCGAGAAAGAACAATTCTACATATAATTAGATACCGTGTAAATAAAGTGTAAGATAGAGGAAGTTTAATGGAAAAGATATACAAAGAAGATAGTATTTTGGAGAATGGGTAATACTCAATCATGTAAGTTTCATACAAGTGTTTTGCTAAATCATGAAAGCAAGAGAAATGCAAATAAAAATCCGATATTTATCTATGTAAGTGATATACGGAAATTGTTAATTAAAAATTTAAGTGTTTTTTTTTTCAATGTGTATCTGGAATGCTACATAATGAACAAATATCTGGAAGGTATATGAAATGTCAAGATTCGTGTATTTTTTTTGTACATTGTTCATTGACTCGAAAATCAGAAGTCTTTGAATGACCGTGTTGAATGAAAATATGTTTACAAGGTTTACACCATGTATGTTGCTTTTTTTGTAATTAATTTTGTATATTCTCCAGTCTTTAATTTTCCTATTCAACGCTCCCAGATTCGACCGGAAGTAACGGACGCGCGTTTCTCATGTTGTGAAAGAGCGAATCTGAAATTTGACTTCCGGTTAAGAAATTTTCTCGTTGCACCGTTCATTCGCGTTCGAAATGGATGAATCCGCACGGAAGTTCTTTCGCGTTGTTTTGCATCGAAAAAACGGCTTGAAAAAGGATGCAAATACGAAAATGCTAGCAGCATTAGTTCTCGCGGATGTTTCAACAAAATTTCATTGAATATCCGGTGAGTTATTGAACTGATTATTTTTTAAAAAAAGCTTGTACGAAACAGGATCCAATGAATGGACAACTTTGTGTGTAAAAAAAATGTATCGTGTATTGAATTCTTAACTATTACAAGTAACATTTGCCAAAATCGCTGTATGCTCGATTCTGTTCTATTTGCACGATGGAAGATGTGCGTTTGTATGTTGAAAAAAATTAGGCAAAGAAATTATAACGAACGGCAGTTATTCGTGAATCACGAGTTCCCTGAGCATTCACTTTTGCAAGCATGGTTATTTTTTTTTAAACCATAATTACTAGAGGGTGAAATTGCTAGAAGAATCCAAAAAGCTTGTGCAGTCACGGATTGTTTCAATTTGTATTAGAAATAGAACATCGTTTTTCGTAATATTATAATAGAAATTAAGCGGTACAATCTTTTTTTTTTGTTTTTTAAACTTCGATAGGATCGATGACAATGGCGTTTCGCTTGGGCTCTTTAGAATCTTCGTTCGGTCTTTGAAGCTCGTCCTGCCCTCTTATCCTAATGTTGTGCTTCTCTTTGTACTCGTTTATTTCCGTACCTTTTTTCTCCAATTGTTCATGAAGGGCCTCGATTATTTTTGTAAGCTGCGGAAATGGCAAATTGGAGTAAAAAGTCAAAGATGGAAAATCGGAGCAAAAAGTCAATTGCCGAGAAATCGTTTAAACGATGAGAGAAACAAAAACAAAAATTTCAACATACCTGTTCCTTGGTTGATGCCAACGAAGGAATAACGTCCTCGACGACTCGTTCGCACAAAATACCTCCGATCATTCTGTAACACTTTCTCTTTGGATCCACAGTTTTCAGAGTATCGATGACGATTCTACGATCAGAAAAAAGACAAAAAATCATTTCGATCGTCACGTTGCACACAGAATGATAATTTGGAGTAACAAAACAAGGATCAAGAAAGTACGAAGAGGTTATGTTTTTGTTCCTCCTTCGTTGTGGCGTACTTGTGCTCGTTCAATTCCAATTCCAGTTCGGAAAGTTTGCTTGCCAGCATACGTTGTGCGACACGCAAAGTCTGAAAACCCTCGAGTATGTTTTCGTTTGATTTTTCACCTTTACCGAGAGGTTTGCCTCCTGTCTTTTTGTCGCTTGCCATATTAGGAGATTTTACAATAAACTCTGAACGGATCAAAAGACGTGCGGACACAAAAGCCTTCTCCGGTTCACTGGATCCCCGCTGGGGCGCTCTTTGTGTTACTTCCTCTTTTGTCCGCCAGATGGCCAATTTAATCGAATTTTGGACCTCCGGGAAATTTTAATTAAAATGTTGTCCGGTTAAACTTACAATTATGTTTTTAATATTTCAAAAAAATGATCAAATACCAATAGTTTTTATTGCGTAGAATGACAACCAAAAAAAATAAAAATAAAACCCATTGATTCATTTGATGATGCAAGTGGAAGTATCTTTTGTCCATCAAGAAAATCCATACTATTACTTTCAATGATTAGGAGTAGAAGAATATTTTCCGCGAGTGGTCTATTACAAAAATAACAGCAGTACTGAATGAATGTTGATTTATTTACTCGGGAGATAAATTTTGAAAATTTTTTTTCCCCTCTGCCCAAGAAGAGTCCATAAAATTGGACTCCCTCTGACTCTCGCCGATCGGAATATTCATACAAGCTGTACAATTAACTATGTTTTTTTATCCTACACTTAAACGTCATTCTCGTAATCCTTGGGATTCTTGCGCGAAAGCTGATTGCTTCTTTCGTTGGCCCAAGAGATAAGCATATAGGTGCCGAGGAAAGCTGCAAAAATAAAAATAATGATGAATACGAATGGAGAATTTTGATACTCAATCACGTTTGTTCTTTGAGGTGGACAAAATAACTCACGTGGTGCTACGCGAAGGATGGATTCACGAAATCTGCGAAAGAGATTCGGCACACCTTTGGAGATGGCACCCGCAAAAGCTTTCTGCTCGTTAGGGCTGAGCCTGAAGTAGACGATGCCACGGATCTTTGCGAGCTGACCAAATTCCTTTCCCATTTTGGTAATAAGCTGAAAATATCAATCTTTATAATGACAGAAGGAATACCCACTCATTACTAACAACTACATATATAGATGTATATAAAAAAATTTCTCGTTTCTGTATTCATAGAATAGCGATATAACGGTTATAATTTGAATTCGGGGATAATTGAGGTCGATATTTAAAATTCGTAAATTCGTGGTAAAAAAATTGATCGCAATTGCAATTATATAATAATGAATCACACTCACTTATTTCAACAATCGCCAAAGAAACAGACGACAGTGCGTGAAGGCCCGAGCTGACGGAAATTGTCTCCGAGTGAAAATGCAGCACCGCCAACGGCGAAAAGTAAAATTCGTCGTGTCACGTGACCAACTTCGTTGCGCAGGTTAGCCAATATCACGCGAAGTTTATAATTTCTCTCATCCGCCATTTTGTAATTTCCGAAAAAAAAAGATTCATCTTATCAGTCATTCGGCCCTCTTCATCCCGAGCAGCGTTCGAAATTTTAATCGTGAGCGTGAGCGCTAAAGAGAGCCGAAAAATCGCTCGTTAACGGGAAATATGTCGAGAGAGCGTGAAAAATTGAAAATGGATCATTCCAGTCGCGATTACCGTAATTCTCTGTCGCGTTTCGCGATATTTCTATCGTGTCGATAAGTCCGCATTCTGTGAGTGAAAATCGAGCAATTACAAAAAAAAAAGAAAAAAAAGAAGGGACATAGATTTCCCCGTGTCGCGTGTGCGCTTGAGCGATTCCTATCCGGATTTCCGATGTCAGTGGCCCTCTCGGTGCGGACAAGCTTGAAAATTCGGCCGCCAGGTGGCGCGACGAGACTGTATATGCGCGAGAAAGAGAGTGCGGTAATGTCGTTGAAGGGATTAAAGGGAAAAGAACAAGGAAAGGTAACCGAGCGGACAGTTGCCCGTGCGCGAAGGTTCGTGCATGAGCTCTCATACAGGCTCTTCGTTTAATAAAGAATAATCCCTCGGCACACATGTAAAAAACGGTCAACAGTATTTTGAAAAACATACATTTCGCGGAGTTCGCGTGTGACGAATTTGTATAATTAGTGTAAAAAGTGGAAAAGGCATAAAAACGGATGCGTGTCACAATCATGATATAAGAGCGTGTTTTATCTTTGAAAACACGCGGAGAAGTAGAAATAGAGCAGAAACGAGAGTCGATAATCACGTTTGGCCAAGGTAGTGGGAAAAATATTAAAATCCAGGATGAGAGCAGTCCCAGGTCCGCGATTCGAGATGTTTCTGCAAGTTTATTTGACGCCGGAGTGAAAGGGCTCTGGCTGAGGGCGAGGGGAGGAGGCATTGAGAAAACGAATGCGAAAAGTGACGAAAAAAGATGGTTCTTCCTTTGGCCAGTGTTGTTCCTCTGTAAATCATCGTGGATATATATATATATATACATAACTTTTCTTTACACGTTACAAACTTTCGAGGCTCTCGGTCGGCCGAAGCCTCGGTCTGAACGTTTTTTCTTTTAGTCTTCATTTTTTTTCCCCCCCATTTGCTGCGTAACTGCGGGTGGCGTCGCCCGTGTAAACTCCCTTCGCGTGGTGAAGTCATGGTCTCTAAGCTCGATGTAAATATCGGGTGCGAGGCTGCGACGAGGTTCGCGACGACGAGGACGACATCGTCGACGACGACGTCGATGAAAAATACGACGACGACGACGCTCGGCCCGACGACGCGTCAACAGAATCAAAATCGTGCCCAGGCCAAAACCGATAATAATCCACAACAACAACAACAACAACAACAGGATTGCAATCAACGCACGAGCTGCGCTAATATCAGAGATATGGGAGACAGGAGCGAGACGGATTTCGAGTTTGGGATTCCGCCTGAGGCTCCGGTTTTCGAGCCCACGGCCGAAGAGTTTCTCGATCCTCTCGGTTACATCGCTAAAATACGACCGATCGCCGAAAAATCCGGCATATGCAAGATCAAACCGCCTCCCGTGAGTCTTTTTCACATTTTTTATCGTTTCTTTCGCATTTCATCGAGCGCGCGTTATTGTAGCGAAAATCTTTGCAAATCCGTCCTCCAAACGTGCTCTTCGCGCATAGTGACGAATAATAGAATTAAAAAATGTAGTCTTTTGCGTCTCGGTGTCAAACGTTTTGATTGGATGCTTTTTTCGTGACAAAGGACGACGGAAGACGAAAAATTTATTTCCGGTATTATTACGCCTTTTTATTTATCGGACGGGCTCGCGCCGTGGATTTATCGTTAGCGGGGAATCGTAAAGGTGGAAATTAGACTTCCAAGATTGTCGGAGACGATAAAGAGCAGCGTTTTATTAGGACCGCGACAAAAAGGACGTTTCGCGATGGAATTGATGGAGTAACGGATTTGTTCGTCTCGGAAGACATAGATGAGATATTATCGTTACGTTTATGCGTTTGTACATTTTCTTCGTTTTGTCGCGTTATATGACTTTCCGAGGTACGGAAATCCTTGAATAATTCAATCTCCGTTATTTTCTCTCCCTTTTTCGGAAATTCGCGACGCGTTATTGCCGTCGTTGCAACTAATGTTACACGTGGAATAGCAAGATCACTTTGCCGTTAACGTAGGCGTTGAGATTAAGTTTGAAAAGATCAAATTGGGACAACGAGTTATTTAAATAGGATCGCGAGCGTTTTTTTTCATTCGAATTATATATTTGATGTTTTTTTTTCCTTTGCACTCGTTTGTGAAAATCTCGTTGGAACAACGTTCGTGGCAAACCTCTAACGCCGATTGATGGTTTTTTGTTCTCTCTCTCACACACACACTTTTATGCGCGTCTCTCGCGCACTTCTTCATGTCCATATTGCGTCATAAGACCCCGAGAAGAGAGTCAATGCGAATTTTCAACGTTAGAATCCATTTTAATTTTGTTTCAATCTCACAGCGCGGTTTTTCTCATGCGGTCATTTCCTGCATGCATTCGACGCCCAAGTGGATGTCTTTCGTTTAATTGAAAATCATTATCGATACAAATATACTTACGGAGGAATGAGAGAAGAAAAAAACAAATATGGCAATCTCAGGCCTTAATTCTCTCGGGAAAATTTTGGGAGTTACCAATCTAGTTTTGAAAAATTGAGTAAATAATAAATAAATAATAATAAATAATCGTAAATAATAATAAATTATAATAAATCATAATAAAATGATAATAAAATAATGAACGAAATAAAAATAATAACGAAATCAAAATAGCCATAAAAATGGACTAATCGAGCGAGAGAGAGAGAGAGGACTACTTCTCCGGCAAAAGGGCCAAATGGTCTCGGCAAACGGGCGAATCTCTTTGTTCGTGAGAAATAAAATTATTAATTGAATTTCAGCGTCGATTATGCGATTAGGATCTTGAAAAAATTTTACACGTGCAATAGAAAAATAAAAAGATTGCTGAATAAAATTTTTAATCGATTTTTAATGCATACCGAAAGCAGCAAAAGGGATTACGAATAGGATTGAAAAACCCGATGGGATTCTATTTTGGTTATTTTATTTATTAGTGCTCCATATCGTACATGTGTCGCAATTGTATTTTGATTTTGCTACATTTAACGGTAGAATCTCGTACTTTTGCTGGTACGCCGTGACGAGGGTGCCAAACCCTATATATATAATGCTGTTCTATGACAACGGTTTCGTTATAGGAAAGAGAGAGGCATACGTAGGTTTTCACATAAAATGGCCGGAACAATTTCGTGTCGTTTCAAATAGGAAGTCCGGTGATTCTTGATGAAATTCTTCCCAATAAATTGCGCAAAAAAGTCATTTTCTTATTCACCGTAATAAAAATATGTCCGCCGTTATGCCAAACAAAATAGAAAATAATTTCAAGTAAAAAATAAATAATAAATTTTTAATTGTAATTCAAAATATTTCATCTCAATTTCTCAAAAGTTGTTATTTTTCAATACATCTAAAATAAGTATATTGAACTATCGAAGCTATTGTCAAAAAGATTTTTCGATGAAATCAGTTAAAATTAATTTTTAAATTGAGAAGAAAAATGTCTGGCAAACATTTATTTATTGTCCAGCTGTTTGGATTAAAGTGTCAATGGATGTCGATTCCTGGTTTTAGATATAATATTGATCGAAACTTTTGGGGGTCAAGAGCTTTATCGGATTATCGGAGAAAAAATTGGCGTCAGTGCAAATTAATTTAAAAATCGTGGAGAAAATAGCACGGTAAATTTTTATTTATCCTCGAAGCTGTCTGAAGTGTTAATCAACGCAGAGGCGATTGGCAGTTACAATTATGCTAATTAAATCGTTTGGAGGTCAATAATTTTTTCAGAATATAAAAAAAAAAATTGAGTCGGTTAAAATTAATTTATAATTATTTAATTACAATTTATTTATAATTAATTTAAATCAAGCAATTAGCTTGGCAAATTTAAGATTATCAACAATAAGAAAACTTAAATTATTTTTTTAACTCTGCAGATGATTCAGCGCAAATCGCAGCAAATCGCATGCGCGTGATCCTTGTTTTTTATATAAAAAAATCCACGTTGGATCGAAATTTTATCGATCAGTTGAAATTATGTGTTCTCGTCGTTCTCGTTAAAATGTTGCGGCAGGTCTCGTCTCTGTTTATTCCCAACATCGAAAGAGAGAGTTAAAAAAAATCGTGAACAAAAGAAAAGCGTGGGAATCGTCTGGCTTTTCACTTGTGTTACTTTTTCACGTTTCCGGGCATCGAAAATACAATTTCGCCGGCCAAATCAATCGATAACTTACCGATCGAAGGGTAGATAGATATTTCAGTGGCAATTTGACGATAGGAAAGAAGGGTGAATGGAATAGGATTCTTTTTAGCTTTTTTTCTTTTCCATTGCAAAAGTTTCGCGAACGGTGAAGGATAATTATTGATGAAAAAGTGGAAGAGTTTCCGAACGAGGAAGTGGCTGTACGTTTATAATGTACATGTAGGTGAAGGGGAAAGGGAAATATCCTTGTCTTTGGTGTGCGATGGTAAACCGATCGATAAGAGAATTTTATGCCCTTCCCCACCTCTTTTCGCCATAAATATGACGATAGGGTGATTCCTGGAACCACTTAATTTATTCGTGACTTGGATTTAATTTTTTTAAAGCCTATTTAACAATTTTAAAGCCTATTTAACCATTTTAAAGCCTATTTAACAATTTTAAAGCCTATTCAATAATTTTAAAGCCTATTCAATAATTTTAAAGCCTATTTAACAATTTTAAAGCCTATTCAATAATTTTAAAGCCTATTCAATAATTTTAAAGCCTATTTAACAATTTTAAAGCCTATTTAACAATTTTAAAGCCTATTTAACAATTTTAAAACCTATTTAACCATTTTAAAGCCTATTTAACTATTTTAAAGCCTATTTAACAATTTTAAAGCCTATTTAACAATTTTAAAGCCTATTTAACAATTTTAAAGCCTATTTAACAATTTTAAAGCCTATTCAACAATTTTAAAGCATATTTAACATTTATTGTCCATTTTATTGATATTTTGAACATTTCAATAACATGCATTTTTTATTTCAATTATTTCTAGTGGATTTATCTTGGGCAAAGCTTTTTGTTTGAATATTTGAGCTGATTCGTTTTTTTGGGCTTGATTCCAGCGCGAGTGAAATGCCGGGTCGAAAATTCGCGTCAGGGAAGCTCTCCGGAAAGCTCGTTCGGCCACCATTAGAGAATGGAAAGAGAGAGAGAGAAAGATAGATGGGGACAAGATCGACGCATTCAATTAGTCCCGATGGACATTTTGTTTTTACCTCTTCATTAACGAAGCTTTTTTGATGAAAAAAAAAATTAGGGGAAATTGTAAATTTTCCCATGGCTTCTCCATTTCATTGGCTTAACGAACGACGAAAATTAATCAGTAATGCGGCAACTTCGAATTTGTACGATTTCTTCATCATTTTTCGAAAATTTCAAAATTTTATAAACTGGAAAACGCCACAAGAGAATCTTTTTAAATTCAATAGGAATTTGTTGTCCGCGTTTAGTAGATAAGTTAAAGAAATTGCGTTCGATAATTGCAAAATTATGATAAAGCATTGACTACCATTTAAAAAAAATTCATTTTTTTTTTAAATTAAAACTGTACGTCCCAATCGGTTCAAAATTCGATAATCGTTCCTGATACTCGGATCATATTTGTGTAAAAAAAAAATTGATATCGAAAGTTGCCAAATTTCAAAAGTCAGGGTTTTCACAATCTTTCATTGAAAATTTCAAAAATTATCGTTGTTTTTAACTGGCATAAAAATTAAAACGTTAACGCAAACGACGTTTTTTTTAATGAGGAAGTAGAACATTTTTGAAAAATTATTAATCATTATTTTTTCCAATTATTCGTATAATTGAACATAGAAGTTTTACTTCAAAAATCAATAAATTAGAGGAAATAATTATTTGGTCGATTATTTAAAGACATGAACCGAATGAAAGATTAAATTACAAAAGTTTCGTCCGAGGAGTAATTTTTGCATGATTAAATAGCAGGAAATTATTAAACGAATGATGTATAAAAGTGTGAGTCGGGATCATATCGGAATCCGGGAAGTGGGTTAAAACGAAACAAGGTGGAAAGGAAGAGAGAGAGGGGGAGAGAGAGAGAGAGAGCGAGAGAGAGAGAGAGAGAGAGAGAGAGGGGAAAAAGGTTGTATTCGCGTGTAAATTGGATCAGCAGCGTCCTTACAATGTATTTCAAAATATTTTGACGAGGTCATTGACCTCTCCGTGACTCGATGCTTGTTGTTCGTTTATTTATTATTATGTTTTTTTTCTTTTCTTCTCTTTCAGAATTGGCAACCACCTTTTGCCGTTGACGTCGACAAGTTCAAATTTGTACCGAGGATACAGAGGCTAAATGAGCTCGAGGCAAAAACTCGGATCAAGCTAAATTTTTTAGATCAAATAGCGAAATTTTGGGAACTTCAGGGTTCGTCACTCAAGATACCGCTTGTTGAGAGAAAGGCGTTGGATCTCTATTCACTTCACAGAATCGTCACCGAAGAAGGTAAATAATTTTTGTTTCTAACGAGCAGAAATGTTTGAAAATTTACACTACCGGCGAAAAGTTTCCGGACAAAACTTCAAAAAAGGCCTGGAGCGTTTTTTTATGCCATTTCGCCGGAAGTCAACGTAGACTAATTTAACAAGCGGGATTTTGAAGAGGAAGATTTCGGCTTCATTTCCTGATTTTTTAGTTATTTTTACAAATTGTTTTTAAATTTGGACTCTATTTTGAAAACAGCTGTTTTTCGTCTTTTTCTACTCTCTTCAGGTGCACCCATCTTCTAGAGGAAATTTTTATTATCTATTTTTACGATTGGATTCATAAAGAGGAAAGTTTGAGCTCCAACTTCCTTTTTTAAAAAACTTTGAACGATTTTTTTTTCTAAAGTTATTCTGTTTTTTGTGAAAAAAGAGGAAATTTGAAAAATCCCGTATAACACGAAAACAAAGAGAATTCATGAAAAACTTCAGGACAGAAAAAAGTTGCGTCTGTTTTCGTTGAGTTCAGAGGCATTTTTTCAGATTTTTTTTTCTAAAATTTTGTTTTCTCATGTTGAGGCTGGAAAAAAAATTAGGGGAAATAATCCCATAGTTATAGTAATTGAATGATCTGAGCTCCGACCCAGAAAATGAGAAAAAAAAAATTTGAGGAAAAAATCTGAAAAAATTCCTCTGCACTCAACCAAAACAGACGCAACATTTTGCTTTCTTGAAGTTTTTCATGAATCCTCTTTGTTTTCATGTTATACAGGATTTTTCAAATATCCTCTTTTTTCACAAAAACAGAATAACTTTGAAAAAAAAATCGCTCAAAGCTTTTTAAAAAAGGAATTTGAAGCTCAAACTTTCTCCTTTATGAACCCAATCATAAAAATTTATAAAAAAAATTTCCTCTATAAGATGGGTGCACCTAAAGAGAGGGGGAAAAAGGCGAAAAACAGCTGTTTTCAAAATAGAGTCCAAATCTAAAAACAATTGGTAAAAATAATTTAAAAATCCGAAAATGAAGCCGAATAGTTCATAAAAAAACGTTCCAGACCTTTTTTGAAGTTTGTCCGGAAACTTTTCGCCGATAATGTACAGATGAACGAAAAATTGACAAACTTTATTCTTTTACGAAACAATTTCGAGACTTTGTTAACACTTAAGAAATAATTCTTGACATATCTTTGAATTTTTTAAATTGTTATTTATCAAGTATTTTCAAGCTCTTCTAATTTTTCGTCCAATGAATACTATTTCTGGTTTTTCGTTCAAACGAAAGTTCCAACCTTCAGGTGCACATATTCACTCATTTTTTTTGAAAACCTTTGCAGAGGTTGAGATCTAAGATATTTTAATAATTCGAGCTGCAACCGTTGCAATGTTCTTCTGTATTCATTGTCTCGGACATTGAGAAAACAATTTATTTGTAGTAAAGAAATATATTTAGTTTGCACTTTTACTTGAATATTTCTTAACTGTTACAAAATTTGTCAGTCGTTAGGAAACATTTTATTTGTGTCCAAATAGTTTATTAACTCTTACAAAAATATTTATTCAATTTATTAACCGTTAACAAATAATTGATTTCGCCATTTTCAACTTTACATTTGTTAACAGTTAACAACTCCTACATTGTTTTCTCAGTGCATCCTCAATCGCTCTCCCTTCACGTTTCTTTACCGAACTTTGTTCAGTCGATAAATTATTTATCGTCCAGCTCGTGCGAGGCCCTTAAAAATTATTCTATTTATAGGCGGAATCGAGAATGTAACGCGGGAACGAAGATGGGCCAAGATAGCAAATAAATTGGGCTATCCATCGGGTCGCAGCGTGGGCAGTATATTGAAGAATCACTATGAGAGGATCCTCTATCCGTTCGACGTTTTCAAGCAAGGAAAGACTCTGGGACCGTTGGGCGAAATTGTACGTATTTTGCCCATACTTGATTTCAACTTGAGTGAATTGAAGAACAGAAAAATAATTCCCACGATATTAATGAATGATTGCAAAAAATAAGGAAAGAATCAGGACATTTATGATATACTCAGAAAAAATTAGTGGTGATAGAAACCGAAAAAATCGAGGTTCTTCTGTAGTGAAGAGAAATTCAAAGAATAATATTTCCTTCAAATGCTCACAATTTCTTCTTCAATCGAATTAAAGGTTTAAAAGTTGCAATTTATTAATCATTCAACAACCAAGGCCTTTTCTCTTTGGAGAAAATTGTTTTTCTACTAAAATAAAAAATCAATACTTTATATCTGAATCTTAATTGTAAAAGGATAATTTCATCATCATTAATTCCATGCATTATTGATCAATCACAGGCGAAACCGGGGACAGTTGTAACAATCTGTATTTTGGCTTTTCCTGGGCCCAAAGTATAATGTTTACGTAAATCACACGTATACCCCTGCATGGAGCATCTACAAAATTGTTATATGTTGAATTCCGTAACTAGAATTGAAAAAAAAGTATAGGTCTTTATAAAAAGTGTAAGAAATTGTTACAACCGTCCCCTACCCCAGGGCAGTTGTAACAGTCGATGGGGACAGTTGTAACGGTCGATGGGGCTAGTTGTAACATAAGATTTTAACACAAAATTATATCTTTCATTGTGACCAATATTATATGATATTATTACAACATCAAACATTATCACAGGTATATACATATTACGGTCACAATGATAAAATCTTAACACATGGAAATAGTCGTATCGAATTGATAAAAATCATAAAATAATTGAATAAAGTCTCAGACACACCAAACTTGTTAAAGAAACATGACATATAACCCAAAGACACGTGCCGTGGTTGCCTGTACAGATTTTCCATTTTTCATCTTTTCATACGCTTCTTCGTACGTTGACACGTTGGCACAGGCTCGTTGCATGATTCTTACGCGTTGCAGAGGCATTTTTGCACACAGAAACTTAAAAAAAAGGTCCGTTTGACGTTAGATTCAATGTTTAGATATGAAATTATCATGACAACTGACAGCCGACAAACTGTTACAACCGTCCCCGGCAAAATTGTTACTATTGTCCCCAGATGGTTTTTTCTACTTTAAAGTTAGAATTTGATTAATTTTCTCAAGCTGCAGGCTTTAAAAACTGCGAAAGTTGGCACAAAAATGTCCAAGGAAGCTGATGAAAAAAAAATAATGACTATGTAGCACAGTAATCGAGATATTCGTGTTTATCGAAAGCCCCAAAAGTTTACTTTCGGCCTGACAATACCAATACATCTCTCTGGTCAAGTCTGTTTAGTGCGGATGTCTCCTAGCCTAGTAACCAAATGTGAGGAACTGCAAGACGCATTATGTGCCTGCGGGACACGGTGGTACCTACTATAGTTTGGGTGATATTTGCTATGTTACAACTGTACCCTGTTACTTTTGTCCCCAGTCTCCTCTACGTTATCAGAATTATTATTATGTGAGTCAGCAAAGATTTTCATTTCAATCAGGAAGACCAAAAAATGTTTATCACCGTTTTTGAAAATACGAACCGACCCTCATACTTCATTCTCTTTCGTTCAATCAGAAATTCGACTCTGAGACGGATTTTCCGGAGAAGAAGGATCGCGATTACAAGCCGCACGGTATTATATCGCGACAGCAGATAAAGCCACCACCGGCAAAATTTTCACGTCGCTCGAAGCGTTTCGCTGGCGAGGACAAGCAGCAGCAGGATGTCGGAGGGGTCAAGAACGAGGATTGCAAGGAGGATTGTGATTCGGACGGTGATTGCAAAGATGCGTCCAAACGCGACAAGGAAGATCCCGACGACAAGGACAATAGCAAGGAACTCAAGAAATTACAGTTTTACGGGCCCGGACCGAAGATGGCGGGTTTCAATACCAAAGACGGTGGAAAAAAATCCAACAAGACACGAGGCGTCAAGCTCACCTACGACTTTGATCCCCTGGCGAAATACATATGTCACAATTGCGGACGTGGCGATATGGAAGAAAGCATGTTGCTGTGCGACGGTTGCGACGACAGTTATCATACATTCTGTTTATTGCCACCGTTGACGGAAATACCGAAGGGCGATTGGCGATGTCCAAAGTGCGTCGCCGAGGAGGTATCCAAGCCCATGGAGGCCTTTGGCTTTGAGCAAGCGCAGCGTGAATACACGCTTCAGCAATTTGGCGAAATGGCCGATCAATTCAAGAGCGATTACTTCAACATGCCCGTTCACATGGTACCGACTTCACTCGTGGAGAAGGAATTTTGGCGCATCGTCTCGTCGATCGACGAGGACGTCACCGTCGAGTACGGCGCTGACCTTCACACCATGGATCACGGATCGGGTTTCCCCACGAAAACCAGCGTTAATCTGTTCACCTGCGATCAGGAATACGCCGAATCAGCGTGGAACTTGAATAATCTGCCGGTACTCGAGGGCAGCGTACTCGGACACATAAATGCCGATATAAGCGGCATGAAAGTACCCTGGATGTATGTTGGCATGTGCTTCGCGACGTTCTGCTGGCACAACGAGGATCATTGGAGCTATTCCATCAATTATTTGCACTGGGGCGAGCCAAAAACTTGGTACGGTGTCCCGGGTGCGCAAGCCGAGAGATTCGAGCATTCGATGAAATCAGCCGCTACAGAACTGTTTCACAGTCAGCCCGATCTCTTGCATCAGCTCGTCACCATCATGAATCCGACGATTCTGACCAACGAGGGTGAGTATGGATCGAAAATGTATTGGTAACAGGGATCGGCAAAACAAAATTACGATTTTCTATTTTTCAATTTATGGAAAATCTATAATTTGAAAAGATAGAATACCAATTGATGGAAATATTAAAATTATCCGAAATTGTATTTTCAATTATCCAAATAATCGGTAATTTGTAAAAAATAATATCAATTACCCAAACAAAATTGATAATTTATTGAAAATGTGTTTTTGAAAAAATATGGGTGATTTAGAGATATATAGATATATATCCCCCTATATGTCTATTAGACTGATTGTTAAAAATTAAATTTTTTGCGACGCCCCCTAAAGAGCTTTCGTTTGATGAAAAAAGGTTTATTGCAGTTATATATATCTCCCTATATGTCTATTAGACTGATCGTTAAAAATTAAATTTTTTGCGACGCCCCCTAAAGAGCTTTCGTTTGATGAAAAAACGCGGGATAAATTTTTTTTTTTTCTTAATTAAAAATAACCCGTGTCGCAAGACGATCTAAGTTCATTTTCATCGAAGAACAATCTTTTTTTTACAAACGGCTAGACCGTTTTGAATGAAATTTGGACACGTTTCGAAGGTATATGAAGGCTATTTTTAGAAAAAAATAACAGCTCATAATCTTCATAATAACTAATGGAAACAGTTTATTTTTTCGGTAATTTTTTTTTCTCCAGGATAACGTTCTGGCACAATTATGAAAATAATTTTTTTTTGTGCTTTACTGTCCCATATAATGTCTCCAAATTTCGAATTGATCGAAGAGGTACTTCATATTTAAAAAAAAAAAAATTTTTACATTAAAAAGTAGGTTTTTATTTTTTTCAAATATGAAGTACCTCTACGATCAATTTGAAATTTGGAGACATTATATGGATAAGTAAAACATAAGCAAAAAAATATTTTCATAATTGTACCAGAACGTTATCCTGGAGAAAAAAAATAATTATCGAAAAAATTAACTGTTTTCATTAGTTATTATGAAGATTATCAGCTGTTATATCGTGTAAAGGCACGTGTTATTTTTAGATTAAAAAAAAAATTGCCTCGCGTTTTTTCATTAAACGGAAGCTTTTTAGGGAGCGTCGCAAAAAACTTAATTTTTAACGACTAGTCTAATGTCTATATACCTCTACGTCTGTATATGCCTGCACATACCTATATATGCCGATATATGACTGTATATTCTTGTATATACCTCTATATATCTCTACATATCTCTTACCACTACGATTTTCAATAAATTATTAACTTTTTTCTAAAAACTTGAAAATATTTTTAAACCATTTACCCGTATTATTGGGTAATTGATATTATTCTGCGATCAATTTTTCTGGGTAATTGATATTACTTTTCGACTAATTACCGATTATTCGGGTAATTGAGAGTATTTTCAGACCAATTACTCATTTTCTGATTAATCGATATTATTTTTTTATCAATTACCGATTGTTCGGATAATTGGAAATATTTTCAAATCAATTACCCATTTTCTGAGTAATTGATATTATTTTTCGACCACTTACCGATGATTTGGATAATTGGAATTTTTTTTTTTTCATTAACCATTGTCGGGTAATTGAAATTTACATTTCAAAATTATTAATTTTCAAAAAATTGATAATATTTTCTGAAATTGCGCCTGAAAGTATCATTGCTGCCGATCTCTGATTCGTAACCATGTAGACATTCGATTTTGTCGCAGTCAAATGGAAAACGCCTTCGAAAATGTACGAAAATGGAAATGCAATTCGATTGGGTTTTTTTTTTACTCAGGAGTTCCGGTATTCCGAACGGATCAGCATGCTGGCGAATTCGTCGTTACGTTTCCGCGCGCCTATCACGCTGGTTTCAATCAGGGCTACAATTTCGCCGAAGCTGTGAATTTTGCACCAGCTGATTGGGTAATTTTCAAAAACAAACGAAATTTCTTAACACTTCTGTTCTCTCCTGATACTGATTCTGTGATCATTTTTTTGTTCACAGCTCAAGGTCGGGCGTGATTGCATCTCTCATTACTCGAATCTTCGTCGTTTCTGCGTATTCTCCCACGACGAGCTCGTCTGCAAAATGTCACTCGATCCGGACTCCCTCGACATCGGTATAGCAGCTGCTACTTATCAGGACATGCTACAGATGGTCGACGACGAGAAGAAACTTCGAAAGAATTTGCTGGAATGGGTGAGTGTACATCTGTAATTTGACGAAAGCAGAATGTGAGACAGTCCAACGCGAAAGGAACGAGAAGACTTCGGGTTTTCCGCGATAACGTGATCCGAAGTTTCAATTTGGCACAGGATGACAAAAAAAAAGTAAACTCTCACATATTTATAGAACGCCCTAAAATAGCATGGACCGCCAGGAGCTCGTAAACGATCAAATGAAATTCCGATTGTCGCAAAATATTGAAATTCGCATTACAATACGATAAAATCAATATCCATCGACGCAATAATCATCGTAGTCGAGAAATTGTCAAATAGAGAATTGTTGGAAGTTTGAATTTTGCCGCCTTTCGCGCAGATGGTGCTGCCCATCGCGCCGCCATCTTTGTTTTCCGTCACGTGCATCGCGCATGCGCGTTCGAGCATCGCGAGTTTCACCGAACGGACTATGGCGAGATTATAAAGAACGGATTATAGGCGCGGTAACGCGAGAGGGGTGATATCTTGCGAAGCCAATTTTATATATGTACGTGTGTGCAGTGTTTTATTAGTATGCCACACGCGAGCGAGGAGAAAGACGCGAGAGAGAGAAGCGAGCTAAAGAGCGAGTTACAGCGCGCTCGACGTTTGGGTTTGGTAACGTTTCACGGCGTCGCGGGGGAAGAGACTATAATGAAAAAAGGAGGGTGGGAGGGGGAGAAGAGGGTGGCGGCGAGTCGCGGCGGCTCGCAGAACCACCGCGCGTGTGTGCGTGTGCCGCTCTCACATGTATATTTATGCCTCAGTCCTTTGGAAACGATCGCGCAAACCTCTCTCGCGCCACACTCTGCGTCCACGTTAACAATCTCGTTAAATGTTCCTCGCTATCAATCGCGCTTCGCGTTCGTCGATTGAAAATCACGGAAAACTGTGCCGACTGAAATCGTGAATTTTTCATATTTCGCGTCGAATATTTTTTCGTTGGTTTTTTTTTTCATCGGGAAAACCGGCATTCGCGGATTACAGTTTGAGTGTGTGTGTGTGTGGCGTTGGAAGACACAAAACCTTGACCATTCGCGACGTGTTGGCGCGCGTTGTTGCACGCCTTCGTGTACATCGAATACACATCACCCTCTTTTTCATCTTTATATATCCCTTTTTTCCACGCTGATTATGTAACTTTGAACGGTGAGTAAGTGGCCAAGAGGTTATGTTATTCACGCCATATTTGACGAAACTTTTTTTTTTTCTTCCTCTCTATCCCGGGACGAGTTTTTCGCGGATCAACGTTTATCAATATACAAAATGTCGCTCGTTGCACGTTGAGTCACGTCTTTATTTGGATTCCTCAATATTCTCTCATTGGGCTTTCACGCGGGAACGCGAAAACATTTTTTTTTCCTTCCCGTCTTCCGCTCTGCCTCTTTCTTTCTCCTATCGCCGTTTTCCTCGCGGATTTTGCCTCCTCGCGTCGCGGAACGAACGCTTACAGCTGGTGGCAACGATCTCACGGAATTTGCGTCGTATCCATTAATCCATACGTTTCGCGGTGTCTCGATAAAGCAAACTTTTTTTCTCTCCTAAACTCTCTTTCTCTCTCGCTCGTTTCTGTGTTTGTTTTCCCTCGCCGACGAAACTGGTATCGCTCTGAAACGTTTTCCGATCGCACGTTAACCTATCAAAAAAAAAAAAGGAAAAAATAAAACTCGGGCTCTTGCTTATCGCGGCAGTACAGCGTTTTAACGAGGACGATTATTCGCTCGGAAAGTAAGTTCATCATTGCGAGCGAAACTGCGAGCGTGTTTTTCAATTCACCGGAAACTTCTTTGTTTTTTTTATTGTATTCGAAAAGTTTTGCGATTCCCAGTTTTTCCTCGAACGACGCCATGTTTTTTTGCGAAATAATTCAGTTCGTGCGATTTTTTTTTCGAAACATTTTTCAACGATGACAAATGAATTCGTGACATAACCTAGTAGATTGAAGAAAAATTCAACATGCCGGAATGTTATGAGAAAATGAAAATAGACCTTCGATCATATGTTTGAAAGATACATAAAGAATTTCTATAATTTCGATGTCTCGAAGGTTCGATTAAAAACGGTTTAGCCGGAAAAAAATGGTGAATCTGCCCCCAACGAATTTTGTGGCGCCGATTTTTTCCAAAATTTCTGACCCAAAAAAACATTTTTGAGCAAAATTACAGCTATCCATATCGATGCGGAGGGATCCTCCTGCTAAAAAGTGTTTTTTTCGATTTTTGCATTTCTTAAATACCAAGAGGAGACCGAAAAATCTTGAAAAATTATGAAAAATCACAAACATGTCCATGTTAATGAGAAGAATTTTTCCTTTTTTTAAAATGTTAAATTTTTGTTTTGATCATCGAATCTCCATTTAAAAATATTATTGTGTAGCGAAGCGATTTTTCTATTATTATGAAAAAAATTGACATGATTTTACTCTTCGTTCCCTACATTAAAAAAAAAGAAAAAAATCCCAAAATTCGACCTGCGATACATTGAAAAAAAAATAAAAACGACAAAATTTCTCATTTTTCATTGGAAATCCATAAATAAATTATTCTTTTGGTTTAATAAATAGGAGCTCATGGCTGGAAAATAGGAAATAGGATTCTTCGATGTTGAAGAGGTCAATGCCGTGATTAATAGGAATAGCGATGAAGATCAATATGTTGCAATATAGATAGTAGAGGTGAATAAACTAAAATTAGCAATAAAATCGTATTGTTCACATCTATTTGTTATGTCTCGCAACTTCTCCAGCCATGATTACCCATTAATTAAACCCAAAGAAAGATTTATGTATGGATTTCCAATGAAAGATGAGAAATTTTGACCGTTTTATTTTTTTTTCACTGTGATGCAGGTCAAATTTTGGGATTCTTTTTTTTTTTATGCGGGGAATGAAGAGTAAAATCATGTCAATTATTGTCATAATAGTATAAAAATCTCTTCGCTACAAAATAAGGTTTTTAAAGGAAGATTCGATGATTAAAAATAGAATTGAGCATTTAAAAGAATAAGGAAACGAAATTCCATTAACATTGACATGTTTCTGATTTTTCAGAATTTTTTAAGATTTTTCGGTCGCCTCTTGGTAATTAAAAACTGCAAAAATCGAAAAAACTTTTTTTTAGCAGGAAGACGCCTCGGCATCGTTTTTTTAGATTAAGAACTTTGGAAAAAATCGACGCCACAAAATTTGCTGGTGGCCGATTCATCATTCTTATCCGGCTAAACCCTTTAAGATCATTGATCTCAGATGACCTGAAATGTTATACCAAGTCGGGCAGCTGGAAAAAAAGCACAATTTTGCAAATATTATTTTTGGAAAATTATTATTGCGTACATGTACAGAAATTGTTGTATTCCAAAGAGTAACATCTAAAGAACATTCTCTAAATTTTTTGCGGAAAATTGTATAATCTAAACCCTGTTATCATCTATAACAAAGTTTTAACAAGTTTTCAATTCTTCTCAAAAGATCTTTTACGATGAGCTATGGAATTTGATAACTAGGTCATCCAAATAAAAAAAACCAAACAATTTTCGTTGATGGAATAACATATTTTTTGATCAATTGATGGAATTTCTAAAATTCCATCAATAGCAGTAGTTAGAATAAGGGTTTTAATCTTTGCGAAACGAGTTAGCATTTCTTATTTGTAACTAGGTTTTTTTTTCAAATACATAAAATCATAAAAAATAACGAAAAATATTTGTTTACACAAAATGTTGGTTTAAGAGCAAAGTAAGATACGACTGTTGTTTCGAGTGTGTATCGAACACATATTTTTGTACAGGGTGTCACAGAAGCTGAGAGAGAAGCTTTCGAGCTGCTGCCGGACGATGAGCGGCAATGTGAAGTGTGCAAGACAACGTGTTTTCTCAGCGCAGTGACTTGCTCTTGTCACAATTCTCAGCTAGTTTGTCTGAGGCACTTCGCCGAACTCTGCAGCTGTCCGCCGGACAGACACACTCTGCGATATCGTTACACGCTCGACGAATTGCCCATAATGTTGCAAAAATTAAAACTCAAGGCCGAGTCCTTTGACTCTTGGGTGTCCAAGGTCAAGGAGGCCATGGATCCAAAGGGCGAAAAAATCGAGCTTACTGAATTGAAGGATCTCCTCAACGAGGCAGAGAGCAAAAAATTTCCGGACAGCGAGTTACTGACTGCTCTGACTACGGCTGTTCAGGATGCAGAAAAATGCGCGAGCGTCGCTCAACAACTCTTGAATAACAAACAGCGCACAAGGTTGGTAGAAAATGATTGAAAAAAATTTGGCATAACTCTGACTTATTGAAACATCACAATAATTTGGAATAATAAAAAATTAAAATAAATTAAATAAATTAAAATAAATTAAAATAAATTAAAATAAACTTACTTAAATAAATTACTTGAAGATACAAACGTTCAGCTGAATGGAAAAACAATAAATGTATTGTTGTAACGAAAACCTTAAAAATCCTTTTGATACTTGGAAAATAATTTTTCAAACTCCTTCCCTTCTTCAAAAAACTCTGCAAATTGGAATTTGCACATTGCTTCCTCATCTTTATCCATAGTTTACATAGCTTCCTTTAACACACAGTAGTGATCAAATTTGGCTTCCTCATAAAGGAAGCTTTGTTAACTATTAAAAAAGTATTAGTAATCAATGTGCAAATTCGATCGATTTCCCCCAAATTTGATAGCAAATAACATTAATAGCTATAGTGGCTCTTCACAAAATTTCATTGTAATATCTAAAAAATTTCAAGAGTTATAGTATTGACGCTTCTTTTATAAAAATTAAAAATTTGATAAAAATTTAATCATTCGATCGATTTTCGCCAAATTTAATAACGAACATCCTCGATAGCTATATTAGCTCTGTGTAAAGTTTCAGTGCAATATCTTAAAAATTGCACAAATCAGAGCGTTTACGCTATTTTTCAAAAAATTAAAAATTTCATAAAATTTTAATCCCTCGATGGTATTTTGCCAAATTTAATACCGAAGAACCTCGATAGCTATATTAGCTCTGTGCAAAGTTTCAGTACAATATCTTAGAAATTGCACAAGTTAGAGCGTTTAGGCTATTTTTCAAAAAATTCAAAATTTCATAAAATTTTAATCCCTCGATGGATTTTCGCCAAATTCAATACCAAACAACCTTAATAGCTATACTTATTCTGTACAAAGTTTGAGTGCAATATCTTGAAAATTGCAGAGGTTAGAGCGTTTACTTCATTCTTGCAAAAATGAAAAAAGTCGATAAAATCTGAACACCCGTTATAATTAAAACAAATTTTTTTTCATAATGAAGAGCAATTCGTGCTTGACAAGTGTGCCAAATTTTAGCTTGATATCTCGAAGCGTTTTCGAGTTATTAATTATTTACATCTTAAACTCAGGGCACACACACACACATTTTTTCTAAATATGATTTCTCGATGTTTTAGGACATTTTAAACATATTGGCATAAAAATCGCGAAAAAAAAATTTCACGAGAACAAAGCTTCCTTTATGAGGAAGCAAACATTATTTATTATATATTAACGGGGTCTTTCAATGTTTCGTTGACCAAATAAATCAATTCAAAATTCAATTGCATTAATTCAAATACATTAATTTTTCAAATACATTAATTTTTTTTAATTTCAATAAAACGTTATTCTTTTCTTTGGCTTTGCCGTTTCATCAGGACCCGGCAATCCGTCGACACAAAGTACAAACTAACGGTCGAGGAGCTGACGTTGTTCTACAAGGAAATAACGAATTTGTGCTGCGAGCTCAAAGAATCCGACGGCGTCAAGTACATCCTCGATCAGGTCGTGCAATTTCAAAAGGACGCTATTGATCTCGAGACGAAGAACGGCGACGATTGCGATCTCGTGAAGCTCGAGAAATGCATTGATTTTGGTGATTCGATATGCATCGAGTTGCCGCAATTGTCAAGATTGAAGCAAAAATTGAGTCAAATACAGTGGCTCGACGAGGTCAAATCGATGCAGGAGGATTCGAAGTCGATAACGCGCGAGGATGTCGCGAAATTATCGGAAAAAGGTATGACAATACCGCCGCATCACAGCATCGAGAATATGCTCTCGAAGCTTCAACAGTTGATAACGAGTATCGACGCTTGGGAGGAAAAAGCGAAGGTGCACTTGAACACGAAGAATCGTCAGAATATCGTCGCGATCGAGGAATTGGTGCAGGAAGCTGACGACATTGACGCTTATCTGCCGAGTCTCGACGGTCTTCAGGATATACTGACCAAAGCGAAGAATTGGACGAAAACCGTGGAGGAGATTCAGGCCCGTGAGAATTTTCCTTACTACGATACTCTCGATGAACTCGTTCGTAAAGGACGAAACATTCCGTTGCATCTAGATGCACTGCCTATGCTCGAGTCGACACTGTCGCAGGCCAAAGTATGGAAGGAGCGAACCGCGAGAACGTTTTTGCGAAAAAATTCTCATTACACCCTGATGGAGGCACTTTCACCGCGTATCGGTGTCGGTGTGCAAGCCCTTAAGACAAAGAAGAACAAGGGAGACGAGAGTATCGGTGCGGTTTTCGTATGCGACACGAAACTCGACGATACCAGTGGTTCGGCTGACGTTGTGGCGGCTTTCAAATTGGCCGAACAACGAGAAATGGAAGCGATGAGAAATTTGCGCGAGAGAAATCTCGTTAAGGCGAGCCTCGATGATTCGAGGTATTGCGTCTGTCGCAGACCGCGATTCGGTCTTATGCTTCAGTGCGAGTTGTGCAAAGATTGGTTTCATTGTAAGTATTCAATACGATTTTTTAAGGTACATTTTATAATTTTTGAAGGCACATACAGTTTTCGCTCTCAAACTAATTTCTTACTCTAAAATGATTTTTTTTTGAAATTACAACAGCTAACTGCGTGCCACTTCCAAAGACGATGTACAAAGGCAAAGTACCGACGAGCCGTGAAACGAAATTCCTTTGTCCCTGCTGTCTACGATCGAGACGACCCAGGCTCGAGACTATTCTCGCGTTACTCGTCAGTCTCCAAAAAATTCCAATTCGCTTGCCCGAGGGTGAGGCTCTTCAGTGTCTTACGGAACGTGCCATGAATTGGCAGGATCGCGCGCGACAGGCCCTCGCCACGGACGAGATAAACAATGTCCTCACGAAGCTCTCCGTACTTTCGCAAAAACTCGTCGAAGCTGCGGCTCGAGAGAAAACGGAAAAAATTATAAGCAGCGAATTGAAGAAAGCCGCTAATAATCCAGAATTGCATCAACGAGTACAGGCTATCGCGCCCCTCAGCGGAGTTCACTCGGACGACAGTGTTCTCAGTACGGCTGTACGTACATTGATAAAAAAAAAAAAAATAAGAAAAAAAACAGAAAAAATAAGAAAAAAAAACAGAAAAAAAAAGAAAAAAAATAAGAAAAAAATTTAAAAAAACAAAACAAAAAACAAAAAAACAAAAACAAAAAAACCTGCAAAAAAACAAACAAATCAAAGGGTTTAGCCGAATAAGAAGGGTGAATCGGCCCCCAGCGAATTTTTCTAAAGTTCCTTACCTAAAAAACAATTTTGTGCAAAATTACAGCTTTGTACATCGATGTAGAAAATTTTTATGTACCAAGAAGCGACCGAAAAATCTTGAAAAATTCTGAAAAATCAGAAACATGTCAATGTTGATGGAAAATAATTCTCTTTTTTTAAAATGCTAAACTCTATTTTTAATAATCGAATCTTCCTTTAAAAACATTATTTTGTAGCGAAGAGATTTTTCTACTGTTGTGATAAAAATTGGCATGATTTTACTCTTCATTCCCTACATTTCAAGAAAAAATCCCAAAATTCGACCTGGAACACATTGAAAAAAAATAAAAACGACAAAATTTCTCATTTTTCATTTGAAATCCATACATAAATCATTCTTTGGGTTCAATTAATGAGTGATCATGGCTGGAGTAGTTGTGAAACAACAAATAGATGTAAACAATACGATTTTATTGCTAATTTTAGTTTATTCACCCTTACTATCAATATTGCAACAAATTAATCTTCATCGCTATCCCTGTTGATCACGACATTGACCTCTTCAACATCGAAGAGTTCTGCTTCCGATTTTCCAGCCATGAGCACCCATTTATTAAACCGAAAGAATGATTTATATATGGATTTTCAATGAAAAATAAGAAATTCCGTCGTTTTTATTTTTGTCCAATGTTTTGCAGGTTGAATTTTGGGAATTTTTTTGTTTGTAATATAGGCAATGAAGATTAAAATCATGTCAATTTTTGTCATAATAGTATAGAAAAATCGCTTCGCTACAAAATACTATTTTTAAATGAAGATTCGATGATTAAAATAAAGTTTAACATTGAAAAAAAAGAATACATTTTTCCCATTAATATTGACTTGTTAGTGATTTTTCAGAATTTCTTAAGATTTTTCGGTCTCCTCTTGGTATTTAAAAAAAGCAAAAATCGAAAAAACACTTTTTATATCAGGAAGATCCCTCAGCATCGAAATAGAAAGTTGTAATTTTGCACAAAATTGTTTTTTTTTTTTTTAGCATTCATATCGGGCTAAACCCTTTCACTGAAACTATACATTAAAGAAGAAAAAAATTTATTATGCTCATTTAATTTTAGGACGACGATGACGACGTTGTCACGATCGATGGCGATGAGCCGACCTGCAGCACATTCAACACTAACGAGCACGCTTATTCCTACGGTGAGTCATTTTTCTCTTTTTTTTCTTTCTTTCTGGCGAATAAAAGCAAATGCAAATTTTTGAATTATCATTGATTTTGCGTCATTGACGCCCACGGCAATGGTAGAAAAACTAGGAGAAACAGGGAGGGAAACCAGAAAGAATATCGTGTCCTTGTAATTCTAGTATCGAAATTCCAACGAAAATCACAATCTCAAAACTCGGAGAGTTCCGTAGTTCTGTCGGAGACGGCGAGAACGCGATTAGAGGAGCTCATGATGGAGGGTGATCTGCTGGAGGTTGCCCTCGACGAGACGCAGCACATATGGCGAATTTTGAGTCACACGAATAGTCCAAGAAGCGTGAGAAAGTACGCTGCTTTCGAGGAGGTTCAATCGAGTCTCAACAGTGAAATAAAGGACGTGAAGAAACGCGGTAGAAAGAGAAAATCCGAGGAATTCGAACTCATAAAAAAGCTCGGTAGGCCAAAAGTCGACGAGAAACATTCGGCGGTGGTCAAACGCAAGGGTTTCAATAACAAGGATAAGAAAATTGTAACGACGGCGACGGCGACAACGGCGACGACGACGACGACCTCTGCTCCGGGACCCTTAAAACGTGGACCGAGAAAGGTACTTTGATGTTTTTTCACAAAAGTTTTCCTTTTTTTTCTTTCTTTTCTATGAATTCTTGACCACGATGGAAATCCGCGATATGAACGAGGCCACGCTGTGGCTCTCGGAACCATTTGACTAGCGCGACTCAAGTGTGACGCGTTATTTTCAGATAAAGCGAAAGGAGGGCGAAGAATTGCCGAAGAAACGTGGCGGCAATAGAAAGAAGACAAAGCAAGATACATCGGACGAGGAGGACGATTGCGCGGCAGTTAATTGTCTTCGACCTAGCGGTGAGTCTATGACGTACAATTTTTGCCACTTTAAAAATTTTTCATCAATATCTCCATTACCAAAATCTGCGAATGAAGTTTTGAAGCCAGGGGGAAAGTAAAAAAAAAAAGGCTGTGGCTAGCCATCCGGAAACCGGACGAATAATATATGTTATTCGTCCGGAAATATGCTCTCTAGCAATGCCATGTTCAGAGAGCAGTTTAAACAAAAGAGTAGTATGCCAAAAAATATCCGGACGAATAATGTCACATAAATCGTCCGGTTACACTGTCGTAAATAGATTGAAGATGTATACGGGCGAATAAAGGCGCACAGCTCATTCGGATATGCAATTTCAAGATTTCTGGATATATCCGGATGAATAATTATGTAACGTAATTCATCCGGACATAAATTTTCCAATGTTTTCAAAATGTACACGGACGAATAATACGAGACTATTCATCCGGATTAGAACTGGACTAAAAATTCCTCAAAATAGCTCAAAATAGCATAATCTATAGTGAATAAAATGTTCAGCCATAGTAGAAAATCTTCTTAGAGATTTTCAACTATAGTAGGAAAGCTTCTTAGAGATGTTCAACTATAGTAAAAAATTTTCTTGAAGATGTTCAACTATAGTAGGAAATCTTATTAGAGATGTTCAACTATAGTAAGACATTTTCTTAGAGATGTTCAACTATAGTAGGAAATCTTAGAGATGTTCAACTAAAAAGCGGGAAATAGTCATAGAGTCTTTAAACTATAGCGGAACATATGTTTAGAACAAGGCATGATGGAACACGTAATTTGCAATGAAAAAATCTGGTAAAATTCCTGAACAATTGTAAATACTTCTACTGTAACGGCACACCATGAAGATTGCAAAAAAATGTTAAAAAATATTTTATTTTTCGTCATAAACACACATGCACTTCTCAAGAGAAATGGGAGAAAAGAAAATCGCTCGGGATCTCCAGCGACCCTCGATAACCGAATCGGGTTAGCTATAGCGGGACATATTTATAGAGATGATCAAGTGTAGCGGGAAAGAATAATTAAAATTTTTAACTATAACGAGAAAGATTCATAAACATTGTCAACTATAGCAGGGAATATTTTTAGATTTCCAACCATGAACGATGATGACTGATGATGCAATACTGAAAAAACAGTGGCTGATGGTCGTAAGCGCTGCTAGCGCGACAATATATTTCCGGACGAATAACATATATTATTCGTTCGGTTTCCGGACCTCTAGCCTCTGCGAAAAAAAAAAATCGAGAAAAAATTGAATTAATTTTTTCTCTCCAGGTCGAGAAGTTGATTGGGTACAGTGTGACGGTGGTTGCGACGGTTGGTTTCACATGCATTGCGTGGGCCTCGACAGAGCTGAAATCGCCGAGGAGGATGATTACATATGCAGCAATTGCAAAGATGCCGATCAAAATGCAACGGTATGAAAAGTAATGAATAATGAATAAATGATAATAATAATTATAATAAAAAACAAAAAGGCGTCGCGGTTTTTCGCGTTGAAACATTGATCTATTTGTTTTTATTTGTCGCGAATCTTTCCGCAACATTTACTTAATTTTTCATCTCTTTTTTTTTCTTCATATCCCCATTAACCCTCTTCATTTTTTTGTTCTCCCATCTTTTTTTTTAATTACAGATTCAAGAGAGCAATCGTTTTAATCGCTGAGAGTTCGGATTAAAAGTGCATCACGTTATTAGAAAGAAAAAAGAAAAAAAAATACAAATCGAACGCAAAAAATATAGACAATCGACGAAAAAAAAATATATATATATATTTGAGAATCGACGAGAGACACAATCACACACTGTCGCGCGGTTTCTCGCGATTCCAGAGACACACGAGCGACGGACTTAAAGCGTTGCCATATAAGGTTATTAATATTTCTTTTTTTTTCGTTTTGTTAATTTCTCGTATCTCCACGTTCCTTTTTTTTCTCGTCCACTTTCATAACGTTTTTTTTTCTCCTCGTCATAATATTTTTGCTTCAATCGTTCTGCATTTACAAGAGAAATGATTATAATTACGTTTTCGAGAGAGAGAGAAAGAAAGAGAGAGAGAGGAAAGGGGGGGAAAAAGAGCTTTGATACAGAACGATTGTCTTTTTTGTTCTTGTTCGCCGACAACGACACGTATATAGTCGCGAGATGATGAAGATCAGCTCGCTGAAACATTAGGCCTGGATGCACTTCTTTCCCTTTCTCAGTCCCAGGGATACCACAGCGCTGACACCGAGCCGGATATCCAGGAAGTGGCGTCCTTCGTCAGGACCTTCTAGTCCGTATTTCGCTCGTTTTTGTCCCACGCAAAGACGCATTAAGAGCACACGAAAGAGACAAACGAGATCCCATCCCACGGGAACAGAACGGATAAATTCGCACCAAAAAGTTAGCTCTGCACAAAAGTTCTGCTCGACAAGGAGGAAACGAGGGGAAGAGCGAAAAGAACGTCACTTGAAGGGTTTTCAAGAGAGAAAGCGAGTGTTAAGCGGCGTCGACCTGGATCTTCGTCGAGACAACGGGACTGGTGATATCTTTATCGTATGTTATAAATATGGCGTAAAAAGAAAAAGTGGGAACAAGCCTCGTGTGCGCTCATACGGCGAAGATGTAGATTGGGAAAAAGGAAAAGCAGGCAAAATGGACAATTTGCGAAACTATTCGTTCGTTAGTCTCACTCTCTCGAATCCGATGATTGAAGAGAAAAAAACAAACAAAATCGAGTCGATCGATGCGCAACAAAAAAACAACATTCATTCGGTATCTCTCCCCCATTCGCCCAAATCGAAATATTTTTTGTTGTTTTTTTTTTTTTAATAGTTTATTCTGTGGCGCGTTTGAGCCTTAATCGTCGAAACTTCCCGCCCACCCATTTGCGCCACGTGGTGTGTACAGGCATAGACTGAAAGAAATATGTATTAAAGAAAAGTAAAAAAAAAAAAATGAAAAAAAATTGCAAAACAAACTAGATATGAAGAAAGAGGCGTCAATGTTCGAGATGAGAGAGAGCGAGAAAGAGTAGCTTATTTCCATGCGGATATTTGTCATATCTAGTGTACTGGATTATATATATATATATACACACACAAAACTTTGACTTCCCACCCCCCGGAAAAAAATTTCCTCGATCGTGGGAGACTCGATATTCGTTGCTGTTCCATTTTCTCCCTCTGTTTTCGCTCTTCGTTACGATAATATTTGTTTTTATTTTTTAATTTATTACCATTAAAACGTTATTGAGAAGAAAGAAAGAAAAAAAAAGTCGGATCTGCGAAAATCAATAATTCGATTAATCAGCCGGTCGATACGCGTTTTTATTTTTTCTCATCGCTTCTTTCGCAGAGAGGGCGAAAGAAAGAGAATTAAAAAAAAAACTTGTGTAAATATACACTATCGCGTTTCCCACGATCGGGCGCATTTTTTCTTTTTTATCCTGAGAGCGAGTTTCTTGTGATTTTGTTGTATTCGCGTGAAGAAAAAAAAAGATAAATGCTGTGTGCGCTGAGAAAGAAAGTTTCTTGTAATTTAAAAGCTGCATGTGACGAGTCACTGAGTAAGAGAGAGAGAGAGACACACGACCTGCTTGTCACATTGTATAAAGAGGATTTAAGATGAAAAAAAAATTAAACTTAAAAATAAAAGTTTTATTCTAGACATAAAGAAAAAAAACATAGCGTTCGCATTGGACACTTTAAAACTTTGTACAATTATTAACTGTTGGAAGATTAATCTTGAGTTTTTAAGCAAACTTAAAATTAACTTCGTATAGTACATATATATAAATATATAAGAACACGACAGACAGTGTGTTTTAAATACAAGGATACCCTTAAAAGGAAAAAAAAAACAAAAATCCGTGGTTTCGTTTAAAACAGGCTGTGACCAAAAAAGAGCGACGAGTGTCTTCACCGAACTTGAGAAAATGAGAAAAAAAATAGAGAGAACGGAGATTTGAACCGTGATATTTTTTAATTAAATCGACGATGGACCTCTCTCGCTTGATACACATCATTAAAAATCGTGAAACGCATTGTGGGTGAGGTGGGAAATGACCTCCAAAGATAATTCAATTTTTTCTCTTTTGTAAAATCATTTCGTCGTACAATCAAAGTTTTTACTTTCACTTTTGTCACATTTTTTTTTCCATTCATCAAAGTTCGTTCGAGCAATTTTTATTTCATTTCAATTGACAAACGTTCCCTATTTTTTCGTTTTTTCGCTCGTCTTCGTTTATCCAACATTGTGGTAATTAATCGTGGGCGATTACAAAACAAGAAATGAATAAAATTTTGGAAATCGCTGCACGAGAGATAACAGTATTTAAGTGGGGACATTTTATCAGAAACGTGCACGTATAAATATATCTACATCAATTTGTAATTTTCAATTTTATTTTCACTTTTCTCCTGATGTTAAACGAACAAAAAAATTTGTCTTTGACTGTGACGTGTTGAATCGACTCGCGTTTGTTTCCGAATCACGGAAAGTCGATGAGGAGTGTCCGGTTTGCAAAGGGAAAGAGAAATAAATATATAAATTAAAACATGGAAGCCAGAGAATTTGCCAAAATGAAGGGGACACGCGGGAGGGAAAAGAAAAAATTACGGGACAAATCTCTCGAGTATCCGGAGTGAAAGAAAATCCAATTACGGAGATATTAGTGCAGTCGACAGCATAAATACCTATTTTAATATACTACACGAAAAATAAAAATAGTAACGTAGCTTAACGTACACGATCCACACAACATCAATATTATATAAAAGGAATATATATATATATCTCTACAAAAATATATATATAGATATTTGGATACCACGAGAAAATGGAGATGAAAAAAGAGAAGATGATGATAAGGAAACAAAAAAAAAATAGTTTCAGCGACGATGTAGTTAGTAGAGAGATAGAGATGCAAGAGACGTTTGTAAGATTATATCGTATTGATTTCTGGTAAAATATATATTAAATGTATAAGTGTATCATCAGATATCCACTGGTACGAGAAAAAAAATACTTGAAAAAAAATCCGAGCATTTGTATTGTCAATGTGAAAAATCCGTTGTAGTTTAGAAAGTAATTCCCGAGCTTGTAAGATAACACGATTGCTGTGAAAATCAAAAAGGCGCAAATTTCCGCTATTTAATGAGAAAAGTAGGGGAGACCGGGGACAGTTGTAACAATCTGTATTTTGCCTTTTCCTGGGCCCAAAGTATAATGCTTACGTAAATCACACGTATACCCCTGCATAGAGCATTTAATGGTCTACAAAATGGTTCTATGTTGAAGTCTGTAACTGGAATTGAAAAAAAAGTATAGGTCTTTATAAAAAGTGTAAGAAATTGTTACAACCGTCGCCTACCCCGGGGCAGTTGTAACAGTCGATGGGGACAGTTGTAACGGTCGATGGGGCTAGTTGTAACATAAGATTTTAACACAAAATTATATCTTTCATTGTGACGAATATTATATGATATTATTACAACATCAAACATTATCACAGGGATATATATATTACGATCACAATGATAAAATCTTAATACATGGAAATAGTCGTATCGAATTGATAAAAATCATGAAATAATTGAATAAAGTCTCAGACACACCAAACTTGTTAAAGAAACATGACATATAACCCAAAGACACGTGCCGTGGTTGCCTGTATAGATTTTCCATTTTTCATCTTTTCATACGCTTCTTCGTACGTTGACATGTCGACACAGGCTCGTTGCATGATTCTTACGCGTTGCAGAGGCATTTTTGCACACAGAAACTTAAAAAAAGGTCTGTTTGACGTTAGATTCAATGTTTAGATGTGAAATTATCATGACAACTGACAGCCGACAAACTGTTACAACCGTCCCCGGCAAAATTGTTACAATTGTCCCCAGATGGTTTTTTCTACTTCAAAGTTAGAATTTGATTAATTTTCTCAAGCTGAAGACTTTAAAAATCGTGAAAGTTTACACAAAAATGTCCAAGGAAGCTGATGAAAAAAAAATAATGACTATGTAGCACAGTAATCGAGATATTCGTGTTTATCGAAAGCCGCAAAAGTTTACTTTGGGCCTGACAATACCAATGCACCTCTCTGGTCAAGTCTGTTTAGTGCGGATGTCTCCTAGTCTAGTAACCAAATGTGAGGAACTGCATGACGCATTACGTGCCTGCGGGACACTGTGGTACCTACTATAGTTTGGGAGATATTCGCTATGTTACAACTGTACCCTGTTACTTTTGTCCCCGGTCTCTCCTAATGCGGATTATGGCCTTTTAAATTTTCCAGCAGTCGATGTAGTTAAAAAAGGGCTGTCTTAATATTAGAGAATTCTTTTTATTGCGAATGTGGGTGCATTTTGCAGTCGAGCCGCCATTTTGTTTTTTTTTTCAATGTGTTATTTGAAATTCGAGGACGTCGATATTCCCGTTATAGATGGAAAAGTGTGTTCAGCTGAAATTTAAGTTTTATTAATATTGAAATGATCACAAGATTACTTCGCAGTGAGAAAGTGAGGAGAAGAAGAAGCATCTGTGAAGAGGGAACAAGTGGCGGGATAAGGATTGGATCACCAACAGCAGGAAGATTAGAAATAGCGGTTCTCGAAGAAAATATACGTGCGTGTTTCCCCCTCGGCTCAATTTACATCTCTCGTGGGCTTTGAAAAGCCTTCGAATGAAAAGTAGCGGTATTAGATTAGTAATTCAACTCTTCGCTTGTTTGGAATGCTTTTTTTTTGTTTTTATAAATTGACTTTTCAAACCGTCTTGAGATACACATTCACAGATTTAATTCTCTGTGAAATTGCGATACAAAATTGACTTTTTACATTTTTCGTTCCTCAAGAGTGAAGTTTGTAAATGTTAGTCTTGAAATGAAGAGGCTGAAAATTTTATTCAAATAAATGAAACTCTGACGTCGCTCAACAGTAAAAAAATAACATTAGAAATGGTAAAATCAAGATTTCGAAAATTGTGCAAACAAAAGCTGGTTCAAAAATTACATAGGATTTACGTTTCACATAAACTTCTGTTTTGTTGCAGGAAATATAATATATATAAGAGTAACTCGACGTCAACATTTTATAAACGCTGTTTTCGACGAAAATCGAGAATTTCAATTGCTTCGACAGATTTTTTCCAATGAAAATTTCAGTGTCTTCATTTAAATATACAAATTTAATTCTTGGTGACGAGCGAAAAATAATCACTGATTTAATTTGCGACATCTGAATACGTATGGGTCATTCCATGTCTAATCGACCAATAGTTTGAATCGACGCCTTTAAATTTCGATGAAATTTGGTCAGAAGTTGTCTTTTATCATACACTGAGAAAACAATGCACCAGGATTTGTTAACTGTTAACAAATGTAAAGTTGAATATGGTGAAATCAATTATTTTTTAACAGTTAATAAATTAAATAAATATTTCTTAACAGTTAATTAATTATTTTGACACAAATGAAATATTTCTTAACGACTAACAAATTTTGTGACAGTTAAAGAATATTTAAGTAAGAGTGCCAACTAGATACATTTTTTTATTACAAAGAAACTGTTTTCTCATTCTAAAACGAAGGTCTACCAAAGGAAAAAAATTAACCAATTTTTTTTCGAAAGTTATGCATAATTTAAAATTTCACCATTTTTTCAATTTTTCTAGTTAATTTTTTAAACATCTCGAAAACTATTATTCTGAAATATTCTGAAACAAAATTTTGAAAAATGATAAATTTGGAGAATTTTGAACTTTTTAAAATCGTGCAAATCAACGATCAACATTGAATCGTTGGTTCAATTTTTTTTATATAATACCTCGTACTGATCTTGAAAGATCCTGTAAATTTAAAGAATTAAAAAATTCAAATTCATCATGAAAAAAAAAATACGGAATGTTTTTTTTTCGTAGCCCCAAGTATACTCTTTAAAACGAACTCAGAACGATTTGTTCGTAACTATAATAGTTTTCGAGATATTTAAAAAATAAACTTGAAACATTGAAAGAATGTTTCGTTTGTCATCTGTTTTCGAAAAAAATTTGTTTAATTTTTTTCCTTTGGTAGAACTTCGTTTTACGATAAAATAAAACTTCTGACCAAATTTCATCGAAATCGAAAGAGGTCCATTCCAACTATTGGTCGATTTGACATGGAATGACCCGCCCATATTATTCGGTGAAGAAGAACGTGTGTCTCGAGAACGAGTGTCGAAAAGGCTGTTTGCAAATATATAATTTGTTGTTTTTACACAATATATGCTTGTGCAAGTGCGCCAGATTCCAATCGACGAAGGCGTCCGATGACGTCCTCCGATGTTTTCGTGACAATGTACATGAGAGCTTGTATATTCGAGGCGATGAAAAACGAGACGCCAAGATTATTTTTTCGATCACCATCAAGAAGAAAAAAAAATTAAAATTCTTGTTTCACCATCAGTTAAAATTTTCAGCAGTTACAATTTTTATTACACCGCATCTTGATGAATTGTTACAATTTTTTCTCAGCCTTAAGGATGTCGAGTCCCAAATCGCAAATGATGAGAAAATTCTGAAAATTTGGTATGTTTTTGGATGAATTATTTAAGAGTAAGTTATCGAACAATTAACATTAACAAATTAAATTAATTTAATTGTAGTCTCATGGAAACTGATATAACTTTGCGATAAGTTTTTTTTTGACCTCTCAATTTTTTAATACCTACACTATATTGAAGGCAACGGAAACAAAACGAAGTTTATTGATAAATATTTTTGTTATTCGTTTAAAAAATTGTTCTTAACAAAATGTTAATATTTTAATAACGAGCTTCCTAATCGTCGTGAAATTTGTACACGACCTCTTAAATACTTCATACAAAAACATACCAAATTTTCAGAATTTTCTCATCATTTTTCATTTTAACCCTTAAGGAGGTTGAAGTAATGATAATAGAATTCTGAAAATTTAATATGTTTTTGCATGAAGTATCCAGGAGGTCTTGTAAGAATTTCACGACGATTAAGAAGCTATTTATTGAACAATTAACATTAAAAGAGTTCATAGGGACTCAACATCCTTAAACAGAGGGAAAAATTCATAAACAATTAAAATGACTGGAGAAATCATTGATTTTTATTCTTCTCAAAGTGATCGGAAAAATCAATTTTCTTCGTCTTCAATTAGCTCAGCTTTATGACTCAGAGGTTTTTTTTGCCCTCGCGCGCATAACTACAATCCCAGCTTCAATATGACGAAAAAAGAGTGACTCATCGAGGCTTTCACCATTCAGTAACTACCATGACAAATCGTTGAATGTCCCGCGACACTGAATCTCGAATTGATTTTGCAACTATAACAATGTCTGCAGCGAGATTCGACAAGTTCATCATTTTTTTTTCCCACGAAGAGGACGCCTTGTGTCAACTTGAAAAAAAATATACGATTCTACGACAAGAAAAAATGTAGGTCGGACCCGCAGATACGATACGTTTTGTTTTCCTGGTGGCAGCCAAAAGGATAGCGGAAATTTATCGCTTTGAAACTTCCGCCAGTTCGTTCCGCAGCGATGAATCGCCAGATGGTGAGTAAATAATTTTTGTTTTGTCAAAAAAAAGTTGTTTGTAAAGTTAACTGCACTTTTTCGTCAGATGTATAATGTTTATTCGAATTTTACAGGCCACGCTTCGCGGGTCAAAGTAATAAACGTGGGAGGAATAAAAAGAGGCAGAGAAAAATGAAGAGGACTCAGCTTTGCAAAGGATCGTCGATGGACATGGGAATTACATCGTACCAGCATTTTAATGGATAAGTTTCGCCCGCATCGACATCTCTGCCGCGGCCATTCTACAATTTCCTTATACAAAACCCTATCTTTTTTTTTTCTTTCTCTATTCTCATTCAGGCAGAATGGAGAATGATAAAATGCATTCTACGTAGGTGAAACGATTGATCGATCCCGCAATTGAAGAGGATGCTGGATATTACTCACAATCAGGATGAGATGATCGTATCGCTTCCAGAAGATCTGATGAACGACGACTTTTCAAAGCAATTCTCGCTACATCGTGGAATTTTATAAGCATCCGCGTCCGAGAAAGAAAAAATTGTCGTAAGATTCGTGAAAAAGATCTTTTAAACAATCTTGTCGTCCATGAGGCATTCCAGGTCAAGTCCACCCCATTTTTTGAAATCACCAAAAATCGCATACAAAATTTTATAAAGTAGTTCTAACTGTCAAGAAAATTCGTTATTTTTTTCAGATTTTTACATTACATATTTTAGCCGGAAAAAAATACAAAAAAATTTCTCGTTCCATTTCGTAACACGAAAATTATTCATCGTACGAAAAAAAAGTGCAACATGAAATTTAGGATTTTCAACGTACTTTTCACTGAAATTTTTTACGAACTCCTCCCAAAGCTCTATATGCCATTTTCGGAGCAAATAATGTTTTGATATTTTTTTCTCAGAATTGACATATTCGATTTGTCTGTAGTTTCAACAGTTTTTTACTTGATACATTTACAGACTATAAAAAAATTGGCTTAGTGGAGAATTCATTCCTTCCCATGCGTTTTTCATCCCAAACGAATACACAAATTTCTCTGTGCATTAACAGGGTTGAGACTATCCATAGATATTTTCTAAAGCACGCATTTTTGTTTATTTTTTGTACTTTTTCAATTTTTTTAACTTTTTTCATTTTTATTTTTTTAAATATCTTTTTGTACATTTTAATAAACTTTATCAATGGACCCATGTACACCGATAAAATCTATTCAAAATGAAGTTAAAGGCTACTCACGTCTCTCGATTGCAAAAAATAATAAATTTGCCCTCTTTGGATACACCGACGTCTCTATGGCCAATGAGTACTTTTTTAGTTCGATTTGGGCATGATTTTTGGAAATGAAGCAATGATACTGCTTTGTTCCTGGAATCGTCTTCGCGGTATCAAAACGAGATTATTTTATTATTTTTCCCTGTCTACGATTAATAATGATAAAATATCAAGATCTACACTATTTCGTTAAATCACTCTACAATGATAGATTGTATCAATAAAAATGCATTTGAGATAATGGATTCTCCACTACGCCAATTTTTTTTATAGTCTGTGAATATATCAAGTAAAAAACTGTTAAAACTGCAGACCAATCGAAGATGTGAATTCTGAGAAAAAAAATATCAAAACATTATTTGCTCCGAAAATGGCATATAGAGCTTTCGAAGGAGTTTGTAAAAAATTTCAGTGAAAAGCACGTTGAAAATCCTAAACTTTATGTTCTACTTTTTTTTCATATGATGAATAATTTTCGAGTTACAAAATGGGACAAACAAATTTTTTGTATTTTTTTCCGGCCAAAAATGTAATTTAAAAATCTGAAAAAAATCACAAATTTTCTTGACAGTTGGAGCTACTTTCTAAAAATATGTATGCGATTTTTGGCGATTTCAAAAAATAGGGTGGCTGACTTGACGTGGAATGCCTCCCATGTTTGATCGACATCCAATTTCAGTAACATTCGGGGGTTCTTCAATTTTTAAAATCATAGATAAACATTCTGATTTAAAAAAAGCAACTTTTTTTTTGTTTTTCGAAATCCTCTATTAAATACTTTCGGGTAGGTAAAAAAAAGCCTATTCGAATCAGAGCTCTTGATATTAATATTTAGATACGACTCATCGCGAATTTCCATTTCCAATTTAAAGAACACAGGAAAAAAAATTGTACCAAAATGGATAATTGTACAATGTACCAGAATGAACGACACATATTCTCGTAGAGAATTGAACGCTCTTCAAAAAAGATTTATCATTTTTCGATAAACTCACTCTTTCAAAAATTATTCAAGGTCAAAATTAGATTAAAAGTAAATTTCACTTTTTTTTATAGCTTCCGACAAAATGTTGAAATTTATTACTAAATATCGTAAAATCTTTCTAAAAGTTTAAAAAGCCGAGGTATAACATTTCAAAGTTTGAAATCTTTTTTTCTTGTGTTATTTAAATGGGAAATAGAAATTCGCGTTAAGCCATATCTAAATATTAATATTAGTAGCTCTGCTTTCAACAGGCATGTTTTTTCACCTCCCCGAAAGTATTTAATAGAGGATTTCGGAAAAATAAAAAATATTCGCTTTTTTGAATCAGTCTAAACAACATAGATCGTATAACATAAAAATATTCATAGATAAAAATAGATAGTCTTTTATTGACAGATTTTCATTTCATCGGATAAAGAATCAACGTTGACGAGCGAAAATTTTTTGGGAATTAGAGAAGAAAATGTGTGCAGATTGAAGTTGAAATTTTGTGGAGAACAATCGCAACGATTATAGTGTACAGATCCAATTTTGATCAAAATGCAAACAAAGTTTTTTTTTACATCTTGAAGAACTTTGCATCATTTAGATCAAATCGTTTCAACAATTTTTGAGTTATTATATTTAGTAAGTTAAAAAAATTATTTTGACAGTTCATTCCAATTTTCATGACAAATTTACAAATAGATAACTCAACGGAATGACAAATTTCGGTTTGAGAAATCGTAAAGATACTAAAATTATATTTTCTACAATTAAAATTTCCTCAATAGTTGTAATATATTGCCACGATTCTCTTTATTCTCGTCAATTCAATTATAGACAAAAGTTAATTCATCAAAAGCTCAACATAATTCCTGTTTCTCCATATTTATTTGCTCCATTTTGGTTTTTTTTTTTCGATTTCAGGCTTTGATCAACGAATAAGGTCATCGAGAGACAGTTTTCCGCAAAGTCTGCGGTGTAAAAGGCGTTTGTGCGAAGAATTGGAGAACGAGAAAGGGGAAGGTGAGCGTAGAAAGAGAGAGCCGAGTCTGAGGAACCAAACTCGTGGCATTTAACAAAGCTGCAAAAGAAAATAAGACAATGAGAATTTTCCAAAGGTAAGCGCATAGCGCAAGGTCATTAATTCTCCGGTAAAAGAGCATATATCTTTAATAGCACACAGGATACACACGTGAATGCACATTCCACCGGATTCTTTGTTTCTCTACCTCTATCATTCTCTTTTCCTCATTCAACGATCTCGTTTCATCGCAACGAGAGAGAGAGAGAGAGAGAGAGAGAGAGAGAGAGAGAGAGAGAGAGAGAGGGAGACAGAGAGAATATAATATCGTTTCTGATCCTCGGGGCCTTTGGCCTGTGCAAGCATTGTCGTCGCCCGAGTCCACCTTACAATCTTTTTAAACTGGTTACTCCCCCCTTAAAAAAAAAGAGAGAGAAAATTCTCTGACACACGCGTGGTTGCACTCAGCACTAGGTGAGAGACCAGGCGGTGTCCACAATCCCAAGGAATTTCAATGTTTCACGGTAATTTCATACCAAATCCGCTTATTCAATTTTTTCTTAATTTAATTAAACTTTGTTCTTCATTTTTTTAATTCAATTTTATTTATTATTATTATTATACTTATATACATTAGGGCGATTTTTTTTGACTTTTTTTTTCCTTCACTCCCCACCCGAAATTATGTTGTATATGTGTGAAAGAAAATTCCCTGAAAGTTGCAGCCCTTAATATTAATATTAAGGTTCTCTGCGGTTTTTTATGCTATCACATTATTTTGGTCGCAATTTACGTAGAATCGAACGATCTTTAAAAGTGTCCTGAACAGCGTAAGTGTAACTTACACTGGTGAGATGGTACGAGGTTGCTAAAGTTGATTTTTACCCAGAATTCTCGTTTTTTCGCTGTTATCTCCGAAATGATTAACTTTACCAAAAAAATGTAAAGGAAAATTTTTCTGGAAATTTAATTTCCTACAAAAAAGGTCCTCTAGATCTAATTGCTAAAATTAATATTTTTCGAGATATTAATATTAAGGGTACTTAATATTAATATTAAGGGCCGTAACTTTCATGGAATTTTCTTTCAGACATATGCAACAAAATTTAGGATGGGGAGTGAAAGAAATAAAAAAAGTCGAAAAAAATCGCCCTAATGTACATACTGTATTTATTATTTTTATCTTTGAATATTTGTTTATTATCATCCCTGCCTGGTCACACCTCAAAATAATTCCAAGTTGGTCACCCTGGGTCAATTTGACTCGACCGATCTTTTGGATGGTTGTCGAAAAAAGTACCTATCCGATTGACTTGACAAAAATATAGGAATTATCTTTGAACATTTCAGTTACATGAAACAATTGTGTTATTTTTTAAAAAATATTTACATGGAAAAAAAATAATGAAAAAAAAGACTTTCAAAAATCCGGTTTTTTACTTAAAAAATTGTAACTCTTTCAGTTTGATATTTGAGATAGAGCTCAAAGTGAGAGCTCGGGTCAATTTGACCCGCGGTGATCAGCGAGCGTTATTCATGATGAGAATAATGACATCTGAGTCAAAACTGACAGATAAAAAAAAATTAAAAAGGTGCTCATTTTTTTGTTCATAAGAAAACGTTCAGTATCTATTAATTCCCAAAGAAATTAATTGACTCACTAATCGTTCTTCAAAATATTGGAGTAGAACTACTTTTTCTTCATTTTTATCATTTTTTTAACACAAATATATTTTTATTTATTATTCTTATTACAATATCTATACTTTCATTATTTTTATATTATTTTTATTATTATTATTTTTATTATTATTATTATTATTATTATTATTATTATTATTATTATTATTATTATATTTTTATATTTTTTTATTTTTATTTTTGAATATTCGTTTACCATTATTTGTGATGACAATAAGAGAGATCTAGGTCGAAACTGACAAAAACAGAATCATCAAAAAAGCGTGCTCACATTTTTTGGTACGATAATCGAAGAAAACGTTCAATGTTTATCGATTCACAATTAATTCACAAATCGTTCAAATATTGGGGCAGATCTATTGACAAGTCATGGGAATCCTCGAAATGAATTAAATATTCAAAATGTGACGAATACTGTGAGTCATTGAAAAGAAAAATTAAAAATCACGAGATGTGAGTCAGACAGGTGTTTCGAAATTCGTTTCGGGTTCATCTGGCTTCTCTATTAATATGTATAGTAATTTTAAAACTCAGTTGGTGTCTTTTTTTTGTGAGGAACAAATGAATTTGTGAGTCACAAAGGTTTTCACTCACTATTGTTGATTTTTTTTGAGCTCGGTATGTGTCGTTAGACATGTTTATCTTCAGAGTCTCTCTGACCATAATAAACCTTTTTAAATGAGAGTGTAAAATTTTTTATCTCTGCGACTAGCACATGAAACGATAAAAAAAATCATACCATTAATCACAATTTGTCTGGAGGCATGCAGAGGTCATTATAAAACTCGTTAATGTCCAAATAAATTTTTGGAGCACTTTTAATACATTTTAATGCATTCCAGCAGTCATATTTCTGGCACAAAAAGCGCAACAAAACGAAAAAAAATGTGCTGCTAATTATATTTGCCAAGAAAGATGTTTGGTCACGATAAAACTGTCTGAAAAAAAATCCATTGCAGAATTAAAACGCCGACCATAATATTTAATGGTATAAACCACAATAATAAAAGCGTATAATTCTATATAACTGTAATTTGATTCATCATAATCTTAAAAAAAATCTTTTTGTTGAGCAATGAAACTGTCATCACTGAAAAAAAAAATGCTTAGAACCCACAAAACCGAAACTTCATTTAAAAACCTCAACTAAAAATTAGGACTTTCAAAAAATGTATATTTATGAAAGAAGGTCGCAAACAATTAGATGCTCTATCATGTTTCTTACCCCTCATTATGCATTGTAATGCATTCCTCGTTTCTGTTATCGCAAGTTCTCGATAAACAAATACTGCGCTGGGACAATATTTTTGCTCTCGATGAGAAATTGCGAAACTCCATCGAGCTACAAATGTATATCCAACGTTCTCAATCAATACGCAATACGTCAAAGATAAATGCTAATTATTTCGATCATCGTATACAAAGCGCTCGGAAAATATGGAGAGAGAACCGTGTGTGTGCGTGGTGGAGACAAAAACAGGGGCAAATGTGAGCCCCGCGCCGAGTGACTCGTTGCGGTGAATCGGTGAATGTTGCGCGCGCGGCGGTCTCCGCGACGTCTCCTCGCGCAGAGAGCTATCACGCTGTTTGTAAGCGACCACGCTGCTCAGTGTGCTGCTGGCAAACTGTCGAGACGTTTGCAAACCGGCCGAAGAAGCATTTTTCTCTTTCCATACTCTTTCTTGAACTCCAAAACGCGAATCATACCTCAAAAGAGGAAGAAAAAATCACCGAAACATTTTTTCGGTCCCATTGTGAGTTTCCATTTCCGGAGCGTTTCTCCATCGCTTCTTTATCGACGAATATATTGTATATCGAGTGTTTAACGTCTTGTTTCCTCTTCTCTAGAATTTGTGCGCGACGTGCTGCGGCGGAAAATAAAAATCGGCGCAAGAGTGAGGATACGTGATTTTGTGAGGTAGAAGAGAGAGAGAGAGAGAGGGGCGTGGAGAAGGACGAGGCGAGAGAGAGAGGACGAAAGATCACGGAAGGATTATTCGGGCAACATGGCGACCGCTATAGACGACCGGCAGGAACTTATGGAACAATTTAAAGTCGTGAGTCTTTTTTTTTATTGATTATAAAATGCTTTCCTAGCTGGTGTGAACATTTTGAGGGTTTCGTGGCAATGTTTTGAAAGTGTTTTGGCAGCGTTCCACGATTCTGACACTTTGCGAGGAGGGATCGCTCGCTCCGAGCGTTCTCTCCTGTTTTTCTCTCTCTCTCGCTCTCACTACCTTTTATATATCGATCCGGGGGCCTCGCTATCCACATGCCCGCGCCTCGGTGTTTTAAACCTGCAACAATGATGCCGCGTGGACGCGCCGGGAGACCTTTATATATATATATATATATATACATACATATATCGTATTATACTTTGGAATGCGCCGGGTGTCACCGCCCTTTTTTTCCTCCGTATTTCTTCGTTTTACGTCCCAACGCGTATCTTTCGATAGGGACAAAGTCAAGAAGAGAATTTTGTCACGAGGGGAGAAAAATTCCATTTTTAAGTCTTGGAGTTTTTTTGATAGAAAAGGACCTTCGATGAGTGCGTAATTTCTCTTGTAAATCGCTGGCTCTATTTTTTTTTATTCAAATGCATTTTATTTAGGCGAAACGTTGAATTGATCGCGTAACCAAAAAGGATGTTGGATATTATTAGTCATTAATGTGACCGTATCGCCTTGATAAGATTGTAGAGGAACGGCAGCGACGTTTCGGAGCACTTTTTACTTCATTGTGAAATTTTTAAAACTCTGCAAATTTGTCCATTTTTTTCATCATAGAAAAATTCTTCGATATTTGTAAAAAAATATTCGCTCCGAAATTCTTACTACCTTATTTTTATTTTATTAAGGGGTGACGCCCAGCTGACAGGAGAAAAAAAATTTTTTGGAATTATTACTGTAGAAACATTTTTATTTTTTCTTGGTTAGAAAATATTTAGAAGTGCAGATTTAAATCATTCTTCTTGAGTGCGGCTGCTTTATTAATTGAACGGCCATAAAAAAAATCATAATTTTTCACTGCCGGAAAAATGATAAGAATAGTAAAAGAAGTGTTAAGAATAGGAAAAGGAAAATATGTATTGGCTCCGAAATCAGATGAATCGAAAAATGATAAGAATAGGAAAAGAAATGATAAGAACAGGAAAAGAAAAATATTTATTGGCTCCGAAATTCTTATTATCTCATCATTAATTAATTAAGGAAAAATTTGTTTTTTTTTTTGGAAATTATTACGGAGGAAACATGTAAATTGTTTAGAATAATTTTAGAAATAAAAAATACATAGTTTTTCACTCTCTGCAGAATTGAATGTTTTTATTTTGGGACTGAAATACGAGAAATAGGAGGCAAATCCAAGCAACAATTTTCAAAATAATGCAACCAAAATTTTTCACTGCTGGAAAAAGTGGTAAGAACAGGGAAAGAAATGGTAAAGATTATCATAATTTTTGTACGTCATACGTGTGAAAATAGACTCGTGGAGATTCTTCGTTACTGCAAGAGCTTTTTATAATTATTTTTTATTATTTTTTTATTATACCTCGTGGCATATGAAAATTTTACACACTCTTACGCACGTGCTCACCTTGAGAGTCATTAATTTTTTTACACGTCAGCGGTGAGTCACATTTGTGTAAAAAAAAAATCGACAGAGAAAGAAAGGAGAAGAAAAAGCATTTTGTCACTCTGAGAGGTTTATTTTCTTTTTTGGGACAAAAAGGTTGAATTCATTCTCGATCGGGAGTTCAACGATTTCGCGAGTTACTCGAGTCGTCTTGAGTTACTTTTTGGCGCAGGAAGTGTCGATCCCCCTCTTTATAATTCCGTGTGTGCTGACAATTTCGTACGAACGATGACCACACCTTGGTTTACCTTTGCCTCGCACGCTTTTACGACATTCTCCTCACCGACGATTATGTTACAAGCCTTTTACAATTTTTATTTCACTCGTTTATTTCACTGTCGCTTTTGCACCAAGTTTTTTCTCCTCTGGCGAATGTCCTGGATTTAAAAAAAAAAATCGACAAGGTGATCGAACTTTGTACAAAAATTGGTCATGCATAATCGAATCTAAACGTGACCGTAAAATCATAATCGCTTGATCACGCAATAATCTAAAATGAGGTAAAAAAAAGGCAAAACAAAAAGGCAATCTAAAAGTAAACTTTACAATCTCGTTTTTTGAAATAAAATTCATTGGCCATTTGCTTATGATAAAATTGTAACTAAAATATTTAAAAAAAGTATTCAGTAAAAGTATTTTAAGAAATAATGATGAACGGATGAAAATTATCTGCATGAGAATAACATAATAAATAATTTGTAGAGTTTTGACGGTGATGCTGTTATGGAAAAAATTTCAGTGAGAATATCTTTGGATAACGGACGTTGTTTTGATTATTCGAAACTCGTTAACATCCTCCCTCGGCCTGGAATCTCATAACAAGTTATGAAATTCCGTTACACGGAATTTAACAGATGCCTCTCGATCATTGGCGTGTTTTCGGTGATGAAATCAATCGCAGTGACGATTGTTGTACTCATTCACGAATATTTTGTACGGAATATAGTGTTATTACGAAATACGAATTGTCGGGACTATGAAAATGAGTATGAGGTCTATACCAACTATGGTAAAGTTATTGAAGACTATGAAGACTGTAAAAAATGTTATGAAGTCTATTTTAATCTTAATGAACAGTGTAAAGTCTGTGCAAAGGTCAAACAGAACTATAAAGACCCCAAGAATTTCCAAAACTTGTAAAAATATAAACACAGACTTGTAAAACTTCAAAAAGGACTTTAAAGACTGGACTTTTGAGAGGACTATAAGAGATTGAATTCTTGACGCGTTTTTGATCACCAAAAGAAACCACAGTAACGATTATTCTAATTATTTACAAATATTTCATATGAAATACATTAATATTACAAAATACAGCCAATCGGGTCTATAACAATGACTATGAGGAGTATGCAAACTATGAAAAAATTATTAAAGACTATGGAGACTGTAAAAAATATTATAAAGTCTATTTTGATCTTAATGAACAGTGTAAAGTCTTTGCAAAGGTCAAACAAAACTATAAAGACTCCAACAATTTCCAGAACTTGTAAAAATATAAAAAAATACTTGTAAAACTTCAAAAAGGACTTTAAAGACTGAACTTTTGAGAGGACTATAAGAGATTGAATTCTTGACGTGTTTATGATCACTAAAATAACCACAGTAACGATGATTGTAATTATTTACGAATATTTCATATGAAATACATAAATATTAAAATATACGAATTATCGGCATTATGAAAATGACTACGAGGACTTATAAAAACTACGAATAAGTCACTGAAGACTATGGAGACTGCAAAAAATGTTATGAAGTCTATTTTAATTTTATTGAGCACTCTAAAGTCCATAAAAGCTACAATCAGTACTATAAAGACTCCAACTTCCAGAACTTGTAAAAATTTCACGAAAGATTATGAATCACCCAAACTATAATTGATTATAAAGCTTTGTAATAAACATAATCTATACGAACTGCAAAATGGTCTTTCGAGACTTCAAGCAGAATTTCAAAGGCCGGACTATTGAGATCTATAAAAAAATTGTTCTTCCTTTAAAAAAAAGCTTCAAGGCTTATAAATGTACAAAAGGCAATGAATCTTAAGGACTTGTGCGAAAAAGACTTGGCGAACAATGAGGGAACTTCTCGATGCGTATTCGGTTGGTTCGGAGTCTCACATCAATTTAACTCTCGTAGATGACAATGACGATGACGTTGATGCTCGTTGCATGCATCGCTCCCTGAAACAATGACCTTGTTTGCCCGTTTGAGCGTCGGAACAACGTGACTATACGGTAGCCGTGGGGGTCGGAGATCGGTGATGAAATTACTTCCATCCGGCGGAGTATCCTCGGGGAAAGTCTTCAATTATTTTATTGATCGTCAGCGACGAAATTCTCTCGAACCCCTCCACTTCTATCGGGTTCCCCGCCGTTTTCTCTGACATGCTGCGAATGGAGGTTTAGAGCCGAGAGCGATATTAGGAAGATGTAATAAGAAACCGTCTGTGTGCTTTATCGCTTTTTACCCTCGCCGCCATTCGCACATGGTTTTTCCACCCTCGTGCGGATTTCCTACCGCATCATGTATACATAATATATACATTACATATATTATCATGATGGGGTGTGCCCCGCTTATACGCGCAGTTGCATCCCCTCAAGAGTTCTGGACATGAGTTATGAGAACTTACTCAACTTATGAGAGTTCAGAGGCTCTGAATTTGAGATATCATGCTTTAAAAGCAGTAGCTGGGCATTATGAGGATGTCCTTGACTTATCAGGCCGAACTTATCAGGCCGAACTCATCAAGTAAAACTTGATTCATGGGGCATCAGGCCCCTTACCATGACTTATGAGGAATAACTTAAGTTATGAGGATGTACTTGACTTATCAGGCCCAACTTATCAAGTAGAACTTGATTCATGGGGCATCAAGGTCCCTTACCATGACTTATGAGGAATCACTTGAGTTATGAGGATGTACTTGACTTATCAGGCCGAACTTATCAAGTAGAACTTGATTTATGGGGCATCAGGGCCCCTTACCATGACTTATGAGGAATCACTCAAGTTATGAGGATGTACTTGACTTATCAGGCCGAACTTATCAAGTAGAACTTGATTCATGGGGCATCAAGGTCCCTTATCATGACTTATGAGGAATCGCTTAAGTTATGAGGATGTACTTGACTTATCAGGCCGAACTTATCAAGTAGAACTTGATTCATGGGGCATCAGGGCCCCGTACCATGACTTATGAGGAATCACTTAAGTTATGAGGATGCACTTGACTTATCAGGCCGAACTTATCAAGTAGAACTTGATTCATGGGGCATCAAGGTCCCTTACCATGACTTATGAGGAATCGCTTGAGTTATGAGGATGTACTTGACTTATCAGGCCGAACTTATCAAGTAGAACTTGATTCATGGGGCTTCAGGGTCCCTTACCATGACTTATGAGGAATCACTTAAGTTATGAGGATGTACTTAACTTATCAGCCGAACTTATTAAGTAGAACTTGATTCATGGGGCATCAGGGCCCCTTACCATGACTTATGAAGAATCACTTAAGTTATGAGGATGTACTTAACTTATCAGGCCGAACTTATCAAGTAGAACTTGATTCATGGGGTATTAGGAATTAATTTTTTTATTTTATTTTGGAAACTTAAAAAAATAATAAAAAATATAAAAATATGAGGCAGTCGGATCCCACTTTCTAATCATGATAGATATTACTTATTTTTTATCCAGAATCTGTGGAAGAAATTGCAGAATTTTAAAAATTGTGTTTTTTCAGTTATCCCTTTGTTACACACAAATGATCGTCGCGCCACCTGAAAAAGTGGCGAGAAATTTTTTTTTTTAAATAAGGCTTTGTTTGAAGTGGAAATAATGCGAAAAAAAAGTTATGCAAGGATCTGATAACCCGAGGGAAATGAACCCGCGATTTCACTTGGAATGCCCCATATATTGATGGTGCTGTATATCATGACTCCCTTTTGGTGGGTGAAAACGACGTCTGTCGATTCCCCGGGTCTCCGGATGCGTAGTCAGGGCAACGCTGATTTAACCCCGTCAAACCTCTGCGATTATTATTTCCCGCAAATTCAAACATTTACTCAAAAAATTAATATTCCATTTTTTTTTGCATTCACTCATATTGAAGGCTTTTTTTTGCATTGCCGGGGGATAAAGTATTTTTCGAATGTTTGAAATTTTGAGCCGAGAGATTTGGCAACGTTGTTCCTTTCCTACCCTATCAATAAGGGTGACTGTTCCATTTTTTTTTTTTAATGATAATCCCCTCTTGGGGATGCAACGAATTCGAGGGTTGAGACCCTGAATTTGCATAAGGGAAGCTTACCACGATTCTAATCGAAGCTATTCAGAAGATTAATCATTGGGAAATTTATTTACCATCGCAAAATGCATTTGTGTAATTTGTAAATTTTGTAAATTTTTTTTTTCCCCTCAAATTCCATTCACACGATATTTTTTGCAACTTTGCTCTTTTCCGGGGATTCGACAAAGTATCGTGTTCGATGGACAAAAGTGCAGCGTCGATTTCTCTCTTTTTTTTTTGAACGTTACAAATATGGGAATATTTTCTATTTTGTTCGAGACTCGTATTACAGCCGGAAGTTGCACTTTTTTTGTGATCGGCAAACACTCGTCAGCTCGGGGTATAAATTTTCATAATTTTTAGAGTGCCATTTGTAACTTTTATCGTGAAAATATGCGCGAAATGACGAGAGCTGAATATGCGTTTCCATGGACTATCGAGCGTCGCGAAGCTGTTACGCAAGAAGCTTTTATTTTTTTAATAAGCCTCGCGAGCTCCGAGGATCCCCCCTTTGCCCCTCTCGTCCTTCCAACTCGACTTTTGTCGCACTTGGTAATTCAGCTTTGGTATTCACGGCGCGTGGTGTAATATTGAATTGCACAACCGAACCGAGCTGGCTCGAGTTGGGAAATAATTGGAGCGAGTGCATTGTATGAAGACGTGAATCGTCTAACGCCCTTTAATGCATATATATATATATATATATATCCTTATCTCCCCCTCGCCCTCTCTCACACTTCTGTATTCCCATTCCTTCGTTTATCTCCAAGATCTTGGCTCTCGCTGTATATAATTTTCCACAAGTGCCTTGAGGGCAGTCTCGGCAGAGAATTGATAAAAAGAAATGTCTCTCACAAGATCTCAAATCTCGTATAATTTCATTATTCTCTCTCCAGGACAAAACTTCGACAAAGTGCTTTTTTTCGTCCCAAGACTGGATGACTGATTCGAAAAAGCGACGATTTTTTGTTTTTCGAAATAACAATTGAATACTTTCGGGGAGGTAAAAAAGATGCCTGTTAAAAGCAGAGCTCGCAATATAAATATTTAGATATGTCCCATCGCGAATTTCTATTTCCCATTTAAATAACACAGGCAATTTTTTTTGTATACTTTGAAATTTTATACCTCGGCTTCAAGTCAATGTACCGAATCGAACGATACGTACTCTTGTAGGGAAATGAACGCTCTACAAAAAAGGTCTCTTGCGATTTTTCGATAAACTCACTCCTTCAAAAGTTATTCATGGTCTAATATATATGGGGCATTCCATACCAAGTCGACCTGAGTCTGACCCTTGACCTCGCTGATTTTGTTTACGATTTTTTGTATGATTCTTCCAACTCAAAATAGCATTCAGAATTTTTTTCAGATTTTTTAAACCAAATTTGAGTACGTTTCGATTTTTTAAACATTTTTTTCGAAAATCTCGAGAACCGTAATTTAAAAATCTGAAAAAATTCTCGAAAATCCGGTGTCAAAAGTGAAAATTTTTTACCCAAAATTCTTGAAGTCCAATGGCTTTCGCTTCCACCTCGATTTTAGGTTTTCACGGTAGATCAATTTCTGTATCTATTTTTTTTTTTACGGTTTCTTCATAAAAACCTAAAATCGAGGTGGAAGGGAAATTCTGTTCCGATTCGGTACATTGACTTGAAGCCGGGATATAAAATTTCAAAGTGTGAAATTTTTTTTCCCTGTGTTATTTAAATGGGGAATATAAATTTGCGATGAGACATATCTAAATATCAATATTAAGAGCTCTGCTTTCAACAGGCATCTATTTTCACCGCCCTGTAAGTATACGTTATTTCTAAAAATAAAAAATAGTCTCTTATTTGAATCACTCTCCTGAACATCCTTCAATTTTCCTTGATAAGTCCCCAAAAAATTGACAAAGTTCTTATAAAAAGTGTTTTGTCTCAATGGCTCATAATTAAAAAATCAATAGCAATTTGTTTTGGGAGAATCAAATGATTTTTAGTTTCAAGTCGGAAAAATTCTTTTGTTTGATAAGGTTCAATATTCTTTATGATAACTGAAACCTGAATTATCGAAATATTTTTGTACAGAATTCGACATTAATTTATACTTTTTTGGATTCCAAGAAAATTTTCAGAAACTCTCAGAGAACTTGGATTTTATTGCAACCAATTGATCATAATCAAATTTGTGAGATCAATCAACTCATCAACTTTTTTAGATCATAAAGTTATACCGGAGTGTATATTTTCAAATCGACTTTCAAAATGAACGTAAGAATGCAAGATACCAAATTTTCTTTATGAGTGTTCCAAACACTCGAGAAAGCGTTTTAGAGAAAAGAGTTTCTGTATTTCTCCAGAGATCAAACGTTTCAATTGAAAAATCAAAATATACTTTATTTGGAAAAACTATCAATTCCTCTTTCAATTAAGAAAAATACTACTGCGAACCTTCCTCAAAATGGACAATATTTGACCATTATTGACCTTCTAATATGTCATATCACACGTCGAGCCTAATTGAAGTTAGCAGAGACAAGTTTCCAAAATGAATTAAAATTGTACCTCATATTTTGGGGTTCAATTTAATATGATTCAAAAGCACTTAAAAAGCACTTATTGATCTAATAACATTATGGGATGGCAATTTTCTTTTTTTGCAATTTCCTCTCTCTTAATTCAATCCGATAAATCAGAACAAAACATTATAATCGATCGAGTTCGCCATAAGTGAGAGAGTAGCAATTTTATTTTTCCTGTCTCGCGAAAAAAAACTTGCCGAAAGAATGTAAAAAGCTCCGCGAATGTTGGCGCAGTATAAACGCGGTCTGTTTAAAGTGGAATAAAGTGGAAAATCGTTCGCCGGCACGAGACAGAGCGTGGTTTTCTGTACCATATACCATTACGCTTCTCTGGTACCGCGATGTGTGCAAAGGCCTCTTCTCCCTCTTGATATTAATGATAAATGAGGCAACGCGCTCGAAAGTGATATACAGCGTTGAAGTGGTAGTTTCACCGAGCATATTCGCCTTACCGTCCACTCCCGTTTTTTTTTCTGCGCGTACAGTTTCTCACTTGGTGAGAGAAAAATAAATGCATCATTATTGCGGGATTTGCTGGAATTTTTATTAATTCCAACAAACTCAATTATACAAATAATTGGAAAAAAACCGTAATTCTATTTTCATTCTTCAATATCTCACAAATGAAGTATTTCATTCCTTAATTAACCAAACAAATCTTGCCCTTTAAAAGTTTGCAACAAATCTCTAAACGAATTTTTACCAAAACAAAGCCTCTTTTATCATGATTTTTAAAAAAATGTTAATTGATAAAAATAAACAAATTTATTATTTCAATCATAAATAATTAATTTATTGGTTCATTATTCAGCAGGATTTGCTGGAATTTTTATTAATTCCAACAAACTCAATTATACAAATAATTGAAAAAATCGTAATTCTATTTTCATTCTTCAATATCTCACAAATGAAGTATTTCAATCCTTAATTAACTAAATAAATCTTGCCCTTTAAAAATTTGCAACAAATCTCTAAACGAATATTTCACGAAAACAATGTTTCTTTTGTAATGATTTTAAAAAACTGGAAATTGATAAAAATAAAAAATTAATTTTTTAAATAATAAATAATTAATTTATTGGTTCATTATTCAGCAGGATTTGCTGGAATTTTTATTAATTCCAACAAACTCAATTATACAAATAATTGAAAAAATCGTAATTCTATTTTCATTCTTCAATATCTCACAAATGAAGTATTTCAATCCTTAATTAACTAAATAAATCTTGCCCTTTAAAAATTTGCAACAAATCTCTAAACGAATATTTCACGAAAACAATGGTTCTTTTATAATGATTTAAAAAAACTGGAAATTGATAAAAATAAAAAATTTATTTTTTTAATAATAAATAATTAATTTATTGGTTCATTCTCCAGCAGGATTTGCTGGAATTTTTATTAATTCCAACATACTCAATTATACAAATAATTGAAAAAACCGTAATTCCATTTTCATGCTTCAATATCTCACAAAGGAAGTATTTCAATCCTTGATTAACTAAACAAATCTTGCCCTTTAAAAATTTGCAACAAATCTCTAAACGAATTTTTACCAAAACAAAGTCTCTTTTATAATGATTTAAAAAAACTTGTTAATTGAGAAAAATAAAAAAATGTATCATTTCAATAAAAAATCATTTATTAATTCATTATTTAGCAGAATTTCCTGGAATCTTTATTAATTCCAACAAACTCTAAACTAATAAACAAATAATTGAAAAAACCGTAATTCTATTTTTATTCTTCAATATCTCACTAATAAAATATTTGAATTCTTTATCAACTAAAAGGATCTTGCCCTTTAAAATTTTGCACCAAAATTTCTAATCGAGTTTTCGCGAAAACAAACCCTATTTTATAATGATTTTAAAAAATTGGTAATTAATAAAAATAAAACATGTATTATTTCAATAATAAATAATAAATTTATCATTTATTTATGCTCTGTCATACGTGCGAAAAATATTGAATTCAATTCATTTACAATTTTTCAATATGTATAAAATAAAAATTGTTGACAACAATTAAAAAAAAATTAATCCTAGATGGGATAGACCAGAATATTGAATTGTGAAATAAGAACTCTATTTTTCTGGAGGAAAAAGTTAAAATCGTGGAAATGTATGTGACTAATACCAAATATCACGTCGTTAAGATAAACTTATCATTATATGTGACTAATACCAAATATCACGTCGTTAAGATAAACTTATCATTATTATGGGATTCGTTCGATCTTTTATTGATTCTACTTAAAAACAAAAAATCTTGATAAATAAAAATAATCTCACCGTTCAAAAAATCACAAAAATTTTAAAAATTTTCTACCAAAACAAAGCTTTTTCTACAAAGAAGCAAAAACTTGCCAGATTGCTGGTAATTGACAAAAATAGACAAAATCATTAGATCAGCAAACGTGTATGAAATTATTCGTCTTTGATAAATCGATCGGTGTTTCACGTTCGCCGCATTTGCCGTCAAAGCACATCCGTGTAGTAAGGAGAGAAAAAAAAAATGCCAGGAAATTCTCAAGCGGCAAGTCTTCATATTCGCGCCCTCGAGTTTCTGCATTAATTTCATGCTTGTAACTGTGAAATCGTCCTGGTCCAATCTACGAACAATCTCCTCAGTTCACTCTCCTCGAGGCGATAATTTTCCCTCCGCTATTTGTGAGAATTCTCAGCTTTTCATCGATATAACAGTTAATTTTGAAATCCAATTTTGTTCCCCACAATTTAGTTTTAAAATCCAATTTTTTTACCCCACAATTACAATCCATTTTCAAGGTCACTTGACTTTTAGACTCTGTGGAAAAATAATTATCGATGAAGATTTCAATGACCAAAAACTGATTAAATTAATTAATTAATTATCAATGATGAATCAACGTCGCGCGATGCTGATATAAATTTCAAGTCTGACTAAACTTTGCGAATCATGCGAGAATCGTGATTCAGAAATTAATTATTGTTAATCAAGCTGGGATCGTCTCGCAACAGACGAGATGAATCACACTTCCTGGAAATAATTTTCCTTTGTCAAAAGTGCGGAAAAGCGCGAAGCAAAAATTGTGCAAAAAAAAAATGAGAAATGCCTCTTTGAACTTTGCTTCTTGAACTTTGCGCCCGAGCGAGCATCGTTTGTATAAATAAACAGTGGATTTTGCAGGGGAGTTCATATTATATAAGGGTAAAAAGAGGGCACACGTGCATGATTTTACCCCATGGAGCGAATATTGCGGTGGCACGCGTCGACGAAACTCCTTTTTTTCCCTCTATTTTTAAAACGACCGGGTGGTCTTCCTACCCATTACGAAAAAAAAGCTATCTCCCCTTTCATATTCAATGATCTGCTTATTCGAGTATTTAAAGATATTTGAAAAAAAGAGAGAATATTCGTGAACTCGTTTGCTATCTAATCGTTCACCAAACTCAATAGTAATTAACACATTTTTATAATTCAATATGTCTATAGACTCGCTCTTTGTGGATCTGTGATAAGAGACTCTTATCGCTTTTAAAGAAATCCGATAAAGTCGTATTACGAAATGAGTTTCGTAACAAAATGTCGATTTTCGAAATCTCTTATCAAACATCTGAAAATCGGAATCTTATCCTAAAACACTTTTTTTTGCATCATTCAATTATGTTTCGCGATAATTGAATGTTTCATTTCAATCAATTTAATCGTGACTAAATAGCAAATTACAAAATGTAAAATTTCGTAACTGAATCTCGATTTACGAAATCTCTTATCGAACATCTGAAAATCTGAATTTTATCCCAAAAATAATTTTGCTCATTAATCAATTAAATAGCGTGATAATTTAATGTTTAATTTCAATTAAATTAATTGTGACTTAATTGCAAATGACGGGAAATATTCTTTATTTTCTTTAATTATTCTTTCTTTATTTACTTTTTATTTTTAATAAACAACAATTTCCAAAATCTCTTATCAAACATCTCAAAATCTGAAGTTTATCCTTAGAATCATTTTTCTCATTATTCAATTGAATCGCGAGATAATTGTATGTTTAATTTCAATTAAACTAATTGTGACTAAATTGCAAATTACGGGAAATATTCTTTATTTTCTTTAATTTTTCTTCATCTACTTTTTATTTTTTTTAAATCTCGATTTTAAAAATCTCTTATCAAACATCTGAAAATTTGAATGTTATCCCATAAATAATTTTCCTCATTATTCAATTAAATCTCACGATAATTGAATGTCTCATTTCAATTAAATTAATTGTGACTAAATTGTAAATTACGGGAACTATTCTTTATTTTGCAACAATAAAATCAGTGGAAAACGCTAGACGGAATTATGACGTATGCTTTTTAAAAATAAAAACTCGAGAAACGCTGAATCAGCTTCTATATGGTATTAATTATTTATATTTGTCCACGAAGGAGATCGTGTAATCTCTCAAGTTGGTCATGGAAACGAGCGTTTTATATAAACGAAGAAACATTGCCTCAATGTTTTTATTCTCACACACGGTCTCTATACACATATACATTAGGGTGGGTCAAATAAAATGATTAATTTTTTTTTTCCTCGATACAATGAAAAACGTATTGCTTGGCATCTCAAAAAAACCCTCTGCAAGTATTAGCCCTTCATATTTAAATTAAGAGGTCAAATAATCGGTGATAATAATCACTATTAATCACGGATTATTTTTTGAACGATTAGTTTTATCGATTAGACACAAGAGAGCTTTTTTGTAGCGCATCAAATGTTCCACAAAAATGTGCTTAAAAAACTCTCCTAATCTCAACGTTTAAAGTTTAATTAAATTCCAAAGTTTAAAAAAAAAATTTCCCATGTTATTTAAATGGGAAATAAAAATTTGCGATGAGGGACCTCTTAACTTAAATATGAAGGGCTAATAATTGCAGAGGGTTTTTTGAGATGCCAAACAATACATTTTTCATTATGTCGGAGAAAAAAAAATTAGTCATTTCATTTGACCCACCCTAGTGTACATATACATATATATATATACATTATGGACTAGGAAACTCATTCTCACGTATGATAGTCTTACGCGTTATCTATAGATATATAAAAAGTCGTAATACGTACGTGTAACATACCCTTTGTCTTTTAACCACGTGTCCCACGCTCGCAGCTTCTCATTACACCTCTATTCCCGGTTGCTTGATAATTAAATCCTTCCTCCTATTCGTGGCATCTGCCGCTCGTGATTCTCGGATATTTTGCTGCCTCCTGGTCGAAAAAAAAACTCGACAAGTTCAGTAACCTTCTGTGGCATTTAAATGTAAATCGTGTCTTCCGAAATATCCGTGAATTTTTTCTTTCACACTGAATTAAATTACATGTAACATTTGTGGAAGGAAGGATAATTTCCCTATTTTTCATTACGAATCAATTTTTCCGACAGCAATTTATTGGCAGCAATTTTTCAATCCCATAATGAAATGTATGAAGTGTATTTTTTTTTTAAGAAAAAAAAGGAAAGTCAGAGTCGTGACAATTCATGTGGCTAATGTGAAATATCATGTCTTTAGGATGAGTCATATTTTGTACAACGCATATCGTATTTCTCTTTTGCCGGTGAGAGGGGAAAATTTTAGAGGCAAGTCGGTAGTTCAAGCCAAGGCAAACTGCCAATCAGCCGAGTGTCAGTGAGAGGCTTCGAGTTTCACGTCAAGGGTCAAAATCTGCGTGCAGAAACGAAAAACCGCGAAGACTCAATTTCACCGAAGTCCCACAATTCACTTTTCGACGCCGAACGAAAAAAAAAATCGCGAAAATTAGAAATTTGCTTCAACGGTGAAAGTTCATTTTTTAATAATATTAAATCTTCCTCAAAAATGTTTGAAGTTGAAAAATCGTTAAAATGTATTTTGGAGTCGTTATCAAGGACTTGGGATTTTTAATCCACGAGCAAAACGTGAGTCTCACTAAAAATGAATGAAAAAAAAAAATCGTTGCATTGCAGTGATGAAACTTTAACGTCATATTTGTATTCAGTGTCTTCATTTTTTCTCATCGTTTCGGGTCTCCTCTATCATTAGTAGTTCAATTAAGGCTTCCTTAACGAACGTGGGACCTAAAAATGAGAAGGTTTTATGCAATTTTCTAATTTACACGATTTTTTAATGACTTTTCGAAACTTTCATAATTTTACAAACTTAATTTTACAAATTCAATGTCAATTACCAGAATCATGTAATCATTTTGGGCAAAAAATTTGAGATCCATAACCGCGAAATTATAAAAATTGGAATGCTTTGGAACCATATTGGGAAACTGATTTTTTTTTTCAAATTACACTCTGAGTAATTCTTTCTAAATTAAAAAATAATAATTCTTTTTGTTTAATGCATTGGCGCAAAAAAATAAGATTGATAAAGGCCAAATTATTGAAGCCAGAGTTCATCAGCGATTTTTTCAAAGAAATTTTTTTTCTTGAAAATCATACCGCTGAACGATTTTCTTCTAAATTTAATTCTAATCATCCCCACATAAACACAAGTCTCGATATTTTTTATAAATTCGATTTCTCAACGTTTTGGCACGTTTTGAACATCCTGGCCAAAAAATCTTTTAAACACAAAATTTATGTGCTAAAAAAGTTTCCTTCATTTGGATTTTCGTTGCCAAAATCTTCTCAACTTCATGTTACGAAATTAAAAAAATAAAAAGATTGAATACTATTTTTCATTTTCTCGTTTGAGTTGAAAAAATGCTTTTTCAAAAGTCACCTCAATCGTTCTAATCCGTTTATATATTTAAAAATCGCTGATTCTTCCGGCAATTAACGTCAATTAAAAACAATGTATTTGAGCTGTTGGGCTCCTCGAATGGGAATCGTATAACGCAAACATCTGATAAATCACAAGCAAAACAGAGTATCGCGTTTCGCAACAAATTGCAACAGTCTAAACTCGCACGAGTCTCGAGATATGATATTTCCATGTGGTGTAGATAAAATTGTCTCGAATGTCACGTTCACTCGTTGCGTTATTACGCTCTTATTTTGCGAATCAACGTCGATGCACTCCTGCAACTTTTTCCTTCCCTCTCGTACCGACGTTAACAACTTTCCTGGGAATATATCCAGCTTTTGCGTTGGTATATTCCGTTTTTCCGCTCTTTTTCTCTCTTAACGGCTTCCTTTTTTTCTCGTAATTGTTCTAAACTACTCGGAGGGGACGGCTCTTCGAGGAAGGAAGCCCGTGTGGTCTGTGTGACCGCACGATAGGAAAAATTCTTTAAATACCAGACTGAAGAAGCATTTTTTTCCTCCAACACTTTTCCAAGGTTTTGCCGATGCCGCTGCTAAAATTGATTTTTTTCCCCCCGACGAATATCGTCTGGAGAGCAGAGTTGTGAAAATAGTAATGTAAAAGTAATGCATTATCCATTACTTTGAACTTAACCATGTGTTTTGGACAAGTTTTCCATTACAATCAAAAAAAGTAATGTGTAATGGATGCATGTCTCATTACAAATAAAAAAAGTTATGAGTAATGGAAGCATGCACCATTACAAATAAAAAAAGTAATGTGTAATAGATGCGTGTTCCATTACAAATAAAAAAGTAATGTGTAATGTATGCATGTTTCATTACAAATACAAAAAGTAATATGTGTAATGGATGCATGTCCCATTACAAATAAAAAAAGTAATGTGTAATGGGTGAGTGTTCCATTACAAATAAAAAAGTAATGTGTAATGTATGCACGTTCCATTACAAATTACAATTTAAAAAAAAAGTAATTTGCAGTTGAGAATATTCCATTACAAATAAAAAAATTGCCGTGCTCGTATTAGAAACTTGCACATCGTTTATGATAATTGTGGATGAACTTTTAGTGAGCGAAATAAAATAATGAGACAGCCATGTGCAAGTTTCTAATACGAGCACGGCAATTTTTCTATTTGTAATGGAATATTCTCCACTGTAAATTACTTTTTTTTAAATTGTAATTTGTAATGGAACGTGCATTCATTAGACATTACTTTTTTTATTTGTAATGGCACATGCATCCATTACACATTACTTTTTTATTTGTAATGAGACATGCATCCATTACACATTACTTTTATGTATTTTGAAATGGTACACTTATCCATTCCATATTATGCCGTGTAATGGGTAATAAATACAGTAATGCATTATCAAATTAATGCATTATTTACAACTCTGCTGTAGAGGCAGTCCTGGAAAAGTAATCTACCGAGAGGAATTCAGGGTTTCAGCCTCAGATAAATCTGGGAAACCGGGATTTTTCACGGGATTTTATGGATCTGGAAATGTCAGGGAAAAGTCAGGGATTTTTAGAATTTAGAATTTAGAATTTAATTTAAAACGTATAAGTATTCAGAATAATCAACAAATACATTTATGACAAAAAAAGCTTACTGATAATTTTGTTAATTCATTACTTTTTGGCATGATAATTCGAAATCAATGTTTTTCTCATCTTCAGTATTGTTGATTTTTCAAATTTTTGTTCTTTAATGAAGTACTCGAAATGCTCACCAAATTGCACTTTTAGTTAGTCATGAATGGGCATGATTAAGATAACACAATTATTACTAATTAAAATTATTTTTTGGCTTTGGAAAACTGGAAAAAATCAAAAACCAAAAATAGTCCGATCTCTGTTTCATCAATTTGCAGCCCAATTGATTACTTCCAGATGGAAAAAAAAGTTTCGCCCAATAATCCCCGAAAGTTTATTGCAAATTTACGTTTTCTGACCTCGATGACTCTCCGAAGATAATTGAAGAAAAAACATTAAAAAATTGTTGCTCTTTGTCATTTCCTCGACTGACGAGAGTCAGCGGAAATTATGACTGATATTATAAGGACGAAAATAACTTTTACAAACGATGCCACGCGTCGTGAATTAAAATAAACGAGGGAGAAAGTTGAAAAAGAGAATGAAACAACAAAAGTTTTATCGGAGTGTCCCAAGAGACCGTGAATTTCCGATTCGCCGTCGAAACAGCTCGTGTAGGTGGCGCCCAAATGATTCACTCGGGTTTTTTTCGTCTTATCAGTGACTGAAATAAATAACGAGACAAAAAATTACGCCTTATCGATTCACCGTACGCAAGAGGAAAAAAAGTTACCCTCGCACTATGATATTGATATACATTGTGAGTCTTGATATGCACATTGCAGAATGACACCGGTAATAACAATGATAATTAAATGATGAATCAGGTGCGCATGAGAGACAATAACAGACGGGACAACAGTGAAACCGTAAACGAGCTTTTTTCCAACCCAGATAAAGATGCAGCAGGTGCATCAACGCTCCTTGAAGACGTATCCCGTTCCCGCACAAAGTATGACTAATCTCACACGATCACGTAATTTTTTCCTGCAACACGCTTTTTCCTGCAATATAAAACAGTATCTGACGTTTCCCTCGAGCTGCAAGTTTTAATTAAACAAAAAATACCGTTTTTTTAGTGTAGAAAAAAAGTAAACATTCATGCAACCAAAAATTAACGTTTTAAAGGGCTAATCTCACCCTAGAATTTTGGAAAAATTGATTTTTTGTTTAAACAATAATTTAGGGTCATAAAAACAATATTTAGTTAGTTATCTAGAGAAAATTTCAAACGGTTCAATTCTCGATTTTCAATATTCACTTCTTTCAAATTTGGAGCACAGATTTTGACAGAAATTTTGACGCTAGCTTTAAAATCACATTCGATGTGGAAGGACGTAGCCTTTTTTGTTTTCTATTGCTTACTGTTTTCGTTTTTTACAAGCTTTTATTATTTGTCTGTCTGGTAATCAAATCTTGCAAGTTAAATTTGACAGACTTTCCGGGTTCGATTGAATTGAAATTTTTCATGCACATGTAAATCAGATGACAATGCAATATTATATAAAAAAATTGTTTTAAGCAATTGATTTGCAACATTTCTCTACGAAAATTTTGCGCAACAGTCTCTTTCTAAAAAATTTGGGTGAAAAAATTTGTTTGGATAAATTTTACAGAAAAATTTTGCAAATTAATTGTGTGAAACAATTTTGTCTAACAAATTTTGCAAAATAATTTTTGTGCAAAAAATTTTGCGAAACATTTTTTTTGCAAAAAATTATGCGAAACTAGATATAAATGACTAAACTAGTTATTTAACATCATAAATACTAAAAAGTAAAAAATTAATAAACGAAATTTTTTTTTTAACAAGCTTTTATTAGTCTTTAATAAAAAATAACTGAAAAGTTCAAAATAATTTTATTTCGATTTGAAAACTTATTTCCAATCGGAATAAAATTATTTTGAACTTTTCAGTCATTTTTTTATTAAAAACTAATAAAAGGTTGTTTAAAAATTTTTTTTTTTCGTTTTTCCTAGTTACTGTTTATACTCTAGCTAAAAATCGATTCATTTTTTCAAAACCACTGCGTACATCCATAGTCAATATTAAATAGATTATAAATTTCTTTAGTTTTTCGTCCTGGGTTTTATACTTTACTAGCTTTCGTTAAGGAATTAAAAAAAAAAGGCAACTTCAAAGATTGTTGCCGCCATTTTGTTTCACAATAATGATTTAAAAAAAAATTTGCATACTTTAATATGGGTTAAATACACCCTCTGAAAATAAATGCTATTCATTTTTCCATACTCCAAAATGAATTGTCAAAGTTGTGGGCCTTTTTTTCGCCTACTAAATTTAATTTTATTCATCGCAAAAATTTTGAATGAGAGATTGCACAAAATACTTGTCTGCTACTTGGGAAAAAATCGTACAATTTTCAAATTCGCATAAAGCTTTCAAATTCTTTCCCACTCTTCTTCGAAATTATGGTTCTTGCAATGCAAAACCATATTTTACGTTCCTTCAAGTTTAAAGCTTCAAAGTATAAGTTATTTCATTTAAAGAATCGAAAAAAATTGAATATTATCAAAAAAGGTGTAAGGGACAAATTTAACAAAAATTGATATTTGGAATTCTATTTTTTCTTCCTGAACAAATCTTTCAAATTCAAAAATTTCCCATAAGTTTCAGATTTTTCTCAATTTATCTCCAAAGCTCCTTTACAATTATATTTTATCAATATTAAACAACATTTAACGCCTCCTAATTGCAATTGCAAACTTCATTTAAATAGAAAAGTCATTTTTTCCTTCAATGGTTGAAAAACGTAATCATTTTTGTTATGAAAAAAGAGAGTGAAGATAAACGGTTTTGGATTTATTTTATTGATAAAAAATTCCGAATAAAAGATTCCTTGAAATACATTTCTTTATTCGACGAATTTTCAATGCAATTACATGCATTACATTGATCAATATAAATATTTTTTTTTACCTAAATTACTTTAACGTTCGAGAGAAATTCCCAGTCAATATCAAAAAGTCAATCTCTCGGAGCAATTAAATTTCAATTTTTCAAATTATATCAAATATAAATCATATCCATTGTTCGCGACAATTCATCCGCATCGGCTTTTTTTTTCTTTGCTCAAAGTGCCCGAAGTACTGATGTAAGTGACTGGCAATAATCACTGGGGTTCGTTGTACGGAGCAATCGTTAAACGATGTACGCGATTAAAAGCTACTTCGCAGTTCCATTTTACGAGCAATCGTGTCGGCGAGAGAGTGCACTTGGTTTTTTTTTTCGTTCTCGTGGTTTTTTGCCGACGAATATATAAATCTCGCGTGGTGCATGAAAAGGCGCGCGGTCGACGCGATCCGAGAAATCAGCGAATCCGGGCGAATCAAATGGAATTGAATCAATTAAGAGCAATCGAAGTAATCGGTAAATCTGCAATTTTTTTCCACTCCCTGACTCAGACTCTTTAATGTACTTACTCCGTATGCTTCGTACGTAAATTAACGATTTATCGAACTTGTCCTTGATCAAGAATCGATGCACATCCTCTCGAAGGACGAAACGTCACGGGCTGCGAATTTCAAGATATAAATTGCAATGTGATGTTAGGCGAAAGACGACGAGCGTCGTCTTACTCACGTAATCGCGTTGGCCTGATTTTTGCACGGACTTCTCAGCCAATGTCGTCATTCTTTAAGGTCGTTGTAATTGCCATTCACAGTGACATATATTCATCACAACCAGACAAACGTATTTGAAAAAAAAAAATTTAATTTTGGATCATTTTTAATCGGAGCTAAATTGATTATTATTAAAAACAAAATCATACTGTTTTTCAATGTTTTTTAATTCAAGCAAAATTTATTTACATGAAAAAATAAATTCAAATTGAATGATTATTGTTCCAAGCTTAATGTATTAGGCTCAAAAAAGCTTCATTTATTCTCTTTGAATGATTATAATTGAAAACCAAATTTATTGCGGTCCAACAAGAATTTATTTCTTTCCATCAAAAAGTCTTTAATTTCAATCACAAGTTCGAAGCTTTAAAAATGATTTATTTACTTATTTTTCTCAAATGCATGTGTAGTTTGAATCGAGCAAAGTTTTCTTTGAATTGAACAAAATTTGGATAGCCAAAGATACGTCATACACTGATAAATGTATTTGGAAACAAAATTAAATTTTACATAATTTTTAATTGAAGCTAAATCAATTATTATCAAAAACAAAATCATACTCTTTTTCATCGATTTTTAATTCAACAAAAATTTGAAAACATGACAAAATGTGCTCAATTTGAATGATTGTTATTCCAAGAATAATGTATCAGGTCATAAAACGCATAATTTATTAATTGTCAATGATTTTAATCAAAAACCAAATTTATTACAATTCGACAAGCATTTATTTCCTCAATTAACGAAAATTTTCATTTTGATGACAATTTATTGCGCGTTAAGAGTTATTTATTTACAAAATTAATTATTTATAAAATTATTTATTTATTTATTTATACACAGGAACAAAATTATTTTGAAAAAAAAAATTTTTACATGATTTTAAATTGAAGCTAAATCAATTATTATCAAAAACAAAATCAAACTCTATTTAATCGATTTTTAATTAAAGAAATATTTATTAATATAAAAAAATCAACTCCAATTGAACGATTATTGTTTCAAACTTAATGTATTGGGTTAGAAAAAGCTTAATTAATTCATTGCAAATGATTTTCACCCAAAACCAAATTTATTACAATTCCACAAGCATTTATTTCCTCCATTAAGAAGATTTTCATTTTAAGCACAATTTATTGCGCTTTGGAAATAATTTATTTACTCATTTTTCTTCGAACAAAGTTTCCTTCGAATTAAACAAAATTTGGACAGCCAAAGATTTATGTAAAAAAAAAAAAGAAATAAATTATTTCTCTTGGGCTTTCGTTGTTTCGCTCTTCGGGAATATTCCATCGGGTTATTACATGCAGGAATCCGGGGCGGGAAAAAAAATGTGCATACGGAAAATACGAGAAACGAGCGTTTCGCATCGAACAACAGAGCATCGAATCCTTTCACCTGAGAAAGCACGAGGAATGCATGACAAGTGAGCGAGCAATCGTGGCAAAGAAATATCGACTATAAAGACGCGCGATATATGCATATATTATACAATAACAATAATAACAATATTGTTGATGATGATAATTATTATAAATGCAGGAAGTCGCAGCAATATATTATTCTTGTTTAATTTGCCTTCGAAGAAATCTCGTCGATTGTGTGGGAAGTTTGTTCGAGGAAGCTTATCGCTAACAGCGACGTGAAATACGTCTTCGTGACAGACATTTGACAGAATCAAACTCTTTTTTCCATCACAATTTTTTTTTATCCATAGACTTTGTGGCAAAAATTTCAGGTAGACTTAGAAGGTCCTGAGAGAGAATTGCGTTTGGATCTCGATATTTGTCCCTCGCTTGACTCCCACGTTCTTGAAGATCGTCCAGAGACTGAATTTGTTATTTTCTTTTTTCACAGGTAGTCATAAAAACTCATGGACACGTGTGAAAATTGCGTTCTCTTGCTGGATCAAGTCTATTCGAGGAAATGACATTGATGATCTGGAAGTAGGAATTGCAATTTTCTAACAATGCGAAGGATTTTTCACCGTGGGGAATCATTTTATTATGATTTTTTAAAAATTGCCTTGGAAGAGTCCATTAGAAACGTGTTTTCAATGGCTCTAAAAATTAATTTTTGGGAATTGAATAAATGTTGAATTGTTTTGGTCGGGGTTGCAAATAATGCATTACTTTTTTTAATGCATTTGCATTTTCATTAACCATTAACATTTAATGGTTATTGGAAATAATTTTAATGGTTAATGGAAATTATTTTCATTAACCATTAACCATTAAATTTTAATAGTTAATGGAAATTATTTTCATGGAAATTATTTGCAATAACCATTAAATGTTAATAGTTAATGGAAATGCAAATGCATTAAAAAAAGTAATGCATTATTTGCAACCCTGCCCATTTCAATGTAGTGTGTAATAGAAAAAATGTCCATTACCCATTGCAATGTAATGTGTAATGAACAAAACTTTGATTGCAATTTTGGGAATGGAAAAATATAGATGAATAAATTATTGCAATTTTGCATTACATTTTAGTGACTTAGGACTTAGAATTTCAGGTACCTTAAATTCTAAAAAGCATCTATATTAGAATTTAAGGTATCTGAAAATCTAAGTCCTGAGTCAATAAAATGTAATGCAAAATTGCAATAATTTATTCATCTATATTTTTTCATTCCCAAAATTGCAATCAAAGTTTTGTTCATTGCACATTACATTGCAATGGGTAATGGAAATTTTCTCTATTACACACTACACTGTATTTGCATTTTCATTAACCATTAACCATTAAAATTGAATGGTTAATAAAAATAATTTCCATTAACCATTAAAATTTAATGGTTAATAAAAATAATTTCCATTAACCATTGAAATTTAGTGGTTAATGAAAATAATTTCCATTAAAAAAGTAATGGTTAATGCATTACTTTTTCATTGAAAATTTAGCAACCCTGGTTTTGGTCATGTTTCAAAATGTAAAAGAAAAATTTTCAGAATTTCCATCAAGATATTTCTCAATTAAATTTTTTTATTTAGAGGCTCATTGACATTCCCACAATTCAATATTTGCATTTTGGTGAATCCTTGACACAATTGTATGAGTATTTAATTTTATTGAGGATTCATTGATTTCAAATGTAAGATCTGTGCATTTGAAAATCATCAAGGTCGAGCAACGACCTTGGGCGATGTAATTTAATGCATAGCTTATTGCATTCTTGCTCGATGCTACGCACACGCACACATATATATGCGTATCTAACATTGCTATCAACGTACAGTGAATAATAAATGTGAGGGAGAGACTTTTACCTCGAAGCTCAACAATTTTTTTGTTATCGCTATTGACGATTCGATAAGGATTCTTGATAAGCGATCGTGGTCTAGTGGACTCGCAGTAACTAACCGGACCTTGCCGATATTTCTCACTTTTCTCTTGCTCTCTCTCATCGCGTTTAATTGCCAAAAATCAGGGTAAAAACTAATTATATCATCGGCCCAACGATGGAGATTCTAAGTATGCAAAAATGGGACGTCATCGAGGAATATCTGAAGGATTTCTCGCATTTCTGTGAATTAGTGAGTAGAGTGATAAAAATGATGTCATTACGGTGTTAACGCCCCATCGATGCTATCATCGAGTCAATCTGTTTCGATCGTACGGTTTGTTTTTTTTTTTTTTTTTTTTTTTATCGAGACAAGATTATTTTTCTGGAACGTGAAATCATTTAAATTACAACCCACGCGCTCTCCATCACGTGCGTAGAAACTGTCTTGGCTGATATATTTTTTCGAATTACGTTATGCCTTTGGTATTTTGTGAAATAGCATTTATGGCACTCAATTCTCTATCGAATGATAAGAATGTCGATGCTTGAAGAAATATTATTGGGAGCGATGAGTCGATGTTACGAGATCGAAATCCACGTGATCAGATTGAAGCCTATTGTCTTGAGATTATTACGTACTTCTTCCTTAATTGAGAAACTCATCAGTTGGATCGATCAGTGGAGTAACAAAGACCGCTTTGATCGTCGGAGACCACCTTGTGAGAATTTCAAATCGACTTTTCGTACTCTCGATTAGAATCTGGGATAGATTTTCTTATTTTCCATCGAAAAAGTCTGAGGAGATGCTGCTTTTTGATAGAGGAAGCTTTGGTTTTACGACGATTTTTTTTCGAGATTTTTCGTGGAAAAAAAGTTTTGCATATATTTTCATGATTTATTTGCATTGCTCGTTAAGCTATTTTTATGGGCGAGCCATAATTGTTCATCATGGAGGAGCTCAACTGCTCATAAAAAAGGCTTTGCGAAGCAAACGATGGAAAAAATCAGAAAGTTACGTGCAGATTCCAAATTTGCAGGATTTGAAATGATAATTTGGGAAAATTCAGTTACCTTCGTCAAAAATTTTGTCGACTGTGTATTTTATTTCATTTCTTCTATTTTTGCAGATCGATGAACACTGTGATGGTTTCATCGACCTGGTTGACCCTCATTTGCATCTTTGGTTAAGCTTTCTTTATGAGGAAGCCACAATTGACCTATTAATCATAGAAAAGCTCATCTGGTCCAGAGTTGTGAAAATAGTAATGTAAAAGTAATGCATTACCCATTACTTTAAACAATGTGTATTGGATAAGTTTTTCATTACAAATTACGAAAGTAACGTGTAATGAATGAATGTTCCATTACAAATGAAAATAGTAATGTGTAATGAATGGGTGCTCCATTACAAATTACAATTAAAGAAAAGTAATTTGTAGTGGAGAATATTCCATTACGAATTAGTGTGTTTCTACGACAATTTGGAGCAGGTACTATTTTGCTCAAAGCTATTTTGCTATTAATTTTTCAATGAAAATAATTTGTGTGTATCAAGTTTTTGTTAAATTTACTATCGCAGTGGTAAATTTATGAAAAGTGATTTTTTGGAGTAATTTTCAATCCATTCGTGTAAAAATTACAATTCAAGAATGGAGTAAAAATTACTGCAAAAAATCACTGTTCATACATTTACCACTACGATAGTAAAGTTAAAAAAAAATTGATGTACACAAATTATTTTTATTAAAAATTGAATAGACTTACCTACCTTTAAGGAAAATAGTACTTGCTCCAAATTGTGGTAGAAACACACTAATTTGTAATGGAATATTCTCCACTACGAATTACTTCTTTTTCAATTGTAATTTGTAATGGAGCACTCCGTTACACATTACTTTTTTTATTTGTAATGGCACGTTCATCAATTACACACTACTTTTTTATTTGTAATGGCGCATGCATCCATTACACATTACTTTTGTATTTTGTAATGGTACACTTATCAATTTCACATTGTGCAGTATAATGGGTAATGAATCTGTATTCATTAAATAATGCATTATCAAAATAATGCATTATTTATAATTCTGTAATTAATTCTGATAATTAAAAATATCAAGTCATTTGAACGAACTCTAAAAATTTTTTTCTTAAGCTCAAATTTTGGGAGAGTTACTTTTTTTACAAATACTAACAGCTGTCAAATCCAATCGGGGAAAAAAATTATTCAATGTTTAATGAAAATAATTTCCATAAACCATTAACATTTAATGGTTAATGGAAATAATTTACATTAACCATTAACATTTAATGGTTAATGGAAATAATTTACATTAACCATTAGCATTTAATGGTTAATGGAAATAATTTACATTAATCATTAACATTTAATGTTTAATGGAAATAATTTACATTAACCATTAGCATTTAATGGTTAATGGAAATAATTTACATTAATCATTAACATTTAATGATTAATGAAAATAATTTACATTGACCATTAACATTTAATGTTTATGGTTAGTGAAAATAATTTCCATTGACCATTAAATGTTAATGGTTAATGAAAATTATTTCCATTTGCCATTAAAAAAGTAATGATCAATGCATTACTTTTCCATTCAAAATTTCGCAATCCTGGACTTGAGAATGATGGAAAAAATGAGAAAGCCATGTGCAAATTACCGATTGGCACGATTTTAATTTGCAGTTTTATAAAACCCCTTTTCCCTTCATTGAAAAATTTTCTAACTGTGTATTTAATTTATTGTATTTTTTGCAGATCGATGAAAACGGCGATGGTTTTATCGACCTGGCTGAGCTGCGAAACGCGCTGGACGTGTGCGGCTTCAAAATGCCGGGTTACAAGGTTCGCCAGATGATCGAGGAATACGACGACAAGCAGAGACTCCAGCACAAGGGACGATTGTCATTCGACGAATTCGAGAAGATGTGCAAAGAGCTCAAGGCCAATGAGCTTGGTTCGACCTTCAAGCAGGTTGTCTCGAAGAAGGAGAATCTCGAGACACTCGGAGGTATATCGGAGGCATCGAGCGAGGGTACGACCCACTCGGTTCGTTTCGAGGAACAGTTGGCATTCAGCGATTGGATAAACACGAATCTTGGACACGATCCTGATCTCAAACACTTGTTGCCGATCGATCCCGAGGGAAAGGCACTCTACGACAAGGTCAAGGATGGTATATTGCTGTGGTGAGCTCGTCATGAGATATATTACCAAATATTGAGGCAAATCATTTCTGTAAAATTCATTTTAAGAAGCCTGAAAAGTAGAGACCCCAATATTGCTTCCTTGTTCTTCAGCGTATTCACCAATTTTGGTGTCAATTGATTTCATCAATTCCTCAATGCACAGAAAAAGTTTTTGTAAACGATGAAAAAAAAGACAAGGAAGCAACTATTAAAGTATTTGGATTCTCGACTTGTCAGAGTTTAATTCAGATTTAATTTTAATAATTATTCATTCCAGAGTTGGGCAAAGTACTTGCAAGTACTTCAAGAATCAAGTACAAAGTACCGTAGGTACTTGAAGTACAAAGTACCGTAGGTACTTGAAGTATCAAGTACCGGTGGCACTTGAAGTACAAAGTACTTGTTACTTGCAAGTACTCGTCAAAACGAGTACTTGAAGTACAAAGTACTTGTTACTTGCAAGTACTCGTCAAAACGAGTACTTAAAGTACAAGTACTTGAAAAAATCAAGTACCAGTATCAAGTACTTTTCTTGTTTTCGGGTACGTCTCGTAAATTCTGGTACTTGGATCATTCTATGTCAAATCGACCAAGAGTTGGAATCGACCACTTTCAATGTCGATGAAATTTCGTCAGAAGTTTTGTTTTATCATAAAACCAAGTTCTACCAAGGAAAAAAAATTAATTTTTTTTTTTCAAAAGTTATGCAAAATTCAAAATTTAACCATTTTTTAATTTTTTTTTCTAAATATCTTGAAAAATATGATAGTTATGAAAAACCGTTTGTTTCGTCTTGAAGAGTATACTTGGGGTTACGAAAAAAAAATATTACGACAAAATCTTTTGAAAAATGATGAATTTGGAGAATTTTGAATTTTTTAAAATCGTGGAAATCCACAATTAACATCGATTTTTTTTTCAATTTTTTAAATATAATACCTTGTGCTGATTTGAAAAGATCCTGAAAGATTTTCAGAAAGGGGTTTTTTTCAAAAATATGAATTTTTTTAAGTTGAGCTATCATGTAATTTTGTCCTTTTTAGCAGTCAAAATTACATGATTGATCAACTTCACTTAACTTAGAGGTAAACAAAAAGTTTTACCAAAATTCAAAAATTCATGTTTTTGAAACAAAAAAAACACATTTCTGAAAATTTCAGGATCTTTTAATCTCAGTACAAGGTGTTATATAAAAAAATAAAACCAAAAATTTAATGTTGATCGTGGATTTTCACGATTTTGAAAAATTCTCCAAATTCATCATTTTTCAAAAATTTGTTTCGGAATATTTTTTTTCGTAGCCCCAAGTATACTCTTTAAGACGAACCCAGGATGATTTTTTCGTAACTATAACAGTTTTCGAAATATTTAAAAAATAAACTTGCAAAAATGGTGAAATTTTGAATTTTCGAAAAAAAATTTTAATTTTTTTCCTCTGTTAGAACTTTGTTTTATGATAAAAGAAAACTTCTGACCAAATTTCATCGAAATTGAAAGGGGTCGATTCCAAATATTGGTGGATTTGACATGGAATGACCCACATTCAAAAGCTTTGCATATCTAACCATCAGCAAGACACATTCAAAAGTACTTAATACTTGTACTTGAAAAAAGTACTTCAAGTACAGAAAAGTACTTGAAATTTTCAAGTACATGAAGTACTTGAAAAATTTAAGTACAATACTTGAAGTACTTTAGAAATACTTTGTACTTGCAAGTACTGTACTTCAAGTACCTGCAAGTACCGAGTACTTTCAAGTACTGCCCAGCTCTGATTCATTCACATTTTTTAATGCTTCATATTATGTTAACTAATTAATGGAATATCGAAAAATTGGATAGCAAAAGATTTCCTATTTAGTAAAAGGAAAAGTGCAGAGAAAAAAATGTCTAATTGTAATTTCGTGTTGAATTTCAGCAAAATCATCAATCACTCGTGTCCGGACACGATCGACGAGCGTACGATCAACAAGAAAAATCTTACACTCTACAAGAAGCACGAAAATTTGACACTGGCATTATCATCGGCTCAGGCAATTGGTTGCAATATCGTCAACATAGACGCCCACGATTTAACGAAAGGAAGTCCCCATTTGGTGCTCGGTTTGCTATGGCAGATAATCCGTATCGGTCTCTTCAATCAGATAACACTGGAAAATTGTCCTGGATTGGCGACGTTGTTGCAGGATGGCGAAAAAATCGAGGATCTATTGAAATTATCACCGGAGGCGATACTTCTTCGCTGGGTGAATCATCATCTCGAGCACGCCGGTATCGCGAGACGATGCAACAATTTCCAATCGGACATAACCGATTCGGAGATATATTCTCATCTGATAAAGCAAATAGCGCCTGGAACAAGCGGCGTCACCCTCGAGGCTCTTATGGAGCCAAATCACACCACGCGAGCCGAGATCATGTTGCAACAGGCGGCTAAATTGAACTGTCGAAGTTTCGTGACGTCGAGCGACGTTGTAAACGGTATATACAAGCTGAATTTGGCATTCGTCGCCAACATGTTCAACAGTTATCCGGGTCTCGACAAGCCCGAAACGAATATCGAGGGTCTCGAGTCTATCGAGGAAACGAGGGAGGAAAAAACGTACAGAAATTGGATGAATTCGATGGGCGTATCGCCTCACGTTAATTGGCTCTATTCCGATCTCGCCGATGGTCTCGTTATATTTCAACTTTGCGATATTATAAAACCCGGCACTGTCAAATGGCCGAGGGTACACAAGAAATTCACGAAATTACGGAAATTCATGGAAAAATTGGAAAATTGCAATTACGCGGTTGAAATTGGTAAACAAATGAATTTCTCGCTAGTTGGAATCGCCGGACAGGATTTGAACGAAGGCAACGCGACACTTACGCTCGCTCTTATATGGCAATTGATGAGATCCTACACGCTATCGCTGCTCACATCGCTGTCAGCGACACCTGGCAGTCGCGAGGTCGACAAGGAGATCGTGCGATGGGTCAATTCGAAGCTTCAAGCAGCTGGCAAAACAAGCAGTATCAAGGGTTTTCAGGATTACGCTATAGCCGATGGAAAGCCACTTATCGATCTCATAGACGCCATTAAACCCGGCACGGTTAATTACGATCTGGTCAAGGATGGAGGCACCGAATCGGTGAGGATAATGGATACCTTCGACATTTTTTTAGTCCATATTCTCGTGCTATTTTATCTTGCATAAATACTTTTTGTGGAAACTTCCTGTATTTGATGGCGAAATAACTTTGTTACAATCTACAATCGCAATTCCCCTATGATCTCGGGTGACCTTCGAAACAAGCGATTTCAGATTTTCAAAAATATTAAATACAACTGGGTCATTTAATGTCAAATCGACCATGAGTTGGAATCGACCCATTTCAATTTCGATGAAATTTGATCAGAATTTTTCGTTTTTGATCAAACGAACGAATTTCGATGTCATGCAAGATTCAAAATTTCACAATTTTTTAAATCTTTCAAGTTTATTTTTTAAATATCTCGAAAACTATTTTAGTTACGAAAAAATCGTTCTGGGTTCGACTTGAAGAGTATACTTGTGGCTACGAAAAAAAATATTCCGAATATTTTTTTTGAAAAATGATGAATTTGGAGAATTTTGAATTTTTAAAAATCGTGTAAATCCATTTTCCACTTTCAATTTTTTGTTCAATTTTTTAAATATAATAGCTTGTACTGGTCTTAAAAGATCCTGAAATTTTCAGGAAAGTGTTTTTGTTTTTTAAAAAATATGAATTTTTGAATTTAAAAAAATCGTGTAAATTCACGATCAACATTAATTTTAATAATAATTTTTTGTTAATTTTTTTTTATATAATACTTTGGACTGAGCTTCAAAGATCCTTAATTTTTCAGGATAGTGTTGTTGTTTTGTTTCAAAAATATAAATTTTTGAATTTTAGTGGGAAAAAATACAAATACAAAATTCAAAAATTTATATTTTTGAAACAAAACAGCACCATCCTGAAAATTTGAGGATCTTTTGAGATCAGTCCAAGGTATTATATAAAACAAATTTAACCAAAAATTTAATGTGAAAAATGGATTTGCACGATTTTTAAAAAATCAAGATTCTCCAAATTTATCATTTTTCAAAAAAAAAAATTCGGAATATTTTTTTTTCCTCAGCCACAAGTATACTCTTCAAGATGAACCCAGAACAATTTTTGCGTAATTATAATAGTTTTCGAGATATTTAAAAAATTGTGAAAATTTGAATCACTTTCGAAAAAAAAATTTAATTGTGATTATTTTTCCGACCCAAATGTCGGCCAATAGAATTGCACCATTCGACGTCACGTGGTACAACCTACATGGTATTATACTGATAATTTTTTGATTATTTTCTCTGGTAGTTGCTATATATAAAAAACAAAACATGATCCAGTCAAATTAACCACACGTCAAACTGACAGGTTGAATTCAATTGTGAAAATTGGAGATTTTGCATGAAAATGAGTCGATTTGGAGTTTGTTCTCTGTCCACCATTGATAAAAAAGTCAAAGGAAATGTTCCCATTAATACGGAGAAGGCAAAAAAAACAGTTTGGAACCAATTTACTACTGTTAACTGTTCATTTCATCTCATGGTGCAATTCTATTGGCCGACATTTGGGACGGAAAAATAATCCCCCGAATACCACACGAGCTTCAAAATTATCTGGCATTTCCCTCAAGGTTCCCTGCAAACAAATAAAGTCGTCAAGTTTTTCAGGAAAAATCACTCGCGCTTCGCGCTCGTGATTTTTTAACCTGGAAAACTTGACTCCTTCATTTGTTTGCAACGAACCTATCGGGAAATACCCGATAATTTTGAAGCTCTTGTGGTATTATAAGTGAAAATTTGAATCACTTTCGACAAAAAAATTTAATTTTTAGAATTAGAATTTTTTAATTTTTTTAGAACTTCGTTTTCATTAAAACGAAAACTTTTGATTAAATTTCATCGAAATTGAAAGGGGTTGATTCCAACTCTTGGTCGATTTGACATGGAATGACCCATCCGCATCAGGGTAAAATAGAAATGCACGTAAATTGAAAATAAAAGAACGTCACGGAATTAGAATCTTTCGTTATTTAATTGTTCTACGAGATTGGTATATTTAATCATATATTCGTAGGCACTGGCAAATTTAAGCTGTTTTTTGCGGGTCTTTATTAGAGACCCATGAGAATAGACGCAACATTTTATACAATGCAATGAAATGGCAAAAAATTTCGTTTCATCCTTTTACGTAATATCGTCATACTGATTCGTTTTTTCTCGTTTTTTTCTCAGGATAACTTGGACAATGCAAAATACGCGATTTCCTTGGCGAGACGATGCGGTGCGAGGGTCTACGCGCTACCGGAAGACATAACAGAAGTTAAACACAAAATGGTGATGACCGTATTCGCGTGTTTAATGGCGATGGATTATATACCAAATATGGATTCCGTGAAGCAGAATAACGTGAACAACGTGAACAACGTCAATAACGTTAACAACGTGAACAACGTGAACAACGTAAACATCGTGAACAACGGACAATAATGTCGGTACTCAACGAGAGACCGACGTATCGTGAGAGAGACATTTTATTTTATGGCCGAGGGATTTTCGGTCGTGTTTTTTAGCATTAAGTTCGTATGACGAACGTAATAATTGTATATAGATTTTTAGGTCTTAAGGCTAGCTTGTTCCAAAATCAACGGATGAATTTGGCTTGACTTTGGATGGATATCGAGCGAGATAATCTCTTTTTCAATGTATCTTGCTTTTCTTCTCCCACATTCTTTCGATAATTCATCTCGAACAGTAAAAAAAACGTAACGTAACGTAAAGTAACGCAAACGAAAAAGAAAAAGTAGCAACTAACATTCCAGATTCTCTTTTGTACGATCTTGTAAAATCGATTTGACTTTTATACGAAGTTTATACGCACGTAGACGCCTCTATACAACGTTGCGCAGCGATATATATATATATGATATGTATAATATATAGTTAAAACCGCGAATTTGCAATCGTGGACGTATTTGCACTGGAACGGTCAGGCCTTTTCTTCTTTGGGACACGAAAATAAGAATCTGTTTTTTTTTTCGTGAATTCATTGATCGATCGGATATATTATTCGTCCGGATCAAGGCGGGCATAGGGTATTATCAATAGTGCCATGAGAAGAGTTTTTTTCGTACATGAAAAAAAAAATGACAGTAATTGCGCAAACTTAACAATTTTCTCACATTCTTCGTGAGTCGTGCTGGATTTTTTTTTACAATCACTAGGTTATAGGGATTATATACGATAGTGAACGAGTGAGACTGTCCGATAAGTTTTTTTTCGATAACAATTTAATCATTGTTCTATACGGGTAAAAATACCGAAAGGCAGCATGCGTTTGGGCCTCATAGTCGACGATTGTTTTGTAACTTTAGGGACACATAGTACAGTATGAGAGTACACTCTGGAATTTTTAGTGGATTTTTAAATCGACCAGTTTCACTGTACCGATGACGTCATTTTTTGAAATTTCTTGAATGTCACGTTTTAATCAATTTCTCTAGACCCCTGTAATGAAAAAATAAAAAATTTCGACATTCATTTTCGTCGAAAAAGATCTCAGCTTAAAAAAAAAAATATTTCCAAATACGTACCAATTCGTATAAGCATAGAAAAATAGATTTTTTTTCTCAAAAAGGCGTTTTATCGATGAGCCTTCATTCCAATATGTTTTTTCATATTTTTTTCGGATTTCTGAGGTTTTTTTACACGAAAAAACTTTTCCCTGAGTGGGATCTCTGCGGCATCAGACCGTTATAAATTAAATATAATCTGAGATGCTGTAAATATCGAGAAAATAGTGCGGATACAATAATGCTTACTGCGCTGGTATTGTATTGTCTTGTTACTATCATTTTTTATCGAAGTCGTTATGGGTTTCAACTTAACTTTTAATTTATTAGTACTGTAGCAGGAGGATTTGACTATGAGAAAAAATAATAATACCCTGAAAGCAATATAATATACACGATTCCGGGGAATGGATGTGTAATCTTTTATGAAAATATTTATTCACGAATGTTTAATTTTGCGCAAAAAAAAAATATTTCACAATTTTTACTTGTTTTACATTGGTTGCTTTTGAGTATACTCAAAAAAAAATTCAACAATTTCTTGGCGAAAAATTAACCATACGTCAATAAATATTTTCATAGAAGATGAATGGATGTTTTTTAAAGTTTGTTTACACACCCATTCCCCGGAATCGTGTATATTATATTGCTTTCAGGGTATTATTATTTTTTCTCATAGTCAAATCCTCCTGTTACAGTACTAATAAATTAAAAGTTAAGTTACAAACCCATAACGACCTCGATAAAAAATGATAGTAAAAATACAATACAATACTAGCGCAGTAAGCGGTATTGTATCCGCACTATTTTCTCGATATTTACAGCACCTTAGATTATATTTAATATATAACGGTCTGATGCCGAAGAGATCCCACTCTGGAAAAAGAGTTTTTCGTGTAAAAAAACCTCAGAAATCCAAAAAAAAAAAAATGAAAAAACATATTGGAGTGTAGGCTCATCGATAAAACGCCTTTTTGAGGAAAAAACCTATTTTTCTATGCTCATTCGAATTGGTACGTATTTGGAATTTTTTTTTTTTTGAAAAGCTGAGATCTTTTTCGATGAAAATATATGTCGAAATTTTTTTTTTTAATTACAGGGGTCTAGAGAAATTGATTAAAACATGACATTCAAGAAATTTCAAAAAAATCGGTACAATGAAACTGATCGATTTAAAAAACCAAAAAAAATTCCAGAGTGTACTCTCACACTGTACTATGTGTCCCTAAAGTTACAAAACAATCGGCGACTATGAGGCCCAAACGCGTGCTGCCTTTCGGAATTTTGACCCATACGTATATATGCGCTATACACTATTCTATACGTATATCTATAGATATATATTGTACACCGAGAAAGCGTGAATAATGAGAGTTTCTCGCGTGGCTAATTTACACACATCAATTTATACACGTGAATTTATACCGAAAGCTAAAGAAAAATGGGGAAAAAAGTAGTAATCGCCCGATTCTGTTGGCGAGGATCAACAAAAACGAGTAGCGAGGAAAATTAGATAAAAAACAATACACGACGGTTCCTACCGATATGCTCGGGGCATTTGCAATTTTACACATTTTTTTCAAAGGCGGTAATCGTAAAACGAGAGACGACGAAAAAAAAAACATGAGGGCTAAAAGCCAGAGTGGCTGGCGAGAAAAAGACAGAGGCACGAGGGGTAAAAGTCATTCGATAAGTAGGTAAAACGACGTCTAGATAGATTTATATATATATTATATATATTTACATATAATTAATAGTTGGAAGAGATATAACAGCGATTTTTTAGCGCAATTTTCGATATTCGATAGAATATAAAAAGAAAAAACGTAAAATTAATTCATTAAAAGAACCGTAACGTATGCGTAAAAGCTTAAAACACTGGAGCGATTACGAAAAAAAAACAATTAAAGAGATGTACATGATCGTAGTTACTAATTTTTTTTTCTTTTTTTTTTATAGATGTAATTCGTAATTTGAATAAAAAAGCACGATTTCAACTATACAACACCGTGTTACTTCGCAAAGATACATTTTGCAGATGTTTTAAGGCGAGGTGAGAAAAAGGTATTTTTTTCACTGAGAGGAAATTATTTTGCTCTAAGCAGCCGGAACGTACACGTCGTCAAGGTCAATGGAAACTCTGATCGTGTCTTTCACGATAAATCTCATGGACCGCGAGTTCAGGACACCTTCGGTATTGCTCGTAGACACGAAATTGTCATTGGTTATTCTTATATTGTTTATCGACGATGTCTGGAAAAAGAAAGGTGAAACATTTTTTTTTTATTTATCTCTTCAAAGCATAAAACTCTAAGAATTTTCATAAAACTTGGCAGAACGAAAAAGTAACATTTCAGGGTTTAAAATTTTGTTTACGAATATTTTAAACCTTTTTGAAGTTACAGTTTTCGTTAAAAATACTCACCACGTTTGAGATGAGTTTGCTGCCGTGTAATACATCATTGTCGCCTCTACTGCCGAAAAAGTAATCCCGAAAATTTTTGCACTTCTCAATATCTTTTGTTCGATTTAATTCCAGAATCCATATCGAAGATTCGTCGAATTCATCGGGATGCGACATGAGCTTGAAGAAACCATCATTCAGATATCTCGTCGCTGGATCTTTGGGATCACCGATCGGACGAAAATTGGCTCTCGTTGTGACGGGACAATCGTCGATAATCGTGACGGTCTCGAGTCTCGACGAGCCTCGTCTCTCGCCGTCAAAGTCAACGTCAACGTTCAGCAGATCAACGATCTTTTGTATCATGCGCAACGAACGTTCGGATTTTTCGTTGCAAGATGATATCTTCACGCCCGTCTGATCGAATTCGAGGAGAAATTTCTCGTTCGTGATCGTCGGAGGATCGTGGTCCGTCGTCAGGTCAAGGTCCGGCGAAAGAATCGTCGTCGACGAATAATTGTGAAACACTTGTCCGTGAGTTATTCTCGTGTCTTTGAAACAACACCACAGACTTATCGGATCTGGTGTGCATGACATTGTCGTGTGGATCTTGTAATCCGCAACGATTCCCGATGAATTGGCCAATTTAGCGCTTGAATTGATCGCAACGTCGAAGAAAAACGTTGGCTTGTAGTCGAGACGTCCTGGTGGCACGACGAGATCAACCGCTGTGAAAAAAAACACATCAGAATCAGAGATGTCAACCCTCGTTACTTATGAAAACGCGTTCTTTTTTAATTTTTTCTATTACTTGGTAATAACCAATCATTTTACAAAAATAACCCACAGTATTTGTACCTAGATATGTTAGCTCTTCAGGTTGCAAAATAAATGACCTTTTTTCATTGCATTTCTGAAAAAAATCATGAAAAAGCAATGTAACTTGTTAATGTTTTTTTTTTCAGCTACGCAGTAAAAACATAGTAGTTTACGATATGAAGTGCAGAGGTAACATATGCAGTAACATATTACAAATACTGTGGCTGATGTTAGTAAAATGATTGGTTATTGGCAAGTAATAGAGAAAATAAAAAAAGAGCGTGTTTTCAAAAGTAACGAGGGTGGACATCTCTGATTCAGAATTATGATTGATCTATTGATTAATGCCATATTTAAGGTACTTGAGTCTTTGAACCAAAATGATGATAAAAATATGAAATTATCCGCATCGAGAGACATTCATTGTCAAAATACTCCGTTGAAACTTCAAACTCATTATTGAAAAGTCTTAATTTCAAAATTTCCAAATAATATTCAGTCTTAAGGAATGTAAAGTGATTTCCCCGTTTTGCCCTCATTTGTTTGATGGTAGAAAAATAATAAATCGAGTATTTTGACACGGAATGTCTCTAGTTACCAATAATTTGATATTCTTAATATCATCTTCGTTTAGCGACTGAATTACTTTAAATATGCAATAATGTACACTACCGGCGAAAAGTTTCTGGACAAAACTTCAAAAAAGATCTGGAACGTTTTCTTATGCCATTTCGCCGGAAGTCAACTATTTTAACAAGCGGCATTTTAAAGGGGAAGAATTCGGGTCCATTTCCTGATTTTTAAATTATTTTTACAATTTGTTTTTTTATTTGGACTCTATTTTGTAAACAGCTGTTTTTCGCCTTTTCCCCTTTCTTCAGATGTACCCATCTTCTAGTGGAAATTTTTTAAATACATTTTTACGATTGGATTCATAAAGAGGAAAGTTTGAGCTTCAATTTTCTTTTTTTTTTAACTTTGAGCGATTTTTTTTCCAAAGTTATTCTGTTTTTTGTGAAAGAAAAGGAAATTTGAAAAAACCTGTATAACATGAAAACAAAGAGAATTCATAAAGAACTTCAAGATAGCAAAAAGTTGCGTCTGTTTTTGTTGACTGTAGAGGAATTTTTCCAGATTTTTTTCTCAACATTTTTTTTCTCATTTTCTGGGTCGGAGCTCAGATCATTCAATTACCATAACTCGAGAACTGTGGGATTGTTGATAAAATTTCAAAAGGAGAAAATACTTCATTTTACCATTTTCAACACATTGGAATTTTTTTCAAATTTTTCCCTAATTTTTTTTCCAGCCTCAACATGAGAAAACAAAGTTATGGGAAAAAAAATCTGAAAAAATTCCTCTGAACTGAACGAAAACAGACGCAACTTTTTGCTGTTTTGAAGTTTTTCATGAATCCTCTTTGTTTTCAAATTTCCTCCTTTTTCACAAAAAACAGAATAACTACGAAAAAAAATCGCTCAAAGTTTAAAAAGAAAAAGATACTTTCCTCTTTATGAATCCAATCGTAAAAATGTATTTAAAAAATGCCTCTAGAAGATGGGTGCACCGGAAGAGAGGGGAAAAAGGCGAAAAACAGCTGTTTTCAAAATAGAGTCCAAATCTAGAAACAATTTGTAAGAATAATTAAAAAATCAGGAAATGAAACCGAATTCTTCCCCTTTAAAATGCCGCTTGTTAAATTAGTCTACGTTGACTTCCGGCGAAATGACATGAAAAAACGTTCCAGATCTTTTTTGAAGTTTTGTCCGGAAAGTATTCGCCGGTAGTGTACATCAATTCATAGATCAATAATTTCGAAACAGATAGATATTCATAAAAGCGACATTTGCATATTTAATTATTATTAATCGGAGATGATTGAGAAAGGTTTTGTACAAAAATTCGTAGGTAAATTAAATTTAAATTCACTAGCTCATCTAAAATTAGGTCAAAATATTATGGGTAACTCAGGCTTAAAGTAAATAACCTCAGCTTGGGCGTCAAGTATGGGAGAGTATAAACGATAGAAACGAAAATATGAAACGGTGAGCAGCGAGAGAGGAAATTCACGATTGGAAAAATACACTCCACGATTGTACAATCAAATACTTGAAATTAGTATTAATTTAGATTTATCAACGTTTAAGTGCGTAGACTAACCGAGAAGATACGGTATAACGAAAAACTTCATGACTCTGCGTGTCGTCGGGACGATTTAAGCTCGTCCTAGAGATCGTAGCTTGCTTTTATAACGTAGGAGATCTAATCGGGCCCTGTTTGCTACTACTGGAGTATTTCTGAATCGTCACTTGCCTCAATTCATTCAATGGTCAACCCCCAGTCATGTTTGCAATTGCATATATTTGTATATACATATATACATATTTTTCTGTGGGTCTATGATGGCTGTTTGCTCCGGTACAATTTAATGCCGAAAGTACATAACAATTTGTAACGGTCTATGACTATTTCGCCGACCGTTCTCCATTTCACTTTGTCACGTTCGACCTCTACTGCGACGCTGGGAGACGAAGCTCGACGGAGCAAAATAATTCATAACAAAATGCAATATCGATTAAGGATGTTGAGTCCCTACGAAATCTTTTAATGTTAATTGTTCAATAAATAGCTTCTTAATCGTCGTGAAATTTTCACACGATCTCCTGAATACTTCATGTAAAAACATATTAAATTTTCAGAATTCTATCATCATTACTTCAACCTCCTTAAGGGTTCAAATGAAAAATGATGAGAAAATTCTGAAAATTTTGTATGTTTTTGTGTGAAGTATTTAAGTGGTCGTGTAAAAATTTCACGACGATTAGGAAGCTCGTTATGAAAATATTAACATTTTGTTGAGAACAATTTTTCAAACAAATAAAAAAAATATTTATCAATAAACTTCGTTTTGCTTCCGTTGCTTTCAATATAGTGTAGATATTAAAAAATTGAGAGGTCAAAACAAAAAACTTATCGCAAAGTTATATCAGTTTCCATAAGACCACATTTAATTTAATTTAATTTGTTAATGTTAATTGTTCGATAACGAGCTTCCTAATCGTCGTGAATTTTTTACACGACCTCTTGAATAATTCATCCAAAAACATACCAAATTTTCACAGTTTTCTCATCATTTGCGATTTGGGACTCAACATCCTTAACAATGGAACATTTGTTATATTAGACGGAATCTGATTTTTAACATATGTGTCATTTCATATCCATTCAACGACGTTTTGACGGTGACCCCTTCGATTTTTTATATTTTTTAATATGTTATTAAGTATCAGTATCAAATTATTAAGTATCAAAAAGAAGTATCCATGCCAATTTTTAGCTCTCCATCTTAAACTATACTGAAGTTATTGATTTTTCAAGAATACTTAAAATAATCATAACTTCTACATTAACCAAGATATTGTAATTTGTCAAGAGGTCATCTTTTTTTGTTTTTCAATGTACTTGGAAATATGTGAGGCAAGTTAGATTATTTATTTTAAAATCATTGAAATAAACTATTGTAGTCATAGAAGGAAAAAATATCAGAATTACGAGAAAAAAAAATGGAAATTTTTTTTTTTCGATAAGAAGTTATTTGAATCCCTCTTCGGTAAAATCTCAAAAAATTAATTTTTTTTACATAGAATTTTATAAGTTTTTTAGAAAAAAATCGAAGGGGTCCTATTAGAAGAAAATCCAATTTTTTAACTTAAAACAGTTAAAAACACATTCAAAATTTGTTTTCCTTAATTTTTAATATTTTTTTCAAAAAGTACCTCGAAAAACAAAAAAAAATGACCTCTTGACAAATTACAATATCTTGGTCAATGTAGAATTTATGGTTATTTTAAGTATATTCTTGAAAAACAATAACTTCAGTATGGTTTCAGATAGAGAGCTAAAAATTGGCATGGGTACTTTTTTTTGCATGTATAATAACATATTAAAAAATAAAAAAAATCGAAGGGGTCACCGTCAAAACGTCGTTGAATTGATATGGAATGACACATATATATCTGAAATTTTAATTCAAAAACTCCAGCAAATAATGGTTTGGATTGTGTTTAATGATTTTTAGCTCAATTGTTAGAAAATTTCGGACAGTTTTTCTGGTATAATTTCCTGACATTTCTGGATGTTTTCAAGGTGACAACATGAAGAATTAACTTTGATTTCAAAGCTCTCTTCATAAAGAAGCAGAATTTCAGGAAATTTGGTTCAGCAAAGATGGTATTTAAAAAATCAGTCATAATAATTTTTCCGGCAAAAACAGAATTTCCAGAACAGAAATTGGCTCGAATCGTTGTCGACGGATCCGGAAAGCAAACGCGTGGAATACGGAATGAGCTGAAAGCCTCCAAGAGGCTTGATTGAGGGTCTCATTACGGAAATGGTGACGCACGAGGTGTGTTATTGCAAAAGTTGCCAAAGAGATGGTATATAAGACGAGCTTCCAATGCCCAAGAATTCTCACTAACGTGAAAAGGATCAAACAGCTAAAATGCTCTACTGGCTCATTCCGTATCTGGGTACTTTTTTCAAAAATTCTCCTACACTGTTATTACAGAGTATAAACGAAAATTAATTTCTACAATCGCATGTCGAAATATAGATAATGATTTAGTGATTACATTTCTCTAATTAGCGATGATTTATTTCTGATTAATTTAAGACTTAATTAATGATTGTTTTTTTCAATTTTAAACAGTTGTCTACAATGCCAGTGACAGTGGAGAATGGAAGTACGGACCGGAGCACGTATTCAAGGTCGAAGTGAGAATCAACGCGACGATGGAGAACAACGATGAGATGCATTCAAATGTCAACGCGCAAATCTCATGCAGGCCAATGAATTCAAGCCTCGTCCAGTGTCGCGTTGAAACCGCGGCAATCGACAATTTCAAAATATCATCAAACGCCTCCGATCAAACGAGAACGAATAGTTACATCAATTTCGAAATTGACAATATCGCGTTTCAGATTGAATTCGGCGATGTTGGCGTGTCGAAAATTTTGCACCTGAATACCAGAGGAAGTTATCAGCAAAATATTATACGTGCGATCGTCGATAATCTCAACGTGGGGATCGATCTGTGTAATAGGAAATTTGGCAATTACGTATCAGTGGATAAATCTGTAAATGGGATTTGCGACACGAGTTTCGACGTTAGAAAGCTCAGCGATCTGGAGGACAAGAGAACTACTCTGATCGAAGATTACGAATTCAACATTGTTCCTCTGTCGAAAAAACTGGAAAATCAATCTATGGTCATTGTGAAAAATCGATTGATGAAGAATTGTGTGGAGAAAACACCATATTTCTTTGGCAAAGAGGATGAATTATTCGCTTCCAATACAAGTGACGCCGAAAGGGAAATCGATGTTGTGAGTATTATATTTATTATATTTATATGAGGCATTCCACGTCAAGTCAGCCACCCCATTTTTTGAAACCGCCAGAAATCGCATACAAATTTTTAGAAAGTAGTTCTAACTATCAAGAAAATTTGTGATTTTTTTCAGATTTTTAAATTACATTTTTTAGCCGGAGAAAAATACAAAAAATTTGTTTGTCCCATTTTGTAACTCGAAAATTATTCATCGTTCGAAAAAAACGTAAAACAAAATTTAGGATTGTCAACGTGCTTTTCACTGAAATTTTTTACAGACTCCCCGGAAAGCTCTCTATGCCATTTTCGGAGCAAATAATGTTTTGATATTTTTTTTCTCAGAATTCACAGCTTCGATTGGTCTGCAGTTTTAACAGTTTTTTACTTGATATATTCACAGACTATTAAAAAAATTGGCGTAGTGGAGAATCCATTATTTCAAATGCATTTTCATTGATACAATCTATCATTGTAGAGTGATTTAACGAAATAGTGTAGATCTTGATATTTTATCATTATTAATCGTAGACAGGGAAAAATAATAAAATAATCTCGTTTTGATACCGCGAAGACGATTCCAGGAACAAAGCAGTATCATTGCTTCATTTCCAAAAATCATGCCCAAATCGAACTAAAAAAGTACTCATTGGCTATAGAAACGTCGATGTATCCAAAGAGGGTAAATTAATTTTTTTTTGCAATCGAGAAACGTGAGTAGCCTTTGATTTTAATTTGAATAGATTTTATCGGTGTACATGGGTCCATTGCTAAAGTTTATTAAAATGTACAAAAAGATATTTTAAAAAATAAAAATGAAAAAAGTTTAAAAAATTGAAAAAGTACAAAAAATAAACAAAAATGCGAGCTTTAGAAAATATCTATAGATAGTCTCAACCCTGTTAATGCACAGAGAAATTTCTGTATTCGTTTGGGATGAAAAACGCATGGGAAGGAATGGATTCTCCACTGAGACAATTTTTTTATAGTCTGTAAATATATCAATTAAAAAACTTTTAAAATTACAGAAAAATCGAAGATGTCAATTCTGAGAAAAAAATATGAAAACATTATTTGCTCCGAAAATGGCATATAGAGCTTTTGGAGGAGTTCGTAAAAAATGTCAGTGAAAAGTACGTTGAAAATCCTAAATTTCATGTTGTACTTTTTTTCGTACGATGAATAATTTTCGAGTTACGAAATGGAACAAAAAATTTGTTTGCATTTTTTTCCGGCTTAAATATGTAATATAAAAATCTGAAAAAATCACGAATTTTCTTGACAGTTAGAACTATTTTATAAAAATTTGTATACGATTTTTGGTGATTTCAAAAATGGAGTGGCCGACTTGACGTGGAATGGCTCATATATTCGTTATTATTTGTTCAATTTATTAGATTAAATTATTACATTAAATTCATTTCCTTTGAGTTGCAATAAAAACCTGCTGAATCTGAATTAAAATGTTATATATTTCTTTTCCTCAAAGATTATGGCACTTTTTTTATATTTATATTTTTAGAAATTTATATTTAAATTCAATTTTCATTTCTAGAAATCCTCACGAAGCAAAATGTACTTGGGACCACACAGTTTCAGCAGTTACACCGAGAACACGGCAACGGTAGTAACTACGATTCCAACGCCAATTGAGAGCGATGGAAAATCGATTTGGAGACACAAAATAAGCGAATCGATACGACTCAGTCTCGAGTTGATCCGTCCAGCCAGAAGGGAACTTTGAGAGATCTACGTGTAAAAAATCCATAATTCATAGTCAACAAAAATTTGCAATGATGCAAAAGCAAGGAAATTAAAATAATGGCTACGTTTAATTTCTTGATTTAATTTATAATAGAGCTAAAAAATATCCGGATGCTGATATCTTAAGAATCGGCTTTAACCGAAAAAGACTTTTTAAACTTAAAAGGCTTCACGATTTTTCTCTACAGAACAGTGCGAAGAATTTTACCTTTAGATACAACATTATTGGCGTCAATGATCTACGATCGATTTAAATACAAATAAATTAAATATTTTTTCACGATTTTTTAAATCCTCTAAGTTTTTTCGCCGGCAAATCTTGTAAAGGCGAGCCCAAAGTAACGAACAATGTTAAGGGCTAATCGCATTTTTTCAGAAATTTTATTCGACTTCCTACGTTAAGTCCTCAGGAACGACATTCATTTTCTTTGACATTGAATCTTTGTTCGGCTTCAGTTGATCTCCTATTTTTTTTTTTTTAATTATGGCCAATCATACCATACATTACATCATGAGTTATGGCAACTTGAGGAGCTCTAAGCCGTCACAGTAATCAAAATTAGAAACATGGTAACTATAAAAACAAAAATTATGACTGCAAATTAAAAAAAAAAATGATAATTACAATTATACAAGGCAGAGATTCTAATTACTAAAACTACTAATCAAAACTGTGAACATAGTAACTAAATCAAATAAAATAAATCAAATATAAATCAAACGTAAATCAACACTAGAAAAATGGTAACTCCAATTATACAATGCAGAGATTCTAATTACTAAAACTACTAATTAAAACCATAAACATGGTAACTAAATCAAATGAAATGAATCAAACATATCAATTATCAACCCAAATAATCAAATAAATAAATCAAACATAAATGAAAACTAGAAACATGGTAACTATAAAAACAAAAATTATGACTGTAAATTTAAAAAAAAAATGATAATTCCAATCATACAATGCAGAGATTCTAATGATTAAAACTACTAATATTTCTGCTTTTAGACCAATCGCCAAAAACTGAGGTAGATTTTAAAGTAAGAGAAATGAAACGTCGAAAGTGACGACCGTACTAAATTTGCCACATCAGAGCTCAAGTGTGGAATGTAGAATAAGTCAAAAGCTTCCAACAGGTTTGATTAACAGTCTCATTATGCAAATTCTGACGCACGCTCGTTATTGAAAAAGCTGCATCAAGTTCGTATATAAGACGAGCTTTCAATGCTGGAGAATTGTCACTAACGTGAAAAGATCATACAGCTAAAAATGCTCGACTGGCTCATTCCGTGTCTGGGTAATTTAAAAAAAAATGCTCCTATCCTGTTATCGCAGAGTACAATCGAAAATTAATTTCCCGAAAAGCATGTTGAACTTTCAATAATGATTGAGTGATTTTTTTTATTCAATTACCGATTATTTATTTCTGATTTATTTATGACTTGTTTAACGATTTTTTTTTGTTGCAATTCAATTTTCTACAGTCGTCTACAATATCAGTGACAGTGAAGAATGGAAATACGGACCGGAGCACGTGTTCAAGGTCGAAGTGAGAGTCAATGCGACGATGGAGAACAACGATGAGTTGCATTCACATGTCAATGCACAAATTTCATGCAGACCATTGAATTCAAATTTCATTCAGTGTCGCGTTGAAATCGCATCGATCAACAACTTCAAAATATCACCAAACGCTTCAGATCAAACGAGAACGAATAATTGCATGAATTTCGAAATTGACAATATCGCATTTCAGATTGAATTCGACGATGTTGGAGTGTCGAAAATTTCGTACTTGAACTTCAGATCGAGCTATCATAGAAACATCATTCGTGCGATCGTCGATAATCTCAACGTGGGGATCGATCTGCGTGATCGGAAATTTGGCAATTACGTATCAGTGGATAAATCTGTAAATGGGATTTGCGACACGAGCTTCGACGTTAGAAAGCTCAACGAGCTGGAGGACAAGAAAACTACTCTGATCGAGGGATACGAATTCGACGTTGTTCCTCTTTCGACCAGAATTGAATAACAATCTATCGTCATTGTGAAAAATCGATTGATGAACAATTGCGTGGAAAAGACACCATATTTCTTCAACAAAGAGAATGAGATATTCGCTCTGGATAAAAAAGGGCTCAAAAGGGAAATCGATGTCGTAAGTATCGGTTGTTATATTTATTGTATTCATTATATTTAATGAATTTATTACAATTAATTAATTTTTCTCGATTTGCAATCAAGTCTCTCCCGAGCCAAATCAAAAGTTTCATATTTTTTCCCCTCAAAGATCATCACAGTTTCTGCTGCTTTACATTTTATATTTCTAGAAAACTTCTCGGAGCAAAATGTACTTGGGACGAAATAGTTTCAGCAGTTACACCAAGAACACGGCAGTTATTGTAACAACGCTTGAAACACCGCTTGTCGATGATGAAAAATCGACGTAGAAACAGGAAATAAGTGAATCAATTCGCTTCAGTCTCGAATCGATCCGTCCAGCCCGAAGAGAACTTCCAGAATTCTACGCATAAAAAATGCATTATTCTTAATCAAATAGTGGTAAAAAAAAAGAAAATACAAATTCAGGAAAGTTACATTCAGATACATTCAGATATATTCAGATATGAACTTTTTTCCGAGACAATACTGATGATATTTGATTTCTTGGCATTAACTATAATAAAATTTTAAAATAGTGTATTTTCAGTAGATTCAAATATTATTCTTTTTTACTAGGAAAACACTCTTGAAGCCTTTCAACCTTGAAAATTTAAATGCACAACGCCTCCAGAATAAAAAAAATTAAACGACCCTTAACGTTGATTTAAAAATTATTTTTTTTTCTTCGATTGACTCATTTTTTTTCATATTTGTATCAACCATTGCGAAAGAAATTCTGGCCAATCATATAATACATTATGATAAATCGAGGAGTCTCAAGATTAATCAAATTAATCAAATCAATTTAATCAAAAATTATAATTACTAATAAAAAAAGTGCCAGTTGCAAGTACAAAGTGCAGAGGTTCGTCAAAAAACTACTCTGCGCATAGTGAATCATTTTTTTCGAGTGTACGATTGTCATTCACTTATAATTCTGACGTTGGATCAATTACTATAAACTGAGGTAATTTGAAGTAACAAAAAAAAGAAACGCGAAGGGGGAGGATCGTGGTAAATTTGCCACATCGGAAGTTCACGTGTGGAATGCCAAACGAGCTAAAAGCTTTCAAGAAGCTCGATTGAGACGCTCATTATGGAAATTGTGACGCACGCTCGTTGTTATTGAAAAAGCTGCAACAAGATCGTATATAAGACGAGCTGTCAATGCCAGAGAAGTCACACTACCGTGCAAAATATCAAAGAGCTAAAATGCTCTACTGGCTCATTCCGTATCTGGGTAATTTTTTCAAAAAAATCTTCTACCCTGTTATAAGAAAGTACAAACAAAAATTAATTTCTCGAAAAGCATGTCGAAGTATAAACAATGATCGGGTGATAATTTTAATTAAATTACCGATTAGTGATTTCTGATTTATTTGGAGATCCTTTTTTGACACAATTGAATTTTAAACAGTCATCTACAATTCCAGTGACAGTGAAGAGTGGAAATTATTTTCAAAAAATTCACCCCCACTATTATCACGAATTATCTTCTTCCTAATCTAATCGATACCGATTTATCGATTTCTGTGACAAAGTTTTAATGATTTTTTTTAAATTTTATTTTCTTTCAGTGGCGTACAATGCCAGCGACTCTTTGGATTGGAAATACGGACCGGAACATGTATTCAAAGTTAAAGTTACATCAAACGTGACGTCGGCGGAGAAGAAGGGAGGAATGCCTTCGGACATCAGCATGGAGATTTTGTGCAGACCGAAAAATTCGAGTCTCCTGCAGTGTCAAATTAAATCACCGATGGTTGACAATCACGACATGTCGTCGAACAATCCTCAACCATTGAGATCCGTGAATTCCGAAAATTCGGATATTAGCAATGCCATATTTCGCATTAGCTTCAACGAGCTCGGCGTCACGAAGATTGAGCATTTTTTCACCAGAGGATATTGCCTCCTGAGCATGATCGAAGCTTTGGTCGATAATTTCAACGTTGGAATTGATCTGCGTGAAAAGAAGTTCGGCAATTACTTGTCCGTGGATAAATCAATTAATGGTATTTGCGACACGAATTTCGAGGTGAGAAAATTCTCCGAGCGAGATGAGAAGAAATCCACGAACATCCCTGAATACGAATTCGACTCCGTTGCGCTGTGGAAAATAATGAGAAAGGAACCGATCGTCATTGTTAAGCGAAGAATGATGGATAATTGCTCGAAAAAAACGCCGTATATATTCGGTCAGATGGAAGAGGACCTGAGCTATGGGAGACACAATTATGAAATGAATTATCATGTCGTGAGTATTGATTTGTTATTTTTTATTCAATATATACTTCACTCGACGAAGGTTTATTTCACAATTCAAGCAAATAATTGTGCCCAATATTACCTTCAAAAAACTTGCGATTACTTTTATCTCAAAAGAACAATATACATATTTTCAGACGTCTTCGCAAAGCAAAATATACTTGGGACGGAACAGCTTCAGCAGTTACACCGAAAATACGGGAATTATAGAGATCAAGAATACGACCGACGGCATTGAAGAATTATCGAAGGTGGAGACCGGTGAATCGATTCGCATCAGTCTTGAGATGATTCGTCCAGCGAGAAAAGAGCTATAAGTAGTTTAAGATATTTTACGATTCGTAGTTTTATATATGTAGGAAGAAAAAAGGTTTTTTTTTTAAAAAGAAGATGAAGTGGAATTCGAAGTGAGACATGAAATAGACGAAATTAAAATATAGCCTATTTTTAATAACCTGAGGGATGAAAATTAGCCTGAAAAATGTATACTTTTATTTGACACGACACTCAAGATTCAACGTCCAGTTGGAGACTGAAAAATCGGAATTTTCGGGAAACTTTTGGGGGGTAGTATGGGAAAACAAACTTTTAAAGGGGCAACTATTACTTTTAACAAACTTTAACTTTTACCACGGCAACTATTTTAACAACGCTTGAAACGCCGCGGTGATGAAAAATCGACCCACAAACAGGAAATAGGCGAATCAATTCGCTTCAGTCTTGAATCGATCCGTCCCGCCCGAAGAGAACTTCCAGAATTCTACCTGTAAAAAACGCATTATTCATAGTGGTAAGGTAAAAAAAAAAGAAAATACAAATGCAAAAAAGTTACGATACTGATGATATTTAATTTCTTGGCATTAACTGTAATAAAGCTTAAAAATATGTGTATTTTAAGTAGTTTCAAATATTATTCTTGTTTAATAGGAAAAGACTCTTTACGCCTTTCAATCTTGAAAATTTGAATGCACAACAATGCACAATCTTGCCGGCTATTTCCTCAAAAATTTTAACCAGGGTCTATCCCCCAAGCCTCCAGAATTAAAAAAATTAGTGGTCTCTTACCTGCAATTTAAATTTATTTTTTTGTCTTCAATTTACTCAATTTTTTCATACTTGTATCAACTATTATGAGAGAAATTGTGACCAATCATATCATATATTATGATAAATCGAGGAGTTTCAAGATTTTGCAGTAATAAAAATTGGAAATATAATAACAACGAAAGCAAAAATTATAATTACTAATAAAAAAGTGCCAATTCCAACTACAAAGTGCAGAGATTCATCGAAAACTACTCTGCGCATAGTGAATGACTTTTTCGAGTGTACGATTGTTATTCACTTATGTTTCTGACGTTGGATCAATTACCATAAACTGAGGTAATTTGAAGTAAAAAAAAAAGAAACGCGGAGAGGGAGGATCGTGGTAAATTTGCCACATCGGAAGCTCACGTGCGGAATGCCAAACGAGCTAAAAGCTTCCAAGACGCTTGATTGAGACGCTCATTATGGAAATTGTGACGCACGCTCGTTGTTATTGAAAAAGCTGCAACAAGATCGTATATAAGACGAGCTTTCAATGCAGGAGAAGTCACACTACCGTGCAAAGGATCAAGGAGCTAAAATGCTCTACTGGCTCATTCCGTATCTGGGTAATTTTTTCAAAAAATTCTTCTACCCAGTTATAAGAAAGTACAAACAAAAATTAATTTCTCAAAAAGCATGTCGAAGTATAAATAATGATTTAGGGATCATTTTAATTCAATTACCGATTATTTATTTCTGATTTATTTGAAGATTCTTTTTTTGACACAATTGAATTTTAAACAGTCATCTACAATTCCAGTGACAGTGAAGAGTGGAAATTATTTTCAAAAAATTCACCCCCACTATTATCACGAATTATCTTCTTCCTAATCTAATCGACACCGATTTATCGATTTCTGTGACAAAGTTTTAATAATTTTTTTTCAATTTCATTTTCTTTCAGTGGCGTACAATGCCAGCGACTCTTTGGATTGGAAATACGGACCGGAACATGTATTCAAAGTTAAAGTTACATCAAACTTGACGTCGGCGGAGAACAAGGAAGAAATGCATTCGGACGTCAGCATGGAGATTTTCTGCAGACCGAGAAATTTGAGTCTCCTACAGTGTCAAATTAAATCACCGATGATCGACAATCACGACATATCGTCGAAAAATCCTGAATCATTGAGATCCGTCGAACATTGGGACATTGGTAATCTCATATTTCACATCAGCTTCAACGATGTCGGCGCCACGAAGATCACGCATTTTTACACGAGAGGATATTTTCGTCTGAGTTTGATTGAAGCTTTGGTCGATCATTTCAACGTTGGAATTGATCTGCGTGGAAAGAAGCTCGGCAATTACTTGTCTGTCGATAAATCGATTATTGGTATTTGCGACACGAATTTCGAGGTGAGAAAATTCTCCAAGCAAGATCAGAAGGAATCCACGCATATCCCTGAATACGAATTCGACGTCGTTGCGCTGTCGAAAATAATGAGAAAGGATCCAATCGTCATTGTGAAGCGAAGAATGATGGATAATTGCTCGAAAAAAACGCCGTATATGTTCGGTCAGACCGAAGAGGATCTGAACTATGGGAAACACGATTATGAAATGAATTATCATGTCGTGAGTATTGATTTTTTATTTTATATTCAAAATATACTTCACTTATAATTACTTAACTTCACTTAATATTACCTTAAAAAATCTGGCAATTGTTTTTATCTTAGAAAAATATACATATTTTCAGACATCTTCGCAGAGCACAATGTACTTGGGACGGAATAGCTTCAGCAGCTACACTGAAAATATAGGAACTATAGAGATCAAGAATATCAACGACGGTGTTGAAAAATTAACAAAAGTGAAGACCGGTGAATCGATTCGCATCCGTCTTGAGATGATTCGTCCAGCGAGAAAAGAGCTTTAAATAGCTAACGCTTTAAATTAGAGCTTTAAATTAACTGAACGATCGTATCATCAGCATATATATATATATATGAGATATTCCAACCCAAGTGTGTAAACCCGTGACCCTGACCCTCTCGGATTTATTTGATTTTTTTTCATATGATCGCATTGAGTCTAAAATACACCCTCCTAATTTTTTCAGATTTTTCCAAACATCCTTTATTTCGATTTTTTTTTTGAAAAAAAAACGCCATTTTTTTTAAATCTAAAAAAATTCTGATAAAACCGTGTCGATATATAAAAAATTTCAAGATATCACCCGTACTGGGCAGATTTTTTTTTCTGTTTTACGTATTGCATATCGAAAAAAAAAATTTCTTTTCAAAGAATGCTATTTTTTTAAATCTAAAAAAATTCTGAAAAAACCGTGATAATATATTAAAAAATTCAAGTTAGCGCCCGTAGTGGGAAGATTTTTTTTTTTGGTACTCAAATTGAGTATCTGCTCAAGGTGAGCTATTTGAGAATTTTTTGGAATTTTGAGAACGTTAATAGCTTGTAAAACACAGGAAAAAAAATCTGCCCACTACGGGTGATAGCTTGAAATTTTTATTACATTATCGTGGTTTTTTCTGAATTTTTTCAGATTTTTAAAAAATGGCGTTTTTTAAAAATAAGGGATGTTTGGAAAAATCTAAAAAAATTATGAGGGTGTATTTTAGACTCAATGCGATCAAATGAAAAAAAAATCAAATAAATTCGAGAGGGTCAGGGTCACGGGTTCACACACTTGGGCTGGAATACCTCATACACTGAAAAAAAAAAAAAAAATATATATATATATATAGCAAATTTTTAGCGGGGTAGATTTAACACGTAAAAGGTCGAGGCAACCTCCTTCACGAATTCTTCGTAAGCGTCGGCATCAACATTGCTAGCTAGTTGATACAGAAGGCACCAATCACCGAAGCGGAGGTTCTTGATGAGCAGTACCATCTCTTCTTCAGGAAAGGAGCAGTACCACGCGCAACACAGCTAAAGTCAAGATTTGCTAATGCTGTGGCTGTAAAAAAGACGCAATCTATGCATTGTATTATCCCTGATGCCGAGAATCATGGTTCTGCTATTGTAAGAAATGTTTCTCTGTCAACAGTGACAAGAAGAGTACAAATAATAAAGATTTGTTCCTTATCATATCGCTTTTGTATAATAATTTTAATTTCTTACCCACTTCACACTTTGAACATATATATTCACTACATAATCGCTGAATATAATGCTATGTACAGAAATTTTCAAACTTGATTCGATAGTTCGTATATCGACCGTGACGGCAGCACAATATTTATCGGCAATTCATCACAAAAGTTTCAACTTTATTTTGCTATGGTTTATTTTTGAATATTCCCAAAATCAAAACATACCTTTCCCATGTAAAAAAGTCTCAGCTTTTCGAAAAAAATATTAAAAGGGATACATTGGTCGAAAAAACGTATTTTACTTTTTGACCTCATTTTTCGGGGTTTTCCTGATACTCGAGGAAATTGAAAATATTTTTTTCAGAAAGCTGAGCTTTTTTTACACAAAAACCAATATTTAATATATTTTTAGAAATTTTACAAATTTTACAATATCTAAAGTCAATAATTGCAAATCTTGCAATTTTCGATCTACTGTATCTTCAAAAGGGTTGGACGAAAAAAATTGAAAAAAATCATGGAAGCTCTCTTTGTTATGTACTTTCCAATAAAAATTGTTGTTATCCAGAATTCGGACTCCTCGGCACAACTTTAGTCAAGAATTGGTGGAATGACCCATATATATTCTATATAGCAGCATCAATTACATATGTAATTAAATTACATATTTAATTACATGTTATTTTGAGCCATGTAATTGAATTCGATCCAATTACTAATTACTTCGGTCATCGACGATGGTTTAAACAAATAATTATTCAACAATTGTTCAGTAAGTTCTTTTTTTCCTAAACAAATCGAATGCGTTACTTTTTCGGAACGCACATGATTTTTTTCATAATTTTCTCTCTATTTTGAAATATTATAAAAAACAGTCTGAAATACAAACAAAAAATTGCCAATTTTGTAAATGTTTTTGCATTCAGGTTTATCATCAGCTTTGAAAAGTTTTAAAGACACTGGGCCAAAAAATACATATATACAGCCATTTTTTAAATTTAAAAGCGGGAATTTCAAAAGAGAGGGTATATTCTGAAAAATCCATATGCGTTCAGAAAAATTAACGCATACGATTTGTTTAAAAAAAAAAAGCATTTACCAAAAAATCGTTGAATAGTTATTTGGTTAAACAATTTATGAAGAACTTTTGGGTAATATTATAATTGATAATTGTCGTTTATGACATGACAAATGTCGCTAATTTTTTCAGATTGTTATTGTATCACGAAATCGGAGATGGGCAAAATTGTAATTACCCATTATCGAATTACAATGCTCAAAGTAATCGGTAATTAAATTACATTTAATTGCCCATTACTTCTAGCATTTTAATTAAACTGAATTTAATTACCCATTACTTTGAGCATTTTAATTAAATTCAATTTAATTACCCATTACTTTGATCATTTCAATTAAATTTAATTTAATTACCCATTACTTTGATCATTTCAATTCAATTTAATTTAATTACCCATTACTTCAAACATTTCAATTAAATTAAATTTAATTGAAATGCTCAAAGTAATGGGTAATTAAATTTAATTTGATTGAAATGCTCAAAGTAATAGGTAATTAAATTAAATTTAATCGGAATGCTCGAAGTAATGGGTAATTAAATTAAATTTAATTGAAATGCTCAAAGTAATTAAATAAAAATGCTCGAACTAATTGAATTAAAATGCTCAAAGTAATTAAATTCAATTTCATAAAAATGCTCCAAGTAATGGTTGATTAAATTAAATTAAATTAAAATGCTCGATCTAATGGGTAATTAAAATGAAATTTAATTAAAAATCTTTGAAGGGATGGGTAATTCAATTTCATTTGATTACAAGTTTGCTCATCTCTGTAATCGATATAAGCAAATGAAAAAAATCGTGAAAATTGAAAATTCGCATTTTGCTTTTTTTTGTTTCTGATGCATTTAATATTAATTGAAATGTTCAAAGTAATGGGTAATTAAATTAAATTTAATTGAAATGCTCGAAGTAATGAGTAATTAAATTTAATTTAATTAAAATGCTCAAAGTAATGGGTAATTAAATTAAATTTAATTGAAATGCTTAAAGTAATGGGTAATTAAATTAAATTTAATTGAAATGCTTGAAGTAATGAGTAATTAAACATGTAATTACATTACAAATGTATTCGCTGCTGCCCAACACTGCACAAAATACGGAAATTTCAATCAGATAAAATTTCATCCTCAACAAAGATTCATTATTTCTATGAGAAATAAGTCAAGCACAGAAATGATAAGACGTTTCACGATTTAAAAAAAAATCTTCGGATCGACGAAGGGACGTTGAGAATAAAATGGTGTTTGAAGCTACACTACGATCTCGATTAATGCAGCTTTGATATATGCAAGCGTCCCCACTATGCCCTACCTTTTTTTCTTGATTAATCGATTTATTTATCTTTACCTCTAACCGTTTTAGAGTATTTTGCGAATTATCATTGTTAGAATAAAATGCTTTTTGATTTTTTTGTTTCAGACTTGCCAATCCTGAGATGAACTGTCGGACATGGGACAAGACATTTTCGACTTTGGTGCCCTCTATAAATTATTCAAAGAATGAAAATAAAAATAAATTTTTGTTTTGTAATTTCAAAGGATAAAACAATGTTGTAATAACAGTTTCATAGCCTCATCTCATAAAGGAACTGAGAAAAAAAATCTTAAAAACTGGCTGAAACATTTTTTGGCCTTCTAAAGTAGACTAGTACTTTAATCAATTTTGGCTGCTATATTGAATTATAATGCATACTAACAAATGATTTTGACGACGACATCGTGAATTAACGGAGGGACAAAATTTCTGAATTTATTCCATCAACTAAAATTACAACGACGAATAACGATCATAACTTTTCAAAAGAAGATACAGGATTATTGTTCCAAAAGTAAGGCATTATTGAGGCATTTTGGAAGTATGATCATTGTCGACATTATCAGTATCATTATTTTTTTTCACCGTAATAAAACCATCGACGAAAGGTAATTTCACGCTGATGGGATTTACGATCGGAGGGGTTGGTTTGTCAATCGGTTCTATCGAGTTCAGAGTCAGGGTTGTCCGAACGTGAAGCATCGTCGTGTTTCCGCCAGGTTTTTCCATATTTTTCATTGCGATGTCCTCTGTTGTGTAGGATGTGAAGGCTCGATCTCTGACGATTATTCGACTTATCGATGATTTCTGAAAAAAATAAAACCCATCATAAATTTGTCAAGGGATAAATTTGTCAAGATTACACGGAAAAAATGACTTAGTTGGTCTAACCAAACATTGAGTGCTCCGAGCGCTAGAAGAGAAATTGGTTGCATCAACTAGATAGTTGATTGGATCGAGTAGATTCCCAGTGGACACAGTAATGTTGCAGCAATGTAACGGCAATGTTACCGTTTGTAACATGTAACATTACATGGACGTTACATGTAAGTTACATGTAAGTTACAATTTCCTACTCAGCAATGTAACATTGTTACATAACAGTTATGTAACGTTATGTAACAGTTACGTAACAGTTATGTAACAGTTACGTAACAGTTATGTAACAGTTATGTAACAGTTATGTAACAGTTACGTAACAGTTATGTAACAGTTATGTAACAGTTATGTAACAGTTATGTAACAGTTATGTTACAGTTATGTAACAGTTACGTAACAGTTATGTAATTGTGTTACGTTACTGTAAATAGAATTAATTGTTGTTAAGCATGTTATAAAAAATATATAGCTCTCGCAAAATAATTTAATATGCATAGTTTACCGGCCCGAAAGAGATTCATAGAAAAAAAAAATCTGCACGAATTGTCCGATCTAACTTTTCTCAGAGACTGGGAATCGAACCCTCGACCCTACCTACCATCCTACCTATCTACCTAATACGCTACCGATTACGCTACCGACTACTTATGAATTCTCTCTACTTGTATAATATATGAATGCTGGAGTGCCGAACAAATAATAGTAGTATAATAATGGTAGTAAAATAATAATAATAATAATAATAATAATAATAATAATAATAATGCTAATAATAATAGTATATGCATTTGAATGAGCAATAAACCATGAAAGTTCGTTTTTTTATTTGCGAATTCCAATCCCCTGACCCCTCATAAGTTATGTAAACTTTATTCCAGAATACCTGAACCCTCATAACTTACGTTACCCTTCATAACTTAATTTCAGAGCTTCTAACCTCTCATAAATTATGTAAGCCCTCAAAAAATGTTTGAAAGAGCTGTGACCTCTCATAAGTTAAGTGACCTCTCATAACTTAATTTGGGGGCCTCTGACCCCTAGTGTCATGTGAACTCTCAAAACTGTATTCCAAAATACCTGACCCCTCATAACTTACGTCATCCCTCATAACTTAATTTCGCGACCCCTGACCCCTCGTAGTAAAAATGTTTACAGTGTGTAACTTCTATGGTATATTGCCGCAATAGAACATATGTTACATTACTGTAATGTAACAAGGTTATATAGCAGTTATGTAACCTACATGTAACAAATGTTACATAACATGTTACTTGCACGTTATATAACAGCAACGTTACATAGGAATAACATTGTAACATTACATGTAACTTCCATGTTATATTGCCGCAATATAACATTTGCTACGTTACTGTAATGTAACAAATTTATATTGCCGCAATATAACATATGTTACATTACTGTAATGTAACAAAGTTATATTGCAGTTATGTAACCTACATGTAACAAATGTTACATAACATTGTTACTTGCATGTTATATAACAGCAACGTTACATAGGGATAACATTGTAACATTACATGTAACTTCCATGTTACATTGCGGCAACATAACGTGTTCACTGGGTTATTGGTTACCACAGCGAAGTCAACTAAATAATTAGTTGATCCACCAATTTTTTTTCTAGCGCTCAGAGCAGTACTTAGTTGATTGGTTACCACAACTAGATGCTGGTTGGTTACCACAACTAGATTATGGTTGGTTACCACAACTAGATGATGGCTGGTTACCACAACTAGATGATGGTTGGTTACCATAACTAGATGATGGTTGGCTATCACAACTAGATGATGGTTGGTTACCACAACTAGATGATGGTTGGTTACCACGACTAGATGATAGTTGGTTCCCACAACTAGATGATGGTTGGTTACCACAACTAGATGATGGCTGGTTACCACAACTAGATGATGGCTGGTTACCAAACTAGATGATGGTTAGTTACCACAACTAGATGATGGTTGGTTACGACAACTAGATTATGATTGGTTATCACGACTACTAGATGATAGTTGGTTACCGCAACTAGATGCTGGTTGGCTACCACAACTAGATGATGGTTGGTTACGACAACTAAATCGGCGAAGTGTTTGGTTGAACCAACTAAGTCGTTTTTTCCGTGTTCGTTGGTTTTATGTGTCAAAGGCTATGCTCACAATGTCATAATGAATCGAAGTCATCATCGGATGATAAAAGAAAGCGTCGAATATGAGTAAACCGGGAAAGGGATAGCAAGTCTCCAGATTTCTCGTTCTCTTGATGCTCAGCATTTCTTGGGTGTTTTTCGAATTTTCATAGCGCGTTTCGTTGCCATTTTCGTCGCCTGGAATCTCGATGACCTTTGCATTGTCCGCCGATTCGTCCTTGATCCTTGAACGTACGATCTTGACCAGTGACTGGCATTTGCCGTAAATCGATTCCTCGACAAGAGGATAAGTTCCCTCGGCTTTGCCGGTGATATCGACGCCGGGAAACAAGTGTCCTGCCATTATACGATAAAAGCTCAATTGTTTGAGCGACTTTTCCGAGCTCACGGTCAGTCTTTCGACGCTCGAAGCCCGATATTTGATCTCGAAACGACCGATGTACGAATTATCCGCCTGAAGATGCTCCCTCGTGCACAGATCGATGCTCTTATCGCACGGTGATCTATGATAGATCGTTTGATACTGGGGATCGTTCAATTGGCAGGACACTATGTCGATCGTGCGACCCCGACATCTGAGCTTGATCGTGAATATCGATTCCTTAACGTCGTCCATTATGCTCGTTGTTACATTGTAAACCGACTCGTGATCGCTGTAAAATGCGCCGATCTTTTCTGCAAGCGATGATGTCCTTGCAGGATACAGCGACAATAATGCGCCTGAAATTTATAATTCAATTCGAAGTAGAGTCAGTAGAGTCCTTGGAATATTCGAAAGGAGCTTCTCTCTCTTCATTACAATTATTTATGGAAAGATCTTTTGTTGTAAATCAGCATTCCTTTTTCTTAATATTGCAATTTCTTGATATCTTCTTTTTTTTCTTCATCGTTCGTTTCGAAAGCTTTACCAAAAGTTTTTTGGGTACTATTATGATGAATGTGTACCTTAATTTTTTTTGCATATAAAAAAAAAGAACGATGGAATTAAAGAATTAAGCTATGTGCATTTCTAATAATATTGCATTTTTCGCTATGTTAGGATAAATGTGTTCTTCAATTATGTTTGTCAAAAAAAAAAACGATGAAATTCAAGAAGCTTTGTGCAAATTTCAAGTAGGGACAATTTTTTCATTTTTTTTTTTTTATTTCGTGAAGTATGACTTTCTGTATTGATGCTACAAATATAAATTTACAGAATTAGGAATGACCGAGCATTTCCAAGCTTTTTTAGGAAATTAAAATTTCTTTTTGATTGAAACTCTCAAGCACACACATACATATAAATATTTTGTATAAACTGAGGTAAAAGTTCGGTTCTTGTTCGATGATGCATAAATGTAACGATTATGTTAAGGATTTTGCAGTTTACTCACCGAGAAATACAGCGAAGACAGTATGATCGTTCATGACTACGTGATGGCCTGGACTGGTTTAAATCTACAGCACGTCGACATTCATCTCTTATACGACAAATTGAAAGATAAATGGTGGGCTGGTAAACGTAACAAGCGACTTCAATCGGGGACAAAATGCTCGAGCTAAACGCATTCGTGCGTGGATATATGCATATCACGTTTGTGTAGGAAATTCAATCAGAGCAAAGCTCTGTGTGCAGCAAAATTAAACTTGGTCGATCTTATGATTTTTCATTTTCGATAAAAACTTTTTATTTAATTACTTCCTAAATATTTTAAATTATTTCAGCTTTTCAATTCAAAAAATCAATTGTAAACAAAAAATATATTTGTAAGTTATTTGCTTCAAAATCTTCTATATTACACATATATTTTTTACATACTCGATTTATCTATGGAAATTGCGCTCATGACGCCTCTATACATCACTAGAATTAAGTATGTAATTAAAAATAATAGAAAGTACAATAACAATTATCATTGTCATTGAAATACCAATATTAGTCTGTCACTTTAATATAATCATTGCATCACTTACTCTGAATTAATGTCAATAACAAAAATAATACTATTTTTCCCGCCTTTCATTCTTACTATTTCAAATCAACTCGATCAATATGAATGAGAAAGTGCTAGCAGCGTCACCTGTCATTTTCAAAATTGCAACGCTGTGCCATCTGTGTCAAATGTTTGCAAGCTTCGAGCGCGCTTATGCGCAAGCGCAATGCGATTTATAGGTTAACGAATCTGCGACGCATTCGGGTTTTCTGGCGAACGATCCTTCCATTCCATTTGCTGTGTCGCAAGTTTACGTAAGCAGGTAATGCTAAAATCGTGATCTTGTTTTTTTACTCATTGTATCGTGGCATTTAATAATCGAGTGCTAATAATTTTCTCAGATAACGAAAAATGGGTCTGCAAACCGTGTTGTATAACACGCTATTCAAGCGCAGCTCAACCTTTGCGCTTACGATCATGGCTGGAACGTTCTTCTTCGAGCGAACCTACGATATAATCGCCGAAAATATTTTCCAGAGTATTAACAAAGGCGTGAGTATAATTTTGTTTCTTTTTTATTTTCTCAAAGTCAATCTTTCGGCCTGACAGATGCCAAATCCAGCTGACAATAGGCGAGAGTAGCATGTCCCTCTTGTTGCATGAAAACTGACCAAAAGTTTTTCAAATTTTATACACTTCAAATCATAAATTGATTTTCCTTTTTCTTCTGGAATCTCAAAAACACTCGTGGAAACTTTAATGGCCTTCATTTGTAGGAGCCGAGAGACTATAGAGACTAAAATTCAAATTGACATTTGAATTTTACTGTGTTTACGATACTGAATTAGATTCGGCAAACTAATTCATTTTGTATTGTTCTTTACAGAGACTGTGGAAGGATATCAAGCATAAATACGAGAAATAAGAATAGATAATGAATCGTATAAATGATCACTAGCAAGCCATTGTTAACAGCAATTTAATGGTTCGGTTTGCCAATTTGGCTCTGAATGTAAATAAAATATAACACCTTATATAAGCAACATGTTTAATAAACCTGCACTCTAAGCTACAAGAATAATTTACTGGTTGAGATATGAAAACTAAGGAGGAACTCCAATGGTTTACTATACTTAGTAAACCATAATCGGGGAGATGATTTATTCAATTATGATTGGATAAAATGTGAGCATAGATTATGTTATCACTGTAACAGTGAGTTTTTAAAAATATCAATTACAGAAGCGCCATGTAATTAAACAATAAAATTATTCATTGATTGGCCAATTTCAAGTACACAATTCTTTCCAGAATCTTCTAAAATTAACAAAAAAAATTAAACAGAATATAGCAACTTCCATATAAATGGTCGAAGATGGAGAGGGATTTCGGGATTTTTTTCCAACGCAACTACCGGACTAATCGTTTTCAACTTTGCAGGCTATTTTATTGTACATTCGAAGACTTGAAAAACATTTTTTTAAATCGAAAATAAGTATTCATCAGGAGGCTGCAACCAATCGTTGCTGAACGAATTTTTTCCGCGATGTCGAATTGTGGCAGCTGTAGTTTTTTTGTTTTTCATCCGAAACAAAAAAATCACAAACTTTTACATTCTATATGAAAGTACGCTGTCGATAAACCAAGAAAAAGTTTCAAAAGTTGAATACTGTAATAATGACAGCACTCAGATAAAAAAGATAGAATTTCCACCGCACATTTTTAAGCAAAAAATGATTGTTAAATTAATTTTTTTTTCAAAATAGAGGTTTATCGACAAGGGTTTGCAATTTTGTGTCTAAAAATATTTAGTTGAAATGAATCGGACGAATAGTTTTTTTTTATCGCTGCCGCAAATTCCGAAAATGTAGTTTCGAGTAAATCGCGTTTAAAAGTTAATCAAAGTCCGTGGTACCTTAAAAAAATGTTTTTCAAGTCTTCGAATGTACAGTAAAATAGCCTCCAAAGTTGGAAACGATTGGTCCAGTAGTTGCGTTGGAAAAAAATCCCGAAATTCCTCGTCATCTTTGACCATTTATATGGGTTTCCCCCCTTAATATGAATTTTTTTAGATGAGAAATAGAGCACGGTTTATAAATGATTTACATCTCTCGGGGGAAAAAGAGTTGTTTTCTTTTGATGAGGCCAATTTTTCTATTTTCTGAAATTCTACTCTGTGAAAAAGAATGAGTACAATAAATAAACTCACTCCGTGTCAAGTTAATGAAAAGCGATATGATACTGGACCAAAAACTTCAATTCTACTATTAGGAAAAACGTATAAATGTTAGTACAAAAATCGGATGGAAAGCAATTGGATAAAAAATGTTTGAAAGGGAGTAGAGGGATTCAATGACCTTGTCTAGGCACATTTCATCGGAACTTATGCAACCTCTGGTTTATTGGAAAGTACACAATACATGCGCAACAATGCCAAAGATTCTTCGTCGCAACTTTTTTTTTCCTATTCTGCATTGTATAAAAAGTCTTCCATAAATGCACCGGAAAAAATCGGCGTATCCCAGGAAAACGAGAATCATTCGATAATGCTATATTATATTAACGTTCTATACGGATATCTATGCACTTCAATTATTACGATCTATGTCATGCCATATATATATATGGTGGATTAGATACATAAACAGTGGGATGTAGTTAGTGAACGATAGCGGTATTAAAGTACGTATACGATTATGTCTTTTTTTGCCGTTTGCGATTCCAAAAATTATACGTAATTGAAGGTGGTTGAACTATTTTCCAAATGAAACCTGTTTTCTTCAATTCTTGAGGCGATCACAAACCTTCATTGAAAAAAAGGAAGGAAACACTTTTTAAAAAAATTAAAAATCAAATCCGTCTACGTTTGTAACGTTATTTGTAACATTCGATATGAAAATTCTCGAATAATCTGCACGAGAGAAACCCTTCTGGATTGATGTAACGTTGTCAAACGAATGTTCCATAGATTGCGTTTCAAATCATTCCTCGCTTAAAAACTTTAACGGGAAACAGTTAAAATTTATTCCAACAAAGTCAGTTCATTTAGGATATTATTAAACGCAATATAACACGATTTTCGGCTCACCGCATTATGCATTCCGTTATTAGAATATTAAGTTTTTTTTTTCGTCAATAATAAATATCGCCCGAAACCCTGCTTATTTCGACACGGTATTGCTCGTTTGGGTTTGATTTGCGGCAAAGTATCCGTGAACGAACGAGTTACATTTATTCATTAAAGCTATAATATTCTTGTCTAGTAGAACACGAAGTGTCATTCCATCGGTTAACTGTGTCGTTTTGGTTAGCCTGAGAATTTCGCGGATATAACTGAAAAAAAAAATCAATCCAAAATTTTCTCTTCCCGCGTCGACTCAAAGAAAAAAATATACGTCGAATCGGCAAACTTCTTCAATAGAAGATCCAATGATCAATGTTCACACATTTATCTACCGAGGTAAATGAAACTCGTGGTATATCGATTACTCGTCAAATCAATATGTGTAGCCGGGAAAACCACCAGTTTGAAATTGAAAACTGCCTTTTCCCCTTCCATGTCCAGTGAAGAACCTTTCGAAAGTGCTGTATTCGGCTGAAAAAAAAAAATTCGAACAGAGTTTAAAGTTTTTGTTTGTTTAGCCAACGTGCAAAATTCAATGACCAACATTTCACTGATTCTTTGTTAATCGTAATAGTAATTGAGGGGGGAAACCCATATAAATGGTCGAAGATGACGAGGAATTTCGGAATTTTTTTCCAACGCAACTACTGGACCAATCGTTTCCAACTTTGGAGGCTATTTAATTGTACATTCGAAGACTTGAAAAACATTTTTTTAAGATACCAGAGATTTTGATTAGCTTTTAAACGCGATTTACTCGAAACTAAATTTTCGCAATTTGCGGCAGCGATAAAAAAAACCATTCATTCGATTCACTTCAACCAAATATTTTTAGACACATAATTGCGAACCCTCGTCGATAAACCTCCAGTTGAAAAAAAAAAAATAATTTAACTATCGTTTTTTGCATAAAAATGTTCGGTGAAAATTCGATCTTTTTTCTTTGAGTGCCGCCATTATTACAATATTCAACTTTAGAAACTTTTTCTTGGTTTATCGACAGCGTACTTTCATATAGAATGCAATGGTTTCTGATTTTTTTGTTTCGGATAAAAAACAAAAAAAACTACAGCTGCCGCAATTCGACATCGCGGAAAAAATTCGTTCAGCAACGATTGGTTGCAGGCTGCTTATGAATACTTATTTTCGATTAAAAAAATTTTTTTTCAAGTCTTCGAATGTACAATAAAATAGCCTCCAAAGTTGAAAACGATTGGTCCGGTAGTTGCGTTGGAAAAAAATTCCGAAATTCCTCGTCATCTTCGACTATTTATATGGGTTTCCCCCCTTAAGGTTGTACTTTAAAACGGGGCTGAAGCCAACATTTCCAATACATTTTTTTCGAAAACGTGAGATAAATAGTGGGGTGGCCTCACTATTTGTTTTTTTTTTTTTTTCAATTCTATTGAATCTTTTGAAAAATGTGTTGAAAGACTCCTTTGACGTTTATTCTCATCTTATCAAGAAATAATAAAATCGAAATTTTGCTGCTAAGACGAATAAGCTATACTTACAAGCTGTCGGGCTTGTACCGTCGAAACTTTGATTGTCGTCGTAGCACGAACGTTTTCTCGGATCTGACAAGATTGTGTAAGCCTCGCCTACTTCTTTGAATTTTTTTTCTTCCGCTTTTTGCTCAGCTTCGCTGGCACTGGCGTGACGATCTTTAAATATTCCCAAGAAAATTATATTATACTCAATACGCGATGATTTTCTCTCAATACATCAGTAACGATATTCAACAGGTGAAATTCAAAGGATGAGAGAATTAGAAATTTTACCTGGATGATGTACCAAAGCTCTCTTTTTGTACGCTTTTTTAATATCATCGATGGAAGCGTTTTTGTTTATACCCAAAATCTTGTAGTAATCTTTCCTTTTGGATCTTCGGAGAGCTTCCTTGGCTTCGTGCAACAATCGTCTATTGTCTGTGAAACAAATGCTATTACGTCTAAAAATTTTCATTTGGAAATTATTTCATAAAATTTTTGACAAACTGGAAAAACAAGATGGGCACAACAAAGCTTCTTCCGGCGATAAAAGAGCAACACTTACCTCGACTCTTATCGATTTTGCAAGCTGCCTCATAATCGCGAACTGCTTCCTCGAAGTTTTGCTGTTCCATGAAACACGACGCTCTTCTGAGATACGCTTTCAAATAATTCTCATCGAGTTTCAATGCATCCGTGCACTCTGATATAGACTCGTTTAATCTTCCGAGCTAAAGAAACTTCGAAAATTAATTTCCCGCTTTCATGGCTCGATAGCAAACATATGCGACATTCTTTTTCTCAAGACATCACCTTTGCTGCGACTGTTGCTTTGTTGAAATGCAATTTGGTATTGGCCCATTTGTTATCCGGGTCAATTCTCAAAGCCTCGGTGTAAAGATTGTAGGCTTCTTGATAATTACCCTTTACAAACTCTGTATTGCCATTCGTCTTTTTTTCTCTCAACAATTTCGCTTTCTGGCAGAAACAAGAAAGATAGAAGATTAATGGAATATCCTGATAGCTTTAAAAAATTCAATAAAATTTCATTCAGTTTGATCAAGCGTTTCCATATACTGTATGTGTGAATTCGAGTTAAAGGCCTTAGGGGTATAAGCATGGTGAATCTGCCCCCGAAAGATTATTAAATTATTCTTAGTACATAAGTAGGTACTAATAAAATAATAAGATCCTGAAAGTTTCAGATCCCTAACTCAATTGGTTATTGAGTAACAGTAAAATATGTAAAAAATAATTTTTTTTTCTCAGGGTTGACTGAACCGATTCATCTAATTTTTTTTATATATTTTGGGGCCACTTTTTGGCCCGAATAATGAATTTATTCATATGTTTTGAGGTTAAATTTTTGTGTTTCAACACATACTTACATAATGTATATTCATTAAAAATAATATCACATATTCAAAACAACAACTAAGACTTTTTGCCACTGTCAAAAATTGAACCAGGTAAATATCAATAATCAATTTTATAGTATTTTTAACAAATATTTTTCGGAAAAACATTTTATTATATATCTCTGATATTTGTATACTTTAATAGACTGGAGACAGATATAATAACCAAACATGATCGAATTGATGGAAGACAAAAACATTTTTTTATGAACAAATCTAAACTTTCAAACAAATCTAAGTTTCATTTTATTCATTTATTATTATTATTATTTTTAAATTAATAAATTCAACAGTTCACACTAATAAAAGGATTTTTTAAAGACTGATAGATATACTGCAAAATACAATTATAACATAAAAACAGTTTGTAATAAATAAATAATAAAAAGAAAAACAAATATCAAAAAGATTTATTTTTTAAAAATATTGCAGAATCACATTTCATGAGTCTTGGTCACTGTCTTTTTCAATCGCAAGTAAAACATTGTCTTTATCAGATAATTTGCTCAACATTTCATCAGGCCTTGGAATTTCCGACAAATGTCTCCCGAGTGACAAATAATGAATAATCGCAACAACATGGAAGCAACATCAAGTAGTTCCAAGGCCATTTGCACACTCACAGCTGAAACGTGATTCTTCAATATTTTTGAAAAATATATCTTTTAGATTTTGTTTCCCGTTTTATTATTTATTTATTAATAATTCTTTTGTATGTTATAATTGTATTTTACAGTATATCTATCAATCTTTGAGAAATTATTTTTCTAGTGTGAACTGTAAAAAAGAAAACAATGAATGATTAAAATGAATCCTAGATTTTTTTTAAAGATTATATTTGTTCAGAAAAAAATGTTCTTGTCTTTCATCAATTCGATAAAATTTGGTTATATCTATGTCGCAAGTCTATAAACATATATGAATAATCGAGTTTTATAATAAAATGTTGTTCCTAAAAATATTTGTTAAAATTTCTATATAATTGATTATTGATATTTACCTGATTTGATTTTTGACTATAACAAAAAAATGTTTGTTGTTGTTTTGAATATGAAACATTATTTTTAATAGATACAAATTATGTAAAAATGCGTTAAAATACAAAAATTAAACCTCAAAACATATGAACAAATTCATTATTTGGGCGAAAAAGTGGTTTTAATTTTTTTCTACTATGGCGTACCGTTTTTTTTAATTTAAAAAATTCATAATATTATAGGGAAATATAGGTTTGAAAAAAAAAATAGTTTCATAATTGTTGCCAAAATTATATCATGGCAAAAAATTGAAATTAAATGAAAAACAATTTTTTTTTTCGAGGATCTCATAAAGATATATAGCTCGTAATGTTTTTTCTCGAAGCTATTATCAGCCCTCAAAACATATAAAAAAATTAGATCAATCGGTTCGGTCAATCCTCAGAAAAATTTTTTTGTCTGTTTTCAACATATTTTACTTTTTCTCAATAACCAATTGAGTTACAAGCCTGAAACTTTCAGGATCTCGTTATTTCATTAGTACCAACTTATGCTCTGAGTATCATTTAAAAATCTTTCAGGGGTAGATTCAGCATACTTATACCCCTAGGGCCTTTGAAATACAATTAAACTTCACAGAATTATTTCCTTTCCATACCTTGTACATTTCCAGAGCTTTGCTGTGGTCAGGTGCGAGTCGGAGAACCTCCAAAAAGTGTGCAAAAGCTCGGTCAATGTTATCCAGATAATACAAGCACATTCCACGTATATAAGTTGCATCTGCGTTTGTTCTGTCCTGGTGCAATATATCACTGGAAAACAATTATTATTTTTTTTTTCTAAAGTCTATTTCGGATCGTCGGTCAACCAGATTTTGCGAACTCGATATTGGACTAACTTGGCAAGTTCTTCAGCCTCCTGATATCGTCCCAATAGCGCTAAACATTCAGCTTTCGTAAGTTTAAATCTCGGTGACGATGTGCTGACGTCAGAGCAACGATCCATACAATAAACAACCTGAGCCAGATAAATCGATACAAATTAATACGGCAAATTTTTGTTCTCATCAATAATTCACTTATGGAACGAATATGTTTGTGGAAAGCATTTTTATAATTTTACAAATATACTTTCCACGAGCAATATTTTACCTTGCGAAAGTCTTTTGCTATATACGCTGATTCCGCCTCCTTGATATATTTCTTGACGTAATCGAGGTCTTTACGTTCGTTGACCGAAGAATCATTGGTTGAATCTATCATGGATTTCTTGTTCAGAAAAGTCTCGGCTTCGACTACCTCGCCCAATATCAAGCAGCACTTGATCACGCGATTATATCCCTACAAAAGACAATTTGTGAATAATTAGAAAAAGTCCGTACAAGATATCGTCACATCATTTTCTGCAGTCTTCTATATGGGTCATTCCATGTTAAATTGACCAAGAGTTGGAATCGGCCCCTTTCAATTTCGATGAAATTTGGTCAGAAGTTTTCGTTTTTAATAAAACGAAGTTCTACCGAAGGAAAAAAATTAAAATTTTTTTTTTTCGAAAGTTACGCAAGATTCAAAATTTCACAATTTTTTAAATCTTTCAAGTTTTTTTTTTAAATATCTCGAAAACTATTATAGTTACGAAAAAATCGTTTTGGGTTCGTCTTGAAGAGTACACTTGTGGCTACGAAAAAAAAATGTTCCGAAAAAAATGTTTGAAAAATGATGAATTTGGAGAATTTTGAATTTTCAAAAATCTTGAAAATCCAAATTCCGTATTATATTTTTGGTTCAATTTTTTTTTCATATAATACTTTGTACTGATTTTAAAAGATTCTGAAATTTTCAAAAAGGTGTTTTTTATTTTTCCATAAGATATGAATTTTTGAATTTGAAAAAATCGTGTAAATCATTTTTTTTATATAATACCTTGTACTGATATTTAAAGATCCTGAAATTTTCAGGATAGTGTTTTTTGTTTCAAAAATATAAATGTTTGAATTTTGGGTAAAAAAATTTTGTTTCTTTTACCTCTCAATTAAATAAAGTTGAGCAATCATGTAGTTTTGTAATTTTGAGCAGCAAAAAAAAGTAAAAGTAACAGTATTTTGGCTTAAAAAAAAATTCAACAAAATTAAAAAATTTATATTTTCGAAACAAAGAAACACCATCCTGAAAGAGTCAGGATCTTTCAAGATCAGTACAAGGTATTATATAAAAAAAAAATTGAACCAAAAATTTAATGTTGATCGTAGATTTACACGATTTCAATAAATTCAAAAATTCATATTTTTGAAAAAACAAAAAACACCTTTCTGAAATTTTCAGGATCTTTCAAGATCAGTACAAGGTATTATATTTAAAAAATTGAACAAAAAATTTAATACGGAACTTGGATTTTCAAGATTTTTGAAAATTCAAGATTCTCTAAATTCATCATTTTTCAAAATTTTTTTTCGGAATATTTTTTTTTTCGTAACCACAAGTATACTCTTCAAGACGAACTCAGAATGATTTTTTCGTAACTATAATAGTTTTCGAGATATTTAAAAAATAAACTTGAAAGATTTAATAAATTGTAAAATTTTGAATCATGCGTAACTTTCGAAAAATGCTTTTAAAAATTTTTTCCTTTGGTAGAACTTCGTTTTATTAAAAACGAAAAATTCTCACCAAATTTCATTGAAATTGAAAGGGGTCGATTCCAACTCTTGGCCGATTTGACATAGAATGATCCATATGTATAAACTATGTTTTTTATTTGTTTTGTTTATCAAACAGGAAATACTCATTTTCAGATTTGATTGAAAATAACAAAATTATACAATGATTGAGTCAGTTGTGTCCAATATTGTATATTGTGGTGCATCTTAAATTTTTTTTTCAATTTCAAACGAATTCCGTGCTCGAGATTCTTTTGTGTCAGTTTATCAATCTACAATGTTTTTTCATAAAAAGAAGAGGGATCCATAGTACTTATCATTGAATTAAATCTATAAAGATAACTCACCTTCACGAAGTTGGGATTAAGCTCTATGCATTTTTTGGCATCAGCCAAAGCATGACGATACTGGCACAACATCATGTAACACGCGGCACGATTTCCGTAATACTTCGCAATGTTTGGACATAGTTCTAAAATGTTGAATTCTCATAAGTTCTGGATAAAGTATGATTGAAAACTTGAACTCATTTTTGTTAAGAAATGTTTGGGAGACTATGGAAATTTTTGATAATTTATCAGTAAGTGATAGCTCCAACTTTGCTAGATTATGATAAGCCAAAGATATTAAAGACCATAAACACTATCCGGGCGATAGATTAGGTAACGAATAAAAAATCGAGGAATAAATTACACATAAGAATGTGAATTATGGAAGTGTGAAATTGGAGTTAAATAATTATATATGTAATAGTTTTATGATTCATCATCGGACAAGTCTTGGATCTTACCGATTACTTTAGTATATTCTCCCAAAGCCAATTTATATTGTTCTTCCGCGTACAACTGATTGGCCCGATTTTTCATTGTTTCTGCCATCCTGGAGAGTATATTCAAGCATAAGTTCTATTTTCAACGTGCGTAAAGTAGTAAAAGATAAGACACAGTCCAACGGGCAATCGATTAATGAGAAAACTAAGATTGCAAAAGTCATTTGTGCATTATTCATCTGCATGAATGAAGATATTTTACTTTCGAGTCATCGTTATACTTTTATTACCTACATTACGGAGTAACGTAATAATTTTGATCCATCATAGTTTGTGCCTAAATTCTATAAATTATGTAGAAAAGTATAAATAATTTCTTCAAATCTCCGTATTGCATTTAGTTGATTGTACTGCGAAGAGTTATTATTTATATTATGTATATTATCTTTTGTCTAGATTCCAATCTCATGCTATATATACATTTTTTTTTTTTTTTTTAGTTACGCTGCAAGAGACAAAAAAATTCAGGCGATCACGTGAATTTATAATAAACGAAAGAGCAACTTACTCCTCCAAATGGGAATTATCAGTCGGTTCCTCGAGATCGACGATTTCCGTCACATTCATTGGCATAGCCTCGTCTGCCATTTTCTTTCTTCAATCTCTTATTGTCAGTTTCCAAATATCAGTCGGAGAAGCGCAACAGCGTATCCTCTCGTTCTCCCTTCAACAACAATCGTTACACCTCGATTATAACATCTGTGAGATATTCGAACACTGATTCGTACACAAATGCAGACAATATGACCGTACAAGAACTGTGGAATAAAAAAGAAAAACAAAGAGAGCAGCGATCAGTCACGTATCATGGACGACGATTCGGGGTTTACGACGTCGAGAAAACTAGTTTCATCATACTTTAGCGTTATGAAATTAATAATTGAAAAACTACACAACGGAGCCTCTTATTATGGATAAAAGCGATGCAAAAATGTGGTTTAACAAATGCGAGGTCGTTGAGTTGGAAATTTCTCGACGGCCGAGGACCGAAGACACGGAGGCTCTAAAAACCCAGAAAGGATTTGGAGCACCAAAAACCCAGTCGTTTTTTTTTCGATACATAAAAGTGCGCGTGCGAGGTGAGAACGAGAATTTCTCATCTTTCGCCAATCATCATATTTGTTTGGTCTATGGTCTATGACCTATACACGGGGCACGGATGTGGCTAATGCGCATGCCTATGGAAAAGGGCGCGAAAATTTCGAATCCAAAAAATACCAAATTCAATCATTACTGAAATCTGCCTCCGACTACGCATTTACCATCGAAGAATCTCCTCAACAGATGTGCATTTACAACGCATATGTTGACACTACATTCTTTGCAAACTCATAGGTTAGGTCAAGTGCATGATAGATAGTTGAATAAACAGTGCACCTATTGTAAAAAGAGAAATTATAAATATTCGAAAAGATGTTGTTAAAATTGTTTACATCATCATAGCATATCGTTTTTGATGGACGCGCAAATAATACGCGTTCGAATTTCCCGCCGCTCGTGGATTCCCTAGCAGGTGCTGCTAGCTAGCGGTGGGCGGCTGAATCTCGCGCCTCGTTGCACAACCGCGCATTCTTGTCAAATATAAAAACAAGCATATAAAAATGCATTTGTCGTCATCGAAGACAACTTGCGTGTCAAATTACATTTTAGGTTTTCTCGAAAATCAAACGTAAAAAAGTTGGGATTCTCATTTATTTACCAGCTGAGAGAATCAATTTAATCGATCGCCATAGCTGACAAGTAATGGCTTGCGCATAGCTTCTGCGCATCTTTAGCGTCTGTGTGCATTTTGGAAAAGTCCATTTCATCGTAAAATAGGGGTGACAGGCGGCTTGTTTCGTCGTAATTGGAATTCACCTTCCAAACGGGAAAGGGACTGGATTGAAAAAAAACTCTACAAGTGGTGAAAAATCGAGCACTCGGTAATAATGCACCAACCAACGAGAAAAGTAACTCGGTACGTTCGATTCGAGATTTCGGTGACGGGCGAGGAATATCGAAAAACGAAAATTCGAGCGAGAAATAGTTAACCGAACGTCCACAAACACGACGCCAATAGTCCCGCCCCCCTCCCCCCCCCCCCCCCTCTCGCCGCCGCTTCGCCGCACCGTGAACTCTCGACGAACAACGACAACGCGACCACATGATAGCTCATGGTCCCCGTTACACCCCCCTCCAGTACGAAATTTAGCCTCGCCCCCGTTCCGCGGTCGACCCGACAGTGGCCGACAGTTCACAATCGGTCATCTGTATGAACGCATCGGACTGACTCGTTTGTAAGATGTGTCAAGATTCATTGTACAAAAAAGTATATAAATCTTTAGTCACGGTAACGCTAAAAGTGATCACGTTGTTCTACAGTGAATTTTTCTTTCGTCAGTTTGATTTTAAAGTGCGGTTCAAGAGGTTATCAGGTAAGAGGGAGGATTTTTTCTTTTTGACGTTGCGCGTATACCTTTTTTTTCGTTTCTTCTCTCTGAAAAAGCTGCACAAACACGGGAGCGCGTTTTCGCGTGTCAAAGAACTCGTTCGTGAAATTACAAAAAAAAATAAAGAACAAGGAGTCTCTTCGAGGTTCGCAAAAACAGTCTAAGAAATCGTCGCGTACCATTTTTTTCTTTCTTTCGAAATCGAACGTTTCGTCAGTATGTTTGAGTTTTAATGCTTCGAAATTTGTGACTTTCAACAGTAATCAGAAGGATCATTATTAATGCCGAGATGGAACAAAAAAAACCTCGGATTGTCAGAGAGACATGCATTGTTTGTTGGAAAAAAACCGGTCGAATAACTCTGCCGCCTTATTTTTAAACATCTTTTTTTTTTATTGCCAAAGACGCTTTGAGAATATCAGATACGCGTACACGCTTCACGACTTTTTTTCTTTTTTGTTCCCCTCCCGTCTCTCTTTCTCCCTCTCGCTGTTTTTGGCTACGACGCGTCGTTTTCCGTGAAATTTCGAGACATTCGGACAAAAAATTTGTGTCGTTCCATCACGGAAGACAAAAATGTCGCGGCGAAATCGCGAGTAGAAACATTATACGGGACGATAAGAGTTTTCGAAACAAAGTATATATGCTGCGTGTGTTTTTATTCACGAGAATATGTGCGTGCGCGTTCGTGCGCGCGCGCGCGCGCGCTTCGAAGCAACATTCTACAAACTCTCTCGTAACTTAGAAATTTGCCAGCAAAGCTGAAAATTCGTGGTGACAATGAAAACGAAAAAAAAACTGAGCTATTAATCCTCCATCTGTGCACTGGGTCTTTTAAGGCACAAGCCAAATTTTCAAATCGAATATCTCTGGAATTAGAAAAATTGTAAAAAAATGTTTGTTTACCATAAATGGTTAAATAAATGATTGGATCATGGAAAAAAATGTTATAAAAGTAATTCAGATTTTTTACAAATTTTTTTGACGTTTTTTTCTTAGAAAAAACATTAGCAGGACTTTAATGACCCAGAGTGCAGACAGAGGGTTAACAATAGGACATTGAAAATATCCCACCTGAAAAACACATTTTTTTTTATAATTTAGTTTTTACATTTTTGTCAATTTTTTCAAGTTGTCATATTCCATTGTGCAAATAAAAGTCAATCTTCTGTCTCGAGCAAGTTGGAGAGTCACAAAATTGATCGCCGCATAGCTCTTAGGAATTTCCCAGACTGATGGAAGGAAAAAAAATTCAGCGATAACATCTTGCATTTTTTCTCATTTTAGAATATCAGAGTGGTCGGATGTGCTGCGGTGTTAAATCTCGATTCTCAAAGAGGTACGGCAGTTGTGATTTTAATCCTTGCGCTTTCCATTGTCCGTCACGAGGAATTTCAAAATTTCACTCGGCTTCAAAATTCGTGTCGATCGATGATTCCCTTATATCATTATGGTCGGATATTTCATCATCCGCAAGGTAACTCTTTGTTTCTGGAGTATTTGAAGGCATTAAAACACTGCCGTGAAATTCTATTGGACTTTGCTGCTTGCCTTGCAAATTTTTGGAAAATAGATTTTTAAAGCCGTAATTTGTTTGTGAAGAATTCGTCGTAATATCGCAATAAGAATTTGGCAATGAAATTTTCATCATTTCCAAATTGCCATATTCACAATGAAATGGAAATGTAAAGAAAATGCAATTTTTTTTTTTAATCTTGAAGGGGAAAATGTTAGTATAGAACGAAGAAAAATGGTGTCCAAAAATGACCGTTTTAGAAATTTTTATTGGGTGTTGCACTCTATTTTGCAGAAGTTATTTTTTATTTTTAGTTCAGATCAAGGTTTTACACATCTAGAATAAAACTAATAATTTTTTAATTCATGGAAAAATATTTATTGTAAAATATTGCAAGCATATGTTACAAAATTCAAAGTATTATTCATCAAATCAATTTTCATTGTCGCCAAAACCATATCTTACTATTTTTCTATATCACTGACGAAAGCAATTCTTGTTCATTGGTATATTTCATTGTATACCCATTGAATTATTTTACTGAGACAAATCTTTGCTAGTCAGTATCATTTACAATCTGTATGTTTTTTAATAATATCGAGTGAGCCTTGTAATTTCCATTGAATTCAAACTCTAGATTCAGGTGCGAGAAACTGGATAAAACTTCAATCTTCAAAATTAATGTACTTTAAGATCTGAGTGTTCTGCTGAATTAAACATTTTCAACCGTATTTTTTATGAAAAATTAACAAACCCTGACAGTAGTTTTACGAATAATTCTTTTAATTAATAAAATACGTTTTAAGAATCATTTACCAAGAAATGCCGGTGACGATCAATTTTTCGTTAAAAAATATACACTTGTCGATTTTTTATTCAGCTGAACATTTGTGTCTTCAAGTACATAAAAATAACTCTTAATTAAAGGATAAGATCAATTGAACCTTTCGAGCAGAATAAATGCAAATTATGAATGTTAATTACCACGTGTTTCACTCGAAGTTCTGCATTCGAATGTTATTTTATTGACCAGGCCATTTTTTTTCCAATTCTTAAGAACCTGCATTATCAAACAAAGACAGGAAGTCCTTTTTCAGACAGGTACCACTTTGACTTCTAGAATTTGGTAGCAGCTACTTTTGAAATTTTTTTATGTACTTGAAGCTTCGATCTTTCAGGTGAACGTAAATTCATCAAATATTATTCGATTCTATTTCTCTTCTGGATTCATTCTTTTATTTATCTGGAATTTTTTTTTCCTCTACATTCCTCGTAAATCAAAATAGCATGGCGGAGTTGCAGTCAAGGTTTTTTTTTTCACTAATCAAGGAAATCCAGTATTAAGATTTTGAAAATTATTTGTACACCTTCATAATTAAAAACTATTGCAAACTAAGCTAGATCTGGATTAAATCGTTTCTACTTTATGTAGCAAAAAGTAGTAATCAATGATTTTACAAAAAAAAAAAAAAAACTTGGTTTATGCCAATAAATCTACAGATTTTCGCTTGGTTCTTGTGAAGTTTATTTCGTAAGTCTGGTTCAATTAAAACGATTTTATCCTTTGAACAGTACAGTCGTGAGTTTATAGAAATTAAGTTAGAACATTAAGTAAATCTTGTTTTCTTTTATTTAAAATCTAAATGCAGCAATCAACTTTCTCAAATTCGTGATACATACTTTGCAAAACAAAATAAACTCCCATTCATAAAAACAGAATAAAAATATTTCAAATTTGACCTGACAAAAATTGCGTAATTCACGTCCGTGAATTTATTGGCATGAACTCCGCTATTTTGGTGTGAAAACATTGTCATACATTTTTGGCTATGTTGAGTCGGAACACTAATCCCAATCTATCTTGGTTTACACCAAGTTTTTCTCAAAAAAACGTACAAATTTTTTTTTTCAAATCTCAGTAGTGCATTCACTTAACTTGAATTCGTTAAATTCTTATTTCTCGTTGGTACCTTCGATCTATCGCAACTCTCTCTCTGTCTCTCGCGCTCTCTCTCTCTCTCTCTCTCTCTTTTTGTCGCCGCTCCCTCGTTGCCTCCCCGTTCGATTAACATCTCTGCACTCTCGAGTTTTCATAGTTCCGTTTTTTTTTCGTCCACTTATCCGAGGTTTCAGCGATGCAGCATCACACTGAACTCTTCACTGTCCGTCTATGGACGTGTACCGTTACGATCATTGAAATCCCGATGAGACACCGAAATAGCACGATGCCACAGATTTCGGTGGATTAAAATCGCCATAGCGCTTGCCCGATCTTTCCGTTGATACAGCAGCAAGCTCTCTGCGCACTGCATACATAATACATATATATATTTGTATATATATCATGTCTATTATCTATAGATTTATAAACCATAGAACTTTCTATAATCACGTCCCCCACCTCACCGTATCTCCTCGTTTCGTTACCAAGGTTGATAGGATGCGCGTTTGATTTTTCGACGCTGTGCGAGACCCAAGTGTCCATGGATGCCGTGACCAAGATTATTTCCCGTGTCGTACATGTAAATTAAGAAGGAAGCAGAGACAGTCGTGCAGCGATGGCGGCAGAAGGAGGGGCGGTAGGGTGGAGGGGAGGGGATGGCTTGGCGCATCATCGAGGAATTGCGTCGGGTAGTTTAGATGGTGGTGGGGGTTGTGGTGCGCATGCGCGTACGACGCATATCCCTCGGCGGGAAACTGATGCATCGGAGAGAGGGAACCAGTTCCGGTCAGAGCATAAGTGAAATGCGTGGGCTCTCGAAAGGAGCCTCGAGCCTTTCTTTCTCGTTTTTTTTCTCTTTTTCGTTTTATCGAAATCAATCAACGCTATTTACTTTTTTCACACTTTTTTTTATTCGTCAATATATAGAGCGATTTCAATTCGTGACATAATTGAAGCATATTGTACGTTCCTTAAAATATTATATTCAAGCAGTGTGCAACCATCGTAAGCTACCCGCCATCGACGAAACGAGAACATTTTTTTAAACGCTTTGGCTCCTCGGTATAGTTACGGCGGGTATGACGAAGGCGAAGCGCGGATTGCGCGCGCATCCGTACGTCATGTGCGTATATTTAATAGGGGTACCCCCTTTTTTTTCAATCTGCGGATACATACACACACAAATGTGAAGAAAATGTGCACTGCCCATTCGAAAACACATTACGTCCGAGATTCGAGTATTTCGGCGTTCTCAACAAACTCATTGGGAGAATGGTATATCGTATCTTGGAAATGATTATTATTCGAACCCTCTATTTTCTATAATACCGACATGTAAGACGATGACTCAATTTCCGTCAGAGCCTAATTGGGCGCTCAAACAAAATGTAGCATATGCGTTTCCAGCAATTCAAAGAGTCAATAGTGGACAGCATTACGTCTGTCCGATATTCACTCTGTCAATTCCAACAAAATTATGATCCTACATAACAAGCTTCATAATGCATAATAATGCATTCCAAGCCGATCTAGCTTGGAATGCATTGTTTCTCAATTTGAACAGCTTGCTTTTCTTGAACTCCCGCTTGTTTTCACGGTTCATTCTCAATGACGAGTCTGTATAGTTGACGTAAAGCTGAAAAGACGCGTTTTCACCAAATTCTAGGCGGCTTTAGCCCCAATTTAGCACCGATGGAAACCAAGCCACAAAAGTATATCTATACGATCAGCTTTGAGAGAAATTTGTTGGAAAGCATTTGAGGTTATGTTGATATTTGCTTCTCCATTATCGTCGCGAGCTTAAAACTTCGCTGGCTTTTTAAATACGCCAAAGAATTATGCAAATTGAACGCAGAGTATTGTAATTGTATACTCTCCGAGGAACGTAACATTTACCGACAGTTTTACCGACGATGTGCGTCGCGAAGAGAGCCCTCACGTTCCCCAATCCCCTCGTTACATCGTCGACGTCGTCGTCGTTTCGTTTTGCTCGAACGGGGAATCATGGGAAGGGAGAGTGTGGCTGCGCCGTGAAGCTCGAGGAAGCCTGCGCGCCAATCAGGTCTCTCTTCTCTCCTCGACGTCCAGTAATACCAGTCGACAGATACAACGGGCAACGACGGGCCTAGCGAGAGAGAAGCGAACGATTGTTTTTTTTTCCTCTTCTTTTTACGAATGGAATTTTTGTGATCGAAAGTTCGGCTATTAACGGGCGGGGCGATCGCGCGATTTTAACACAAAACGCGACGTTGAAAATACACGAGATATTTTAAATGGTCGTATCGGTTGTACTTTATCACAATTTTCACCGTAGTTAACCCGAAAAATACGTATTTGCGCAGTTTCCATGACCCAGATTGCAATGGGGGAGTTTGCACGGCGTACGGAACAGCTGTTGGTCGCGCATACATGTCGACCGCGGGGAAAACGTTTGGTTATATGTATACAGAGATACATATACATATTGTAGGTGCGCGCGCATCTTGGCGGCTCCGTCGCCACAATTTTCAGGATTCAGGAGCGTACGAACCGTCGCATCGGGACGTGATTAAAGGGGGATCCGCACGAATATGTCAAACTACACCGACTATATTATACCTCGAGTCTCTTCGTGACGAAAATCAACCACACGATATATATAGTACGGAGTAGCAACGAATTATACATATACGTCGGGGTATATATAATATAGGCTGCACGCTTTTTTTCGCCCCTAACTACTTATAGTGATATTATTAGTATGTTTACCGGTCACGGGAGGGGGGGAGGGGTGAGAGCAGCAATGGCGAAAATTTTGCAACGGGCTTGACGTCGAATATTTTGCACTTGGTGAACGGAATTTGATAAATGTAGGTAATTTCACAGTATTTATACTGCGAAAAAATGTATACTCCGGTCATAAACCGATTTGATTGCATTAAATTTTTTCAAAGAAAAAAGATTACCAGTATTTTTATATCTTCACGTTTACGAAAATGCATAATTCTTATAATTTTCCCTTACGTTTGAGATGTACAAAAATATTCAACGTCTCCGATCGTTGTTTTGAAAATAGGCAGCACATAAAAGTATGCGAGCTGGTTGGGGTGGTGGTGGAGAGAAAAAAAAAGCGCGACAAAGAAGTGGGAACCGCGCGGGAAGGCAACGACGCGGAGGACCGTCTGGGATTCGCTCGAATGGCGGCGTTTGCGCGCGCGATAAACCACTCGATCCTAAGCGTCTCTCGTTACGCCCCTGAGCGCCGCGATCTTCCCCCCTCCCCATCCATCTCGCACGCCCCCTCCACCTGACCATTTTGATCCCCGCGCGCGCGCACACACACGCACACGCGCGCGCCCTCGCGCACACACACGCGACCAGTCAGTCCTTGTTTGCCATACAAAATCCAATAGTTTGCCTTGTACCCTCGCGAGTGGCGAGAGTGTCGTTCCGGTATTTTTCGCGGTTTTCACATTTGCCGGAATTTTTGCGAATTCCCGTGGATTCGAGCATAAACAAAAAAAAACGCGTATAAACAAAGACCGTGAATAAAAGGAAAAAACACGCGAAAAAAATAACAAAACGGCGTAAAAATGCTCCTGAAGAGAGACGACGTGTCTCGTCGCGTCGCGTTTATCAGGATAATCGGATTAACGAGGCAAAAGTGCAACGAGAGCGCCTTACAAGTTTCGTAAATCCGTGTCCGCGGCCTCTGGGACACCCCGGCCTGTCGCTACGGGGTTACCTACGTCGATTAATCCGGGACGCGAATAAACCGCGCGATACAACCGCATCGCGAAACGTTTTACTTGAAATAAAAAAACACACGCCGCTAACTTTCAATTCGTTTTCCTCGATTATATCGTGCCAATTGAACACTTCCAACACCTTGCTCGATCATCGCCGACGAGAATTCGTCGTTCCTGCGACGAAACGAGGTGTATTTTCCCCTCTCCCCTTCTCCCCCCTCCATCTCTCGCCATACGCGTGTGGAATTTTCGCGAGAGCGCGAATTTTACAGTGTCGCGCGAAAAACAAAAAAAAGTGCGACAAAATCGAATAAAAAGGGGGGAAAAAACATTTTTCTTCGGAACGAACGAAAAACAACAAGTGCTCGCGAATAGTTTTTTTTTTCACGCAAATTTCGAAGTCTCCCCCTCGATCGCAACGTTGATAGAAGCACCACCGCAAGCCTCTGTACGTTTTACTCGCGTATATTCTCGTAGCTCCCCTTCCCCGCCTCCCTCTTTCCAACCCTCTTCCGCTCCTGTCCCCCCTCTCGTCCTCCCTTCCTCCCCACTCTATCCCCCACCAACGGGGAGAAGAGACTCTCGGAGAGTCCTCTCTCAGTGTGTTTTATATATATATATACGAGAGCGTGAACGACGCGATATTCTCAACCGAACACTGGTACACTGGCTGGAAACGCGCACACGATGCCCACGGTGTGTGCTTGAATGTGCATTATGTATTTACTACCAAGCAATATTGCGTAACGTGTCCGAGGACCGGAAAATGTTGCCGTACGCGCTTTTTTTCTCTCCTCTTATTTTTATTATTATTTTTCCCTCAGTTTCCGCGCTCGCTCGTTTGTGCATGTGCGTGTGTGCGCGCGCGTGCGTGTGTGTGTGCGAATCGTCAGTGCGCATGTTGCGTGTTCCTGTATGCGCGAGTGCGGGTTCCCGGGTGTACCGTCCAAGTTAACGTATTTTTATTCCTTTTTTTCGTTTTTTTTTTCTAAGTATTCAACAAGCACGCACAAAGCGTGAAAGAAATTTCTCTCAACGCGTCTCTCGCGGATCGCCCGGGTCGCCTTCTCTGCTCGTTTGTAATTTTTCTCCCCATTTGCCACTTCGCAACTTTGCCGGCGTATTCGTTTCTCAAACGTTGCGGGCGCACGATTATATTCTTGCTCTCCCGGAGCTTCTCCGTTTCTCTCTCTCTTCTTTCTTCTCCCTCTCTCTCTTCTTTCTTCTCTCGCTCTTTCGCTCTCTTACTCTCACTCACACGCACTCACACGCACACTCGTGACAGTGTGTAAAACAGTCCGTCCGGACGATATTGTCCAACGCTCGGCGTCGTCGCCACGAATGTGCAATTTTTGTTCCTTTTATTAAAAATATTGATATTCAAATGGAGAGAGAAAGAACAAAAAAAGATTTTAAATTCTTGCAAAATGAAGCAAAGAATGACTGGCACACTTTTCAAATGAAATTCGGTAAATCGCCTCGTCATTAGTCATTACCTGTGTATCTATGAGTGCCGTTGCTCCTTTAGCTGTGAGTTTCAATTTTTTATCTATGAGCATTGTTTCCTGATACGTCTTTTTTTTCGTACATTGTCGGCGGTCACTGCCTTGTGAGTGGCAAATATCTTGCCAGATATCTCTTTTCAATCTTAGAGCCATGGGCAATGAATAAGTGATAAAAATTTGTTGAATCTACAGAGATGAGATCAGAATCTTTGTTTACCGCACCAAGCTTTTTGGTTTTTATATAGGATGTTAAGTGATAAAGTGTTTTGGAGCATTTTCCGCATCGAGCGGAATATATTTGATAGGCAAAGTTGTTGAAATTGGAAAAAAATAGAGTTCTCTCTATTAAGACTATTAAGAAAATAAGATAAAAGGTTAACTTTGCTGTGAGTAATAATTTCAATTGCAGCTCAGAAAAGAAAATCATTGCATCAGCGTACCGTATTGAGATATATTTTTAACTTTCTTCCATCATTATAGATTGCCATAAATCAGAGCTGGGCAGTACTTGAAAGTACTCGATACTTGAAGTACAGTACTTGCAAGTACGAAGTACTTCAAAAGTACTTGAAGTATTGCATTTGAATTTTTCAAGTACTTCATATACTTGAAGTACTGTACTTGAAAATTTCAAGAACTTTTCTGTACTTGTACTTTTTTCAAGTACAAGTATCGAGTACTTTTGAATGTGTCTTGCTGATGGTTGCATGTGCAAAGCCTTTGAATATGGGTCATTTCATGTCCAATCCACCAATATTTGGAGTCGACCTCTTTCAATTTCGATGAAATTTGGCCAGAAGTTTTCTTTTATCATAAAACAAAGTTCTAACAAAGGAAAAGAATTAAAATTTTTTTTCGAAAATTCAAAATTTCACCATTTTTCCAAGTTTATTTTTTAAATATTTCGAAAACTATTGTAATTACGAAAAAATCGTTCTGGGTTCGTCTTAAAGAGTATACTTGGGGCTACGAAAAAAAATATACCATAACAAATTTTTGAAAAATGATGAAGTTGGAGAATTTTTCAAAATCGTGAAAATCCACGATCAACATTAAATTTTTGGTTTTCTTTTTTTATACAACATCTTGTACTGATATTAAAAGATCCTGAAATTTTCAGAAATGTGTTTTTTTGTTTGTTTCAAAAATATGAATTTTCGAATTTTGGTAAAACTTTTTGTTTACCGCTAAGTTAAGTGAAGTTGATAAATTATGTAATTTTGTCTGCTGAAAATTACTAAATTACGTGATTGCTCAACTTAAAAAAATTCATATTTTTGAAAAAAAAAACACCTCTGAAAATTTCAGGATCTTTTCAGATCAGTACAAGGTATTATATTTAAAAAATGGAACAAAAAATTCGATGTTAATTGTGGATTTTCACGATTTTGAAAAATTCTAAATTCTCCAAATTCATCATTTTTCAAAAAATTTTGTCGGAATATATTTTTTCCGTAGCCCCAAGTATACTCTTCAAGACGAAACAAACGATTTGTCATAACTATCGTAGTTTGCAAGATATTGGTTAAATGGTTAAATTTTGAATTTTGCATAACTTTTGAAAAAAATACTAATTTTTTTTTCTTGGCAGAACTTGGTTTTATAATAAAACAAAACTTCTGACCAAATTTCATCGAAATTGAAAGTAGTCGATTCCAACTCTTCGTCGATTTGACATGGAATCACCCAAGTACCAGAATTCACGAGACGTACCCAAAAACTAGAAAAGTACTTGATACCAGTACTTGATTTTTTTAAAGTACTTGTACTTCAAGTACTCGTTTTGACGAGTACTTGCGAGTAACAAGTACTTTGTACTTCAAGTACCACCGGTACTTGATGCTTCAAGCACCTACGGTACTTGATACTTGAAGTACTTGCAAGTACTTTGCCCAACGCTGCCATAAATAAATTAATGGTATGAGGAGCTTGAAAAAGAAGTAAAACAATTTTTGGTATCTATCCTCGAATGTCTGAGTGCCTTCTAAATTCTTTTTTTTTCGGCTTAATCCTTTGCAAGCCGTATTTTACCATAAACGTTTATAGGGCTGAGACTTTCAATTTAAAAAATCAATATTATCATTAATAAAATACGAATATTTGAGTTAGTTATACACAACACCATTGATTTTAGTGTCAGAGTCCAGTTGATAACTCTTCGATCTAATTCGTTTCTGTTTCATTTTTTTTAAACAGGATTTCCAATGTGATTTGAAATGAAACGGGTTCGCGGGGCGGAAGAGGTAGCATCGCCAGCAGGAGCGACATCGAAGCATTCGTCACTCGGAGGAGGCGGCCTGAGTGGCGGAGGATTAAGTTTGGAGTACCATTCCAAAAGTGGAATAGGCGAGGGTGTCAATACCGGTCAAGCAGTCAGACCTATAACATCCAAAGAGATGCCAGGAAGCATTCAGTTTGGGACGACCCAAACTCAGCAGCATTATACGGGGGCAATCGTGGTGCCGACAGCGGCGCCGTCACCGGTCAAGGTACAACAATCGGCCGGGGAAACCCGTAAGAATTTATTTCGCCACCTCGCCAAAGACTTTTTGCGGAGGTCTACGAAAATTCGCGATGAATTCGTCGGTTTGTTGCGATAATTTTATTTTTCCACTCAGACCCAGACCGAAGAGCTCGCGAGTTTGAAAAATAGAAGGAAAAGAAAGGCCCCCCCTCCCCTAAGATGGTTGCGCTTGTAACCCCAGATTTCAAGATAAGAAAAGCCGAAGACGCGAAACAATGCAGAGTCTCGTTTGTTCAATGGATTTGGTTCTCTTTCCCAAATCAATGTCCTCCAAAAATTGACCGAAACAAAGCTTGATTCGTCGCAAGTAACAAAAATAAGAAGAAAAAGGATCGAAAGTAATGCTTCCAAACGGTCGGCTAACAATTTTTATTCGTTAACACGAACACGATTATGAAATAATTGCAGTCTTGTAGAGGAAGCAAACGAGATTGAATCTTCGAATTCGTTGCGAAGCGGAATTTCAAATTCGAGCGATCCGATCAGTGAGCGAGAAGCATTTCGACGAGTCCGATCGAACGCGAGGACCGTTTGAGCGAAGACTACCTACTTAAGGGCAGGCTAAACACCCCCCCCCCCCCACCCCCGCCTTTCCGCTCTTGTGAGTGCGAGAGAGAGCGCCTATAGGGGTCGTGTGAGAGCGAGAGAGAGGGTCTTTAGCCTGCCCTTAATTCAAGATGATGCGATGTCAGACTTTCATACGTCTTATTCCATTTTATCTTCGGATGATCTCAAAATTTAGAAAGTGATGCAGCACGTGACAAGTATTCACAACTAAGATTACAAATTTCGTATTTTATTCTCAGGATAGCTGTGATTAAATTCTGGCAAATTTCAAAGTTGAAAAAGAAACGACGAAGCTGTTTTCTCCTCCGGGTCGGAGAAGAGACGAATATATTTGAACGGAAAATTGTTGAATATATTGCGTTACTGAAGAATTGACAGCCCTCGCTGAAACTTCATGAATAATTCTTATAAATTTCGAAAGATAATTTAAAAATTGTTTCTCAAATATTGGCGGGTTCTTTAAATTTATATTTGAAGAAATTTTGTCGATTTTCAGTTCAGCTGAACATTTGGATTTTGTTTACTTCATTTACCGAACGTTCAAAGTTGATTTTGCCTTGTCGGAATTTTTTTTTAAAGAAAAAAGCTCCGCCGTATCATCTCATGCCTCTCAATTGTGAAACGTTAATTGTACGAAATTTTCTAGGGGAGCGGCCTCGCAAGTACCCTCAGTTCCACGTGTAGCGGTAGCAATGTAAGCGCGGGTGGATTGCACGGCAGTACAACTAGTCTAGTTGGTGGAGGAGGTCATAGTATAGGCGCTCAACAATCCATACCGATATCCCAGGTTCTGCCACATTCGCAACCTCCACCGACGATAAGACACAAGGTACGATTTTTCCTACCTTTTATTCGATCCTCGTGAGCTCTTCGTCGGGTAAAAAAAGTCCACAGCAACTTTCCGCTATCTTTTTCCTTTAGAGTTATCCGATAATGGATCAATTAACTTTCTCGAAAATCAATGTCAAAAAAAAATATTTGGTTTGCACCCAGAAGATAAAAAGGGTGATAATAGCAGAGTTGCCGAAATTGTAATGTAAAAATAATGCATTATTTATTTTAGAAATAATGTATGACATTAAGCATTATTTTTGTAATGAACGTAACATTATTCATTACAACAGTAATGGATAATGGTAAACGTTGCCATTGTCCGTTATTACAGTAATGGGTAATTCAAAGTAGAAACAAATTTTCATTACTATAGTAATGAATGCATTACATTGAGCAATGCATTACATTGAGCAATTCATTACTTTGAGTAACACATTACATCGAGCAGTGCATTACTTTAAATAACGCATTACATCTATAAATAATGTATTACTTTGAGTAATGCTTTAAAGGAATAAAAATAATTTCTGTATGTAGAGAGCAATGTTAATGAAATCTTCCTTTTCGTATTATTTTTTATAATCATAATGCGTAAGAATGATACATCTCAGACTGTTTGTGTTATTCCCCCAAATTTTTTCCAGGGTAATTCGTTTGTTTAGATTTCCCTCTATGGAAATTCGTTTGTTTAGATTCCTCATTTTTTACTTCGAAAATATAATCCGGTACTTTGTTTTGTTTTTTTTATTTGTTAGATCAGATTTACACCTACAGCATCTTTTTCTTTTTTATCTTTGACCGGAAATTGTCAAGAGAATAATAATTCCTGTTCATATACGATTGTTTACTTTTTTTTTACTCTCGAATAATTCCATGTATTTTTTTTTTAATTTGTGAATCAACCAAAAGGAAAAATCATCTTCCACTTGTGCATTTTTTTAATTGTCAGATAAAAGGGAAATGCGCAGCATATATGTATTTTATTCTCTTTCGACTCAAATTTTCAATTCTAATTTCAAATTTCAAAACAGGGATTATTAGTTCTGTTGACATTCCGATGTTTACATTTTTGGTTTTTTTTTACTTGAAAAAATTTCATAAACCCATACCATCGAGTCCCTGAACCAGTTTCATCAATCGAAATTTTCCACTTTTGTAAATAAAAGAGAGATTTTATCGCATTGTCCTATTGGATTACGAATGCACAAAATATTTTTATTTCGAATAATGCATTATTCAAAATATTCAGTATTATAGTAATGAAAAATTAACGCTACTTTGCAATATCTATTACTTTAATAATGGATAATGAAACATTTTTGCATTACTCATTATTTCAGTAATGAGTAATGTAACTCTTTCCACATTATCCATTACTTCAGCAACGGATGATGTAATGCTTTTCCAAGTACTCATTAATAACGTAATGCATAATGTTTCATTTTTTGATTTTCCAGTATTAATGTAATGCTTAATGGTCTGACATTTGCATTATTAAATAAAAATATAATGCAATATTTTTTTTATCAAATTCATTGAATGAATAATGTATAATGGAAGTTAAGTCCCATTATTAAGTGAAAAAATAATCATTAATGAAATCGATAATGCATTATTAAAATAATGCATTTTTTGCAACTCTGGATAATAGGAAGTCGTTGTATTATAAAATAATGTAAGATAATGAATTAATAATTTGCCAATAATTTGTCAAAATTGAAATACTTTATTTTTATTTTAATTTAACATGTAAACGTTAAATTCGACAATAACTACAGTTTCCATACCTTCGCAGAACGAAAAACAAAATTGCGACCTTTGACAATCAGCGACACGAAAAATCCTTTTCACACGAGGGCGTAACATTTTTACAAATAAAACCGCTAAATTTTCTTTACCGTTTGTTTTTTTGTAGTATGGTACACGAAGATTCATTCTAAAACTGAAATGTGTGAAATGCCCGTTACAAGGCAGAGCAAAAATTAACTTACAGTATTTTAAACCGTGAGTTTGCTGAATCTTTTAATCAATGTTTTTTTTTTTTTTAATCACAATTATTGTTCACAGGTGCACTCGGGAAGCGCGGTGACCTTGGCACCTACACCACCGAGTAGCAGTTTGAGCAGTGGAAGTGGATCCCAACAATTCCAGAGACTGAAGGTCGAAGATGCCCTTTCGTACCTCGATCAGGTCAAATACAAGTTCAGCGACCAACCACAGGTGAGATAAATTCGTATAGTTTAAAATAGCGGTTTTTTTCTGTTGAGATTTCGATTTTTATTCATTACAGTCAAATATACATACCGGAAACGCAAGAATGAAACGAATGCACATTATAATTTAAAAATCAATTTTATCGTTGACGATTGACATGACAATATTATTGTTGCAATTTGCAGGTCTACAATGATTTTTTGGATATCATGAAAGAATTCAAGTCCCAGAGTATCGACACACCGGGTGTTATAACGAGGGTTAGCCATCTATTCAAAGGTCATCCGGAGCTAATTGTCGGCTTTAATACGTTTTTACCGCCGGGTTACAAAATCGAGGTGCAGGCCAACGAGCAGGGTTACGCTTTTCAAGTGTCCGTCAGTATGCCGAGTCCTACGGCCACGCACACCGCTACATTATCGCAACATCATTGCACGGTCAACGTTGGCTCGCCACCGGTTGCGAGTCCACCGAGTCAACCGGCAAAAGCTCCGCCGGTTCTGCAGATAATGCAGGGGTAAGAATACAATTTGCATTTCAAAGTCTTTATTTCTGGCGATCTTCATTTCTGTATTTTCATACACTTTTTGAAATTTGAAATTTTTTCCCAACGATCTTTATTTCCTTACTTGTATACACGTGATTTTTGTTTGCTAAAAGTTTTGGATTAATCATTCAACCAATTAGTTTGAATTTCGGTGCAAAATAAGGAAATTGGATTTAGAAAAGCCTCTGAAAATTTGGTTTTAATCTAAATCAGAGTTGTAAATAATGCATTATTTTGATAATCCATTACTGTATTCATTACCCATTACTCTGCATAATGTCAAATGAACAGTGTACGATTACAAAATACAAAAGTAATGTGTAATGGAAGCATGTGCCATTACAAATAAAAAAAGTAATGTGTAATTGATGCATGTGCCATTGCAAATAAAAAAGTAATGTGTAATGGATACATGTGCCATTACAAATAAAAAAAAGTAATTAAAGATTGAGGGCCCTACCATCACAGTTGTGAAAATAGTAATGTAAAAGTAATGCATTACCCGTTACTTTAAACATTGCGTATTGGATAAGTTTTCCGTTACAAATTACAAAAGTAACGTATAATGAATGAATTAATTAATGTTTTTTTACAAATGAAAATAGTAATGTGTAATGGATGCATGTGCCATTACAAATAAAAAAGTAATGTGTAATGGATGAGTGCTCCATTACAAATTACAATTTAAAAAAAGTAATTTGTCGTGGAGTATATTGCATTACAAATTATTGTGTTTCTACGATAATTTGGAGCAGGTACTATTTTGCTCAAAGGTAAGTCTATTAATTTTTCAATGAAAACAATTTGTGTGTATCAAGTTTTTGTTAGCTTTACTATCGTAGCGGTAAATGTATGAACAGTGATTTTTTTTGGAGTAATTTTTACTCCATTCTTGAATTGTAATTTTACAAGAATGGAGTAAAAATTACTCCAAAAAATCTCTGTTCATACATTTACCACTACGATAGTAAAGTTAACAAAAACTTGATACACACAAATTATTTTCATTGAAAAATTAATAGACTTACCTTTGAACAAAATAGTACCTGCTCCAAATTCTGGTAGAAACACACTAATTTGTAATTTTATTTATTTGTAATGACACATGCATCCATTACACATTACTTTTATTATATGTAAGGGAACATGCATATTACACATTACTTTTTTTTTTATTTGTCATGGAACATTCATTCATTACACGTTACTTTTGTAATTTGTAACAGAAAACTTATCCAATACACAATGTTTAAAGTAATGGGTAATGCATTACTTTTACATTACTATTTTCACAACTGTGATGGTAGGGCTCTCAATCTTTAATTACTTTTTTATTTGTAATGGCACATGCATCCGTTACACATTACTTTTTTTATTTGTAATGACACATGCATCCATTATACATTACTTTTTTTATTTGGAATGGAACACGTATTCATTACACATTACTTTTTTATTTGGAATGGAACACGTATTCATTAGATACACGTTATTTTTGTAATTTGCAATGGAAAACTTATCCAATACACATTGTTTAAAGTAATGGGTAATGCATTACTTTTCCATTACTATTTTCACATCTCTGATCTAAAATCGACGAATAACCGTATGTTACCGATTATCATTGCAGTTCCGGTAGTATACATCACTCGTTGGCAAACAATGTTTCGAACAATAGCCTTACGGTCCATGCGCCATCACCGCCACCCGTACAATCATACAACAATTCGCACATAAGCGCGGCGCAAGCGCAAGCGGTTAGTCAAGCGCTGAGCCAGGCGCAGGACGGTGTACAGAACAGCGGACAAACGCAACAGAGTCAGCCCGTCGAATTCAATCATGCCATCAACTACGTCAATAAAATTAAGGTTCGTGAATGATAACTGATCCAGTAATCAATTTTTATGTACTCTTGAAGAAAACAGTGCCTATTAAAATAATCCGCCTAAAACGTATTTTGTTAAAGATTAATAAGCAACGCCTACACCTCCTATCAGATCTCTGCTACTGATGTATGACCTTTAATGAACTTTACGTCTAATTATTCGTCGATCAATAACTCTTCAGCGTCGTTTAATAATTTCTTAGGATCAATCAATAACTTCAGGGACCAATAATGAATAAACAAACCTGCAGATTCTAATTGACTTGCTGTCTCATGATGTTCCATTTTGTAAGACCTTCTCTTGCACCGGCCAATTTTTTTCTTTCTCGTGGAATTATTTTATTTTATTATTTACGAAGTTATTTGGGTCAAACATACTTTGTGCTGAAGAATTCTTTTATGTTAGAAAATTAGACTCCATTTTTTAATGTCCATGAATTGTTCTCTCAAAATATTCACAGAATCGGTTTCAAGGACAGCCCGACAAGTACAAGCGATTCTTGGAAATTTTGCACACATATCAAAAGGAGCAGCGAAGTTTGAAAGAATCTGGCCATATGGGTGGTGGAAGCGGAAGTGGTGCGCCACCTGGTGGAAAACATCTGACCGAGGCTGAGGTTTACAGTCAGGTGGCAAAATTATTCGAGAATCAGGAGGATCTTCTCGCTGAATTTGGACAATTTCTTCCGGATGCAACGAATCAGCAGAGCGCATTGGTGAGTTACGTTATTGAAATGCAAAACACGGGAAGTTTGAGAAAGAATCCGAGTGCAAATTATCAAATTCTTCAAATTTTTATAATAAACAAAAAAACTCATTTGAATCGTTATATCTGACGTTTTTGGCATTGAAATAAATTATCGGACGATGAATGCTGAGGATCAACGGAATGACGAGACATGATGAATAATTTATATGTAATTGGGGCTAGTCTGTTATGTTCCAGGGCAACAAGGCTGGGGCGGTTAACGATCATACGGCGATCGTTAAAAAACCGCTTGGACTGAAAACTTCGTATAATAATACGGGCAACGTGCCGAGGGATCATCGAGAATCCGTCAGCGTCGGCGGAATTGAGCGCGATAATCGCGATCATCGGGAACGCGAGCGCGACAGACCAGGACCTCGTGATCTAAATAGCGGTCAAAAATTCGGACACAGCACCGGTCAATTGAAACGAAGTCCATCCTTCTCGACGTCCGTGTCGACCGGTAATTCGCATCACACTCAACACGGTCCACCACCGCCGAAGAAGCACAAAGTTGCCGCTTCCGTTCGCGACGTAACGATCGCTGAAGCTGCAAAATATGGAAGTCTCAACGATTACGCGTTCTTCGATAAGGTCAGTCTGAGCTCAATGTTTTTCTATATATTTTTTTTTAATCGAAATTTTTAGGCTCAATCGGATCTTGAATTTCGTTTTTTATGTACGTGTGAATTTAAAAGATGATTTTCAGAGACTTACAAGCATGCCTGATATGGCACTTTGCACCAATTCATTATCACAATTAACTTAAAAATAACAAACTAAAAATAATAAATCTTTACTGAGTCAGTCAATAAATGTCCTACTTTGTAAAATCGTAATAACAGCAATGATATAAAACTCCATTAAACAGCAATAGATTAATATCTGTTGCTGTTTAATGGAGTCTCTCAAATGAAAGGAAAACAATATATATGGGTCATTCCATGTCAAATCAAGTTTATTTTTTAAATATCTCGAAAACTTTTATAGTTACGAAAAGATCGTTCTGGATTCGTCTTGAAGAGTATACTTGTTGCTACGAAAAAAAAAATATTCCGAAAAAAAAATTTGAAAAATGATGAATTTGGAGAATTTTGAATTTTTTAAAATCGTGCAAATCCATTTTCCACATTAAATTTTTGGTTCAATTTTTGTTATATTATATCTTGTACTGATTTTAAAAGATCCTGAAATGTTCAGAAAGGTGTTTTTTGTTTTTTCAAACATATGATTATTTGAATTTTTTAAAATCGTGCAAATCCACGATCAACATTAAATTTTTGGTTAAATTTTTTTTATATAATACCTTGGACTGATCTTGAAAGATCCTGAACTTTTCAGGAACTTTTAATTTTTGTAAACAAATTTTCTTTTACCAAAATTCAAAAATTTATATTTTTGAAACAAGACAACACCATCCTGAAAATTTTAGGTTCTTTTAAGATCATTTCAAGGTATTAAATAAAAAAAATTTAACCAAAAATTTAATGTTTATCGTGGATTACACGATGTTTAAAAATTCAAAAATTCATATTTAAAAAAATAATAAAAAAGCCTTTCTAAAAATTTCAGGTTCTTTTAATATCAGTACAAGGTATTATATTTAAAAAAGTGAACAAAAAATTTAATGTTGAAAGTGGATTTATACGATTTTTGAAAATTCAAAATTCTCCAAATTCATCATTTGTCAAATTTTTTTTTCGGATTATTTTTTTTTCGTAGCGACAAGTATACTCTTCAAAACGAACCCAGAACGATTTTTTCGTAACTATAATAGTATTCAAGATATTTAGAGAATAAGAAAAAAAGATTTTAAAAATTGTGAAATTTTGAATCTTGCAGAACTTTCGAAAAAAAAAATTAATTTTTTTCCTTTGGTAGAACTTCGTTTTATTAAAAACGAAAACTTCTGACCGAGTTTCATCGGAATTGAAAGGGGTCGATTCCAACTCTTGGTCGATTTGACATGGAATGGGCCATATATAAAATAACAAATTGATTAACATTTGTCCATCATTGTGGGAAGCCTCCATTGTAACGACACGATGAAAATTCATAGAATCTTCGATACTGATTCCGGAATGATTTTGTTTAGGTACGCAAGGCGCTAAGATCACAGGAGGTCTACGAGAACTTTCTCCGATGTTTGGTGCTGTTTAATCAGGAAATCGTCTCGAAATCGGAACTGATACAGCTGGTGACGCCGTTTCTCGGTCGTTTTCCGGAACTTTTGCGATGGTTCAAGGACTTCCTCGGTCATCTGCCGGATCCAACGTGTCTGGCATCGACGGCCAGCCCTCCCGGTAGTCTCGGTATCGAGGCATTGCCGAACAACGTTGTTCGCAGTCATCAGGATCGACCGCAGGGCGATCTGGCGATGGAGATCGATTACACGACGTGCAAGCGACTCGGTGCTTCGTACTGCGCGTTGCCAAAGTCTTACATGCAGCCAAAATGTACAGGAAGAACGCAATTGTGCAAAGAAGTGCTGAACGACACGTGGGTCTCGTTCCCAACGTGGTCGGAGGACAGTACGTTCGTAACGTCGCGAAAGACTCAATACGAGGAATTTATTTATCGTTGCGAGGACGAGAGATTCGAGCTCGACGGTGTTATCGAGACTAACGCCGCGACGATAAGGGTTCTCGAGGGTGTACATAAAAAAATGAGCCGAATGAGCCAGGAGGAGTTGCAAAAATTCAAACTCGACGATTGCCTCGGTGGTTGTTCGCCGACGATTCATCAGCGTGCCCTCAAACGAATATACGGCGACAAAGCCGCCGATATTATCGACGGATTGAAGAAAAATCCCGTTGTCGCTGTGCCGGTTGTTCTACGACGATTGAAGAGCAAAGAGGAGGAATGGCGGGAAGCACAGAAAGGATTCAACAAAATATGGCGGGAACAAAATGAAAAATATTATCTCAAATCGCTCGATCATCAGGGCATTAATTTCAAGCAAAATGACGTCAAGGCACTGAGATCGAAAAGTCTTTTCAATGAGATCGAAACGCTGTACGACGAGGTTGGTATTGAGCTCCTTAGGCTAATACTTTTAGGCATATATTTATTCATGCATGTTCAAATGAACTCCTGACGTCGTCGCCTATTTCGTGATAAAACGAGTTTGTCCAAATATTTAGCAAAACATATCAAGATTTGTTTAACGACAACGTTTTCGTCTTACTGCTTTAAGAGGCCTTTGTAATCATTCTAAAATATTGTTTTGTCTTTTTTTTACCAGCGGCACGAGCAGGTCGACGATACAGCCGGTGAAGGTCAGAGCAATGGCGGCCCCCATCTTGTTCTAGCGTACAAGGACAAATCCGTACTCGACGATGCTGCTAATCTTCTGATTCATCACGTGAAGCGACAAACGGCAATACACAAGGAGGACAAGCAAAGGATAAAATTGCTCCTCAAGCACTTTATACCGGACCTCTTTTTTCATCCGCGCCAAGAGCTCAGCGACGACGAGCGAGACGAGGACGGTAAGTTTGTTTTTACAACACGTTAACCATTTTCATAAATGTATCATATATTCTTTGCAGAGATGCAAAAAATGCATTATTTTAATAATGCATTATCGATTTCATTAATGATTATTTTTTCACTCACTAATGGGACTTGACTTCCATTACACATTATTCATTCAATGAATAATGTGGTAAAAAAATATTGCATTATATTTTTGGTTAATAATGTAAATGTCAGACCATTATGCATTACGTTATTAATGAGTACTTGGAAAAGCATTACATTATCCGTTGCTGAAGTAATGGATAATGTGGAAAGAGTTACATTACTCATTACTGAAATAATGAGTAATGCAAAAATGTTCTATTATCCATTATTAAAGTAATAGATATTGCAAAGTGGCATTAATTTTTCATAACTATAATACTGAATATTTTGAACAATGCATTATTCGGAATAAAAATATTTTGTGCATTCGTAGTCCAATAGGACATGCGATAAAATCTTCCTTTTATTTACGAAAGTGGAAAATATGGATTGATGAAACCGGTTCAGGGACTCGATGGTATGGGTTTATGAATTTGTTTTAAGTAAAAAAAAAACCAAAAATGTAAACATCGGAATGTCAACAGAACTAATAATCCCCGTTTTGAAATTTGAAATTAGAATTGACAATTTGAGTAGAAAGAGAATAAAATACATATATGCTGCGCATTTCCCTTTGATCTAACAAATAAAAAAAATGCACAAGTGGAAGATGTTTTTTTCTTTTGGTTGATTCACAAATAAATAAAAAATTACATGGAATTATTCGAGCGTAAAAAAAGTAAACAATCGTAAATGAACAGGAATTATTATTCTCTTGACAATTTCCGGTCAAAGATAAAAAAAGAAAAAGATGCTGTAGGTTTTAATCTGATCTAACAAATAAAAAAAACAAAACAAAGTACCGAATTATATTTTCGAAGTAAAAAATTAGGAATCTAAACAACCGAATTTCCATAGAGGGAAATCTAAACAAACCAATTACCCTGTAAAAAATTTGGGGGAATAACACATACAGACAGTCTGAGATGTATCATTCTTACGCATTGTGATTACAAAAAATCATACGAAAAGGAAGATTTCATTGACATTGATCACTACATACTGAAATTATTTTTATTCCTTTAAACCATTACTCAAAGTAATACATTATTTATAGATGTAATGCATTATTTGAAGTAATGCACTGCTCGATGTAATGTGTTACTTAAAGTAATGAATTGCTCAATGTAATGCATTACTAAAAGTATAATGCATTGCTCAATGTAATGCAATACTCAAAGTAATGCAAATTCTTCGGCTTCGTACCATTCATTACTATAGTAATAAAAATTTGTTTCTACTTTGAATTATCCATTACTGTAATAATGGACAATGGCAGCGTTTAGCATTATCCATTACTGTTGTAATGAATAATGTTACGTTTTTTGCATTATTTATTATTAATTTAATGCATAATCATTAGGTTTCACATTTTTCATTACAAAAATAATGCTTAATGTTTCTATCATAGAATTTTCATTATTTCTAAAATAAATAATGCATTATTTTTACATTATAATTTCGGCATCTCTGATTCTTTAGTTACAATTATTCTTTCTCGATTCGTTATTCCGCTGCTCATATAAACCGATTTTAGAAATTTACCACATAAACATTACCTCGATTTAGATATAGCTCAGAATTAAAATTGTGATTGATAACATTACCGTAAAAATAGCAATTATCGACTGCTTCAAAATGATCATTTCTGTAATAAAATTAGCGATCAATTTTTTTGCAACTGGATTTACGAATCACACAAATTATCACGATAAAACTACTGTTTACATCTTTTTTTAAATAATGGCTTTGAATAAATAAATCTTTTAAGAGGGGGATAAAGTTCAACATACGCTTGAAACTTTTTTAATACGTTTGAAGGTCGAGGCTCTTTCCCCTTAAGCTCATTAGTGTTCTTACTATTGCTATATTATAGACAGTGATATATTTCGATTTCATGTTTATTAATTTCAATTGATTCGGTAAATCGCAGACGAAAAGGAGGATATGGGACTGGGAACATGTGGCAATAGTTTACAATCGGTCACGACGAACGCATCACCCCTTGGTCTTCACGGAACAAGGAACAAAACATCACAGTCGACGAACTGTCCTGTTAAAATGGAGAGCGACATTAAATTACCCGTTCACGCGTTATCCGCCGATCCCGAAGAGGCTTACTCGCTATTCATGGGCAGCAATAATTGGTATCTCTTTCTGAGGTTACATCAGATATTGTGCGAGAGATTAACGAAGATGTACGAAAAGGCGGTTTCGTTGGGTGACGAAGAATCTCGATATAAGCAGCAACGGAAAGAAAGCACCGCAGTCGCTCTGAGGTTAAAACCAAAAAGTAAGTTACAATGCCAATTGTAGAAAAATTCACTCCAAAAGCGGCATTGCCGGATGATTGATCAATGAAAATTGCCTTGTTGTTTGTTTACTAATTGGCTCTACAATTTTTTGGACGACTAATATATGGATATTTGTGTGACAATCGCGTAATAAATCTCTGCTATTCGTTTCAGGTGAGATTGAGATCGAGGATTATTATCCGGCGTTTTTGGACATGGTGAAAAATGTTCTCGACGGTAACATGGAAAGTACGGCGTACGAAGATACATTGCGGGAAATGTTCGGTATACACGCTTACGTGGCGTTCACGCTGGATAAAGTCGTGACGTACGCTGTCAGACAGGTGAGTTGAAAAACAGGTTCCATCGAAGAATCAGGTTCTAACAAAAAAGTTTAGCTTTTGTGACTTCATTTTTCGAAATGCAAGATTTTTTAAAATGCGGATTTGGAAAGTTATTTCTTCGTTCTGAATGTGAATTGTGAATGTGAAATGTGAATTTGTCACGCGTTTTTTTAAATCGCATTATTTAACCTTTCGCTGATCGTACCTGAATTACATTGACCGGTCTAATTTTCGATCGGTACATAAATTCAGTTGAAACCATTTTAAACGAAAAATTTGAGAATGTACTTCGATGAAAGTACTGAGAATGTACTTCGATGATTTTCACGAGTTCCACCCAGAGTAAAATTATGCTTTGGCAAGGGAAAGGTCAATAAATTTTCATTGTGAATTTTTTAGTAACGGCAGCCAGATCAATTTAAGGGGGTGTCCTGGATTAGAATGTTCTAAAACCTCGTTTTTTGTGATTTTTTTTAGAAGGGAAAAAAGAAGAAGGTATTGAATTTTGAGGTATGGCTTTATAAATATTTAACGAAAACAAAAAAATTTTGTTTGCAGTAAATAAAAAATTGCAACAGATATCTAAGCCTATTTCATGGGCGTCATGTCGCTGTAGTCTTCAATCGGCGGAAAATATCAACTTCGTAATTTTTTACTGAAACAAAAAACCAAAAAAGGATTAAATTTACTATAAATTTTTCTCCTGGGTGAACTAAAAAAGGCAGAAAAAAATGTGAAATAAAAAATTTGGGCGGGTTTACAAAAAAAATGTAAAAAAAAATTAACTTTAAGGTGCTATAACAATTATTTAAATAATTTTTTTGACGACCTTTTTCAATTCACTTGGATAATACTGAATAAAAAAAACTTTGGTTCAATTAAATAGATCGTTTAGTTTTTCAGCTATCACGCCCGCCAATTTAGAAAAATCGTGAATATAAAAACTGGAGAAAAAGCGTTTCAAAGTTTTCAATAGGAAAAAATGTGAATTTTTAGTTACTTAATTTAATTACTTACTGGTCTCTGTTACTTTGTAAACATATTCTTACATAGTTTATTAGTTTATCTATCGACTTAAACAATAAAGAGAGGATTTTTTTGAAATTTTGATTCAGGACACTCCTTTAACATAGTGTAACTAGGCAGCGATCGGCAAAAAAAATTAGATTTTTAATTAATCGTTATTTGCAAAATTAATATTATCATCCATTATTTTTTTTTTGGTATTTCGATAATCAGTAATTTAAAGACCAATACTACGAATTATTTGAATATTGAATATGTGCATTCTTTGAATTATTCATTATTAAAAAAAATAGTAATCGTATTCTTTAAAATACTTATCATTAAATTAATTAGTAATTGAATTATTTTAATTACTAATTATTAGAATAATTTATAATTGAATTATGTTAATTATTGATCATTTGAATAACTAGTAATGTATATATCTAAATGACTAATTACTCAAGTAATTAGTAATTGAACTATTTCAGTAACCAACTATTTGAATAATTAATAATTTAGATATGAAAATTGCTAATTAATTATAAATTCCTTTACAATTTAAGTACAACTTGACTACAAATAATTGTAGATGTTATTGGAGTGAACTTGTACAAAAGTTGAAGTATATTTTGTGTGCAAGTTTGCCTACAACTTGTATTCAATTACCGACATTAAATTTCGATCAACTTGTATCCAAGTGTTGCTCACCAAAAACTTACCGTAAACTTGGCGTCAAATTGATTCCAAGCTACAGATGAACAAGTTTTTATAGTACAACTTCATTAAACAAATTTACAAGCATAAATATGCATTATCAAATAATTAATAATTGCAAAGAATAATTAACTAATTTTTTAAAAAATTAGTAATAAAAAGAATTAATTATCTAATTATTCGAATAATTAATAGTGGGAAAGAATAATTAACTAATTTTTGGAAAAATTAGTAAGTATAGTACTTAAGTATTTAATTACTTGGATATTTAATAGCTAGAAGGAACAATTACCTAATTTTTTTAAAAACCAGTAATTCACAAGAGCAAAATTGTAATTACTTGGTTATTGAGTAATTATTTTATCTAAATTACAAGTTATAGGTTTATTGGATAATAATCGAACATGAATTATCGAATATTAGAAATACCTTTCTGCTTAATTACTGAGTGCCTTAATAATGAGTAATATTTATTTGAATAATTATAAAATTTTCTAACACAGAGTAATTAGCGGTAATTAAATTGACAAAAATATCGATTTTGCCGATCACTGTAACTAGAAAGGGTTTTCACCGATTTTTCAATACATACACGAACAATCAACGAACAAAGTGAAAAAATAAACACCACGCCGATGCTTATTTTTGTTTCAGTTGCAACATTTGGTATGTGACCAAATATGCCAACAGTGTATGGAGCTATTCCAGCGGGAACAGAGACAAATGAAGGATGGCAGCGGCGCAGGTGGATTGTGCGCAACAGCGTACATCAGAATCGGTGCTGAAATGGCTTATCAGCGAAGAGCGGAAAAAGCCATGGCGGAGGAAAATTGTTTCAAGATATATATTGTAAGTATTCATGACGACCTAGAAAAAAGAACATTATTTGCGAAAAAGAATCCGCATCATTGACTCTCGGTATAGACGTATTGTTCTTGGTTATTTATTTCCCACTTTTGTCGGGTTTATCATAACTTTTGGTGTACAAATTTTCGATGCATCGTTAAAGCCTTATGCCCGTATTTTACAAAATGATGAAATGTATTTTCTAAATATGTCTTCGTTCAATTTTCAGTACAAAAAAGAATGTAAAATGACAATGGAGTTGTTGGATACGGAGGGTGATGAAAACGTGGAGGGTTGTAGCGAGAGAGGTGAAAGGGACGAGGTGAGTGCTTCGGAGAAATGGTCGACGTACGTAGAAAGATTTTCGACGCCTATCGCACAGGCCAGTCCGAAGGAGACTCCAACGTCGCCTGACAACGAGCCACCGACCACCAATCATCCTGTGAGTAGCGACCAGGCAGCAAGGGGGGGCAGGGGCAGAAAGCGCAAGAACACAGACATTAACAAGAAGGTATAGGAATCAAAGCCCTTTCTGTAAAAAAAAAAAAAAACAAACAAAAGCAAAAAAAAACGAACAAACCATTTTGATGCCCATTTTTGTAGCTTTGCATTCGTTCGTATTTTACATCCCGTACATTGTACAATTCGGCAATCGTCACAGAATCACCGAAACGAGTCTCGTTGACGCCTCAGGCCGATGCAAAAACAAAAACAGTTCAAAAAGCACCCATTTTTTTTCTCTATCGACGACTCAAACGCTATAACTTTATATAAATTTCATATATTTATTTTTCGCCTCTTCACTTCGGTCCTCGGTACAAAGTTTCGCACTCGCTTCGAGTTGGACACGTTATTTTTAAATAATTTTTATACATTCGTCTTCCCCTCATTCTCATAGAGCGTGATTCACGATTGAAGAAGTTTTCTCGAATTTTCTTTTCCTTCCGGTAACTTTTGGTTATTCAATTTTATGCTTCTAGACATTATGTTTTTGACATCACAAGTTTTAACGTAAAAATATAACGGAATAACGCGTACCGACAATCGCAGTGAAAGTGCCGTTGTGGTCTTTTTTCTCTTCTTTTTAACTGCACGACAAAGACACGACTTTTTCCAAGAACCGCTTGCGTTTGTTCACGCTTCCTCTCATGAACGGGCAAACATCAATGATAAAATGGCTTTTTAATTTTTTTTTCTCCGCCGCACGTCCGATTGTCCACTCTCGGCGGTAATCTGACGATGCATTTATTTGAATTTTTTTTTTTCAAATTAAACGATAAAGACTTGCGTCACTTCCGATTGTGGATAATTCGACTCATGACATGACTCCATATGCACGAATACCTGTGTATAGTATATATGGGTCAAAATTCCGGAAAGCAGCACGCGTTTAGGCCTCATAGTCGACGATTGTCTTGTAACTTTAGGGACACATAGTACAGTATGAGAGTACACTCTAGAATTTTTTTTGGATTTTTAAATCGACCAGGTTCGCTGTACCGATGACGTTATTTTTTTTGAAATTTCTTGAATGTCATGTTTTAATCAATTTCTCTAGACCCCTGTAATTAAAAAAAAAAAAAATTTCGACATTTATTTTCATCGAAAAAGATCTCAGCTCTTAAAAAAAAATATTTCCAAATACGTACCAATTCGTATAAACATAGAAAAATAGGTTTTTTCCTCAAAAAGGCGTTTTATCGATGAGCCTACACTGCAATCTGTTTTTTCATATTTTTTTCGGATTTCTGAGGTTTTTTTTACACGAAAAATACTTTTTCCAGATTGGGATCTCTGCGGCATCAGACCGTTATATATTAAATATAATCTGAGGTGCTGTAAATATCGAGAAAATAGAGCGAATACAATAATGCTTACTGCGCTAGTATTGTATTGTTACTATCATTTTTTATCGAGGTTGTTATGGATTTTTAACTTAACTTTTAATTTATTAGTACTGTAACAGAAGGATTTGACTAAGAAAAAATAATAATACCCTGAAAGCAATATAGTATACACGATTCCGGGGAATGGGTGTGTAAACAAACTTTAAAGAACATCCATTCATCTTTTATGAATATATTTATTGATGCATGTTTAATTTTGCGGAAAAAAAATATTTAACCATTTTTACTTGTTTTACATTGGTTGCTTGTGAGTATACTAAAAAAAATATATTTAACAACTTCTTGGCGAAAAATTAACCATGCGTCAATAAATATTTTTATAAAAGATGAATGGATGTTTTTTAAAGTTTATCTACATATTCATTCCCCGGAATCGTGTATATTATATTGCTTTCAGGGTATTATTATTTTTTCTCATAGTCAAATCCTCCTGTTACAGTACTAATAAATTAAAAGTTAACTTAAAAACCCATAACGACCTCGATAAAAAATGATAGTAACAATATAATACAATACTAGCGCAGTAAGTGGTATTGTATACGCACTATTTTCTCGATATTTACAGCACCTCAGATTATATTTAATATACAACGGTCTGATGCCACAGAGATCCCATTCTGGAAAAAGAGTTTTTTCGTGTAAAAAAAACTTGGAATTCCGAAAAAAATATGAAAAAACAGATTGAAGTGTAGGCTCATCGATAAAACGCCTTTTTGAGGAAAAAAAGAGAAATTGATTAAAACCTGACATTCAAGAAATTTCAAAAAAATGACGTCATCGGTACAGTGAAACTGGTCGATTTAAAAATCCAAAAAAATCCCAGAGTGTACTCTCATACTGTACTATGTGTCCCTAAAGTTACAAAACAATCGTCGACTATGAGGGCCAAACGCATGCTGCCTTTCGGAATTTTGACCCATATATACACATATGTACATACATATATGCGTATATATATACATATAATGTCTTCCTTTGAAAATTTAATTTCCGATGTTATCACATTACACAATGGAATCGTAAAATCTCACGTGATATTACAATTCCTCAAGGCCGATAACGCCCGAGCGTCGTTTCGATCTGAATGAAATACGATTAATCGGTGGCTGCGGATGAGCGACAGAATCACGAAAAATAAAAAAAACGTTTAAAATAATTTTTCAAAAATATAACTAGGAATAATTATTCACGATAATTTATTTATTTTTTATTTTACATTTTTCTTGTTGAATTATTTTAAATGGTTTTTCCATTGATGTCGCCCATCGTGGCGCAATTTCGTGTCGGATAAATATTATTTTTCATTTTATTATTCTGGCTGTGCTATTTCGTTTTGAGACGGGATTGGTTTTTTTTTGGGTTTTGCTGTTTTGCATGACAACGGGATAGTTTTGGCGGTTTCACGAGCCGAGAATCGTCTCAATTGTTGAAATATGAAATATTCGTGATCGTATCGCGGAATATAGTTTTGTTTTTTTGAACGATTGATGAAACAAAAAAATTATTTTCAAAAAATAAATTTTTAAAGAAGAAAGAACACGAATGAGAAGACAAAAATTCAAGCTCACAAAAGGGGATGTTCGAAAGAGAGCCAATTTGAAAAATGGGCCATTTACGTTTGTCAAAGCCAGCTGAGCTGCATTAGAAAAATAAATCGCGTTTGTAAAATAATGATACCGTATTATAATCTGTAAATAAATATTCGATCGCTCGAACATGTACATAGATTTTTTGATACGCATCGAGAATAACGAACAAAAAAAATAAATATAAAAACGAAAACGCATAGTCTCAATGATCTGTATAGAAGAGAAAAGAGGGGTTTAAGAGGAGAGAGAGAGAGAGAGAGAAAAGGAAACGAGGAAAAAAAACGTAACTTTCTAACACGCTCTTCGGGCGGATCGGCGAAGTCCTTTGAAACACGAACAGTTTGTTAACCGTACGATATTGTTGATCTGTATGAAGCTATTTTTTTTACACGAATGTAATTAAAGAAGTTAATGAGAAAAAAAATTTAACATGGCAATATTTAGGGATCTCAGTGAAACTCGAGCAATGTTTTTTTTTAAACTTTTCTATGAAAAGAACGAACGAAAAAAAAATGAGAAAATGAACAAAAGAAAGCAAGAAAAGTTCAAAGTAACACGATAAGTTACATTTTTTCATATAAGTAGACGGATATTTGTGCAAAGTTAAGACACGAGGTGAGATCGTGTCCAGTGATAACGATTAACGCCCTACATGTTTACGAATCATCGAGCAATCTTAAGTAGGTCTGATCTGCACACTCGTAGTGGCGTTTTTTCTTCAAATTCGTTTTTTTTTTCAATTTTTTCTTTTTTTCTTCATAACATCAAAGCTCCCTCAAAAAATGATTATCGTCATTGGCGCAACTCGATTGATCGACAATAACGAAAGCGCGATGCACAAGTCGAAAATGTACATAAAAATAATTTATCTTTCTTTTTTCTTTAAATCACATCTTTTTCGCGCGAGTCGCACGAGTCGAAGTTATTTCAATGAAAAATCCAAAGCACAATTCGGCATTTCTATATTGAGAATACTCGTTGTCCATCAAATCTGACATTGCCTTGCACAATTTGTTGGCTCTGTCGATTATTCGAAAGGAAAGGAAGAAAGAAAAATAATTCAATATCGATACATTGTCGATGCATCTCGACATGGAGGATAATTTAATTGAAGGATAATTTTATTCAAATGTGAAAATTTATATTCAGAAAAAAAATCGAAATTATTATTTTTCTTTCATCAACAATGTTTGGAAAAACCGATTATTAAATTACACGCCCTGGTGGCGTCGGATATCACAGATATTCAAAATTTTCGAAATTTTCACGCTGACAATGAGTATTTTCAACAAGTGTCAAGAAAATAGCTTGATTATAAAATAGCTTGACACACAAAAAAGTGTGTCAATGTTTTTGGCGAATTGGTCTGTTTTCACGATTATCGCCGGAAGTTGTATTCGCATCGCATTCACCACGATTGTACATTAATTATCGATAGTAAAAATGCATCATCTTAAAATGCCATCCACGAACTCGGAGAATAGAATCACAGGTGTCGCATTTCTTGATCCGTTTTTCCAAAATAGCACACATTGAAAACCTTGAAGCGTACTATCATCATTTTGATGAACCGATCGATGTATATTTTAATGAAAAAAAAATGAGTATGTTGAGAGAAAGAGAGAGTAAGGAGAGAGATTATAAGGTTTCGAGGAGTCACAAATGTCTCTTGCAAAGCCTGCCGCAGGTCGTGTAGGATTTTTTTTTTCGTTTTTTTTTTCAAATGTTTTCGAGAATTAGGGTTTGAAGAAAATTTTATCGCGATTTATCGTATAAATTGAAGAGGAGGATAAAAATATTGCGTGTAAATATCGTTTAATTGACGAAAGAAAAAAATGAAACTTGTATCAGTCTGCCAATAGGGGCCTGCTCCGATTTTCATCATTGACACTTGTAACATATTTTCATCGAGACTAGTCTGTCGTCCGTACTTTCGAGTTAAATGTGAATGTTGTGAACCTATGAAAAAAAAACCCGCCCGCCCGCCGCCCCCGTTATCCTTTTATATGATGAATTTTAATCTCTATACATATATATATATATATACATACACACTGACACACGATATGTATATATATATATGTATGAATATATATATATTTTGTAACTGTAAACTGTATATGAAGTAAAATGATATATAATGATATAAATGATAACAATATTGTATAGAAGAGAGATATTGAAATACATGAACGATGCTTTTAAAAATTATCGTCTAACATTTTTGTACCACTAAATTAATGCTTTCTCGTTGTTTTCTTTTGCAACATCAATGTTTTTGCCTCGAGTGACGAGTCTCGTACGAGCAGTGACTCCTCACAAAATAAAATTATATATATATAAAAAAAAAGAAAAATTAATTTCCATTCGTTCAGGCAAATGACAGTATCGTTTGAATTTCTATTATTTTGGGTTTTTTATTATTTATCGTTTTCAAAATACTGCATTTTTTCCCGTATTTATCGTTACGAACCGTTTTTGCGTCCAACATTCTGTACTTTGTTTTTTTTTTTCGTTCTCACTTTTCCCACGGTGCCTTTTTTATCGGTGCCTCGAGTCAAATAATAATATATCTCTTTTCTGACATGTCATGTTAGCAAAAATTACCCGAGTCCCTTTTTACGCATTTGTTATTATTATTATTTTTTTTCATTTACTTTCAAGTTTGATATTTTTTTCACTCACCCCAACGGAGATCTAATTTTTCTTATTTTCTTTTCGAGAATCATCGCTAAGACTTTACATTATTTCACAGCTCATTTCGAACGGGGATGAATATCATTCGAATGAAAAATCGTTGAAAATTATTTTATTGGCGCTTGTAAATGGCAAATGCAAATAAAAAATAGTAATTGCAAATAAATAATGGTAATGATCGTTGGAAAATGATAAAAACAATTTTTTTTCAACGCTCTGACTGATCACAATTATCTTAATGATTTTTTTATTCGACCGTTATCCATCTGCAAAAAAAAATTTTTTTAATTGAAAAAAAGATACTCGCATTGTGCGTGGATTTTTTGTTGTACAAAGGATGCATCACATTGAAATAGTACGCGATAAAATGATATTTTTCCCATGTTCTCACTCGCTGCGATCATCCCGAAACGGCGAGATATGAAAAATTAAGAAGCGCATGGGCTCGTACTAATAATCAAGTAGGTGCATTACATACCACTCGCACCCAATGTCCATTACTTATACACCGACTTTTAAAATTCATTCATTATATCCATTTCGATCAATTCAACGTAGAACAGTAGATTTTCCTTTAAATTAAATATTTGCATAAATGACTTACCATTTGCGCGGGTCTGTTTCGAAGGATTTCAAGCGAGTCTCGATGAAAATACAAACTTTGGCGATTGCAGGGATTGACACCATTTAAATAAAAACAAAAAGCTGTAAACATTGTATTTTGAGATTAAATTCTGAACAAAGTCGAAAAATACCGCCAATACAAAAATACATTAATGTAAAATAATTAGAAATGCAAAACAAAATCTTGAGAAAACAATTATTTCCATACTTGAATGAAGTTGTTGAAAATCGTAAAATCAAGTATTATAATTATTTTGGTCAGTTTCGAGCCATGAAAAAAACATGATTTTGAGTCTCGTTAAAGTTCAAGTGCTTCATCCTCGATTCGATTTTATTCTGGATTAAATACTCGTGAAAAAGAAAAGTATTGCTTTTTTAAAATATATTTCACTTTTGAATTGTGTCCAACTCTGATTCGTATATTATAACGACGTAGCGTAAGAATAGTATTATTTTTAATTGTCCTAAGAAAAAAGGCAACTTTGTTACCATTTTCAATTTAATTGAACTTCGGCTCGGACCCTTCGTATCGTTTAGTGTATTGAAATAATCGTACGAGAATTACAATTTTGTTTTACGTAGCATATAATTTGCTCGCCGCTTCGAATGTCAAACAAAAATTATCGTATGCATATAAATTTTTATGATAAAATACAGTTAATAAGAATGCAATGATGAGCGGGTGAAATGAAACTGAGAAAGCGTAGATTGCGCATGCACCGCAGATTCTTCACTGCAATACTTTTTTTTCACGAGCGGAAGGAAAAATAAGTTTTATGACTTGAGAAAGAGGTGTAATTTTCCCTCATTTGAAAAATAACGTCGGCACGTCGAAGTTCTCCCTCACTCATGGCAAAAAATAGTTTTACCTCCGGAATTCCTAATTCTGAAGACATCTTTTTGCTTCTAACATATTCTTGATTCGTCACGACGTTTTTCTTGTGTCATTTATACAGTTGCAATGATTTACTTTCTCTTGCAAATTCATTTGTTATCGTTTACTCTAATGCATTGTCTTCTATTGCAACTTTCAGCCGATCTTTGAATTATTTTTTTTTTGCTTGTGTTTTTCTAAAATATGCATGAAATTTTATGCTTGCTCTGTGTGAGTCCTCGCATCTGCAAATCTATTATTATCTTATCGAGTGAATTCGAATATTGATCTGAGTCGAGCAATAATTGCAAAATGATTCATCAATTAGTTGTAGAATAAAAAAAAAAATATGCAACCGTTGTTTTTCTTAGTACAAATATTAAATATTTATTAACGTAAAAGATCTTCACAGGGAGCCATTTTCGAAAGACTTTTCATCCTTCTTATATAAAAAATGTATATTTGCTTAAACCATTTTCAATATCATTAATAACTTTTAGCAAAAGATAAATGTAACTCACAGTTTTGCAGTCACGTGAAAGAAAATTACAATTGTTGTAGATCGATGGCAATGGCTGGAGTTCCTTAGGGAGAATCTTAGCGGGTCGGAAGCCCGTTTTCTTGTACAGAAACGTCAGACAATGGAGAAAACGTGCAGCAAGAATGACAAGAACGAGTTTACCGAACGCCGACAAAATTCCAGAGTACGTTATTCTACATTTTTATTTGTTTCTTCTCTGTAATTCTGACAACGAGGGTCAATCTAATATAATATTTTGTCATTTTCAGGTCATCAGGTGCCGAGAAACACGACGAAACGGATGCCAATGATGTTGGTGCAATTCTCAAGAGGCCGCAGACATTGAGAATAGCGGAAGCAGCCGATGGCACGGAAATGATTACCTCGGACGAGACTCAATGCACATTCAATCCAAACAGTTATCACATGCTTTACGTTGCGAGTAAAGAAGCTTTCCTCTATAAACAGAATTCATTCACGCGAGCGAAAGCGGTAGGTTCTAAATTTCAGTGATCGGCAAAAAAAAATTTTTTACATTTTTAATTAATCGTTATTTACAAAATTAATATTATAATCCATTATTTTTTGAGGTATTTCGATTATCAGTAATTTAAAGACCAATACTACGAATTATTTGGATATTGAATATATGTATTCTTTGAATTATACATTATTATAAAAATTAGTAATTGAATTATGTCAATTATTAATTATTTGAATAATTAGTAATGTATGATATCTAAATTACTAATTATTCAAGTAATTCGTAATTGAACTGTTTTAATTATTCATTATTCAAGTAATTAGTAATTGAACTGTTTTAATTACCAATTATTTAAATAATTAATAATTTCGATATATAAATTATTAGACTAATTAGTAATCGAACTATTTTAATTACTAATTATTTGAGTAATTAGCAATTATATTAATTATCAATTTTCGGAGTAATTAATTTCAAGCTTTTTGTATTTGAATCGGAATCTTGAGTTTTTCAGCGTCAGCATGTTTCGAGCGATCGTAAGAAAAAAGAAAACTCTACACTTTAGCTTGAATTTGAAAATTTTTCTAGACTCCAGGGAATTTTTTTTTGTCAATTCAGCGTAAAGATAATTCAGATTATGTTACTTTCTTCAATTCGAAAGGAGTTGAAGCTCTGTCCAATGATTTATCGCTAAGTAAACATCGGTCGAAGAAATTTTTTAAAAATTAGTAATTAGAAGAATTAAGTTTCTAATTATGCGAATAATTAATAATTGGAAAGAATAATTAACTAATTTTTTGAAAAATTACTAATTAGAAGAATTAATTATCTAATTATTCGAAAAATTGATAATTGGAAAAAATAATTAACTAATTTCATACAAAATTAGTAAGTAGAATACTTAAGTATTTAATTACTTGGATAATGAATAATTAGATGGAACAATTACCTAAATTTTAAAAAAATCAGTAATTCATAAGAGTCAAATTTTAATTACTCGGTTATTGAGTAATTATTTGATCTAAATTACAAGTTATAGGTTTATTGGATAATAATCGAACGTGAATTATCGAATTTTCGAATATTAGAAATACCTTACTACCTAATTACTCAGTGCCTTAATAATGAGTAATATTTATCAGAACAATTATAAAATTTTCTAACACAGAGTAATTAGCGGTAATTAAATTGACGAAAATATCGATTTTGCCGATCACTGCTAAATTTTGTAAAACTTTATTTCACGACAATTTTACAAACTCGCCAGAGTTTCTGTTTTCTTCTATACCTCTAAAACCGATATTGATGATCGGAGGAGCATTTTCCTATAAATTTCTCGATTTCAGATCGATTCTATTCTCTCATTCTCGATATTGATGATCGGAGGAGAATTTTCCTATCAATTTTTCGATTGCAGATCGATTCTATTCTCATTCTCGGTGTAATATGTTACAGTGTCATCCGACGGTTACGAAGAATTTGAACACAAAGTTTCACGAATGGATAGCACGATGGGCCGCAACGAACGTACCGGATCTTCAGCATCGTTTGTGCCAAGATTGGCTGATGGGGAGATACGAGAATTTAATTCCTCACAGGACGCGGATTATTACAGACAACGATCAGACCCGAACGCCTTACAGACAATACAATCGGTACAGGGTTGAACGTTTGCAACCGGAAACTGCGACCGAATCGTCAAATGCGTAGCATCGATTTTGAGGCTCGCAATCGTACGATTCACTCGCGCAGTGAACGCGTTGTTGTTGTTTTTGTTTTTTTTTCTTTTCTTCAACGGTGATAGCCCCATTGGCTGTATGTGCATAAGCGAGAGTCGAAGATTCAACGAAAAACCGGTTCGGAAAAATGGTGCTCGACTTTGTGTGTATGCGTGTGTGTTTGTGTGCGTGTGTGCGGGCGCGTGTGCGTGTGTGCACGAACTCTCGAATGACTCCGAAGGACTCCATGACGATCGTGGGCTCTCTCAGAGAATACTTGAAATTTCTTATTTTCGCAAACCAGTTATAATTGTATCTAAGAACCGTAGAATCGGTCCTCCGGTTGTATTCTCATACAAATACAATCGAAGATTATCCACGATCGTACAGAGTGAAATTTTCTGTCAATTCTACATCCATGGGACCACGATAAATCTCCAATTATAGATAAACGGTAAATGCGAAAAATTAAACACGCTGGAATTCGTTTGTTATTCACCGTTTTTTTTTCTCGGACCGCATCATTGTGAAATAATAGTGGCTCGTACTTTCGTCAGAGACTTTTTTTAAAATCATTATTACATTTAAAAAAAATACGAAGATCTCGCAGCGTTAGCACAGAGGCAGAAAATTCTTATCGATAATTTTGTTACGTTCTTTTACAATTTTGTCATCGAGAGACGCTCGTGAATCTCGTCGGATACAACGATTTTTATTTTCCTTTTTCTTCCTTTTTACGGTGACGTTGCGTTAGTTATCTAGACGAAGTTTTGTTATCCAGTATTTTTTTAGGCATTTTAAAGCTTGAAATACTCCAATCGAATTGGTCTCTGAGCGGTGCAAATTAATCCAATTGATTTTAATACTCGAGTAAACATTGTCAATCCCGATGTGAATCATCGTTAACGCTCACGCTTGGAACCGGCGAGCGATGATAAATTCGAAGCAACCGATAGCCATAGGAGAAAGTTCTCGGCAATTTGTGAAAATTGTTTTTAATCGTCGGGCAGCTTAATACGAGAAACAACGAAGGAGCGCAGCATGATGTACATTTTTTTTCAACCGCTAATTTTCGAACGTAATATTATGTCTTGCTACTTAATTTGTAGTAAGTCGTTTCATGTGCAAAGAGACAAGTGTCGCGTAGGATTTTCCATCATCCACTGGCCGATACTGTACAATCTCGCCGTAGAGACGTCAAACAAAACCATGGGGCATTCCACGTCAAATCACGCGGTCATCGGTCTGACCCCCTTGGATTTTGATGTCCAATGAATTGTGGGTTTCGTTTGGCCCAAAATATGGCCTCAAATTTTTAGAAAGTTTTATTTTATTTTTTAGGTGTTGCCCGATTTAAAAAATCATTAAATTGAGGGAAAACATAAAGAGGGGCCTTTTTCAAATTAATGAAATTTTTTTCACAGAAACTAGTGCCCAAAACAGATATTTTCGTCATAATTCGATAATGGGCCGAGAATAATCACTATTTTTATTTTAATTTTTCAATTGTGTTTGAATCATCCATTTTATTTCAGGTCCTCGAGGCTAATAAATTTTCGAAAAATGTTGTCGTTTCCATCTTAAACCAAGAAAAAAAAATCAAGTTTCACTAGAAAAATATTTTTTGTGTTGTTATTCTCACTACAAGAACAATCGAAAAAAGAAATTATAAAAAAAAAAAAATACAAAAAAAAGTAATTATTTTCGGCCCATTATCGAACAATGACGAAAATATCTGTTTTGGGCCCTAGTTTCTGTGAACAAATTTCATTAATTTAAAAAAGACCCCTCTTTATGTTTTCCCTCGATTTAATGATTTTTTAGCTCAGGCAGCTCCTAAAAATGAAATAAAAATTTCTAAAAATTTGAGGTCATATTTTGGGCCAGACGAAACCCACAATTCATTGAACATCAAAATCCGAGGAGGTCAGGCTGATGACCACGTGATTTGACGTGGAATGCCCCATATATATCGTCGTGCATCTTGTGTGCGTCTTTTTAAAAACAAGAGTCACACTTTTATTTATTTCTTTTTTTTTCGGTGTTAAAGATTTGAGTGTTCGTGCACACACGTAGTTCGAGCGATATATCTCTTTGTACATGCGTTTAAGAGTAATTATTAAATATAATTCCACAATCTGTACAAATAATTCATACATTATATATACATATTAATATTGGGTTATTGATTATTCTTGATTGATCCCGATATAGTATAATACATACGTACATATGTACATGCATAGATGTACATGGATACATGTGTATATAACATGTAGTCAGGAAGTAATAATAGACTAAGCATTAACTTTCCGGAAAGCATAGGAATATGAATTTGTACAGAAAAATATAGTGCAGTTCTGGCGAGAAAGTGCATCATCGTCGGGGTTGAACTTTTCTCATACCCAATTGACAAAAAGAGAGAAAAAAAACGAAAAGAAGATCAATGGTTGGTTATTGATAGGATCAAACTGAATCACTATTTTTCTCCGCATTATTATATTTCGTATACGTCGCTGTAAACATTATAGTATCAAGGAGGAAATACATGGAATATACATTTTGTAAAGATATTTTGAAACATTGAGAATTGTAAAAAATGAACAAAAATCCTTAAATCGTCCTGATCTTTGCTTTGGATCATCGGAAACTCGTGGATCAATCGTCTATAAGGTGAAACAAATGAAGTATCTTATTTATTCGAATAACGAAGCACGAATAAATAAATAAGCCACAATCGATTTTATCATTTCTATTTATCGTTACATAGAATTTAAAAAATATATATATATATTTGATAGGAAAAGATCTCTTATATATATATGTGTATATTGTACAGTGTGGTGTGCAGTTGTCTGACAATTTTTACGACAATTTATGATGCATATATTTAAACAACAGAGTAGCAGTACTTTTTTTAAACAAGTAAATATATTCATACAGCCAATTTTACAAACTAAGATCGTAATTTACTGTCAGTATATTTTGCACAAAATTATTAATAAATATTATTGCGATGGAATTTTTTGTCACCAGTTTTTGTAGTTACGGTACTTTGCTCTCGTAGTTTCGAAACCGAAAAGAATATTGATAGTTTGTTTTTGTCCAATTACCGCAGAATTGTTGTAAAATGTGAATGAGTCGTCACCTTCTTGATACTCTTCACTCCAGAGAAATTCGAATATCATTTTGCAGCTGATCAGAATTAAGAAGGGCTACGCATTCTGTCCGCTTTTTTTAGTTCCCTTTGTACTCTGAACGTGGCGCTAGTTGTGCTCTTATATATTCTTTACGGCGAGCGGAAGACTGCTAGCGCAACGAGTGGCGAAATTTAGCGTCAAAAAAGATGGACACGACGTTTTGATTCCAGCTGTCAGTGTCACCCGAGTGTGTATATATAACCTCAAACCCACGAATTATGCGCATGTGCGCTAAGAAAAAACAAACCTGCAGCAAAATCGATCGCTCCGATTTCTAAAAAAGACTGGCCAAGCTAGAAGAAATAGAAAAAATTCAACATACTGGCGTTTAGCGCCGGTCGGAAGAAAATAAAAATCCTGCTGTCAAAGATATTGGCACGTGGGCACATTTCCTTGTGCTGTCAAAAATATTGGCACGTGGACACGTTTCCTTCCTGATTCGAATGCAAGGCGCAAATCAGGTGAACAAATTTGGTGATAAATAATCGTCAAATGGAGGCCCTTCGTGAGATAAAACAATTTTTGGACATAAATGCGAGATTAGATTTGAAAGCCATCGCCCTTCAGCATGTTCTGAGTGAGTATCACAATTTCTTTTTGTTTCCACGTTTACTGCATGAGATCAGTCTTTTTTTGTGACTGAAGTAAGGAATGCAGTTTTGATATACATATTTTCATTATTTACGTTGATTTGTATAAAAACTTCGAAATTGCAGGCATTACAGGCACCGCGGATGGTCGCGAACTTGTGCGCAGTCTTCCAGAGATTCTTGGATCGATCGTGATTCTTGCGCAAGATAAAACAACGACTATAGCGAAAGATGCAGCCCTGTCGTTGGTGAATGTATCCGCCGATGAGGAGGGTGCCAAGATTCTCTTGAATGTCTCTGAAAAGTCGACTAAAACATGCGACGACAACCAGACGGACAATCTGGTACATGTTTGTGTTAGGTAGAATATTGTCAGTATTTCAGGAAATTCTGTTTCTGAGGCTTAAATCACTTGAGACTATGATTTTAACTGGAAAAAGTGGAGTTTTGCTTGGAATCTGAATTAGCTAGAAAAGCTACATTTTTGAAGATAAATTTTGTTTTTTAGTTTTTTCTCGCTCTCACAATATTTTTTCACAACAAAAACTGCATATTTTTTTGTGAGTAGTAAATTTCTCAGTGGAGAAACAGTGGAGTTTTGCTTGGAATCGAAATTAGTTGGAAAAGCTACACTTTTAAAGATAAATTTTGTTTTTTAGTTTTTTCTTGCTCTCTTACAACAACAACATTGTTTCACAACAAAAACTGCATATTTTGTTGTGAGTGGTAAATTTGAAAAATTTATGCGAGCCTCCATCATAAAACCTTTGTGAAAGGTTGAGCACATACAAACAACTTTCTAAAATGTACATAGAATAATCAATCAAATAAGTATGAATTAAATACTATTAATGATTTGATTTAACTTGGTTGAAGAATAGCCAATAATGTGTAGAATGTTCTGTACACATTTTAATGCACCGGTTTGAAAAATCGTGTTGCAGAAAAAAAAACCTTTCAACTTTTCACTGCCTCTGCCTTAATCGGTGGAATACTAATTTTGTTCTCCAAAAATTGGATAGTATATTTTCGAAAATCTATTTTATTGGTAAAACAAAGAGTCTGCTTTTCGAATGTTTCTATCCAGAATTAATCCTTAAATTTGCCATCAGGTTCATAATGGACAAAAATTGTCCACTCGCTGATCCATGCTGTATGATCCTGTCGAATATGACGAGACCATCGAGTTTGGTGAGCAGGATTATTGCTCTCATTGAGCAGAGCTCATGCTCCTGGGATTCGATTGTCACTGCCTTCACGACTAATAACTACAATACTGTTGGGGCTACTCTGCATTATTTAGGACCTGTATTTAGCAATCTTAGTCAGTCTGCGGATGTACGAAGGTTTGTAAATACGGAACAAAAAAAATTTCTATACATTAATTCTCACCAAATTATTTACAATTCTTTTTTCGTTGACTTGAACTTTATAAATGGGTCATTCCATGTCAAATCGACCAAGAGTTGGAATCGCCCCCTTTCAATTTCGATGCAATTTGATCAGAAGTTTTAGTTTTTAATAAAACGGAATTCTACCAAAGGAAAAAAATTAAAAAATTTTGTTTGAAATGTTATGCAAGATTTAAAATTTTACAATTTTTTAAATTTAAATTTGAATTAAAAGATCCTGACATTTCCAATTTTTTGTTCCAAAAATATAAATTTTTGAAACAAAACATCATCCTGAAAATTTCAGGATAATGTTGTCATGATGATGGTGTCAGGATGTAATATTGATCGTGGATTTACACGATTTTTAAAAATTCAAAAATTCATATTTTTTAAAAAACAAAAAAAACCTTTCTAAGAATTTCAGGATCTTTTAAGATCAGTACAAGGTATTATATTTAAAAAATTGAACAACAAATTTAATATTGAAAATGGATTTGCACGATTTTTAAAAATTTAAAATTCTCCAAATTCAGCATTTTTCACATTTTTTTTCGGCATATTTTTTTTTCCTAGTCCCAAGTATACTCTTCAAGACGAACGCAGAACGATTTTTTCGCAAATATAATAGTTTTTGAGATATTTAAAAAATAAACTCGAAAGATTTTTGAAAAATTGTGAAATTTTGAATATTGCATAACTTTGGAAAATTCTTTTTCAAATTTTTCTCCTGTGGTAGAACTTTGTTTTATTAAAAACGAAAACTCCTGATCAGATTTCATCGAAATTGAAAGGGGTCGATTCCAACTCTTGGTCGATTTGACATGGAATGACCCAAATTTATTTTCCCGTTTATCCCATGGACTTTTTCATAACTGAAATTTGATTACAGGTATCTTATGGACAAAGAATCGTGTGTTATCCGGAGACTGTTGCCATTCACCGAGTACACAGACAGCATAGTTAGACGAGGTGGTATCGTAGGAACGCTCAAGAATTGTTGTTTCGATACGGACAATCATACGTGGCTTTTGAGCCCGGAAATCGACGTATTGCCTTATCTTCTGCTGCCCCTGGCGGGACCGGAGGAATTTGACGATGAAGACAACAATAAATTGCCCTTGGACTTGCAATATTTGCCGAACGATAAACGACGCGAACCGGATCCGGACATAAGAATAATGCTTCTCGAAGCACTGGGTCAATTGTGTGCAACTAAAGCGGGACGTGAAATACTTCGGGATAAAAATACGTACGTGATATTGCGGGAATTTCACAAGTGGGAAAAGGACAAAAATGTATTATTGGCGTGTGAGAATATCGTCGACATACTTATCCGGTAAGAAATATTCAAATTGCATAAATCATGAATATTCAATTAATGCAACCAGCTTTTAATTATCTTTACGCATTGATTTTTCAGAACTGAGGATGAAATCGGTCTGGATAACATAAAAGAAATCAACATAACCGACGATCACACGGCAATGTTCAAAAAAATGGATGAGGACTTCGTCAAAGGTGAATAACGGAAATCATTAAATCTGAAATCTGTATATATTTGATAAACAAAAAATTAAATAAAAAAAAACTTGCTACACTATTCGAGTACGACATCAACGACGTATAAAATAATTAAAATAAAACGCAAGCGTTTTGGGATTTCTTAACCATTCGTGATTATTGCACGATCCCTCGTTATTTCAAATCAATATAATCTATCAGGTCCAGCGTAGCAGATTTTTCAAGAAATAAGAGGACTTGTTATTTTCCTATTGAAATTCAAGATGTTCTCATCTTATTCCCATCTTATCTTTTAGTTCTTGACTTTTGATACGTAAAAATTAATTTCTAAATTTCTTGCTCTATTCACACTCGTGTAATAAGGCTAATAATATAATTCAATCGATGACTTATCAACTCGTCATTGACCAAGTCTATGCTTGAGCGATCGTCATAAGTTCTATCGCCATAAGTCAATGAGTATTTAAACATAATGCACTCATTTTAGTTCAAAGTCAGGAATAGAAATAGCATTATCGGTTAATGATCAATTAAATGTTTTATCAAAATATTTGTGGCATATTTAAATGGTAAAAAGCATCTGAAGCTAAAAAAAAGCCTGTATTCGGAAAGTGATCGAAATAAGGCGAAAATTATAGTTGTAAAGTGTTCCAATTAAGATTTGAATACCGACATTTTTTTCCTGTTTCGAGCGAGTGAAACTATGCGAAAAAATTGCTTCGTCAGAACTTTTGACTTTATACTTAAGGGTCGAAGAGTAAATTAGAACTATAAAATGTAAGAATATAAAAGTGACGATACAGTTACTTCGTCGGCAAGAATGTGAATTAAAGGACATAAGTGAGAGTTAGCTAATATATTTAATGATGATATTCGAAGCTAAAATTATACTACACCGAGTCGATAAATCCATCGTCATGAACATTAAGGATCGATCGTTGTACGAAAAAATACTGGCTTGATGGAAAAGTATCACGATAATTATTATTTCGGCGCAAGAGACATACTCTTTTTTTTTTTAAATAACTACTGAATTTTAGCTATGAAAATGTGCTCTTTTCCAAATAAATAAAAAAACTAGATTTCTGGATATGAGAGAATAAGGCCCCAAAAAGTGTATGGAGATTTCGTGGTAAAATCATTTCAAGATTTTCAAACCAATTATTCAGAATGTACGAAAAGGTCGAGGAATCGAATTAAAAAAAATATATTATAATTTTGAGTTTAAAAAATGTAAGCTCATTCACTTTTGTGATTCAAAAGTCGCTGATCTAACATTTAAAAAAATCCTAGCTCAAAATTGTGAATAAAAAATGAAGTTTTCTTGCTATTATGAAGAATTTGCTGTCATGAGGAACCCAAAATGAAAGAAACTACGTATGTGCAACTAAAGATTTGGGAAGTAAAAAATTGTTTTGTTTTCTTGCAATTTCCATAAAATTTGCAGTAGAAAAAAGGCGATGGTTTTCAGTTTGAAACATTCTGAATATACTGGCATGAAAATCATAAGAAAATAAACTTTCGCAGAAACAAAGCTTCCTTAATGAGGAAGCTAAACAAAAACGTTTAAGTAAAAGAAAAAACAAGATTCTGAACACTATAGGAATAAATATTAGGAAAATCATTTGGGTAATAATGAATCAAGGCAAATAGCCCAAACCAGCTTCCAGACTGACCGAGCTCCTGACACTGGATATACTGCTGGCTCTTCGACAAGCGCGCACGGAATCCGTGCCAAAGACAGCTGCAATTTCAGCGCTCTTTTTAATCGACAAAGCCTCGTGATTGGCTTCGTTTCGATTAACGCAATTGTCAAACGACTTTTTGTCCCTATCGCCACCTCCAACGTAAACGAGACGACCATTAGGATCACGGGCGCTCACAACGAGCACTTTTTCGCTTCCCGCTGACGAATGCGTAGATTTTTTGCCAGGACTGAAGAGATCGTAGTCCAGGGCGAGATTGTCCGAGCTGCTGCGTCCTGGTGATGGACGTATCTTGAACAAACAGTTATATTTTGGTTTATGTTTGTGCTTGCACAAAAAGTTATGCACTGATTTTAATTACATTATAAATGCCAATTATAAATTATAATTGTCCTTATGATGTTTCTAATGAATCATCATTATGGCCCATAAATTTAAAAAAATTGATGAAAAATGATCAAAAAAGTTAAGATGATATAATTATAGTTCTTGCAACATTTGTATACAGAACAAGACTTAGCAATTTACTATGATTGATTAATTGAAGATTTTAAATTACTCCAGAAATTCCAGAATATTAATGTCCCTTTATTTGAAGATGAGAATTGTGAAAAAAAAAATCTGTAATCTCTTTCATGAGTTAGCGCAGGACAGTTATATTTCATACTTTGAGAAATTCCAGACTCTTCGACGATGCGTGACTTCTGCTCGTTTTGGAGGCTTTCGTCCTGTCGGGACTTCCTGCTCTGCTGAGAGTACTCTCCGATGGTACGATACCGCGTTGTCGAAGCTGCTCGAGAATCGTCGGCTGTGTCGATGATCTTCGGGCGCAGTAACACTTGTTACTGTCGGAACAACTATCCGTATCGCATCCGCATACAACCGTGTTGTTTGGTACCGACTCGGCCGGAACTTTTCGCGACAGTGAGCAGTAACACTTGTCAGCCGAAACGCATGTGCAAGACTCCGAGTCGTAACTGCACTCGCTGCAACTTACGTAACCGCTGCTGCTTCTGTTTGCTCCGGCGACACGTGCCAATCGACGGCCTTAAAAGAATGTAAATATTACAAAATTATTATATGAATATTAGACTGATTAAAAAAAGCGACTATTTTTTGTTTTTCGAAATAACATATTAAATACTTTCAGAGAGGTGAAAAAAGGAGCCTGTTAAAAGCAGAGCTCTTAACATAAATATTTAGATATGTCTCATAGCAAATTTCTATTTCCCATTTAAATACCACATGAAAAAAAATTTCAAACTTTGAAATTTTATATCTCGGCTTCAAATCAATGTACCAAAATGAAATTTACTCTAAACTTATCTTTAACCTTGAATAATTTTTGAAGGAGTGAGTTTATCGAAAAATCGTAAGAGATATTTTTCGTAGAGCGTTCAATTCCCTACAAGTTGAATTTCCCTACAAGTTTGAAATTCTTTTTTCCTGTGTTATTTAAATAGGAAATAGAAATTTGCGATTCGACATATCTAAATATTTATATCAAGAGCTCTGCTTTCAACAGGCATCTTTTTTCACCTCCCCGAAAATATTAATTGTTACTTCAAAAAACAAAAAATAGTCGCTTTTTTTGAATCAGTCTAATAAATATTAAGTAAGCCAGTAAAAAAATGACTTATCTTGAATTACGTTCGTCGAGATTTTTGTAGATTTTTAGTAATTTATGATTTTTGTTACTCTTTTTGTAGCTTATGAGTTATTATTGAAATTTTTGCAATTGTTTTTTTTTTCAATTTCAATGATAGAATTTTTGTTCATATTCATTTTTTTCATTTTTGAAGTGTACGAAAATACAATTAAGTAAATTCACCAAATTCAACGCTAATAATTCTTGTCATATAGTGTATTTGTGCAAAAAATTTTAGCTCGATACTTCGAAAAATGCAAATGTTGGAGCATTGATAAAAAATATTTTCAAGTTTCAAAAATGTTATTTAACCGAACCTCAAACGATCTTTGCGAAATTCAATATTATTTTCTGCTAAGTTGTTCGAAAAAAATCATGCAAGTTTTAGGATGGATACATTTTTTTGTTTTTTGACAATCCTGAAGACGTTAAGTAAAAAATTCAATAATTATCACAATTTGATGAGCATGGCGGCATTTCAAAATTTAAAATATTACAAAAATCATTTTTTTTTCAATTTACCCGTGTCACTATCTTCAGAGGTGGTTTGTCCCACAACTGTTTTCGTATTCTTCCAAGAGGAACGTCTCCTCGACAACCGACTCGCTAAAACTCGTTTTCGATTATTTCTCGCATCGCACGACGAGCTGCTGTCGAAGCTATCGTTGAGTTTTCTAGCGCGAAAAATGACCGATGTGAATTCAGTCGGACCGCCACCTTTTAATCTCGATACGGATCTTCTGATGGCCCTTCCAAGGAGACCCGGTTTTCTCGCTGATCGCCTCCTTTGAGGACGTCTTCGACGTCTCATTATGCTCGCCGATCTCTGATAAAGCTCGTCCTGTGTCAATGTCGCCGCCAATTTCAGCAGGAATTCCTTGTAGAGAGGCTTGAGATCGTTGAAGGACATTCCTTCAGGATCTTAATAAATTAAAATTTTCCAAAATTAATTATCATCGATATAATATAAAATGAAGTTGAACAAAAATCCGGTAACCTTCTGTGACAAGCTTTTCCAAAGTCTTCCCCATAGAGAAAGGTTTGCAAATACTAAAAAATCGAAAGAAAACGATGTGCAAGTTTGAATTTGTACGATTTTTTGTTACTTTGTCTCAATACAATGGAAACTTTTTGTGTGAATTTTTTAAAAATAAATATATAGGGTTGCCATTGAGTCACTATTGTTACTATCTTAAAATCGTGTGAGTTGACTGACGATTTTTTAAATTTAGTCACTATTGTCACTATTTCAGAGCTCAGAAGTGGTTAAAGAATAGAGGTTAGAATAGGGGGCAATTTTCGAAAAATCAACGGAATCGGATGAACAAAGCGGGATTTTGAACCTTCAACGACGAAGAGAAGGAGCGCAGTCCAGAGCCGAAATTTTGAGTGTGAAAAAATTAGCAAAAATCGATGGTTGAACTTTCAAAATCTGGGAAAAATCGAAAAAATTCACGAAGAAAAGGCGCGAGACGCGTCACTCTGTTATCCTCAAGGTGTAGGCAAAATTTTTGGAAAGACGCGGCTTTCGCGATATTCGATACCTAGTTTGTTCAATGTCACATAGTTAATTAGAGCACTGAAAAACAGGTAATATCGGAAAACAATGAGTCGAAAAACACATTTAAACATGTCGAAGATTGGCCCGCGCGTGAACTTACGCTATGACCCGGCCGGCGTCAGCTGTTCAGAGAGAGCAGCTGATTGTGAGCAGCGCGCGCGCGCGATCGAGTGCAAAAAAACTGCATCGTAGCGCGCTCTGTCGGACTGAGATCGAACTTTCATTATATAGGTCACTGGGTCGCAGCTGTTATCGATCGCACGAGACAGACCGTGCTCCAGACACGGTGACGATTATTCTCGGAAAAAATTCCTCAGTATACTCCACAAAGTTTCCAAGAAATTCTATATATACTGACTACGTCACGGAATTCCCTCAAAGGGTTGCGCCAAGTGCGGTAAAGACGAATGAGACAATAAACGGCCATAACTCGCGTGTTTTTGATCGTACAGACTTCTTTCAGGCGTTATTTTCTTCGTTTTCAAATTCTCTACGTGTCTATTTGTAGTTTTATTTTTTTTCTCAAAATCCTTAAGGGGGTACGCGGAAAAGAAATTTTTGAACACCCATAACTCCCGTGTTTTTGATCCCACAGGATTCTTTCAGGCGTCATTTTCTTTGTTTTCTAATTTTCAAGGTGTTTCTTTTAGTTTTATTTTTTTTCAAAATCCTTAAGGGGGTGCACAGAAAATAAATTTTTGAACAGCCATAATTCCCGTGTTTTTGATCGTTCAGACTTCTTTCAGGCGTCATTTTCTTTGATTTATAATTTTGAAGACGTTTTTTTTTAGTTGTATTTTTTTCAAAATCCTTAAGAGGGTACGCAGAAAAGAAATTTTTGAACGGCCATAACTCCCGTGTTTTTGATCGTACAGACTTCTTTCAGGCGTCGTTTTCTTCGTTTTCTAATTTTCAGGGTGTTTTTTTTATTTTATTTTTCTCAAAATTCTTAAGGGGTAGGCAGAATTTTTTTTTGAACAGCCATAAGTCCCGTGTTTTTGACCGTACAGACTTCTTTAAGGCGTCATTTTCTTCGTTTTTAAACTCTCTAAGTGTTCCTTTTTTAGTTCATTTTTTTTTGCAATCCTTAAGGGGGTAAGCAGAAAATAAATTTTTGAACAGCCATAACTCCCGTGTTTTTGATCGTGCAGACTCCTTTCAGGGGTCATTCTCTTCGTTATCAAATTCTCTTTGCCTTTTTTTAAATGGAAAGGGGCCTTGAAAAATTTGAAAAAATCGATGGTTGAACTTAAAAAATCTGCCAAAAATTGAAAAATCATCAGAATATGATGAACAAAGCGAGGTTTTACGAAGAGAATGAGCGCAGTCTAGAGCCAAAGTTTTGAGTTGAAAATAAATTACAGGTTGAAAATAAAAATTTCCAACTAGCGTCAAAAGTTTCTTCATTTCATACGTCAAATGATGGACATTGGTCAGGTTTACACGTATATTTATATTTATGTTCTCAAATCGGCGTTTCGATGCTGACTCGGTTCCTTTAAATGATTTTCGCCAAATTTGATACCAAGCATTTCATTAAACAGATCTGTGCAAAAACATTAGGATGAACGTACCGATTATCGCAGCCAGGATATCGTCCACGCTGGTCAACCCTTCCTGATTGCGAAATTCATCAAACAGTTCCGTAAACCCAAGAGGAGTCCCTCCATCAATATTGTTGGGCAATCTCGAATTGCCGGGCTTGAGAAAACTACCCCTTCTCGGCAGTTCAACCCTCGTCATCGGATCGCCCCTTTCAACTTCGAGATCGCTCTGCGACCTCTTCAATTTCGAGTCCTGCTGTTTCTTCATTGCATTCTCGGTTCTGCTGAAAGGTGGTTCGCTTCCGGCTCTCGTTCGTTTCCTAACATTCGACGAATCATGATATTTACTGTTCACCGTTGATTCTTTATTCCCATGATTCTTGATCGGTTTATCCAACGTATTGATTCTGCTGGGTCTCTCCAAATCGCCATTTTTTCGTGGGGCAATCTTCGCCTCACTCGTTACATTTCTAGTTCTGACGGATCCACCGCAGCTGGAAATAGCTGACTTCGAGAAAGAGAAGTTTTCCTCGATTGCACTTCGTGAATGCGAGCTTCTCGTACCTTGTCTCTTTTCCGATTGCCTGGGATCATGCGTTTCGAGACTGTAAATCTTATCAGCATCTTTGAAGTGTTCTTCGTAAATTTTGTCCCGATTACTTTGGTTTGCGGCGGCTTTGTTACTTCCATAAATTGCATTTCTTGGTGTAGCGATTCTTTCTTCCTCACCTGGCGAACAATTCGAGCCGGATTCACCGGAAACCCTTCGTTTTGCGCTGATCTGACGAGTCTTCGAGCGTCTCGTCTCCTGCGTATCAATTTCGTAAGAGCCACGATTTCTCTCGTAGCAATCTTCGTTTCTTTCGCTGATCATGACACCACCAACAATAGTACCATTTCTCTCGACGAAGGAATAGTGCACTTCCGGATCAACGCCATAATCGCAGGATGCACTGAACTTGGACAATTTCTCGTAATCGTTCATCCGACGAACATCGGCGTCATTCTTAGCGCTGAGAAGCTCGTCGCTTTTCTCGTTGCTTCTCGTTAAGACCTTATTTTCCTGATGGGTCATTCTATTACGAAAATTATTGCGTTCAACGTTTCTCGCGCGATTGTTGCGCAATTTTTTGCTGCTTCTGCCGGTATCAACGATATCCTGGCTTGTTTCGTGACCGGAAACGTTTGGTACCACATTAGCAACGTCTCTGAGCTCTTTTAGTGGTGTTACACGCGAATTCGAAGGTGGCAGCTTCCGGCTTCTCGCCTCGAGAATGTCCTCGGCCTTGACTTCCGGTGCTTTGTTCTGGCTTTTCTTGATCTTTGCGGATCTCACCGAGGCCACGTCAACGTTGCTACCGGAAGAAGAGTTCTTCTTCGAGCGTGGAGGACGTACCGGATATCCGGGGATGACCGTGGACATCGCAGAGGTCGACATCATCGAGTATCGTCCATTGGCGTCGACGACGCTTCTAGGTCCGATAATTGATGTATCGGCGACGCTTGAGGCGACGGATGCGAGACTCACGCAACCGAGACCATTCGTTTGTCTCGGTCTTCGACGATTTGCATCGAGATCGGCGAGCAAAGCACGATACAAGGTCGCCGCAGCTGCAACCGCGTCTTCCTCGATTTTACAAGCAAATGCGTGACACTCGAGCAAACGCGCGACTCCTGGACGACGCATTACAACCGCGAATATCGGTGGATAATCTTTGACCTCGCTCTTCAAACCGTTCATTGATCTGTAGAGATCGGCGTGCTTGTCATCGCTTCCCCGTGACGATTGATCGTCGCTCATGAGTGGCAAAAATGCGTGAAACAGCTCACCCGTTTGCGATACCTTGCATCGAAGCCTCACCGCGCTCCAGATGGCGATACGACGAAAGGGATTTATCTTCTCGTTGATTTCCGATGTGCGAAAGGTCAAGCCGCGTCTTGAGATCTCCAGTTCGGCGTTCATCGACTGATCGACTCGTTCCAATAACTGACGAAGTGGCTCTTGCAGACCTCGAACACTCGCTACACGACCACCCACAGGCGCAGCTCCCATGTATTTTACCTGAAAATTATAGCAGAGTGCACATTGAGACAGCAGATCCTTGCGCAAGAACATTTGTAGGTTATCTTCTGTGACTTGTGCAAGGAACTTTGAGCCTTTATACTGAATACCAAGAGCTCTATCACTCGCTTAAGCCAGTATTCTGGTCTAGAATTTTGGAAAAATTATTTTTTTTTTGCAAATTCTTAAAGTTCAGACCTTGAAGAATATTTCCTCGGAAGGAAATTTTTTAATTCTAATAATTTAGGGAGCTATAGCTATTTTAGTGATGCCCGTCACGTCGGAGCGTAAGTTTATGGGAGTATTCTGGTCTCGAATTTTGAAAAAAATCATTTTTTTGCATATTGTTAAAGTTTAGACCTTTAAGAATATATTTTCGAAAGGAATTTTTTTATTCCAATAATCTACGGAGTTATAGCTATTTTAGTGTCGCAGCAACTATGTCCATCACGTAGGAGCGCACCTTTAAGGGAGTATTCTGGTCTAGAATTTTGAAAAAATTATTTTTTGTATATTCTTAAAGTTTAGACCTTTAAGAACATACCCACAAAAGGAAATTTTTTAATTTCAATAATTTAGGGCATTGTAGCTATTCTAGTGACGCAGCAACTACGCCCGACACGTCGGAGCAAATCGTATATTCTCCAAAACTACTTTTCTCAACGCAGCTGACATATGATATCTCAAGTTCTACTCTACCGATTTACTTCAAATTTTTTACCAATCTTCAATGTATAACTCTCTATCACTCCTACCACCTTTGTAACAAAATTATTGTTTTAATATTGTGAAAGAATTAAAAACTGAACAAAAGAGTCGAAAAACGCCTTGTTTTGTTCAAACAGCCGCCATTTTGCGATTTTTTTTTTCGTTTTCTCTAAGGTAGGGACGATAACGACATTCTTACTAATTGAGAATCTTTTTTTAAATTTTGTGCACCAACTTTACTAGCTTATGGCTCATTTAATTTTCATTTATTTTCTCGAAATTATAATTGTTTATTGTCAAAATATTAATAAATATGTGGTAAACAAAGAATGGACAAATATGTAGGCAATGCCTACAATTTTGGTTGTACCGTCTTTGGTGACCTTAGCTTAAATCTAAAATCTAAAATCATAAATTTTCGCCATTTTCTCTTGTTCTCATGGAAATTTAATTTTTCTTGATTGCATATTCGTAATCAGCAGAAGATTTCCAATAAACAGAGAAACCAAGAACTTTCAAGAAAAAAAGATAGACGCCCAAGATGCGTCTAAAAAAATGGGCGATCCGGTGAAAACGTTTCTTCGAGAGAGGAAAAAAAATTAGCCATCTTGGAGCGGACTCATTTACGGAAAATAAAAGCGAGCCTGGAATATTTGCATGGGTTATTACCATAAGTGAAAATTCATCAGCTAAGCGTGTAAAGAATACACGTTTAGAATCCACCATTTATATACTCTGGTGAACGCACGACTTGGTTTTTCCCGCGAGCTTATATATATATATTTGTGTTTGTATATACAGAATCCAACTGGTAAAAACACGAGTGTGTACGAATTCGCAAAAGTGTTTCCCGCAAAATGTTAATCAAGACAGGTTCGAGAGAGCCGGAAGTTTCTTTCGTAGATAAACAAACTCACGAATGGTTTTCATTGTGATAATTATGCGGTTAATGGCGAATCCCTGTTGAAGATTAGCGATGGCAAACAATCGGCCTGCGTGTCGATGATTGGAGAATTTAGAGAATTCATAGCAACTGCAAGTTGCTGCACTTGTCTCCAATTGCCCTTTCCTAGGCAAGCAGCCAAGTGAGCATGATGAATTATTCATCCAGGATAGATTTTGGAAAGTTCTTCGTCAGTTTGAACCTTAAGCCTTACAAAAATCCACTTTACAAGCAATTTATAGCAAAGATTTCATATGACAATCGAAAGAAGTGGTAATTTCAAAATAAAGCTTCCATCCTTGGTTAACCTTCCATCCTTGGTTAACCTTCTATCCTTGGTTATAACCTTGGTGGTAATTTCAAAATAAAGCTTCCATCCTTGGTTAACCTTCCATCCTTGGTTAACCTTCTATCCTTGGTTATAACCTTCCATCCTTGGTTATAACCTTCCATCCTTGGTTATAACCTTCTATCCTTGGTTAACCTTCCATCAATCATTCAGGTATAATACTATCTCGATTTTGAGATGCATCAGGTAACTTTTCACTAAATGTGTGTCTATAAATTATGTGACTTTCTTATTCTTTGGCTCATTTCGTGAAAACTAACTAGGGCTTTCGACTCTCTGAATTAATGCACTCCGCAAGTGCAGGGGAGTACATTATTAGATCCTCTTGACCATCAATGCAGAAACGGAAACTTTCGCTCGGTCTATTGTGCGGAGAGCATACAGTCCTATCTTTGCGCTACAGTTGTACACTCTGAGAGCATTTGGAACCCAGCTTGGAGCTCAATATAAAAAAAAAAAAAAATCTTGCAGATTGCATATATCGCTGTTGAAGATGTTTCAACACACGCGAAACTCTGTGGGAACGCCTTCTATTCGTTGCCTCTTTTGTTTGCTATGTTTTCGGTTTTCTTGAGAAGATGTAGCATTGTGTATCGTAACATCTTGAGAAACGAATGCGCAAGTTTTAATTTGTTGGTTTTTGCTGATAAATTTATTCATGATGGAAAAAAAAAACATTTTCACTCGAGACCACACGCAATGTTACATTTTTTTCTTGACCAGAGAATGTAAAGTATAAAAAAAGGGGTCGTAAAAAATCAATTTAATTATTAATCGAATAATATAATTTTAAATTGATTAATTAGTAATTCGAATGCCAACTTAGTTATCGAGTTATAGATAGAAAAACAAATTTAGTAATCTTGCCATAAGACAATATTTAGTGGGGCCTTATTTGCAAATAGTAATTCGATGCTTAAAATTTAAGCATCGAATTACTATTTGCAAAATTTATGCTTTTTACTGGTCATCATGGAAAGATGGTAAAAAATAGAAGTAAATAGACGGTCGAAAGACAAAGACTAAAATCATTAAATAATCGTTAAATATGTAAAATAAAGCTCTCTGTCCTGTAATTTTTTTTTACAATCCCCGGAGCAATGATCCCAAAAATATTTAAATAAAAATCCAATCAGAACAATAAAACATAGAGTTAAAAAATCACTGATCAGCAGATATTTTCTGCCTAATGATAAGTGTAATTTTGACAATTATTACAAATTTTCAAGTTATTGTGTTATTGTTGCAAAAAAAGGTAAAACAAGGAGATAGAAAAATTCTTTTAAAAAATTGAATCTATTTTCGAGCGTCGGGGCGATTTGCTAATGAGCATGAAAATTATTATTTCTTACCGTAATTTTTAGATCTTTCAGACATGAGAAAAATGAATGAATGAATAAACGAGGAGGCCTCTATTCTACACATGACACTTTCTACGCAAAAGTTCTACACACATCATTATACACAAGTGAATATGGCAAGAAATAGTATTCTACACATTCTACACATTATTTTTCTATACATTATTATCCTACACATTACAGCTTGTAACAAAACTCTCCATGCGATGATTTTTATCCAACCCAAAAAAATGACAGAAACTCTACAGCGTGATTATCCATTCCAGTAGTAAATTCTTTTATCTTAAATTAAGAACTGTCTGATTTTCGCTAAAGGCAAAAATTGCGTATGTGTTTCCTACACATTATTATGCTACAGTCCGAAAATCCGGCAATGTTAAGGATGTTGAGTCCCTATGAAATCTTTTAATGTTAATTGTTCAATAAATAGCTTCTTAATCGTCGTGAAATTCTTACAAGACCTCTTGAATGTTTCATGTAAAAACATATTAAATTTTCAGAATTCTATCATCATTACTTCAACCTCCTTAAGGGTTAAAATGAAAAATGATGAGAAAATTATGAAAATTTGGTATGTTTTTGTATGAAGTATTTAAGTGGTCGTGTAAAAATTTCACGATTACGAACCTCGTTATTAAAATATTAACATTTTGTTGAGAACATTTTTTTAAACCAATAAAAAAAATATTTATCAATAAACTTCATTTTGTTTCCGTTGCTTTCAATATAGTGTAGTTATTAAAAAATTGAGAGGTCAGAAAAAAAACTTATCGCAAAGTTATATCAGTGTCCATGAGACTGCATTTAATTCAATTTAATTTAATTTGTTAATGTTAATTGTTCGATAACGAGCTTCCTAATCGTCGTGAAATTTTTACACGACCTCTTAAGTAATTCATCCAAAAACATACCAAATTTTCAGAATTTTCTCATCATTTGCGATTTGGGACTCAACATCCTTGAGGATCAATTCAAATCTATATTTTTATGTAAGTAGTAAAATAAAATGGTAATTTCGCTTTGTAGGTTTAAAAAAATTTACAAAGAAAATAATTCAAGAGGGTAATTTGATCCCTCTCGGTAGTTTTAGTGTTAAAATACAAAATAATTACCGGTAGTATAGCAGCTGCGGATTTTCCGGGTATTCCAGTTTCGGCCTCGACGGATGCGAACATCGCTTCGATTCTAGCTTGAACAGCACCGTTTGCCCTGATTTGTTCCTCCATACCCAGTTTTTCCATATCGAGCGAATGATGGTTCGAGTTTCCGGCACACCATCCACCCACGGTCGAGCTACACATTGACCTCGTGTCCTCAAACAGGGTATCGATACGAGCTTTGCTCCTCATCGAGCACTGGGATACGGCATCGGCCAGCCGGAAACCTTCCTCGTAGCAAGGCATCATTTTTTACTCAATCTTTCCAGCGCATCCGACTAATCGTTGCAGTCGTCCCACTGATGCGATTTCATTAGTTTACCGATTTAATCGCAGAGATCGAGGTCAAGAGGCTCCTCAAGCGTTATGGCATTATTGTCATGCCGTGTAACTCCATCTCTGTAAAGGTAAAACTTGATTTTGCGGCTTCTACATTCTACAACAGGAATTTTATAAAATTCTGCTTTTTGGAATTGTTTAGTACATTCTTTGCATCTTGCATTCACATGAACAATGAAAAGAATCGTTAATATTAGGAAATCTTGCAGTTCCTAGAAAGTAAACTTTGGCTACGAACAAAGTTTGCGTTACAGATAAGTCAACATAGAGAAAGTTATCTGCTCACACGTATAAAAAGATACGTAGAGGGTAAAAAACGATGAGGAAGCAATTTGTGAGTCTTTATTTGCACTGTTTCCCATTTACAGTCGATCCATAATTTTCTGCAGTCAGTTTTTTTGCATCAACATTCTATTTCTGCATTTCTATCTATTTGTTTACAGAGCTGGATTTTTTTTCTGCAAGGTAGAGAGCCTTTACAGTCTTGTTACAAAAAAGCTTTGCACCGTTGGTGATTGTGTGCATGTTGTAAAAATGGAATCATGCGGAGGGAAGATGACGTTCATTGTATCGCATCATGTGCGTACGTTTATGAAATTCCCGTTACTCGTGCAAAAGAGTACCGGCATCGTGAGACCTGTCTGTCCATTTGCATGAGATTCAAATAGTCTGTATGAACGATCGTATGAATTTTTAACGGTTCGCGTGAGACCACAACCGCAGGTCAAAACGGCGAGCCTCCGTTTTCTGCATTAACATACAAACAGGCTGAACTTTGTGTTTAAATCCTCAGGTTTTTTGAGCAAGGTTCTAATCGTTTTAGCTTTTTAAACACTAAACAAGAGAATGTTTCTATATATGAGGCAATTCACGCCATTTCGCTCGGCCCTGACCCTGACCATTTTAAATTTTTTCCATTTTTTCTTATAAAATAGTATATACTATGCAAAGAGTATTTTGACTAATTTTTAAATTTTTATCGCATGAGTTTCAGAAGTTACAATTTTTCGAAAAATCAGGATTTCAGAAATTTCGGAAACCTTCTAACGCCGATATCTCTTAAATTAATCGATACATCGAAAAATGTTTGGAGATTAATTTTTTTCATATTCGTTCACACTTTCATGAAAAAAAGGTATTTTTTTTTTTTAATCATCGTTATCAACATTTTTTCAGCGTGTAAAGTGAAAATTATTTTTTTTACAGATGATTGTCATTTTTTATTTTTTTCAAAAAATTCTCTAAAATAATATGATGAATTATATGAATTTTAACGCTAGTCCCATCGTGGGCCCATTTTTCCTTCTATTTAAAAAAAAATAAATTCAATTTTTTTTCACGAAAATACACGTAGGTAATAATTATTATACTTATTTATAATTAGTAATTGTAGTGTTAATTTTACAATCAGTAGCCCGATCTGATAAGTTGAAGAATTATTTTGCCATTAATTTCCTATAGAAGAAACGTATGCATTATGGGAGAATATATGAATGAAACACTTGCATATTTTTTAATCTTGAGAGAGTTATAGATATTTATTCTCTCACACGTTTAAAAAGTTTATACAATCGAGACTGATCAGATTTTGAAAACTCTTTTACTCTTAAGGCACCATCATTATCAGGCACAACACAGTGCAATTTTTGGGTCCCCGTTATGGTTTTAATCCGTTTATACCGGTCGCTTAGTTTTTGTGCTATACATTTTGAAATCTGATCAGTCTCGATTGTGTAAACTTTTTAAATGAGTGAGAAAATAAATATCTATAACTCTCTCAAGATAAAAAATATGTAAGTGTTTCATTCATATATTCTCCTATAATTCATATACATTTCTTCTATAGGAAAGTAATGAAAAAATCAATCTACAACATATTAGATCGGGCTACTAATTGGAAAATTATCACTATAATTACTAATTCTAAATAAGTACAATAATTATTACTTACGAGTATTATTAATAATAAAAATTATTATAGTAATTCACACGAAACACGCAAAATTTTCGTGAAAAAAATTGAATTTATTTTTTTAAAAATAGAAAGAAAAATGGGCCTACGATGGGACGAGCGTTAAAATTCATATAATGCATCATATTATTTCAGAGAATTTTTTGAAAGCAATAAAAAATGGCAATCATGTTTAAAAAAAATAATTTTCACTTCAAACGCTGAAAAATTGTTGACAACGATGATTTGAAATTTGTTTCCCTTCTTTTATGAAAGTGTGAACTGATATGAAAAAAATCGATTCCTAAACATTTTTCGATATATCGATTAATTTAAGAGATATCGGCGTTAGAACGGTTCCGAAATTTCTGAAATTCAGATTTTTCGAAAAATTGTAACTTCTGAAATACATGCGATAAAAATTTAAAAATTGGTCAAAATACTCCTTGCATAGTATACTATTTTATTTTAAAAAATGAAAAAAAATTAAAAATGGTCAGGGTCACGGCGGAGCGAAATGGCGTGGATTGCCTCATATGTAACGCAAATAACAAATATATATAACAAATAACAAGTCTGAGACCGCATCAGAAATCTAACGTAAGGGTAAATTTTATTTATTGAAATGTTATTTATGTTATTTACTAAATATTATTTTTTTTGTTGAAATTTGTTTTTACTGCTTTCCAAATTTTGCATATGATCATTATTAATATTTCTGATAAAAATCCTTCGATTTTGTAAAACGTTTTCTTGTATTTTTCTACAGCAAAGAAAAGAAAATTGGTTTTGATTGTTTACACTATAATAACTGATTTCAGTCTAAAAATCCCAACTAGCTGATAAAATAGAGAATTAAAAAAAATATATTTATTTTTATCTCAGAGGAAAGAAAATTGTTTAATTAATTTTTCGTTACCGCTTTTCCAAACTTGAATAAAATTTGCAATATTTTTAGTGAAAAGTTTGGAACGATTGGTGTAAGAGTGAATTTATTGCTAATGAAAAGAAATTAATTTAGTGGAATGAATCGATTTGTGAAAGCATTTTTGAATATGTTCAAACAACAATAGCCCGCCATGACTATAAATAGGTATGTACATTTTTGATTAATGTTACGTATATTTTTTAGGTCTATGTGATCTAGCCTAGCTGATGTGACAAGCAGATTTGAAACTCCAAGGTTCAAAGTCATGCTGATTTTCATAAAAATCAGTCATATATAATACGTAAGTGTGTACAAATGCACCGGATGCAAATGTCATTCCTGCTTGGATGCATGTGAAAAATATTGTGTCTTCTTATTATATGAAATGCCGATATGGTCAATATTATTGCGCTTTTTTTTTAAATTTACTCGAATGATATCCAGAAAAAATCTGTTCTCAACTCTATTTTTCTAATTTTCCTAATTTTCTATTTAATTTTAATTTCTATCCAATAATTAATTTAATTCTTTTCTATTTAATCTATCTATCTAATATTTAATTTCTATCTAATTTTCTATTTTCAATTTTTTTTTAATTGACTCGAATGATATCCAGAAAAAATCTCTTCTGAACGCTAATTTTTTAATTTTTCTAATTTTCCTAACTTTGCAGATAGTAAATCCGAGTTTTTGGCAAAAAAATACTCATTAACGAGGACTTTTGGTGTCGAATCCATAACATCACATGAGGGGTTTAAATTTTACAAAACTGGCAATATTCCACAAAATGTTTGTGAACTTTCTAACTATCATAACTGTGAAGGTAGTATTTAAGTGAATCCTTTGAAAACTCAACCAAATTTGGAATAATTACGTGGTAACGGAGAAAGAAACATTCGTGCCAATTACAATTCTCACATTACTTCCTCATCATTTGTTGCTCCTCGCGAAGCTTCCGTTATAAGGAAGCCAAAATTGAGAAAGCTGCTGGCTAATTGAGGAAGATTGGTGAACGGCAAAGCAATAAGCAGTAGCAATGTGCAAATTTCAATTAGCACAATTTATGAATTAATATCAACTCGAAAGTTAAAATTTGACGTCAGTCATTTTATTTCACCGTCTATAAAACGTTTCGTGCTACATTTGCAAAGGGTTAAAACCAAAATGGACAAACCTCCTCAAAGGAAGAATAAAGATCAATTGAACTTCGAATCCCTTAAAAAACATTTTTTAACTGGGTAATTCCATGTCAAATCGACCAATAGTTGGAATCGACCCCTTTCAATTTTGAGAAAATTTGGTCAGAAGCTTTCTATTATCATAAAACAAAGTTCTACCAAAGACGAAAAATTAAAATATTTTTTTTTGAAAGTTATGCAAGATTTCACCATTTTTTCAATTTTGCAAGTTTATTTTTTAAATATCTTGAAAACTATTATTGTTACGAAAAAATCGTTCTGATTGCGTCTTGAAGAGTATACTTGGGGCTACGAAAAAAAATATTCCGCAAAAAAAAAACGATGAATTTGGAGAATTTTGAATTTTCAAAAATCTTGAAAATCCACTATCAACAGTAAATATTTGATTCAATTTTTTAAATATAATACCTTGTACTGATCTCAAAAATCCTGAAATTTAAATCAAATTTCAATTCAATTCAATCAAGTTTCAAATTTCAATTTAAAAAATATGAATTCATATTTTTGAAATTCTGAAAATTCTGAAATTCTGAAAATTTCAGGATCTTTTAAGATCAAGGTATTATATAAAAAAAATAAAAATGAGAATTTAATGTTGATCGTGGATTTTCACGGTTTTTAAAAATTCAAAATTCTCCAAATTCATCATTTTTCAATTTTTTTTTGCGGAATATTTTTTTTTCGTAGCCCCAAGTGTACTCTTTAAGACGAACCCAGAACGATTTCTTCGTAACTATAATAGTTTTCGAGATATGTAAAAAATAAACTTGAAAAATTGAAAAAATTTTGAATTTTCAAATAAAAAATCTTAATTTCATTTCGTCGGTACAACTTTGTTTTATGATTAAAGAAAACTTTTGACCAAATTTCATCGAAATTGAAAGAGGTCGATTCCAACTATTGGTCAATTTGACATGGAATGACCCAACTACATTTTTATGCAGGCCTTGCTATTCTCCTTCAACTTCATCAAATCGTTTTTGAGAAATAGGTGCCGAAAATTTCAACTCTGTCTCCCTCGCACTTCCAAGCGGGAAAAGTCGAGGGGAAAGGCTTGAACCTTCTCTCAAGAGTTCTCCAATTAGGTGGTTCAGTCCAATGTGAGAAGCGTTGTTTCCATTTGAAAAATTGATGCACAAGTATCTCGGATAGCGTGTTTTTAATAATCATATTCTGGACTTGATTATCGGTCCGACTTCATCGCATAGGCATATGCATGACTATATATGTGTTTGTTAAACCTACATGCCTCGCCGCTTTTTCCAAGGCCGTGTCGGAGCCCCTTCTCCCTCCCTTCATACGGTACGGAAGGATATTAACGAAGCGAGATAGAAGATGACACACTTTTCAGCAGTGACTTATCGCGTTAAGTACTTTATACCAACGGAACTCCGAGTGCCTCACATTTTTTTTCTTCCTTATTTCACAAGTATAGCGTGGTATTCTTTCTCGGTTGAGTACTGTACCTTCGTTGAATGCCGAGGGCACAATTAAATCTAACCTTTCATCGAACTTAATGCAAAATCATATCCCTCACTTCACATTGTGCAACGTTGATACTCTGCACTTAACTAACTTAAGTCGAACAGGATATCGTACGGAATAATCGTTCTGTTTTCTCCATACCTCAATCCCATTGCGGCAAAACACCTGCGCCGGTCCCAATATATTCCGTTGTCGGGTAACTTTTGGCTCCTCGTTGTTAATCGATGACAACGATCTTATTTTGACTCATCACTTATTTCATTTCCGAACAATTTCGTCACCTCTGCCTCAGAGTTCTTGATTAGAACACGGCGTTTCCCGAAGGAAGATCATGTTTACAACACAAAACGTCATCACGACCTGATGGTCCGGTTGATGGACGATTGGTTGAATCGTTTTCCTATTTTAAAGCTCTAACTATCCGTATCGATTAACGAAGCACTCAGTAAGAATTGGGGTTTAATTTTTACGACTTGTTAACGATTTACTAGCGATTTAAAACGGGAAAGCACTCCGAACGCTCATATTTGGGGGTCCGGCTCGTTCGGTTTGCGGCGATTTTCTATTTTTAAGCTCTAACTATCCGTATCGATTAACGAAGCACTTAATAAGCATTGGGATTTAAATTTTCACGACTTATTGACGATTTACTAGCGATTCAAACCAGGAAAGCATTCCGAACGCTCATATTTGGGGCTCCGGCTCGTTCGGCTTGCGGCGATTTTCTATTTTTAAGCTCTAACTATCCGTATCGATTAACGAAGCACTTAATAAGCATTGGGATTCAAATTTGCACGACTTATTAACGATTTACTAGCGATTCAAAACGGGAAGGCACTCCGAACGCTCATATTTGAGGGTCTAGCTCGTTCGGTTTGCGGCGATTTTTTCGGTAAACCTTCGGTTGGAGATGGCGAATGCTTTTTGACAATTACTGTGACGATTTCTTGGTAAAATGGGAAATTAAGACGGTAAAATTTTGAAATAAGATCACGGATTGTTGGCTGAATCGCGAGAGCGGCACTTGTCGAGCACAAGAACGGACTAGAACTCCCCGGTCTGTCCAGCAGGCGATAGAGAGCTTCGTGTGTGCTCGGTATGTTGGGAGGCGAGCAAAATAAAGTACGGTAGTGAAGATGCGCGAGGTAGGGACGTCGAACTGAGCTTTGGATCTTGTATCAAGGTGCGCGCTGGCGAGAAAGATCCCCGCGTGAGGTTTGCTTGAAACCTCGAAGAGCACTCTTCTCTCTCGCTCTCTCCCTCTCTCTTTCTCTTTTGCACTTGGGATCCATGCCCAAGATGCCGGTAGCAAATTAGTGTGTGTGTGCTCCTGTCATGAGCGTGTGTTTCAACTCGCTTTCTCGCTCATTTCTCCCTGGGTTTGCTGCTACTCGTTGCTGCCGCGGCGATCGGTAACGGTACCAGAAGAACCGCGACTTACCCACGCAACGTCGAGATTCACTCCAAGACTCTCCGAGCACTCGAAAAGTACCGTTTCCAACCGCGCACACTCCAACAGCTCGCGATATCTGTATACGTCCTTCTTCGATCATCCGTGCTAGGGTCGTTGAAAATGGCTCTTTAATTTTTGGACATTTCGTTGCTCATTAAGACAATCTCAACTTTGGATAATAAGGATAATTCTTGTGAAAGGCTAGATTTTGGAATTTTTTTTTACTACTGCCTCAGTGGCGTTGAAATATTGCCCAAAAATTGTCGTTTCATATGAGAAACTTATCGTAATTCAAACCGAGCTTCAAAGATTTCTCTACTTTTTTTTAAATTTAATTTTTTTATTTGATTTTTAAGTTAATTTTTTTAGATAAAGATTTGATGTTCAAGAGCTTGAATTTCGCAAAATACGGCGTTTTTGGAAATTTCAGCATCACTGAGGCAGTCCTGAAAAATAATCTTGAGGCTTCTTCTTTTGCGAATTTTTGTTGTTGTTTCACATGGTACAAAAACTTTAACGAATAATAAAATCGAAAAATAAACAAATATTTGGAAGCACCCAACTATAGATGTTTGAATATTAAACGCATATGCGTTTAATAAATCATGTGAGTTGTTTGGTGAGTCTGCAAAATTTTAATTCCAGGGCCCTTCAAAATGCACGAAAGCATTGAGAAAGCTTATTTTGAGAGAATGTCCGGGTGCATTTGTGTCTGCATGTATAACGAACGACGAAACTTTTAAAACTGCTCCAGAAACGTAACGGACATTACCAAAAAATTGTGAGACATTTCTTTTCTGAATTACATGGTTTACTTTATCATGGAATCGGAGTGTAATTGAAGATAAAATAATTTTTCTAATAATGGCGTTGTTTAGAATAATTTTGGGCGCGTTTATTTAGGCCAAATTTTAAGATCTTAGGATCAAACTTTCCATTGAACTCAAGTTGGAACTTGAGATCAAACTTGAGTTGAATCTTAAGATGAGTCTTAAGTTTGAACTTAAGTGTCATAAGTTCATACTCAAGTTAAAACTTTAGTGCGAACTTTGGATCGATCTTAAGCTTAAGCTCAAGTTCGATCGAACCTTATTATTTTGAGAACCAATGTCAAAAAACACTGTCGAGGGAGGTAATGAGAGAAGTTGGATCGAACTTAAGTTCAAGCTCAAGATGGATCTTAAGATCAAATTTAAAACCAAGTGTGAGTTTGAACTTAAGATCGATCTACAGTTCGCACTAAGGTTTCAACTTAAGTATGAACTTGTAATGACACTTAAGTTCAAACTTAAGATTCATCTTAAATTGGAACTTCGATCTTAAGTTCCAACTTGAGTTCAATGAAGAGTTTGATCTTAAGATGGATCCTAACATCTTAAAATCGGTCCTCAGACTTTCTACGTGTTTCCCCAGTCATTTCACATTCCAATAACGCCTATTGAACCCTCAAACGATTAATTCCATAACAATTAAATTTTTTAATCATATTTTTTTTAAACATGTTTTTTTTTCTGGGATTTTTATCATTTTTTTGTAGGGATGTGCCGTCTCATGCAAACGTTTTTTATGGGATTTGTGATCTCATGAGTATGAATTCAGCGAGTCCGGTTATTCTCGGATCATTGCGGAATAAAAAAGACAAAAGACAGGATGAATGCGCTGGCATAACCGTGTGCCTCCTGCGGCTCATACATGGGAGAGTCACTGCTGTTCTCAGGTTGCTTCTGTTATTGAGCTCGATGCGGGATCTACGACGTTATGTGGCAGCTGCAGCGCGTTACCTCTTCGCGGAGGACCGTTCGTCCGTAACCGGAAGTCTTACGTGTATTGCAGGCTTTTGCCTCCTCTGTACAGTTGAGTAATTTTCCCGGGTAGATGACGACGACGGTCGATGTAGGTAAATGAGTCTGCTCCATCTAAACTATTATGCATACATATTGTGTGGACGAGGATACTTAAAAATTGCTCTTTACTCATAGATTCCCTATTTTTTAGCCTCCTCGTAACGGAAGTTTCAATATCGTGAGAATTTTTTGTCCATATTTTTTTCATGCCTGCATTCCAAATTTCCCGGAAGATAAAGAAATAATTTTTAGAAAAATAAATACATCAGTGCAGGATTGAAAAAATTTAATTCTTTAATTTTTTAGTTGTTCTGAATTGATTTTTGTTTCTAATGCTTTTTTAAATTTGCACAACATTGGCAATATTATCATCGAGAAGCTTGAAATATTTTACAAAAGCCTGTTATTTGTTCCAATTTAATTCTTTCTCGAAGAAAACGATTTGTAAAACGATTTTCGAAGAATATTAAACAATTACTTGCCGGTTGCATCGAAAAGTGGAAGATAATTTCCTTACCGTTTCTATGGTCTGAATTCTTTTAATTTTACAAGATACAAATATTTCGCAGAATAATAAAAGCTGAAAAATATAGTGCAGTTTTGTAAAATCCTACAGAGAAGCAAAACAGCTGTTGTTAACGCAAATGCCATCGATGGTGTAATGATGATAAAAGTTCTAAGAATAAAATAAAATAAAATAAAATAAAAGTTCTAAGAAAATTTGAAGAAAGGTGTGCTATATATGAAGCTGATGTAGCATAATCTGCCCACAAAACATGTGCAGTAATAATGTAATGCGTAATGGTCGTGGCCATTAGAAGGCATGGCATCTACCAGATGCCATGAGCTTTGATAAAGCACCCTGTTATTTGCAAACTCGACAAAACTTTACTACGAGGAAAGGTACGCAAAATGAAACTCTGTACATTGTAATAATTTTTACAGATTTTCAAATCTCTCTTCATAATCAAGCAGACTGACTTCCTGTCAAAGAAATCTTCGTGAATGAGCAAAAATTATATGAAAGCAAGGTGCAAACGTTCAATCACCATTCTCTAATACCTCTAAATTTCTATGTGAATGATAGCCCGACAGAAAAGAAGAAAATGAATAAGGAAACCAAGATGAAAAAAAAGAAGATGGAGAGGAAGAAAAGGAAATTTTTTTTTTCAAAACCGTACCCGAAGCATTTATCTAAATTGTGCAAACAATTTTTTTTTCAAAACATGACATATTTTGAGTATCAAGCACAAATTCGATTTTATGGAACAATTGAAACTATTTAATGTCAGATTTAGGTTTTTTTAATAGGGAAGAATCTTTATCCTCATAGGGAAGAATTTTTTTTTATTGAACTCAAAATTACTAAATCTGGGTGGTCACTAAATCAGACGAAAAAATTCCCTGACAATCCCTGAAAAACTATGAATTATCGAGAAAAAAAATAAACTGAAAGAGGTTTTACCTAGAAACTATGAAATCATCGAGAAAAAAAATTGTTTAGCTAAGAACAGACGAAATTCTAAATCTTTCGACTTTTTATTTTTTAAGCGTGTTCTCTTCTTCGTGTACAACTGAAAGGTTTTACCTGGAAACTATGAATTCATCGAGAAAAAATAGAAACAGACAGAGGTTTCACCTGGAAACCATGAATTCATCGAGAAAAAAAAATTGTTTAGCTAAGAAGAGAAGAAATTCTAAATATTTTGATGACTTTTTAAGCCCGTTCTCTTCTTCATGTACAACTGACAGAGGTTTTACCTAGAAACTATGAATTCAACGAGAAAAAAAATTGATTAGCTAAGAACAGACAAAATTCTAAATATTTCGACGACTTTTTAAACCCGTTCTCTTCTTCATGTACAACTGACAGAGGTTTTACCTAGAAACTATGAATTCATCGAGAAAAAAAATTGTTTAGCTAAGAATAGATGAAATTCTAAATATTTCGACGACTTTTCAAGCGTGTTCTCTTCTTCATGTACAATTGACAGAGGTTTTACCTAGAAACTATGAATTCATCGAGAAAAAAAATTGTTTAGCTAAGAATAGATGAAATTCTAAATATTTCGACGACTTTTTAAGCGTGTTCTCTTCTTTATGTACAATTGACAGAGGTTTTAACTAGAAACTATGAATTCATCGAGAAAAAAATTGTTTAGCTAAGAAGAGACGAAATTCTAAATATTTCGACGACTTTTTAAGCCCGTTCTCTTCTTCATGTATGTACAACTGACAGAGGTTTTACCTGGGAGCTATGAAATCATCGAGAAAAAAAATTGTTTAGCTAAGAACAGACGAAATTCGAAATATTTCGACGATTTTTTAAGCGTGTTCTCTTCTTCGTGTACAACTGACAGAGGTTTTACCTAGAAACTATGAAATCATCGAGAAAAAATATTGTTTAGCTAATTACAGACGAAATTATACATATTTCGACGACTTTTTAAGCGTGTTCTCTTGTTCATGTTCAACTGACAGAGGTTTTACCTATAGTTTAATCTCGAACATATATCCCCGGGAAAGATTATTAATTAATCGCAAGGTCTTGCGAAATCAAGGCTGTTTACCATCTTCGAAACTCGTTTTGTACATGAAGCTTATATAATCGCTTTATCAATGTTATTTGGTATTATTAACTTCATTAGATTCCAATGTACCAAAACTGCTTTCCCAATCTCATTTTTTTATGGGCCTCGTATTGTCTCAGCATTTTTAAGTTTGACAGAAGTCCAATTTTTCTGCTTCTTCACCTACGCCCAGACTCCATTCTTCTCTTGGACACGAATATAGAAGGTCACTATGATCAAGAGATCATGACGAGATCTCAGCGCACGTACTGTTGGAATGTTGCGGTTGAAGGTTTTATAAAATTCTTTTCACGACTTACAGAGTATGCGAGTCATTAACATTTCGATGATAACGAAGCGAAAGTGAACAGCGGCCGTATCAATGTCACTGTGAAACAAATATTTCAATTGCAAATCTATGACATCGATCGCACTGTCGTGCGCACAAAAAGTTTCAATGTTTTTTTTTTTAAATGAAGATATTTCAATTCAACAAGCGGCGTTTCAAAGGGGACATATTCAGCTTCATTTCCCTTTTTCCAAAAAAAAATTCCGATTTTTTTTGAACCCGGTACGCGCTTTGAAACGTGGTCATTTTTCCAAAAAAATTTTTTCGAATTTTCCTTGTCAAGATATTTTCGAAAAAAAAATGTTTGAAAAAATTTTTGAAAAAATTTGATTGAATCCGAAATGATTGTATGTAACTTTTTACCATCTTAGTAATTTCACGAAAACTCGGTAATTTTAGAGTTACGCTACACTCTATAAATATTGACGTTTTTTAAACTAAAAATTAAATATTTTTGCGAAAAAAATCGTACGAAACTTTTTAAAAACGAAATTGAAGCTTATACTCCCTCCTACAAGTTTTTCATGCGAAAAACAGTTTTAAACAAATTTTATGGGTCGTGCGCCGAAATTTCAACGCCAGAAAAAAACCAAAAAACGACTATGTTGCAAAAGCCGTACCGGGTTAAAAGAAAATCGAAATTTTTTTTGGAAAAGGCGAAATGAAGCTGAATATGTCCCCTTTGAAACGCCGCTTGTTGAATTGAAACATCTTCATTTTTGAAAGAGCAGAGAAACTTTTTGTGCAGCGCGAAATCGGGGCGAGTTTTTCAAACTTTTGAACAGGGGTGTGAATAATATATTCGAAGATTTTTAGAATGTTTAAAATGATGGTAATATCAATGGCTTGAGGACACAAAAATGCACCGAGAGTGTCCAATCATAGGCTTATAAATATATATTTCACGTTAATATCATTGTGTACATCGTGATGTAATAAGTTTCGAGACATTTATTTCACAATTATGACAATAATTTTAGATTTGTTTATTTCAATCTAATGACCGAACGTCGATTCGGAAGACAGAAAGACCGATAAAAGTCCTAAAGTTTCGGACCCGCGCACAAACGGGAATGAATCTTTACGAAATGGCGCATCACCAGCCGCATTTTTACATGTGACTTGTACATTTGGTAATTACATTATATTAAACAAAAGTGAATAATTAAAATATCATCGGTAGTAATCCTACAAAATATTTATGATAATTTTATATAAAATTATGACATCTCATACGAGTTCGTTATGCACTATTGACTCGCTGCCAACATTTCGGACGTCAACACATTGACAGAAATTCGATGCCCTTTGCACGCATTAATCAACAAACATCATTTTTTCATTAAGAATGTTTACATTTTCAAATACTTTGCAAAATAAAAAAATTTTATTCCTCTAAAATATTACTAGAAAAACAATTTTTTTAAATAAAAGGAAAAACTAATTTTTATTTGTAATTTTGTAGGAATCGCCAACAAAATTTAACGATGGAGAGTATCGATAAATAATTGACAGAAACAAAAAAAGGTTGCTGTAATTTTGTAACAACAGCCCTGTGAAAATTCTAAAATTTGTTTTATATGGTTGAAACAAATTTGTCTGGTAGATTGTTGAAAAATAAAATGAATACAAACTTTTATAACAATTTTACAAAAATTGACTTTTAAATATACCGCGGTAAAAATAGGTCGGGCACTGGTTTCAGAGACAACATGTGAATGAGAGTAAAAAATTTGGGATTTCGTGACAACGTCAGCCTTGATTTATATATATAAATGGTGAAAGCAGGACTCACTTGCGGTGACTAATAATGCGCGTCAAGTGCGTCTGCAAGTTGCATCCATGCTTCGTAATGTTATCACCATCTCAACCGTGACGCAATCATAACTCTCGTCGCATAGCGCAGAGCCACATAATTCTAGCTATAACATATACACGCATCCATACACCCATATATATATATAATCCAGAAGCACTTTTTTCCCTCCACTCCGAGATGCTCCAAGATATTGTCACGTCTATTCCGCGACTCCAACGCAATGTAATGGCATCCGACAAGTAAATGGACTTTTTGATCCATTCTTTTTTTTTTGATTCAGTTCGAGTTTCCTAGTTAACTACGATTACGTATTATCATACTCATTGTTGATAGAATTATATTAACCCTTTATAAACACTCTTCGGCAAAGTCAATGCACTAACCCCATCAATTGTGATATGGTTAGTTAAAAAAAGTTAATTTTTAAAATTCCATATAGTGGAATAAACCTCATTATGTGTGAAATCAAATGATAATATGTTTTGAAAATACATCTTAACGAAACCCATCGACAAAAATGACTTCTTACTCGGATTGGGTTAGGATTAATTTGATCCAGTATGGCTACGGAGGATTTATTATAGTTTTAACCATTTTCAAGCTATAACGATACCAAATGAAAATGTTGGCTCAATGTTGATTGTATTAATTAAGTCTGGGGTAGGAGAAAAATTGGGATTTATTTGGTAAACGAGGGTTAGTTGAGTTAACTTTTAAAGTGGTTTTGGATTGTTTCTGGACCGTTTTACTCGAAACGGTCCAGAAACGGTGAACAGTCCATTTGTTGGCGACAGTCCACGTGACCTTCGCATCGTGACCTCCGTATCAAGGCCTCTCTGTGTTAGGAATTACTTTACGTCTCGTATTACATTCTCTGATCAAGGAAAATATTTAACTCAGATGATGTATGGTTCACCTGTAGCATGTAGTTATTACCCAAGCTTAGTTACTCGACATGCTGTGGAATTTGATACTTTTTCTCCCCTCCAACTTGGCTCTTTGCTACGGTATATGAAACGATATGCACAGGGAGAAAATACATTGCGAAATGGAATCTCTCATGCTACGATCACGTAATCGAAGCCTTGGGTGCGGCGCAACTTCTCTTTCGATAGATTTTTTACTATCACCGATCGACAAATTCCGGGGAGTCAGTGTGGACGTCATTGATACATTTTTGAGTTAGATGGTCAGCAATTTTGTTTTTTGTCATTTATGGGCAGGATTTTATGTAATTAGATGCCTCAGACTGGATATAAGGTATTGACAATATGTTAATAATAGTAAGGTATCGAGAACACCTCAATAATAAACAAAATATCGAAAATACCTTACATCCCAAGCGATAAGTAGCAATTTGTATTCTACGCTGGCCGAAGACATTTTGTTGTTTGCTTCCTTATGGAGAAAACTTTTTTCTAGAGAAGAAAAATTCCGCATTTTTAATGACAATGTGTTGAATATATTCCAAGACATAGGGAATAAAGATTTCGAAGAGAAAACGATTAAGTACCTGGTCAAGCAAGCTCGAGCCTGAGTGTTAGTGTGATGAGCAAGAAAAAAAATCTCGAATCGTTATAGCTTGAAAACTGCCTTAGGCTACGCAGCAGAAAATCGCTACGCACTTAGATCATCGATTGCTTACTTTTTGAACATATCAAAATTCTGCCAAAATTGATTCAGTCATTGAGATTCAGACAGTGATGGAATTTATTCTCATTTCTGAAGTCGTTTAGAGTGAATATAGAGCACGGATATCAAGTAGAAAATTTGAAAAGGTTATAATTTTTTTTTTCAATTATTTCAAAGTGATTTTAGTACCTCTGACCGAAACAAATTAATAAGTTCATACAGCTGAATTTAAAGAATTTTTTAAATTGAAACTTGCACATTACTTTTTCATAATATTGTGACGTTTACACTACTCTCATCTAGGAGAAAACGCAAGTCAACAATTGTATTTGTTTTTTATTTTTATATACAATGTATATATGTCCATATCCATTCATATCTATGTGAGACCAGACATTTGGACAACAATAAGTGCAACAAGTTTGAATTTAGTGTTTGAATCGACCAACAAATTGTAGGTGCAAAGTTGCCCGTTTTCAAATAATGAACCGCGGAAATTTAGCATATTTATACGTTAAATTCGCAATAACACCGGAAAGGAATTCCAGACGACCGGCAAATGACTGACTTGCGAACAAAAAAAATTTACTCCACGTGAAATATTCCGTATGGACGTACACTTAAAATTGTCTCAGCCGTCTACACCAAGCGGAAATTATGGCTTTTTATAATTTTCATAGACTGAGCTGGCAAGGATTTTCGGGTTTAGCGAGCAAGAACAGCGCGCATTACGTTCAACGTCAAGTGCACGTTGCTGTAACGAGCAGTCAAGAGTGCATCGACCATCATACCCATGTGAAAAGTACTTGGAGCTAGCCTTGCCAACCATGCAATTACATTCAAGTCCGTCTAATTAGTTGCTCGTTTGAGACAGGAAGGTCGTTATGTTTCTTCATTTTCTGCAGATTAGTGTATCCCTTCGATTTTGTTACAACTATATTACGTTTGTGCCAGGAGTGTTGTCTTTCCTATAATTATAATATGGTGCCTCAGTGGTAACGAACTCGTATACAATGTACACTTATGCGCCTACGTATGTGTATTTGTTTAAATACAAAACGTATTAACCGTCTAACATATTTTCGAGAATAATAATTCGTTGATAAATGGCTTTCTACGTCGATCATCGACATATCTGTTAAATATAATGATCGCGGGACCACATGGCAAAAACACTGCGACTCAAAGAAATTCATACCGTCAAAGTTTCACTCTCTTTCACGTTATTTGAGCTTTCGTAAATTTCTTTCAACTAAACAGACCGTTATGGAATATTAATCGCAGCAAGAGACTGTAAACCCTGACTGTGCTGTATCTCATTTTGTCTTAACGAGGTCTTGGCCGAGGCAACGGTAGAGGTTGCTGATGCATCTGATGCTGATGATGATGATGGTGTAGATGAGGATTGATGGTTCTGGTGTAGGGCCCAGACGGATGATGCTGTCCTCTGTCCTCTTCGAGATTCAGACCGGCAACGAGCTGAGCAATCTCGCGATCTTTCTTCTCCTCCTTGGGCAACGGTGTGCCATTTTGTGCAGGACTAAAGCCAAGCGAAGCCAGACTACCGTGACTTCTACTGCGGTGCTCCGCCCTGATGCTGTAAGAGAATGCTCGCTCGTTGAGATGTCCTTTGCGTCGATAGATACCAGTGCCGAATCTCGAATCGTTGTCCGGATTATCGCCGTTAGTTTGTTCCGTAGCGGTGAGATCGGCATGAGAAGCCGTCAGTCGCCGCGATGCACCCAGTGTCGATGACTCGATGACTTCCGGCGGGTGTGATCTTCTGCTTCTATTTCCAGCTGTACCATAAGTGCCCGCTTGATACAGGGCCGTTGGTGGCGGTGGTACCACCGGTAGAGGCGCGTAAATTGGTACAATTGGCGCAGCCGCTGGTATTGGTCTCATTCCACGTGAATGATGATGATGCGCTTTGCGTGGCAGAGTAGCTGCTGGCACGAGAAGAACCGGGGTCGGTCTGGCTAGAGTTCCAGCTACGGATCTGCTGCTCGGTGGCAATTGGTGAGTGTGATAGTGTTGCTGTCTTATCGGATGTCCCAGAGTATGATGCCCATGACCATTGGTGTAGATAGCTTGTGGTGGAATAACATGATGATGATGCTGCTGTTGTTGCTGCTGCATTATGTCATCGTGCATCGTACGATTTTTTAATTTCTTAACTTTCTTGTTGGTTTTTCTGCGCCCCGACATCGTCGCTGAATCATCCACGAGCAAAGGTTGAACGGGTGGCGGAGGTGGCGGTGGCGGAGGCGGTGGAGCGACAAGCTGACGCGGTCGGGAACCTCGTATACTTCTCAAAGTGCCTTGTTCCTGATAAATAGCATCAACCTCGTCACGTCCTTTGGCCCAAACTTTGTGATTCTCATCGCCGTTGTAAAGGCTGAGATCGTCGGTCGAGCCTGCGTCCAATCTCGTGCCCGGTGGACTATTGTTGTCCAATGTCGTGCTGGAACCACCGAGGGTGTGGTAGAGACTACCGTTGGAGGGATGTGAACCGGTTGGAGCACCGTTCGTCGTTATCGTTGCCGTTGATGGATCAAGGCCTTTAGCGTAACTGCTATCGGCATAGGCATGAAAGCAGCATCGAACTAGTGCATTCGCAGCCATGTCACGCTTGCAGATGAAGGCGTGGCATTCGAGAACTTTAATGCCGGTCGTGCGTCTCAATACAGCAGCGAACAAGGGCGGATGATTGGCACTCGGTGTTCTCGCGAATGGAGAATCCAGAGGCAAGAAACGTGTCGTCGATGTATCCCCACTACCGCCCTTCACGTGTCTAACAGCGGCGCAATAATGCAGCGCCTCAATTGGAAAGAATCTCGTTACTTTTTTACGATTCTCGTCCACGTTTTCGAGCAACAGACCGTTGCTCCATACACTAAGCCAACTATCGATGCCACGTGCTCCGAGAGCCCCTTGTTCAGGGTAAAGTTCACGAAGGGGTTCTTGCACGCCCAAGAGACCCTCTTTACTGGCGTGGGGCACCGAGCTACCCAAATAAAGTACTCGGCACCGACAGTATGGCGTTGCGCTATCTTGATTGGAGCCCCTCATTTTTTTTCTTCTGCCCAAAACAATTTACTGACAAATTACTATGCACGACGAATCACAGATGCGTCTGCAGATTGCGTAGTATAAATAAGGGAAAGAGGTTTACCACTTTTATTCTTGTGGTATTGAAATAACAATCAACTGGTGGTTTATGATATTGCAAAATCACCGTAACATTACGAGATTCATTTTTATAGCATTTTCTAATGCTATATATGACTCGTATAATATCAGACTATGTCATCATGATCGCCTCGTTTCCATTCCATCCCACTCTGGCGCCGAAAAGTCGAGAGACCTCCTTCGTTCTTGTCGTTTTCTCGCTCTCTCTCCGGACTGACTTTCCTATGGATGTTGATCCACCTCTCTGTCTCTTGATAACGTGCTCGGGAGTCATTCAATCGCGACACACAATCTCGCGTTTGTCTCGGCCTTTCCCCGGCGCTTCAGACGCTTCACAAAATTCCGGTCTGTCAAGTTTTGCTATCCGCTGCTGTTGCTGCTCTCTCACCTCATGTAGCCTCTCCTCCACCTTTTTCTTTTATCCTTCTCTATACTCGTACCTTCCCGTTGGGCTCGCACTCAGCTCGGTTCACAAGATGCCTAGGCTCCTTTTCACCAACGTTCGGGCTCTCATTCCTCGGAACACCCCGCTCGCTTCGTTGTGTGCCAGTTCCCTTTCTATCCGTCCCCCACTCAATTGTATCTCGTAGGCTCTTGGTATGCGGTACCGGGAGAAGCCAGTGGCGTCGTATCAAAGTATACGTGCCCTCTTGGAATGTGTCTCGGGCATTGGGGTCTCGGGACCGGGCCGGAGTACGTTCCAGCGTATCACGGTTGCGTTGACGTCCCTGGAATCTCCAGAGAGGTGCGGCTCTCACTTCTCGGCCATCGACATACTCTTTTGCTCTCTCTCTCTCTCTGCGTTCCTCTCTCTTTATCCACGTACTTGCACGATGCTGACTGTACGCGTTACCCTTTGCACTCTCTTTCCCATCTACGTATACCGCACTGTCACTCGCGCACACATACAAACACTGGAGGAGGGGAGATTGTCCTCGGGGGCGGACCCTATTGGCTAAACCAAGCAGACTTCTTCAAATGGTACCAAGAGACTCCGTAGATCATGCGCCGCAGCATCTAATTTGGAAATCAAGCGATTTAAGCGATGAATTCACCGATACATTGAAGGTCATACTTAATTTACTCGAAAGTGAAATTTTTCCTATTCAATGCTGTCTCCGATTCGTTTTAATCGCGGTAAAAATGGTCTTTGCACTTAGTATCTCGTCTCAACGAGTCAAAACACACAATACGGTTGCACAGGTGACCCGGAGCAGGTAGTAAACGGGTGTGGAGGGTGCAGAGTCTGATACGAGGGGGAATATATACTCAGAGGGGAAATACTATGTACTGTACGATGAACCTGCGACCGTCGGCAGCGTGAAAGTGGGGATGGTTGAAAAAGCACCGTTGGACCGTCTTCGAAACTACTGTATGTTAAAGAGGGGGGAGGCACGTGTAAACCTGCGGAAACGCCGCTCTTGTGACGATGTTGACGGTCGGTGCCAAACTGAGAGCTCAAACTCCACGAAGACTGACGATCGGCGCTCGGGCCGAAGTGGAAGGAAAGACCGTTCTACGGTAGTTTCTTCCTTCTCGTATGGTCGCTAGACACTAGCGTCTCCTCTTTCTCCTCTCTCAGACCTCGCTATACGCACTCAACGGAGAAACAACTCCCACTTGTTGGCTTCGAGAGGTACCCCCTCTTTCTTGCTCTCCGTCTCTCGAGCAATCCAGCTTTCCTCCATCTTCTATTTGGCCTGCAAACACACCGGCGTCAAGGTGCCCCAGGCGCAGCTGCCACGGTATTTTCCCACCATAACAACATCGTGGAATGTACCAGGTCTTTCGGTTTTGTACTCCTTCCCGGCAGAACCACGATTTCTCCGTTTTCTTTTTTTTCACATCGCCCAGGAAATCTTGGAACTAGCTACGTCCCTAAATCGCATGCTTCGTTGTTTGTTTCAACTCTCCTCAGGTATGTGCGATGCATCCGAGATACGCCACAGGTAGGAATAGATGAATGCCAAGCTCCTTCACCACTGAATCGGTAAAGTAATGCTCCTTCCTTCACTGAGCAGTCGACGAAACTATTTATATCTTGGCTGAAATACCTGGCCTATTCGGCAACTGCGATAACGGGTTGTGAACAGAACTTGGTTTTTTTTTGTATCAGGTGTGACGTCAATACTGAAGCGATTAAAAAAGCCAACCGCTGTTGGAAATGTCTGTGAAATCTTATATTCCCACTTTTTCAATCTTCATTGATTTTCTTTTTTCATTTTTTAAAATCATTTGTATAGTTTCATGGTCCATTATCCAACGATTCAACGATCACCTCCTTAAATTGGTGATCGGCAAAATTCAAGTTGTCTTCCAAACGGGAAGAACTAAACTTTGATCCGTGACCAGAGGGTCACAAACTTCTGTATTCTCTTTTTTTGTCTGGGGCATGATCTCAACAGCACTCAATACTGAAGACAATGCTGTGAAATTGGGATTCCAAAAAAATTCTCCCTTATATTTGGGACTCTTGTTTCCAATCGCACCCCTCACACAATTAAAGATTGTTGAACTTATCGGCAATTACATTGCAATATATAATGAATTAACGAAGAATTAATTTGCGACGGATTAGACAGTATCGACAGTATTGAGAGAAAGTATATATATTTTTTTCGTATTTAATAATTGAAGGGATCAAATTATTCTCTTAAGTGAGTCTTTTCTTGTGTTAACAATATATATATAAATCCTATACATATTACATATGTGACATATATTTTCTATACATATGATAGTCGTCTTCACGTTTTATATGAGGTAAAGACGCCCGAGTTCAAATTCGCTTTTCCCTTTTTTCAACAATGATAAAATTCCGCGACCGAAATTACGCATTAATTAATTTAGTACGTATCTTCAATTTTGTAGTTAATGACGCTACGATTCTCAACATTTCTCATCGAATGGTTCGAGAATTTATCCGCAAACGGATCGTTTCGCACAAATATAAAACAAAACGAGAAGTAACGCAAAAGTCACCGATAATCCAAGCCAAGATCTATGACACGGAGACAAATAATAATTAAGACTGAACTATATATACTTGCGGAGGATTTCATAGTTCCCCCATTTTCGTAAATTCATGTACAAAAATAAATTTTCGTTATTTTACCGTTAAAAATAGTTAAATGCCAACATTTTCACGTTACTCTGATGCTTGCGCCAGTGATTCAGTGAATAATAATTAAAATTATGTATTAAAACTATATATGCGTTTTAATATTTATTCCAGCTAACGGAACTAGAGACTATTATAATTATTGTACAGTTGTGCCGTAGCATTTAAACGTAATATTATTTTTTGAGCGTTTCCTGAATTCAACTGTTTCATCGATTAACCAGAGAACAGTTTAATTTTTTTTCTTTCGATTGCATAATCTCCTGCGTCCAAAATTAAAAATGTGCGGCAGACTTGAATGCGGCAATTAACTCGGCCATGTGTAATTTATTTTTATCGAATTCTCAGCAAAAGGTTATTTGGCCAATAGAATAAAGATGAGCTGTAAGTGCGGTGAGCGCAATCACACGGGTGTCATATTATTTTAATTCAAAATTGTTTTTTTAATTTTCGAATGAAAAAAGATTTGAAGGAAGATAAAATGATCTTTTGAGTCTAAAGTGGCCATAAAAACCGTTGGAGTGAATGCAAAACTTTCGTTGAAGAAGATCAAGACCAGAGTGTATTTGCCTAGGGTTAAAAGGTTAACCCTTCTGGTATTAACTCGATCGGGAGATAACAATAATTTTGAGGCATTTTCTTGAAGGAAGCATTGGAATTTCGCGGAAAAACAACATTTCACCAGATGCATCGTTCAATTCTGCACCCCATATGATTTTTCATTCTCCCAAAAATTTGCAACCATGAAAATTTTGAGATTGAGTTAACCTTCGATCCCTAGACTCTGTATTCAAGTTTCACTTGATCATCAGTCAGGTTCAAATGCCCCAACGTGACTGTGATCTAATTGACATTATTATCCTGCATGAGTTCAGCGTTGCTCGTTACATTCAACATTCGTCATTGTGAGATTCGACATTCCAAATTTATCCGCATATCGTCATTTAGAAGGAGTTCGAGAAATCGTACGTCACTTTTATGCGAGCAATATAGTTCAGTCTTAACGATAAACGTTGAGCAACAAAATACGCCCAGTAATTGAATAAATTTCATGGATAACAACGACGTTAGTGGGTATCAATAAGATGTATTTAGTATGGATCGAGGGCTGCGATTCCGAGTCTCGTTGGTTCGGCATAACTGTGACGATACCGACTGGGTGTCGCGACTATCTCCAAATTCGACTTGGCCGTGTGATCCCGATCCATGCCGTGATATTTCTCGTGCTTCGGGATATCCTGATAAACGTTTGGCCTTGCACGCAGCTTATCACGCATTTCGTTAAAATACTGTCTATCCCTCGAGTCTCGTACCTAGTATGAAAAAAACAGACACAAAACGGTACTCTTCAACACAAACAATATAGCGTACATATATTTATGAAATGACGATTATGAAAAGCTTATTAATAGTTTATTAATATTATTAAGCATTTTTTATGAAAAAGACGAAGTAATGGGTTAATTCATTACACAGTATCGTAGTACCTTTACCTAACTAATATTATTTGTTTTCCTTAACCACCCTTTTGTTAGACCTTTACCATTCCACCTTGTTCCTATTTGCATTGCGATTTTAGGAGGTCATTGTAAAACTACAAGTTCGAAAAATTGTCTGTCACATGCCAGTTAACGTAAGCTGAATACCTTTTTAGGAAGATGAACCCATGGAATAAAAAAATGGACCTTTTATCCATCAAGTCATTTTCAGGAAATATATGTTACAAAATTGTAGCTCTGACTTTCTTGCACTCATAAGGGCGAGGGTTTAAACCTCGGCTTAATTTAAGGGAGTGGTTAAGGTTTACCACAGTCACGCAATTTCCGTCCACTGTTATTGGTTCAATGTACATATAAATTAAAATGATTCTTTTGTTAGTTCACTGGAAAACAAAAAACAACCCCTTAATTTTGCCAGTGCATTTACTCCACTATTTCTCAACGGAGTTCAATAGTTTCAGAGTAATACTCTATATAAACATGCTTTTTAAGGTGCCCCAGATTAGAAAATTTCGGTAGAACGTGACAACAACTGAATGCCAATTCATAAATATAGAAAGTTGGAGTAATGCCCATCGATTCTTACGTCAATCACGTTTTTCGGATCTCTGTGATCTCTGTGAGCAGTTCTGTGTTCCCTATTGTTACTATGATCTCTTGGGCCTCTTCCACTCGACGTATTCCCATAAAAGCTTCTGGGTCTTTGTCTGGACGATATTTCCGGCTCGTGCGTGCGTTCATCCTGATAATGATGATTCTTGGATGCAACTCTCGCTCTGTAAGCGATGTCCTTATCGCGTTCGATCGATTCGGAATGACTACGTCGCATGATGCGATCGTGCGAGGATCCCGATGATCTGTTGGCCTGCCTCGAGGAGTCCAATCTGCAAAGATGCCCGGAAAAAGGACCAAATAATGGTTTTAAGCAGCCTTTGCTTTGAATCTCTGATCCAATTGGATTCTGAGTTAGTTCTGGAATGTTTGAAAAGGGCGTGGCACACCCGCTGTTATTTTTTTCCGGGCTCGTAATAAGATTTCTAAACAGATTTCTATGTAACTTCGTTATATACATCGTTTATTCAAGCTTGTTTGTTAATTCTTGTTAGCGCTGGAAATACGTGGAGGAGAGATCATGTGTGCCCATGAAGTGAAATTGTCTTTTATGGACTGTGTGGCTACGCGCCGGATTTCTATAAACTATATTGTACAACATGTGCGCTTAGAAAGTCATTCCTTGGTGGTCCCAGATGTTGGATTCTTTAATGACATGTATCGACTTTGGAGATAGTCTCCCTCCATGATGGAGATCATTTTCGACAGATCGGCTTGTATTCATTTGATTTTTAAAACGTCCATTTTGTCTTCAGACTATAGACCCAATAAATAAAATTTATTTTTAGTTATGGCACCGCTCAGTTTAATTATTCAATTCTTAGAATTACTCGGCCTCAGTTTTACAACTGATTACAATTTTTTTTGTGATCAAACAGACTGATCTTTTTGTACAATTCCTTCAAACTTCAGCCATTATTATTTACATATGATCAATAGATCGTCAGAAAGTGGAGTCCAAAAGTCCATTCTTCGTTGATCTACGATCATTCCTTGCGTAGGAGGGAATATTTGGTTATTAGTGTTTCATACAGTTTCCTTGTTAATGTTATTCTGATAATCGATGCCTTAGTATTGTTCGAACCTGTGAACTCCAACATGATGGTTGTCAGCTTCTCTGGTAGATCGGTTATTGATAAGCGCTGTTTTCGATATGTTTTCTCGTTCCATGGCTTTGAACAATTCCTTGGCATCCTGGAATCGCTCTCTTGGGCTCGTCACCTCGGCCGGATCAAAGCGCGGCTGATATTGAGGACTCGGTGACCTTTGCCGGAATTCCGGTGCACGTCTTGGTCTGTGAGCGTTCGAGGGGGATACGACTCTCGTTGCCAATTGGGATTGATGCCTCTCGGGACTTCCTGGCACTCGTGGTAATGCCATATTCGCCAAACCGGACTCGGGAAGATAGTCGTTGTCTTCGGTACGGGCGCTCCAGTCCTCATCTTTAAAATGAATCCAAAATTTATATGAGGGTTACAAATATTCTGTATTGAGGTTCAAAGTTTTAAGAACTTTGTCTGACAATAAGCAATCAATATATTTTTATTATAAGCTAGTGATGGGCGAGATTGTTCCATCATTTGAACATTGACGATTCTTTTTGATGATTACCGATCTTTTTGTAGAGACTGCCGGGGTTTTATCTTGAAGGAAGGATGAATATTGACTTCATCAGCTCAAAATTTCGATTTAAATTTTCTTGGATACTGTTGATTGAAAATCAATGAATTTTTGGTAATTAATGGATAATAATGATGAAGAGGTAACCCCACTTAGGTTTTGCTGAGAGTAATACGGAATTGTAGTTTATAATGAGGATTTGGGATAAATGTCTGTTGATAAGGGTGATCTTTTAATTACTGCTGAATGGAAATTAGTGAAATTTTGGTAATCAATGGATAATAATGATGAAGAAGCAACCCCACTTAGGTTTTGCTGAGAGTAATTCCGAATTGTAATTTGTAATGAGGATTTGGGAATAATGTTTGTTGATAAGGGTGATCCTTTAATTACTGCTGAATGGAAATCAATGAAATTTTGGTAATCGATGGATAATTATGATGAGGAGGCAACTCTACTTAGGTTTTGCTGAGAGTAATTCAGAATTGTAATTTGTAATGAGGATTTGGGAATAATGTTTGTTGATAAGGGTGATCCTTTATTTACTGTTGAATGGAAATCAATGAAATTTTGGTAATCAATGGATAATTATTATGAAGAGGCAACCCCACTTAGGTTTTGCTGAGAGGAATTCGGAATTGTAATTTATAATGAAGATTTGGGAATAATGTTTGTTGATAAGGGTGATCCTTTAATTATTGTAAAGAATTTTTTTTTTTAATTTTCATATCATCATGGATTGTCCTGCACAAAATCATAGTGGGGCTGTCTCTTAGAATTGAAATTGACCTCCTCTCAATATAAATTATTCTCTCCGGATAAAAGAGATATTTTTTCAAAACAATGACTTCTTTCATTTTTTTTGAAAATGCTTCAAGAAAAATGGAAGAATAGAATAGAATTGAAACACAACGCAAATGGGAAAAAATTAATTGATCGTGGACAATACATTTTCTATTAAAAAATAATAAAAATAATCGATGCTATGATATTATTTAAAAAAATATTAATTTGCTATGATCGATTTTTGAAAAATCGATAATAGGACGTCGACGTTCTTTTTAACATTATTGCACTCAAATACATCATGATATTGATATTAGGCTGAATTGTTGTCAGCTATTTAAAAAAAAGAAAGTATTTCCACCTTTAAAAATGAAGTAAAGGCGATTCGTGACATTTGTGAGTTTCCAACGGTTCTCAAAATTCAAATTGAGAGGTTCGCGAAAATTTCTTGCGCTAAAAATTACCCTACTCCACATAGAATGTATGTAGTTAGTCCATACATTGCAAGACGCGGAATGAGTGCTAAAGTATGCCAGGAGACCGGTTCAATGAGTCTACGTGTAGGCATCGTGCATTCAAAGTGTTCGCGCTGGTGAATATACAAGAGCAGGGGATAAGACACGAGACAGGTGAGTCGTGAATGTGTGTGGTTTGTATATGTGCGTCTGTGTGCGCTCGGTTCATGCCACCTTCGTCAATTTGGTCGCGTACTTGTTTCAACGAGTACGAGTTGAGTGTAAGCAGCCTCGGAGGGAGAGAGAGAGAGAGAGAGAGAGAGAGAGAGAGAGGAAAGAGTCCCGCAGCTTGAGACGTCTCTCATGACGATCGCGAAGAATCTGCACACCTCGCGTGTGTGCATTTATGTACATGACACCAACACCAGAGTTTTGTGCGCGATTACGACGATGTGTAGCCGTGTAGCGGTATTTTTGTCCCACCATAACAGGTGCGCACAGCTTATATAGCCGTTCCGGGTTTTGTTTGCCATACGCTTGGAATTAATTTTGTCAACGTACAGATACGTGAAATTCTAGATTTTTCCAGCGGATTATTCGTCGTTCCAACTTATTTCCTACAATTACCATCGTATTTTCCACATAAGGCAGACAGTGGTGGATTGTGCGTTTGACATTTGCAAAATAAATGCTAAATCTCTGATGTGCGGTCGCCTCTTCCGCTTCTCTCGCTTCCGGAAGCAAGATATTCTTTCGTGGATTTATCGTTTTGCTACTTTGATCTTCCTTTTTGAGACGCTGTATAATTTTTTTCAGCGAAGCGAGGGAAATTGAACCGCACTTTTTCAGGTTTTGAGGGGAGAAACCGAATTACCGGATCAGAAGAATTATTTTCATTTGGGTTAAGGATAGTAATGCTACTGTAGAATAAATCTGGAAAGTTTAGATATTAAATTTGACGTGGTTTTTGAAATACGAATTTAAAAGTCAATGAGCTTCGCTTTGCTTTGAACACATTTCTCTCAGAATGACTTTTTCTAACTGGTGGGAATAATGCCGCAAAATCAAGAGTCCCAACGATGATAATTTTTTTTTAATTTGTAGGTCATAAAATTCTCTTCAAGATATATCTAAAATGTAAAAAAAAAAATTAAGGCTTTTATTATTACGTAATTAAGTAAAAATGTGAAAAATAGCATTTTTTGTGGAACATTTTACCGCTTCTTATATTTCTGATTTTTTGAATATTTAAATATCGATTTTTTTAGTAAAAAAAAATCTAAAAAAATGGTCCTAACCATGATAACTTTTTTTTTTATCTGTAGGTAATTAAATTCTTTTAGAGATATATCTAAAATGTAAAAAAAAATATTTAAAGCTGTTATTATTACGTAATTAAGTAAAAATGTGAAAAATAGCATTTTTTGTGGAAGAGTTTACCGCTTCTTAGATTTCTGATTTTTTTAATCCTTCAAATTTAAATATTTAAATATTTGAATAGTTTGTTTAAATATTAATTTTTTAGTAAAAAAATCCAAAAGATGGTTCCAACATAATAACTTTTTTAAAATTTGTAGGTAATAAAATTCTCTTCGAGATATATTTAAAATGTGAAAAAAAATATTTAAAGTTTTTATTATCAAATAATTAAGTAAAAAATGTGAAAAATAGCGATTTTTTTGTGGAACGCTTCACCGCTTCTTAGATTTCTGATTTTTTTAATATTTAAATAACGATTTATTATTCAAAAAATCGGAAAAAATGGTCCCAACCACAATATCTTTTTTTTTTATTTGTAGGTAATTACGGTCTCCCCGAGTTCTATCTAAAATGTGAGAAAAAATATTTAAAGCTTTTATTATTACGTCATTAAGTAAAAATGTGAAAAATAGCATTTTTTGTAGAACACTACCGCTACTTAGTTTTCCATTTTTTTAAATATTGATTTTTTAGTTACGGTATCGCAAACTAGAGAACTTTCATCCTTTTTTATCTTTGATAGCGAGGCTTTGGAGACTTTGCTCTATAGCATCACCGATTTTATAATATATTTGATGACAATCATTTTTTCGCATCTATGAACGTTTAATAAACATGCCAGAAAAGTTTCAAAATGATTCATCCGTTAGTTGTTTCCAAAAAAAATTCCAAAAAATGGTTGGATCTTCGCAATGCGGTTTCCCTCCTTAATAATCGCGGGCATTGATCAACGCGTGTCTCGCAATATGAATGTGCGAGGCTTATGTTGGTTGTCGCGAATGCAACAAAACGAGAATCAGTGCTCAGTCAAGCAGCGATAAATATCTGGAGCGAAACGTCAAGTTCACAAATTGGCGACAGTGTAGGACGATATATTAGCACGATGAAAACGTGCATTACTTTCTATTGAAAAACAATGAAATTCCACGAATGCCGTTATATTCCGTCATCAATATACGGTATATCCGAGCGATCGTCCGCGCGAGTAGAAAGTGTCCAAATTCCTTCGTACGGTCGACAACCTTTTCCATCACATGACGCCTTACCTCCACGTACGGGCGAATCCTCTTTTTACGGTCATGGTCTGATTGAACTACGATCGATTTCGAAAGTAGACAAGGAAAAAAAAGTAATACCGGGCGAGCATAATTTGCGATTACTATTGATCGAGCCCGAGGCGTACAGAGACAGGATCCCCCTATAACATGTAAAATTTCGAACGAGTCCCTGTACTTATGGCAATTTTCGTGTTGCCTGTCAGTGACGAGATGGTTGAATAGAAGTAGCGATTTTTTGCCCGGCGAATACCGCAGCAATGAGTCATTAACAGGTTCCCGAAGGTTGGGGCTAGCTTTCGTCAATTGTCTTCAGGATAGTTTCTTTCTAACGTTTCAATCTTGTTTTTTTTCTGTTCCATGCTGTAGGATTTTTAATTGGAGTCCGTGATTGAAAAACTCATTAAGGCGGTATTCTGGTCTAGAGACATTTTGACCGTTTTGTTCAGCTCGATAAAATAAAGAAAAAATATGTTCACCATTCTTTTGTACAACATATTTATTAATATTTTGATAATAAACAAATCTCCGGAAAAAAAATTAATGAAAATTAACCCTCGCTGGTCACAGCTCAAAATAATTCCAAGTTGGTAACACTGGGTCAAACCCGATCGACTTTTTGGATGGTTGCCAAAAAAAAGTACCTATCCGATTGACTTGAAAAAAATATAGGAATTATCTTTGAACATTTTAGTAAATGAACCAGTTTTTTTTAAATATTTACATGGAAAAAAGACAGGAAAAAAGGACTTTCAAAAATCCGTTTTACTTTAAAAATTTTAACCCAGTTTTTAAGATTTTTTGGAAAAATTTGATATTTGATTTTAAAGTGAGAGCTCTCGGGTCAATTTGACCTACCATGACCAGCGAGGGTTAAATAAGTTGCTGGTAAAGTTGGGGCTAAAAAAAGGATATGCTTGTTGACACGATGGTAACCCTTTTAACCATTTCATACAAAATTTAAAAAAAGATTCTTAATTAGTAAGAATGTCATTTACAGTCCCTATCTCAGAAAAAACGGGGGAAAAATCGCAAAATGTTGTCTGAACAAAAAAAGGCCTTTTTCGACTCTTTTTTCGTAGTTTTTAATTTTTTTACACTAGAAAAAAAATAATTTTGATACAAAAGTGGTAAGGGCGATGAAGAGTTATACATTAAAGATCGGTGAAAAATTTGAAGTAAATGGGTTAAGTAGAACTAGAGATATAATTTTCATTCACTATCAGAAAAGTAGTTTTGAGAAAAAAAGTTTAAAGTTTTGAGCTCCGACGTGACGAGTTTAGTTATTGCGTAACTCCTTAAATTATTGGAATTCAAAAATTTCCTTTCGAGAATATTTTCTTAAAGCTCTAAACTTTAAGAATATGCAAAAAAAAATTGATTTCTTCAAAATTCTAAACCACAATATTCCCTTAAGACACCCCTCGGATTCTGACAACGATTGGAGCACATACTTGTTCGCCTTGGATGAAAAGATTGAGTGACAAGAAAGTAATACACACTTTCCTCGTAAAGATTTCGCATGCTAAGAGTTACACGCTGAGATTTACAAATAAATGACGTGATAAGGAGATTCGGTTTAAAATTTCGAAAGAATCGTTTAAGAAGCTACAATTTCAAAACCTTACGAAAATTTCGAAAAATGATGAAGAAATCCTACAATCTGGAAATCATCACAGTTTCCTCATTCTTTAGCATCGTTCGTCGGGGCCTTTTATAAAAAACTCAAAATTAATGAGGATACTTGCTCATAAAAAAAAATTAGAGCCAGGTGCTCCAATTTTTGATTTGGCAATTTCAATGCTCATTTCGCCAAGAATTTTCTTTTAGCGTCGGACCATACATATTTATGTAAATGTCCCCAAAGCGCGAATATGCCGGTCCCGATGAACCAAACACGGAGGTTATTTCGTTAAATTTAATTTGCGGGAAGATGTTATCCAGAAAATATGCAAAGGAGATAAGCCATGAGTGCTAAAAAGCTGTCGACATTCCTTGGCTCGATAAGAAATATGTTAAAATTCCCTGGGTAACGTTCCATTCCGAATAAAGGTTGAAAAAATTTGATTACAATCAACGCACGACGATGATTGAAATATTTCCCAAACATGAATTAAATGCCGTTGATGATTTTGCAATTTTTGAATATTTTTCGTTGTGTGCGGTCACCGGAACGTGCGCAGCGACTGGCACACTCACCTTAATAAAAAAAAAAAGTACCGGAAACTGTATGTAGAGTATGGAAGTGCTTTCCCCGATCGCTCCATGATTTCATTTTTCGAATTTTCTCAAGTGTATTCCATTACGATACATATTTTGAGACGCTTTGCCGGAGAAATTTGTCTCCTCAACGAATCATTCGACCCGTGAAGCGTTGATAATGATGGTAAATTGGGTAATTGGCCAAATTGGCCTAAACCATAGTAAAAATGGCAAATAACGGTAATTGAAAAATTGTCTTGTACACAAAATCTACGGAACTTTTGTAAATGGAAAATCTAATGTCGATGACTCACCGGAGGAAGTATCTCTGGATGGTCTGGAGGGCCTCGAATCCAGATGATGATGGTTTTGATAGGGCGGCGGTGTTGCAGCGCTGTCAGAACCGATTCCGCTGCTCGCAGCGCTTCTCGTGCCGCCTCTTTCAATTACCGTGTTCCCACCGACTATCGTCTGATTTAGACAACGTCTGAACTCTATTCCAGCCAAGTTTCCACGATGTCGATGAACCGTGTCGTAATCCCGAGGCGGCAAGAGGATCGGGCCTACGTCATTATCCACTGAATTGCCCCTTCCTGACATAAACGAAACGAAACAATGATTTTGTATTATTCTCGCTATTTAGACTGCGGGTGAAGATCCACAAAAAGGAGTTATGGGCAGGCGACGTGGTCGAAAAAGTCCCCCAGTGCTGATCAAATGGCCAAAAGACTACGTTGAAGCCGATTGGAATTGATTTTGGTCTCCGGTCAAGTTTTTGTCCAGCGCAGGGTTGCAAGTAATGCATTACTTTTCGCAATGCATTGCCATTTTCATTACTCATTACAATGTAGTGTGTGATGGAAAAAATTTCTATTACCCATTACAATGTAGTGTGTAATGGAAAAAATTTGCATTACCCGTTAAAATGTAGTGTGTAATGGACAAAATTTGCATTACCCATTACAATGTAGTGTGTAATGGAGAAAATTTACATTGCCCATTACAATGTAGTGTGTAATGGAGAAAATTTACATTGCCCATTACAATGTAGTGTGTAATGAAACAAAAATTCATTACCCATTACAATGTAGTGTGTAATGGAAAACATTTTCATTGCCCATTACAATGTAGTAATGGGCAATTGCAATTGCAATAATTTATTCATCTATATTTTCCCATTCCCAAAATTGCAATCAAAGTTTTGTCTATTACGAATCACATTGCACTGGGTAATGGAAATTTTTTCTGTTACACACTACATTGTAATGGGTCATGAAATTTTCTTCCATTACACACTACATTGTAATGGGTAATGGAAATTTTTTCCATGACACATTCTAAAAGTGATGAATAATGCATTACTTTAACATTACAAATTTTGCAACCCTGGTCCAGAGTTTGGTCTCCTGATTCGAACGTACTATTACAGAGTACTATTGAAAGTACTATTTTTGATGAGGGAACAATTGATGGAATTGAAACAACCTGGTGAAGCTTAATTCTATCGACTCTGTACCTTCCGGCGCGTTGACTGACCTAATTTAGCCCTCAATTCAGCGGCCAGTGACTCGTAGATCGTTGAATTCTGTGCAGGTATGTGTCTCAATTCGCCACTGCCCTCCGAAGATTCAGATTCCCTTGTGCTGCGTCCGTCGCTTCCCAAATTGCTCCGGACTCGGGTCTCCGCATTGGACACCTTGGCAGAATTGTCCGATTGGGAGGCGAGTGCCTTCAACTGGTTACCAAGAAGTTCCGCCGTCTCGATGGACACGCATCTGTTCAGAATTTATCCAAAGAACATCTCAATGATCCGGAAAATTTGAATAATGCGAGGGGATACATTAAGTCGACATTGGATTCATGGCAATCATATTTTAGCTGATCGGAGTTCATTAGAAAATGATTGTCAAGCGGTCAATCGGGCGGTCTTCTGACCCAAATAATTTTGTCCACTTGTTGGTTAAAATCTGATAGGTTTCTTTCACCAAGGTCCATTGCAGAACCTATTTTATTTCTCTGAAGTATCAATTTTGAAATTTCTGGGCAACCTTCAACGAACTTCTTGCTAATCCTGACATTTTGATTGGTTCAAAAGGCTGAATGCATGGAAGAAAATCATGTCTATCCGCTGATGGGACATCCTGTTGAGGATATCGCATCTCGTTGAGACGTGTAACGTAAAAGTGCGAGAAGAGAGTGGCAAAACGAGATTCTCCAGAACGAGATTCTCGAAAAAAGTGAAAACTTGGCAACTTTAAGCCATACAATTGCGTGTCGGGCGAGTTAATTCAATTCCGATCGTTCGTGGCGTTTCGGAGAAATCACAATTTCGCGTCAGAAGCTTTCAACTTGTTCTTACGGCTTAGCCATAAAAACTTGGCATTGGAAAAATAATCCAACGAATTATAATAATGTAATGTACGCTTCCATCGCGTACGTTCTCGTGATAAGCACTCAAGACCTCGATACGGCCAAGGAACACGTTTATCCGCGCAGCGTTGGGTTTTAATAAAATATAAATTATGGAACGAATGATTAATTTATAATTAACCGCGATACTTCTACAAGTCGACAATGGGATTATCGCAAAATCGAGTGAACGGGTGAGCATGAAATGGTTAATAATTTTCAGATCCACAACGAAAGAAGGCCGCGAGCATGTCAGTGAGTATTCAGGGTAACCGATGTTCCAGGGAAATGGAACACGCCCGTACGAATCGCGAACATCAGTGTGATGGAATGTAATAAAGGTCCGCGTCTGGATGGATAATATCGTGGAATATAATGCAAGAGTCGCGAAGCATCGTTACTCAATAAAGAAGGGAGTCTCGTTGGTGGAAAGGAACGTCTCTCCTTCGTGGAGAGAGGTCGTGTAACGAGGTGAGATCGAGGCAATGAACCGAATGCCTCGTCTCAACTTTACTGGTTCGGATCACATCGCCATTCGCGGTTCTTCAATTTTCGCAAGACACCGAACAATAATGGGAACATTTTTACACCTTTTTTATGTCCTCTTGCGCTTTGTGACGTTCATTTGGAATTGACAAAGGACTGGTGTGAAAGCTCAGATAGCGAATTTGTCGAAAAACGTCGTAAAGCATTCTTAAAAGAACATTTTTTTAGATATTGGGATGGTATCTTCATAGTTGAAGTAGTTGAGGATTACTTTCTCGGGCATCATTTACAAAAATGTGAAAAACTTACCTGTAAGCGTGCACGTGGACTGGATTATTCGTCGCAGGATTGGGAAGCAAGAAAGTAGCTGCGACGATGTCCTCGCGTTGTACAGCTGCCAAAACCGCGTGACCTGGTACCAAATGTTTGACCGCCGATTTTGATGACATCCCAGGATGGACAGTTTGAATGATCTTCAGCCCTTTGCTGCTGACCTGTGAACATTTTCCAGAAAAATATATACATTTTTCGTCGTTAGCTTTTTTGTACTTCATTGTTCCTTGTTGTGTTTTTGGCGGATTTGATCATAGATGGGCAGTGGTCAGCTCAGATGTTTGAGGGCATCTTTTTTGAGGCTAAGATAACGAGTTTTTTTGTTCTGTTGGGACTCAGATCATTTAAAAAAGAAAAATAATGCATCCTGTATCAGAAAGCAAATGGCCGATGGTTCAAGCGTATTCTAATCGATGTATCTGGGGAACACCTTGAGCAATCAAGCCGACATTTGATAGACAAGTAGAGTAGGCTTTCACCTTTGCTCAGTGCAATTATTGTCAAATTTGCAGGACAACTTTAAATTTAGTCAATTTTAATTTATTAAATTTAAATTCAAGACAATTTTTGAATGTCAAGCCAAAACTTTTTACGCAAATTTGTAAAGAATCTAATTCCTGATTCCTAGAAATTCCAAATTCTTCATCATCGTTTATTGAGCTGCATTTTATGAGTAAACCAAAATTAATGAGCATATTTGCCCATAAAGGCGCCTTGAAGAATAATGAGAAAAATTCCCAATGTCTATTTCTCAACAAGTTTATCTGATCGTATGCAGTTGCTATTTAAGGGGGTCGAGTTAGCGTCAAACGCCGATTTTTGAACATAAATATAAATATTCGTTGAATACGTGTAATCTGACCAATGGTCCATGATTTGACGTATCAAATGAAGAAATTTTTGACGCTAGTTGGAACCCTTAAGGTACAGCGGTTCTCTCATAAATCAATTTTTTAGTTTCACTGCGCTGTGCACGATTCTGACCAAACCGCTTGACGAATCTTATCGTACAATGTCTCATTTTCTTCGTAACACTTTTCCGGACCGCTGAAGTGTGGCATTTTTTTTTTTTGAAGTCACGTATCATGAAGTTACAGACCACTTTTTGAATTTTTGACCCATTTTTTGTTTCAAAAATTCAAAAACTGGCCTGTAACTATAATATGGACCTACCAAAAAATGTACCTCACTTAAGGATGTTCCTCTGCTATCTCGAAATAATGCCATCGACTTGAAATTTGTACAGCCTATTAATATTCATCCCCCAAAAGTGTGTGCAAAGATTGAACGAAATTAGGAGCCTCGTTGTGGAGATATTAAATATTTTTAAAAAACGTGCAATATTCGTTCTGTCGTCCACGAACCTGAATTCAACGAACACTTATATTTATGTTAAAAAATCGGCGTTTTGACGACAACTCGGCCCCCTTAAGCATTTTGAACGTAACTGTAACTAGTAAATGTGATTTCCTATGAACATCATGCATTTCTCTAACATTTATTTCATAAATGACACGACCAGACTTGGTCGCAATTGAATCAATTCTAAATCCGGTTGAATTCGACGCGTCGGTGTCAATTATTTTCTTTTGAGGTTGGACCATCTATACTTATGCTAATGACTCCAATTTATATGCAGGTTTTTCGGGTTTTTGAGATTTTTGAATGTACGCCATTAGCTGCGTGGGTGAAGCAACCGATCTGATATAGAGCCGTGCATTCTCGTCTTCACTCAAAGAGATTCAATGTACAGGCTGTCCTACGAATAAAGGGCAATAACGTGAAGGTAGATTCGTGACGTAATATCAAAAAACGGCAAAGGACTTTTCTACTCAATATTACGTTAATAATGAATTAAATTGATAATAATTTCGGGAGATCGAAATATCAAAAAATGGTAAAGGACTTTTCTACTGCATATTACCTTAATAATTAATTTAATTAATAACAATTCCGGGGATCAAAATATAAAAAAATGACAAAGGACTTTTCTCCTCCATATTACGTTAATAATTAATTAAGTGAATAACAATTCAGGGGTTTAAAATAGCAAAAAATGGTAAAGGACTTTTCCACACCATATTACGTTAATAATTAATTAAATTAATAACAATTTCGGGGTTCAAAATATCAAAAAATGGCAAAGGACTTTTCTACTCCATATTACGTTAATAATTAATTTAATTAATAACAATTTTGGGGGATCAAAATATCAAAAAATGGCAAAGGACTTTTCTACTCGATATTACGTCACCAATCGTATTGCCCTTCATTCCTGGGACACCCTGTATAATAACGCCATCGAAATCGGCAGATGGCGCCGATAATGCACGTGCACAATACATGTTTAGTCTGTCGACAGTATATTTCACGGGCGATCCTCGTGCGACTTTTGTGTGTCTGTGTGGTGAAGTGTGTGGAAATTCTGTCGACCGAAAGACCAGAGAGCACATAGCCGCCTGATTTCTGGCTCTCTTTCTCTTTTCTCCTCGCCATATACCCCGATTGGCGGCTTACTTAGTCTCGCAGAACTCGGTATATTCGATGGGCCCCATCGTGCGATCGGCACGGCCGAACGAACGATCCACGCGTGGCATAAATTCTTCTACAACGAGGTGTATTGGATTTTTTTTTTTTATTCGACACACGCGATAATCGAATGCATCGCCTTTCACCGGGCTTGCCAGAGTTTTTTTTTTCTGTAAAGGCGAAATTTCATGATTCTTTCAATATAAATATGTATATAATATATATATATATATATACATATATTTATATATAACCATGAGAGGATGAATAAATTTACAACGTATAGGATCTTTTACAAACCGGTATGAATTAATGAAAAATAAAATACATAGTTTTTAAATGACTCATCAGTTGCTTCATCAGTTGATATTGACGGGGAAAAAAAATTGTAATTTTTAATCATATATACGGAATGCTGATATCGTTATTAAAGTGCCAATACAATGTTTTACTTTATTCCAGAACTTTCGATTAATTTCGGAGAGGCTTTTCGAATATTTTGGAAATAATATTTGATGTCTTAAAGATGAATCACTGGACTTATTATATTTTTTTCTGTTTCAGGTTTGAAGTTCTACGAGAGATGGTAATCGTTGTAATTATGATTTTTCAACAAAACAATTTATTTTTTAATTTATATATTTCGTCTAAGGCAGCGAATTTGGTGTTTTTTACGATCACTCAAGAGTTTTTTTGTCATTTCGCGATTTTTTTTGTTCTTAGAACTCTACATAATAAATTAATTATCTGTCCTAAAGGACGTAAACCCTTTAAACCTTCCTCAGGAATTAATTTGACTGCTGTCATGGAAATGTACGCAAAAAATATAATTTAGATAGAAGATTTCGACGCCATTATTGTAATATATTACATTCTTCATCTATGTTATCTATGATATATTTTGCCCAGAAAAATTATATTCACAAATCATACGTTTTATTTGCGTGCTTGAAATGCAAAATTAATTCGCAATATATAAAGTGAATAAAAAATAATTATGATAAGCATTCTTTTCAACTGAAAACTTCTATATTATACTTTACACTTATAGTACACTTATTACACTTATAAGAACTTTCATGAGGGTGTGAATAGCAAATACTATATCTGTATATCTATGTACAGAAACATACGCCTATAAAGGCGGTATGCCGCTCTAGAATTTTTTTTTTGCATTATTCTCAAAGTTTAGACCTTTAAGAATATATTCTCGAAAGGAAATTTTTCAGTTCCAATAATTTACGGATTTATAGCTATTTTAGTGACTATAGACGTGAAATGATATCTCAAGTTCTACTCAACCGATTCACTTAAAATTTTTTACCAATCTTCAATGTTTAATTCTCTATCACCCCTACCACTCTTTTGTATCAAAATTATTTTTTTAAATATTGTAAAAAAATTAAAAACCATGAAAAAAGGGTCGAAAAACGCCTTTTTTGTTCAGACAGTCGCCATTTTGCAAAATTTTGGTTTTTTCATCTTCTCTGAGGAAGGGGTTATAACGACATTCTTACTAATTAAGAATATTGTTTTAAAATTTGTATCGGATGACTGGAAAGGTTGCAATCGTGTAAACCAGCCCTTTCTTACCCCCAGCTTTACCAGCTTGTAACTTATTTAATTTTCTTTTTTTTCCTCGAAATTTTGTTTGTTTATTGTCAAAATATTAATAAATATGTTGTAAAAAAAAGAATGGTAAATATGTTTTTTGTTTTTTTTTTTTATCGAGGTAGATAAAACGCTCAAAATGTCACTACTCCAGAATACCGCGTTAATGAAGAGTCTCACCTGTAGCGTGACCTTGAAAGGTTCCTGAAGACGCTCACGCTCGAGAAGATACGCGATTGCACCTGGCATAGCATCAACACCCTTGGCCTCCCTCGATCCCAAATACCAAACGTAGTAAGAACTTTTCTTGACATCTTTGCAACCCCGTATCTGCAGTGCCATCACTCACTGTGACAGAGAAAATGAGAGAAGTGAATCTCGTTAGAAAAAAAGAAAGCATTCGACAATCCGCTATGCGTGGAGGATCCTCCACTGAGTGGACCATTCTTTTCGGTTGGGCCTAAATTTGCATGCACCAAAACGGGTCTCCATCAGAGACCCTCATAAAACGACCGAGAAACCGCCAGGATTGTCCCTTGATCAGGAATGTACCATCTAAAAGCCTAATCTCCACGAGCACATGGTTGATATACATAAATAAGGAAAAAAAAAACGGTTTGCACAATTTTATGTTGACTCCTTCGACCCCCAAATCTCGGAAATTTATTGTCAAGTTTGCATCGTTAAAGCGCAACGAAAAGGATTTTTTTTTTTAATTTCGGTATCTCTTCAGGTTCCAGGTCCTTAATAGAGATCCTTGGAGACGATTTCACTGAAAATCTCATCCTTAGAGCGTGAATTTTATTTTTCAGGAACTCGTTTTCGTCGCGTTCCAATGATACAAATTTTCACAGTGTTGGGAATTTGTTGGTATATTCTATTTCTTAATATAGAAAATATCGATGAAGAATATTAAATGGCGTTTTATTTGTTTATTGTTTATTTCATTGTATTATTCATTTATAAGCACTGCTAGCCAAAAGTTTGGAAACACTCGCTCTGATTTCACGCCGCACAAAAAGTGTCCCTGCTCTTTTAAAAATAAAGATATTTTGATTCACCAAACGGCGTTTTAAAGGGAACATATTCCGCTTCATTTCGCTTATTCCAAAAAATTTTTGCGATTTTTTTTTAACTCGGTGCGCTCTTTGAAACATGGTCGTTTTTCGGCTTTTTTTTGGCATTGTAATTTTGGCGCACGACTCATGAAAATTTTTTTCGACTATTTTTCGCATGAAAAACTTGTGGCGGGAAGTATATAAGCTTCGATTTCGTTTTTTAAAAAGTTTCGCAGGATTTTTTTTCGCAAAAATATTCAATTTTTCGCAAAAAATGACCATATTTATAAAATATAGCGTAACTATAAAACTACTGAATTTTCGTGAAATCACTAAGAGAGTAAAAAGTTGCATACAATTATTCTCAATTTAATTAAATTTTTTCAGAATTTTTGATCAATTTTTTTTTTCGAAAATTTTTCCTGTCAACGAGATATTTTTATATTTACATATATTTATATTTATCTTAAACAATCGAGTCTCTTACCTCATCTACATGGCTTTTTCGATGAAAAACCCATGTAGATGGGGAGTTTCGATAAAAAAAGTCGTGTAGATGAGGTAGAGACTCGATTGTTTAAGATAAAAAAATATCTCGTTTACAGAAAAAATTATTAAAAAAATCTGCAAACATTTCATTGAATCCAGAATGATTTTATGCAACTTTTTACCTTCTTAGTGATTTCACGAAAATCCAGTAGTTTCAGAGTTACGTTACATTTTATAAATATGGTCTTTTTTTTACGAAAAATTGAATATTTTTGCGAAAAAAAATCGTACGAAACTTTGAAAAAAACGAAATTGAAGCTATTAATCTCTGCCACAAGTTTTTTGTGTGAAAAGCGGTTGAAAAAAAAATTCTTGGGCGTGCGCAAAAATTACAATGCCAAAAAAGCCGAAAAACGACCATGTTTCAATGGGCGTACCGGGTTAAAAAAAAATCGCAAAATTTTTTTGGAAAAAGCGAAATGAAGCTGAATATGTCCCCTTTAAAATACCGCTTGGTGAATAAAAATATCTTCATTTTTTTCAAAGCAGTGAATCGGGGCCAGTGTTTCCAAACTTTTGGTCGGCAGTGTATATTTATTTATTTATTTATTTATTTATTTATTTATTTATTTATATATTTATTTATTGAAACGAAGATTTTCAGATGTTTTTTGGGAATTGATTCAAAAAAGTTGCAAAAGATTATAAAAATGTTTTCTTTTCCTCGGCGAGATGACAAGATCGATTAAAACCCAAACCAACGCTATGAAAATAACCCAAGCGCGTAATATATTGCCATATTCATTGACCGCGTCAGAGTAAAAACGAAGTTATATTAGATTGCATATCTATCTATGAAATAAGTTTATACGTCTAATTTGGAAAGTTAGATATCGGTGGATTCTATTAATAGGAGATTTACCACAGAGTCCATTCGTATTAATACAGAGTCAGTGGTATTCCTCACAATGAGAGTAACGTGATTAACCATAAGAACGGGTAAACTCGATCTTTTCAGATTCTCTCTAGACTTTCTCGCTGGAGCCGGAGATATGCGAGGGTTATTCTCGCAGAAGCAACCGCAACGGTAGAAAAGCGCCTACAACTGTCTTTTCTTGAAAATGTATCTTGAATTGACGCGCCTTTCAACTACCAATATTCAATATAAAAATGACCGCGAATCGACAAACGAAGAATAGATTTTTTGCTGGATTTTCCGTCTAATTAAATTCCTCAAAAATTTATTCCCCCATACAAAAAAATCTGCTATTTACATAAGAGATATTGTCCACGATGCTCTAAAAATTGATTTTTTTTTAAATTGCGTAAATTACTTCAAATAACTCCCATTATTTTAAAACTATTTTCGTGAAAAATGGGATTTAATGGTCAGTTTTTAAAAAATTAAAAAAAATTTACTTCTCTAAATCTGCTCCTGTAAAAATGAAAATATTTCAATTCGACAAGCGGCGTTTCGAAGGAGACATTTGCCGCTGCATTTCACTTTTTCAAAAAAAAAAATTTCGATTTTTTTTTTTAACTGGGTCATTTTGACCTTTGACCATGGTCATTTTTCGACGCTTTTTGGCGTTGAAATTTTTGCGCATGACCCATGAAAATTTTGTTAAACTGTTTTTCACATGAAAAACTTGTGGAGGAGAGTATAAGCTTCAATTTCGTTTTTTAAAAAGTTTCGTACAATTTTTTTTCGCAAAAATATTCAATTTTTCGCAAAAAACGACCATATTTATAAAATGTAGCGTAACTCTAAAACTACTGGATTTTTGTGAAATCACTAAGAGGGTAAAAAGTTGAATACAATTATTCTCGATACAATTAAATTTTTTCGGAATTTTTTTCTTTAACCCTGAAAAAATTTCATCGAATGCAAAATAATTGTATGCAACTTTTTACCGTCTTAGTGATTTCACGAAAACCCAGTAGTTTTAGAGTTACGCTTCATTTTATAAAAATGGTCGTTTTTTGCGAAAATCTGAATATTCTTGCGAAAAAAATCGTACGAAACTTTTTAAAAAGGGAAATTGAAGCTTATACTCGTCCCCAAAAGTTGTTCCTGCGAAAAACGGTAAAAAAAAATTCATGGGTCGTGCGCGAAAATTTCAACACCACAAAAAGCCAAAAAACGACCATGTTTGAAAGGACGTACCGGGTCAAAAAAAAATCGAAATTTTATTTTGAAAAAAGAGAAATGGACTTGAATACGTCCCTTTTGAAACGCGGCTTGTTGAATTGAAATATCTTCATTTTTAAAAGAGCGGCGAAATTTTTTGTGCGAAGCGGAATCGGTTCGAATTTCCAAACTTTTGTACGACACTGTACTTATGAAGATATATATTTCGAAACTTGTATTGATTTTATTCAGGCAACAAATGTTTTTAAATTATATTCACAATACATTGAGATTTTTTTATATAAGAACGTTCTAAAAATTGAACAAGTAAAATAAATTTTTGCATAAGATTTATTTTCTTACGAGTCGACTTCTTTACATAACAAAAGTGAAGTCACGTTATGACGAATAAAAAAATATCGTAGTAATGAATAACTCCATTAATCTTATGATTGAAAGTATTTGCAAACTCTCGATTATATTTCCCGTTATTATTATCAAAAGATATATTTCTCCTCATGTTTTATGCATTATATATATGATCGCCGATGTCCATGACATTAGCTTGTGCCAGCGAGAGCTGCCTTAAAAGACGTTGAGAATGGTTACATTTTTTCTTATTTTTATTTTTAAATGTGAGCCGTCGAGCGGAAAATACGGAAACGGGATTTTTATCGCCCCCGACCACCTGCTTCGTGTGTTATTTGACCTTAAGGTAATGTGAAAAACACGTGGGTTTAGAGAAACGTCATTTATTTCGTGGCGAAAATAAAGAGACGCAGAAAGAAGGTATTCAACATTTTTTTCGAAATTTCCGAATGAAAATAGTCGATTCTGCAAAGTCTCTCGACGAATATATTAATTCTAGTCTTTGGAGCAAAATTTGCATCACTTCGTGTCTTTCAAGCAATGCAAATTACTGCAGTTATTGACGGTACTAATTTTTCAATAAATAGTTGAAGAAAAATTTTGTTTTATGAGTTTCTTAGAATTTTCGATAATAAGCGGTACCGCAATTGACTTGAAAAATAGCATTAATCAATATACTGAAAAGAATCGACGATTGTCGGAATATGACCTTGAAATTCCACAATGTGGCATTGATGACTAGCGATGAAAGCTACGTGACATTAAAAAAAAAAAAACAAAAAAAAAACAACGTACTGTACAGCGAACAAATTTCCGGGTAGAATGGAAACAATGTGTGTCATCTTCTTTCATAGTCAATCTTGAAGATCTCAAGCAGGTGAGAGAAGGAACAAACCGGAAGGAGACACGCGTATGACTGATTCTTTAGAATACCAGCGTCACTTTCGACCTTGGAGTCTCAAATTTGCTCGCGAAGTTAATATTCAACCAAGAATATCGGAGCAGAATTCATAAATATTTCAATTCACAATTTTTTGGACATTTTTGATAAATAAATAAATAGTTTTGACACCGTTAATAAAAATGATTAATAAATATGTCGTAGAAATGATTAATAAATATGCTTCCATTCGAAGGAATTCAAAAAAACACTTTTGGAAACCCTAAAATTGCCAAAAAACTGCCTTTTACCAAAACCCTCAATTTCTTATCTAAAATAAATATTTTCTCGAATTCCTCGCACTGTTTTACTTATTTAATAAGCTTCCCGTTTCAGGCAACTCGTTTTCAAAGCAAGAAAAAAGATTCAACAAATTAAACAAATCTGAGCACTTTGAAATGTCCAAATCAGTCTGATGAGAATATTTGCAACGAAGGTTATTTTGTACCATAAAAAAAATGCAGATGAACAAAAAATTTTAATTTACTGGCTCCTGGGCTAAAATAGTTTTTTTATTTTCATGAAATTTTGAATGTTTAGCTGAACGAATTATATAAATTTATTTTTGGTCAAAAAGTTGATGGAGGCCCAGAATAATATAGTAAACAATACTTTTAGTCATTTAAAATGATTCTTATGAATCAATCACGTTTCAATTTTTCTTTAGATTAATATATTTCTCGACTTTCCATTCAGCTGAACATTCGAAACTTTAGAAGTCTAAGTACAGAACTCTCCACATTTTTTCATTTGCTTCAAATTTTTTCCCTAAATTTCCACGAGATTGACAATATTTTTTATGGAAAAAAAAAAAAATACAAGAACGTATTTTCGGGCAATTCATCCCGTTTACTAAAGTTTAAAAGAATAAATTTTCCTCAAGAATGGAACAAATTTCTTTTTTTTAATTCCCTCGAGATTGACAATGTTAAAAATAAAAATCTTTAAAAAATACAAGGACGTATTTTTAAGAAATTATTCATATTTACTATCATTAAAAAAATAATTTGTTGAACAATTGAAACACATTTAAATAATCATTGGGCCGCCATAGCCAAATGCCCCTCAAAAATTAAAAATAAACTGATCTTTTCAATGTAATTAACCAGATTCTAAAGTTAGAAGCAAGTCTGAGACCGAAGATCCAAAGTGCTGGTATTTGAAAGAAAGCGATATATTTATAAATATACATGTATATTATACATATATATGAGGCATTCCACACCGATTCGAGCTGGGTCTGATCTTCACCTCTCCGATTTTGTCCGCGATTTTTTCATGGTTTTGTAGCACCTCTGAAAAGCACTTAGGATTTTTCAGATTTTTTTGGAGCGATTTGACTCAACGCTTGAAAATTTCAAGCGTTGAGCAAAAGTGGGCAGGGTTATCCTTCCGTCTATAAAAAGCTTTTTCGAAAGAAAAAGTAAACCATAGTTAAGTCAAACCGCTCCAAAAAAAGTCTTTAAAAAATCCTGAGTGCTTTTCAGAGGTACTACAAGCCCATAAAAAATTGCGGACAAAATCGGAGAGGTGAAGGGTCAGACCCAGGTCGAATCGGTGCGGAATGCCTCATATATAAATAAGGTGAGTTGGGCGCTCGCGAGGTGGATCGCAGAGAGAGCACACGCGCAACTCACTCTCAGGAGCCTGGAGAATGCGTGGTCTCTCCTCGGTGACTCGGGCGCACAAGCGAGCGCGAACAGGTAAGAGCAACTTAAAACTATATATAGATATATATTAGGGTGAATCGAAAAAATAAAAAACTGTTTACTACCCTCAAGAATCAAAGATATCGTTGAAACAAAGGTCTCTGTGCATCGGCTTGATTTTTTGAATTTTTTTAGACGGCGCGAGGGATGTTCAAATACGCAATTTTTAGCGTTAAATTTACTATATCGCTGATAAACGAAAACAGATTATTCCAAAAATTCCGAATTTTTTATATAAGGTCACCAGATATGTACTCTGAACCCATATTTACTGAACATTAACAAATGGTTCATATATTCGAAAAAAATCTCTGAAAATCAATATTTTCACTATTTTCAATTAATTGTATAATTAAATATGGATTTTTGTCTTCTAAAATGTTTTTGAATTTCTTCCATCTTTTTTCATGTACAACTAAATATCAATTTTCGCATTGTAAGCAATACTGATACCGAGTTTTACAAGAAAAAAGATGGTAGAAATACAAAAACGTGTTAGAAGAAAAAATCAATATGTAATAATACAATTAATTGAAAAATATTGATTTTTAGATATTTTTTTTCGAATATATGAACCATTTGTTAATGTTCAGTAAATATGGGTTTGAATGAGTACATATCTGGGCACCTTGTATAAAAAATTCAGAATTTTTTCAATGATCTGTTTTCGTTTATCAGTGATATAGTCAATTTAAGGAGGTTCTATCGCCATAATCATAATAGTATATACAAAGTAACGGCAAAATTATCAGATACAATTTTTCCAAGATAATTTTTTGAAATTTTGCGTGAATCTTCTTGAGCGTCGTATTATAATGTGTAAAAAAATTGAAAAGGTTTCATATCGTCTGGTAATCGAGATACTTAGTGTTTAAAATCGCAACTTTAACATAAGGTCTTATGGGAAGTTACGAAAAAAGACGATATTTTACAACAAATAACTCGATTTTTAGAAGTTCAAACTTTCTCAAATTTCACCCACAGTTGAGTATGATTGTTAAGAAGGTTCATACGAATTTTAAACAATTAAACTTGGAATTTATCTAACGCATGAAAAACGATAGAACCTCCTTAACGCTAAAAATTGCGTTTTTAAACGTCCCGCGCGCCCTCTAAAAAAATTAAAAAAATCGAACCGTTGCACGCAGACTTTATTTCAACGATATCTTTGATTTCTGAGGGTAGCCAACAGTTTTTAACTTTTTCGAGTCACCCTAATATATACATATATATACACAGTATAGAGGCGCGCGGGCAGGCAGCAAATAATAATACGGTACGTACTACGGTACACACGAGAAAAGGAAGAGAGTATAGAGTCAACGAGAGAGTCCCCCGGCGGCGATGGCAGCACTCCCAAGTCCGTCTGACAGGTACGGACGTCGTTTACTTGGCGGCCAACGCAGCAGCCCGCGTACCAGCAACAGCAAAACACACCAAACAGAGCGAGAGCGAGGAACAGCGACGGAGAAAGAGAGAAAGAGAGAGAAAGAAAGAAGACAGAGTCCGAGGAATGTATTTTTAAGGCGCTAAAAATCGCGGAATTCTTCTTCTGTATAAATACCGTAAAAAGACTATTCCAGCGAATTTTTCAGACTCTCGAACGTCTCAGAGTGAAAGAAGAAAAGATTTAACACGAAAGGATCGATATTGAAGATGTTGCTGTTTTATCGGTATAGTTCTTGAAAACATAAACGCTGAGAAACGCAACGATATAGCTTCAATGAAAATCGTGGCGCTTCACCGCTTGAATACTCGATGCACTGCTGACAACAAAACGTGCACAATTGACGTACGATGTACCTTTTTCGTTTGTTTCTCTCTCCAATTCGGTATTATTACTGTCACAATCGTAGCGGATGTCGTTGCAAATGAAAACTTTTGATACTGCAGAACTCTCACGGTTTTTAATCGAGACGCGAGATCGCGCGCACGCGGATGGAATTGCGCGCGTGAGTGTGTTTGTAGATGTTTTGTGTGTGTCGGTGCGTGCGTGTTGACCGGACCGCGCGAAACTACGAAATGGACCGGACGGCGAACCGTGCACACTCGGATTACCGGTGAGCACAGTTCTACGACGCGTCGCTGGAGGGGGTAAGGAGCATCGTGCGGGAGAGAAGTGAATGCTCGACAAGGATAACCGTATATATATACATATATAAACATAGTTAGGGAGTTTGAGCCGATAAAACTCGGATACAGTCGATTCCCTCTTGCTTTTTCATCATTTTCTCAAATTTTCCTTTTTTTCGTTAACTTGTGCCACAGCGAATTGTCCTTTGAGCGTTTTTCACGATTTCAAACGCCGATGAATTATCTTATCGGAGAAACGAAAATTTTCGCGCAGTTGACGCACCGGAAATGAGCGGGGGTGGAAATATAGGTTGGTCGCTTGGAGTGGGGGAAAACGGGGTCGGTGGGAAAATTCAAATGGAAGCGACGAGCATGATGCAAATGGTAATTGGCCGGGAAAAAGTGAAGGGTTGAATTGTGAGGAGTTGAGGTAAGAGAGGCTCGACTGTACACGTCCAATATGGACTATCGAAACGGGTTCAATTTATATTAGGGTGGCAATATCATATTTGGTTTTTTTTAAAGGGTGAACGTAGAAATGAGTTTCTAATTTTTTTTTTGCTTATCTAAGGAATGTTCTTTGTTATTGGAATAAATATAAAAAATGATAAAGAGTATTGTATAATAAATTTCTTAAAAAATTGAAGTAAGAACATTCGATCTCCCAAATTTTTCTTCTTATCTATTCTTTTAGCAATATTCTGATTTAAAAAAAAATAGTGGCTTTTGCGCTCCCGCCGAAAAATGTATTCATTAACCTTCAATATTTTCAAAATTGACGCCAAAAATATTTTTTCAGTCTTTTCTAGCTTTTCCCGACGAATACATTTTATTTCTATAAAAACTCTAAGTGATTACAATTTAGTGGTAAATTTTCCATGAAATGCACTTCAAAATTGTGGAAAGAAAAACGTTTGACCCATTTTTGGTCCATTTTTCTAAAATTTCAAAATACTAAAATTTCAAGAGCCCAGAACTTCACTCTGGCTTGGACGATTACAAAATTTTTCTTTTCTCTTCAACCGTGGATAAATTTTTCCATTTTTTGAAAACAGATACCAAAGTTTAGTTTATCCCAAAACCTCAAAACATTCAAGCATCTTCTTTAAAAAATCGTCGTTTGGGTTTGGGGACATAGAAACGACTCTCCAGAATAGATAAAATATAATAGATTAACCATGGAGATTAATAAATCGATTCCTTTGTTTATTACAAAACCACTCCCAGAAATAACTACCCTTTTCCTATCTATACCTTGTTCTCGTGTCTCGAAGCAATTTTCGCAGTCAGATGCAAAATGAAAAAAGCTCGTTCAATCGCCGCCACCTCAATATATTTGTAATAAATGCGGGAGTGAAAGAGGACGAGTGAGTTCGAGTTGAGTCTGATGGAGCAAGAGGGAGAGCCGTTGAGTTGTGATTGCAGGAATGGAAATCGTTCGAGTGAGAGAAAGAAGAGATCGAAAGAAAGAAACATAGTGACGGTCCCCGCGAACCCATCATGGAGAACGCGCGCAAGTGCGCATTATTATTTGTGTTTGTGTTGAGTATATATCCGAGAGAGAATGTTAGAGCCGCAAAAAAGTGACGGTAGAGAGGAGAGGGTTGGCCCGTTCTGCTGTTAGAGTCGAAGGAAGATGAAATGGAAACAGAGGTGGAAGAAGACGAGGTTCTCGATCGCTGCTTCGCGCTTTTGGAACATCGGTTGTAGATTTATTCGCATCACACGATTTCAGCCAAACTGAGCCTTACGCGTACGAATCACGTGTCTATCGTTCGTCGTTGAATTCACGACGGATACCAAATGAAAAAAAAACTTATCGCGAGATATTGCGTGTACATTCTGTTTGTGTGTCCTGAATTGGCCGACAATGTTTGCTAATCGTCACAAAACAATCTTTCGTTATGCAACAGACTCTCACTATTGCTTCGTGATTCCAACAATTTTACAGAACGTTATTCAACGTACGCGAGCACCGCAACATTACCCGACGATGTTTTTTAAATATTGATCAATTTTTTTTTTTTAAGTAACTATTTTTTGCCCTATCTTGGTCATCGAGGGCGGTTACAAGCGATGGGCGATTCATTCCGATCAGTTGAACATCGATTTTTTTATCGCACTGATGATCAGTTATTTCCATCCATGTTTTTATAAATTGATTAATCAATCACTGATGTTTTTGCAGAGAACATTGAGATTTGTTTTGAGGAGAGGTCAAATATCGCCGATATGATCTCAAAATTCCGATCAAAAGCTTTTTGGGCACCGATGGATGGAAATCAATGATGCAATTTTTCATTCCGTATATTGATTAATCAATTACTGATGTTTTTGTAGAGAGCATCGAGGTTTGTTTTGAGGAGAGGTCAAATATCGACGATATGATCTCAAAATTCCGATCAAAAGCTTTTTGGACATAGATTAATGGAAATCAATAATGCAATTTTTCACTCTGTATATTGATTAATCAATTACTGATGTTTTTGTAGAGAACATCGAGGTTTGTTTTGAGCAGAGGACAAATACCGACGATATGATCTCAAAATTCCGATCAATACCTTTTTTTTGGACACGGATGAATGGAAATCAATGATTCAATTTTTCATTTTGCATATGGGTCATTCCACATCAAATCGACCAAGAGGTGGAATCGACCCCTTTCGATTTCGATGAAATTTGATCAGAAGTTTTCGTTTTTAATAAAACGAAGTTCTAGTAAAGGAAAAAAATAAAAAAATTTCGTTTCGAAAGTTATGCAAGATTCAAAATTTTACAATTTTTGTAATCTTTCAAGTTCATTTTTTAAATATCTCGAAAACTATTATAGTTTATGAAAAAATCGTTTTGAATTCGTCTTGAAGAGTATACTTGTGGCTACAGAAAAAAAATATTCCGAAAAATTTTTTTGCAAAATGATGAATTTGGAGAATTTTGGATTTTTTAAAATCGTGCCAATCCATTTTTCACATTAAATTTTTGGTTCAATTTTTTTTATATATTACCTTGTACTAATCTCAAAAGCTCCTGAAATTTTCGAAAAGGTGTTTTTTGTTTTTTCAAAAATATGAATAGTTGAATTTTTTAAAATCCTGTAAAACCACGATCAATATTAAATTTGTTGTTAAATTTTGTTAATATAATACCTTGGACTGATCTTAAAAGGTCCTGAATTTTTTAGGATGGTATTGTTTTGTTTCAAAAATTAAAAGATCCTGTAATTTCCAGGATGGTGTTTTTTTTGTTTCAAAAATTTATATTTTTGAAACAAAACAACCATCCTGAAAATTTCATATTTTAAGATCAGTCCAAGGTATGATATAAAAATAAACTTAACCAAAAATTGAATGTTGATCGTGGATTTAAACGATTTTTAAAAATTAAAAAATTCATATTTTTGAAAAAACATCTTTCTGAGATTTCAGGATCGTTCAAGATCAGTACAAGGTATTATATTGAAAAAAATAACGTGAAAAATGTATTTTCACGATTTTTACAAATTCAAAATTCTCAAAATTCATCGTTTTTCAAACATTTTTTTTGGAATATTTTTTTTTGTAGCCACAAATTTACTCTTCAAGACAAATTCAGAGCGAATTTTTCGTAACTATAATAATTTTTGAGATATTTCAAAAATAAACGTGAAAGATTTAAAAAATTGTGAAATTTTGAATCTTGCATAACTTTCGAAGAAAAAAAATTATTTTTTTTCTTTGGTAGAACTTCGTTTTTATTAAAAACGAAAACTTCTAATCAAATTTCATCTAAATTTAAAGGGGTCGATCCAACTCTTGGTCGATTTGACATGGAATAACCCGCATTGATTAATCAATCACTGATGTTTTTATAGATAACATCGAGGTTTGTTTTGAGGAGAGGTCAAATACCGACGATATGATCTCAAAATTTCGATCAAAACCTTTTTGGACACCGATGAATGGAAATCAATTTTGCGATTCTCCATTCTGTCTTTTTCGAAGGGTCGCGATGGACAGCAAAAAATTAACAGGGATTCTTCGTCGCACACTGCACATGACTTTTTATCAATCTCGAGATTCATGATCTTTTTCCATTTCATAAAAAATGTGATATTCCTGTCTCTGATAAGCTTCTTTACAATATTGAGATCCGATATCAACATCGTTTCCGATATCAACAATTCAATGAAACTTGAAAATAGAATGTTTCTCCGTTTTTAGTCGACGGCCAATTCATGTAAATGAATTTTCATCAAGAATTAACATGTGGTATTTAATTTTGTAAAATGAGACGTAAAATTCAATGTAACATCCAAATTGGAATTTCGCCGGTTCCTCATTGAATTCCAATTGATGCAAATGAGTTGTTAAATGAATAATTAATTAGATACCAATAAATAATTAAATACCAAGTAGGATTTAATTATTTAAAATGATAATGAAGCACAAAATGGTAATGAATAACAAATTTGTGTTTAAGAATGAGTCGCCTCTTGAATTCATTTACCAAAAACGAATGAATAACAGTTAAATTTTTGTCGTACAAAAGTATCAACCACAATATAGTTATAATAGTTTGCAGACGCAATATTAGCTTATCCTGAATTGATTTTAATATGCTAAGCGTGTCAAACAGTCTGATGGATGAAAGTTTCGCTAGAAAATAGAAGTTTACAGCCGCGCCTCGAAATTCTTTCTCTATCGTGTATCTCGATCGAGAGTCCACAAAGAAAAACAGAGAGATCATGCGAGCTTCTTTTCTGATTGTTTAAGGATGTTGAGTCCCAAATCGCAAATGATGAGAAAATTCTGAAAATTTGGTATGTTTTTGGATGAAGTATTTAAGAAGTCGTGTAAAAATTTCACGACGATTAGGAAGCTCGTTATCGAACAATTAACATTAACAAATTAAATTAAATTAAATGTAGTCTTACGGAAGATGTTATAACTTTGCGATAAGTTTTTTTTTTGACCTCTCAATTTTTTAATATCTACAATATATTGAAAGCAACGGAAACAAAACGAAGTTTATTGATAAATATTTTTTTCATTTGTTTAAGAAATTGTTCTTAACAAAATGTTAATATTTTAATAACGAGCTTCCTAATCGTCGTGAAATTTGTAGACGACCTCTTAAATACTTCATACAAAAACATACCAAATTTTCAGAATTTTCTCATCATTTTTCATTTTAACCCTTAAGGAGGTTGAAGTAATGATAATAGAACTCTGAAAATTTGGTATGTTTTTACATGAAGTATTCAGGAGGTCGTGTAAAAATTTCACGACGATTAAGAAGCTATTTATTGAACAATTAACATTTAAAAGTTTCTTAGGAACTAACCATCCTTAAATCGTCAAGATTGTTCGGTATACTTATTTCTCGACAGATAAAAATAAGTTCCACCGTTATTGAAGATAAGACCATTTCTTGAGGGCAAAGACGTTGATTAGCAAAGACACGAGGGATTATTCGATTGAAAGATATCGCTGTCGAAGCCACTTTTGTGTAAGAATAAAGATGCGAACAAAAAATGCGGAAGATTGATGGTTTCGCAATCGAGAATCCTTTTCATGCCTCAACAAGATCGCGGAAAATTTTCCAAGTCAGATAAAGATAAATGACTGGATATCCGATCACAATTAATTCAATGTCATGGATATTTTTTTTTCAAAGCATGAGGATCCTCAGTTTGGAAAGTGTTGGATAGAGATAGCCGCCGATGATTCAGCATTGCAGGTGTGTTACATTTTCTATGGATCATCGAATCATAATGTAACAACGTAGTTACATGTAACATGATGATGTAATGGCTTTGTTTTTATGGAATATGTTAATTTTATGGATCATTTATGATCGCAGATCATATTTGCTAGATTCCTCATACATAATCCAATATTGCGTGCAAACGATCATAAACTACCGTTCTTTTATATAAAAAAAAAACTATCAACTTGCTAGGAGTTGTAAAACTATTGAAGTGAAGCTTTTTTATGAATAAAATTCCGGATGAATGGTCTGAAGTTTGGGTTTCATAATTTATTAACTAAGCAATCCAACAACTCCTCTTAACTATTCAACTTAAGAGTCTTGAGTCTACTCAAATTTTTTTTAAAAACTTATCTACTTGATAAGAGTTGCAAAATTATTCAAGTGAAGGGTCTTTTTTTTCAATCAAATTTCGGATAAACGGTCTGAAGTTTGGGTTTCGTAATTTATTAACTAACCAATCAAACAGTTCCCCTTAACTATCCAACTTAAGAGTCTTGAGTCTATTCAAATTTTTTAAAAAAACTTATCAACTTGACGAGAGTTGTAAAACTATTGAAGTAAAGCTTTTTTATCAACAAAATTTCGGATGAATGGTCTGAAGTTTGGATTTCATAATTTATTAACTAACCAATCCAACAACTCCCCTTAACTATTCAACTCAAGAGTCTTGAGTGTACTCGAATTGTTTTTTAAAACTTATCAACTTGACAAGAGTTGTAAAACTATTCTTATCAATAAAATTTCGGATGAATGGTCTGAAGTTTAGGTTTCATAATTTATTAACTAACCAATCCAACAACTCCCCTTAACCATTCAACTCAAGAGTCTTGAGACTACTCGAATTGTTTTTTAAAACTTATCAACTTGACAAGAGCTGCAAAATTATTCAAGTGAAGGGTCTTTTTTATCAATCAAAAATTTCGGATAAACGGTCTGAAGTTTGGATTTCATAATTTATTAACTAACCAATCCAACAACTCCCCTTAACTATTCAACTCAAGAGTCTTGAGTCTACTCGAATTGTTTTTTAAAACTTATCAACTTGACAAGAGTTGTAAAACTATTCTTATCAATAAAATTTCGGATGAATGGTCTGAAGTTTAGGTTTCATAATTTATTAACTAACCAATCCAACAACTCCCCTTAACTATTCAACTCAAGAGTCTTGAGACTACTCGAATTGTTTTTTAAAACTTATCAACTTGACAAGAGCTGCAAAATTATTCAAGTGAAGGGTCTTTTTTATCAATCAAAAATTTCGGATAAACGATCTAAAGTTTGGGTTTCATACTTTATTAACTAACCAATTCAACAACTTCCCTTAACTATTCAACTCAAGAGTCTTGAGTCTTCTCAAATTTTTTTTTCAACTTATGAACTTGACAAGAGTTGCAAAATTATTCAAGTGAAGGGTCTTTTTGAACAATCAAATTTCGGATAAATGGTCTGACATTTGGGTTTCATAATTTATTAATTATCCAATCCAACAACTCCCCTTAACTATTCAACTCAAGAATCTTCAATCTACTTAAATTGTTTTTTAAACTTATCAACTTGGCAAGAGTTGCAAAATTCTTCAACTAAAGATTTTTTTGTCAATCAAGTTCCTGATAAATAGCTTGGAAATTGTTTTTCAAAATTTATTAACTTGATTAATTGAATTTTTGTTATGCTTTGGAAGTGCGTTTAGACAAACGATGATTTACTTATGACAATACTAAAATATACAAGTTGGACAGAAGATGTAGAAAAGTAAAGTAAATAAATAAAAAAAATAAAAGTCGTAGAAAGTAGACTTGCCTAGAGTTGTAAAATTATTCGACCAAAGGGGACCCTATTTTCAATCAAGTTTTGTACAAACGACCTCAAACGACCAAAAGTTCTAATTATAAAAACTATATTTTGAAAAAATGAATCGTAGAATCGTCAAGATTTGACCCGAATTATGGTGAGGCAATTGTAAAGTCTCTTTTATGGGCCATTTTCAACTGTACACTGCAATAATTTTCGTAACTGTACACAATAACTTTTGTTGAATAGCAACAACGCAAGACCAAACGCTGCTAATTCTTAAGGCCTGTCTAGAGTGGACACACTGTGAAAACCGCAAGCTAGCCACAAGGTGCCGTTCTTGTCTTGCAGAATGCACGCCAATGAGGCTTGGTGAAGTTGGCTAAGTTGAAATATTTTCACTTGCATTGCATCGCGGCATCTTAATCGGAGTTCATAGACTCAACGCGACAAAGTGAACAGCTTATGTAAAGAGAGCAAAAATCCATTAGATTCCATAGAACGATTATTTTATCTTCTGAACTATTTACAAACTTTGATAAAAATCACGTTTGCGCAACCTAAGAAGTTTCGCCCCTTTGCAAAAAAAAAAAATAAAATTCTATGAAATCCTGACTGTGGAAGCGATTTTCGCGAAATTCAATGTCAAATAAATTCATTTTTTCAACCCAATATCCCAATATTTGTGGAAGCTAGAGCGATGGCGCTTTTTTTCAAAAATTTCCAAGTCAAATTAAATCTGCACACCTCAAAATATTTTTTGCAAAATGAATGGCAAACATTGCGCTCAGCCGATGTGCAAAATTTAAATGGACTCGCATGAAAGTCTAACGATAAATTTTTTTGCAAAAACTATAATTTCTTTATGATGACGCATCAATGAAAATTTGAAATGAAGCACCTTCATGTAGATTATTCGTAATTTTGTGACGATTTTGGGCTTGAGACAATGAAAATGACTAATTAATGTAAGTAACTAAGATTGTTGATATTGATATACAATTTATCATCTTAACGGAAATACAATGAAACAAATAAGCGTTATCTCGAGACTTTTGGCAATTACAATTGTTGCAATTGCAATCGTTTGTATCTGGGAACCTTGAGTAGAAAGAAAAAAGTGGCTAGCTTAAAATTGTGGAATATTCCTCTTTTCAAGAAGATTGCTCAAACTTCCTTCCGCTCTCCAATAATCAACATTACTGATTCAAAAAAATCCCAAATTATTATCACTACGCTAATAACGCAATATGTTCATTCACAAAGAGAATTTGGGAAATTATAATCAAGAGTCGACATTTCGACCAAATTGCCATAAGACAATAATATAATTCAACACATAGTTTAGGTAAAGGCGATTTAGCATCGTGATGAATCGTTGGACAAATATTAAGATTTTTTAGATGAGACACGTCCAATTTTTCGTATAATCGTCGTAATATTCATCTTTAATCGCTATTCACTTCAAGTTTTCTATGCTAGTGGTTATAAGTTAAGATCTATGACGATGCGTCGAGGGTGAATGTCGACAGTTCAAAAGAAAGTGAAAAAACATAAAATAAAATATGAAACAAGTCTAAGATGGATTCTGTAAATTTACAACTACGGAGAAAAGAAATCGTTTACACTCGAATTTTCGAAACCGGGATAAATAAATGCCAATCAAAAAAAAGAGAAACAAAGAAATAATTGAATCGTCGATCACCGTGTTATTTCCTAGCACACTCCTCTCTACTTCTCCTCGCACCATTCATTCTCCTTGCGCACCTGCTCCTCCTCCGACGCTGTAAAATCATTTTTTATATTAAACGTTTTACGAATTTCCTCCGGTGTCTTCCCCTTGATCATGTTGGCGACGGTTTTGCATGTTACATCCAAAAGGCCTTTGATGTCGAGATAGTTAGCCGCTAGGATCAATTCGAACAGAGTTCCCTGATCGACCTGCGAATAAAGAAAATTCACAATGAAATTTGATTTCTCATGAATTACATGAACTTATTTCTCTCGAATAACGTTTCCCACGCTATATTTGAAAATTCTTTTTACAAGAAGAACTTCTCTTGCATGTAGGGTTACCATATCTCAGGATTTGTCCTGAGATTTAAGGATTTTTAGGGTACTGACAGGATTGCGGCCGGATTTCGTAAATCTCAGGATTTTTCGATTTTTAATAAAATACAGTGAATTTTTCAGATTTTTTCATTAGAAAGTTCCAATAAACAAAAAACAAACATAATCTTCTTTGGATAGTATCACAAATTAACGTAATTAACATCGACATAATATATTTCATGATTACATCCTTCGAAAGTGAAATACAAAAATTTATTTTGTATTTCGATTCTCTGAATAACTTACAGAAGGCGCCAGAGTCGAAAATATCTTGTCTCATGGCCGACTGTTTGAAACAAAAATATAAAAAAACATTTTCGAGAGGAAAGGTTTCTTACACAACAATTAACCTTCCTTTTTTATAATCGATTTTTCATTAACTGTGGTTAATTGTTGTATAAGAAACCTTCCTCTTTAACTTTAAAATACTTTTTTATTTTTTTGTTTCAGACTTGCCAATCCTGAGATTAACTGTCGGCCATGGGACAAGACATTTTCGACTTTGGCGCCTTCTATAAATTATTCAAAGGATCGAAATAAAAAATATTTTTTTTTTGAACTTTCGACGGATGAAACAATGTTGTACTAACAGTTTTATAGTCATATCTGATGAAAGTGCTGAGAAAAAAATCTTGAAAATTTCCTTTCTTGTGGCCTTCTAAAGTAGACTAGTACCTTAAGTGAATTGCAGAAATAATCAATACTTTCATTAATATGGGAAACTAATCAGTTTTATCATACTTGCTTTGTTCAATTACGTTTGCAACAATATCTCAGGACTTTTTTATGGAAATCAGGCTTTATGTCAGGACTTTTCAATTTTCCATCTGGTAACCCTACTTGCATGGGGAATTTACGTAGAATGCATCATATATAACGATCAGAAAACTTGAAAATGCTTTAAGGTGATGTGAAAGGTTCCCCCACTCCTTTACCCCCACTCCGTCATACCGCAGTCGGTAAATCATCAGTAAATTCAATTTTTTTCATAAATGCATTGACTTTTCGAAAAAACGCAAAATCTTAGGAAGTGGGAATCCCAATTATGCATCTACTAAGATCTGTTGTTTGCCGAAAAAACCAAAACAACCTAGTAAAAACAGGTACCCGCCGTTTTGTAAATAGCGGGTACCTGTTTTTACTAGGGTGTTTTGGTTTTTTCGGCAAACAACACATCTTAGTAGATGCATAATTGGGATTCCCACTTCTTAAGATTTTGCGTTTTTTCGAAAAGGCAATGCACCCATGAAAAAAATTGAATTTATTGATGATTTACCGACTGCGGTATGACGGAGTGGGGGTAGAAGAGTGGGGGAACGTTTCACATCACCTTAAGGTAGAAGCTTAAGGGGAATTTACGTAGAATGCATCATATATAAACATCAGAAAACTTGAAAATGCTTTAAGGTAGAAGCCAACTAATGTTCAAAAAATCGATTTTTTTCTTTTTTACATTTTTCGCAAAATAAACATCTCAGTAATATACTGTAAAAGTTTCAGACCGAAATTCAAAATATTTTTAAAGTTATAGCCAAAACAAGAGAGCAATTAAATAATAAGTTAATATTGAAAATGACTAATTACTACAGTGTAGCAATCACCAGAAACTGTAAATCTCTCGCAGAAATGAAAAAAGCTTTCGCATAATTTGGCTAAAAATTTTACCCGTTATTTTAGACACACATAGCTCAGTATAACCTTTAAAACATTCAATTTTTTAATAATGAATACATTTTTTAAAACAATTTATCAAAAAAAAATTCGATTTCAAAGACCTTTTTGTTCACAAGTCCGCCATTTCGTTTTTTTTCTTCTTGAAATATGCATATTACAGGTCATAGATCTAAAATTAAGTCTAAAAAACAATAATCTCTTTAAGTTTTTGATTTCAAATGACTACGGAAAGCTGTGTGCTTCCCCGAAACAAGTCACTTTTTTTTTTAGGACTCCACTTTGACGTACAAAATCATAAACAAATTGATGTAAAATTAAGTAAAGCAAAATTTGTCTGCACTTTACAAGATACAAATAACATGTAAAAATTTGCGAACGACAAGATTTTATTGTGTTATTTAAAAAAATTAATGATAAAACGTCGAAATTTGTGTTGTCTCAGTGGACTACTACCTTAAATCGAAAAATAACATTCAAGAAAAATTTAATGTAAACGAAAAACACGTCCAAATATGAGAATAAAAAAAAAATAGATTATGACCTTGAGAAAATCAGCGTCCCAAGAGCTGATATCGTCCGTGCGTTTTTCCTTGTTCTCGTCATCTTCCGGAGGGGCAGGATCATCTTTGTGATAAGTCGCCCACTGTATGACTTTGCGCAATATAGCGGAATTAACGTTGGGCAAAGGAACGACCTCCTCCTCGTCCTCGTCCATGCCCAAATCCTCGAGCATAGTTTTTATGGTGACGGAGCATTTTGCAATATCGACGTCAACCTCGAATACCTCACCGTCGGAGCTCTGAAGTTTTATGTTGGGCATCTAAAACAAGTTTGTCGTTAAAGTAGAGATTTACTGAAAAACAAAATCCGGCATCCATTTTATTTTCCACGAAATTATCAATATTTCGAGTGTCTGCTCTTCGACGAATGGGGATAAAAATAGAAGTGCAGAAAAGAAGAGGTTAAGACGAGGGGTTATTTTTGTTTTCTATTGCATCGGTATACCGACGATCGACCGTTAACTGCGCCATTAGTAACGAAATTTTTCCAAATAATGGTGGATTGTACACAACGTGCACGAGAATGTTACGAGAGGGAAAAAGGAAAGGAGGAAACTTCGTGCGTGGAAAAACTTTTCAACGCGAATGACAAAGGAAAGCATGAAGTTTCATTGCCATTGAACGTGTACAAACATTTCGTATATCGCGAATTTAGCTGGGAAAATATGACGACTATAAGCCAACTATTTTTCCCAGAAATGGGGATTATTTCGAGAGGAATATACATGACGAGATTTTCGATAATTATAGCGGTATATGTGCACTTACCTTTGCAAATTGTCGTCTGTTGGTCTGATTGTTTGTGACGAGAAAACGAGATTCGCAGTACCGTGAATCAACGAAAAAGCACGGTTTCTCTCTCGAACTCGAGATCCTCTGTTCTTGTTTCACTTTCACGTTGAAGATAACCGTGGCACAGCCAAATGTTCTCTGTCTTTCCCCCTTGCGCTCTTCGCCCTTCGTTCTTTACACCGCGCGCGCGAACACAAACCTTCGCCGTGATACTGTTTTCTCTCTTCTTTTTACGCGGATCAATAGCACTTTCTCTCTTTACGCTAGTAACAGCCGCTCTCGATAGAGAGCGCTCTTTTTCGTCTTCTCTCTATGCGCATGGGCCATCTCAGGGCTGTTCAAATGTATATAGATATAAGACGCATTCGTTTTGGACGCTTACGCGCTTTCAGCACGTATGTATAGATATACATCGATGTATAAAATGCTACAGGATGTGACGCTCACAAGCGCGCAAGCTTCCAAAACGAATGCAGGGATAGATGTACAGATATATGAAACATTCCTGGTCAAATCGGTCAAAGACTTAAAAAAAATCAACGATTTGGGATTAAATGTTCACCGGCTTGTTTTGGAATACCTCATGTTATGTACAAAGAATAGGTGAAATGTGTACATTTAATAGAGAATCTCCCTGCAAACTGAGAACAAAAAGTTTTTACATATATCACCGGCCCTAGTTCTGCAGCAGCATCGCGAATCTCGATCAGTCGTTATGCATAATTTAATTTCAGGGCCGCTGACCTCTCATAAATCAAGTCCAGAAGCTCTGAGAATAATTTTCCATGTAAAAAGACTCACCGACTGTGATGAAACTTGCAGATAATCCACAAGGAAGTATTTGTCACGATAAATACGTACGTTTCTTGCTTGAATTCGATATTTGAAAAAAAAAAACACTTGCGGATCGCGACGAAACCGAAATTTGATTACGATCGATCACGAAGATTTAAAGAAAAGTTTTGTAAACATGTAAAAAAAATAGGTTTAAAAATACTGCACAATAACACTTTTCCATGGTATTCCAAGGCACTGTAATCCAAGCACTGCAATCCAAAAGGTCGCCCCATTTCCAACCAAGACGACCACGTCAAGGTCGATGCGGAAACCGACGTCCGTTCATTCGACGCGCTGAAACGAAACAAAAATTATGGACAAAAATACCGGACACGCGACGCGAAAAAAACTTCAGTTACAAAGTCCGCATTCGTTTTCGACGCTTAGGCGCTTTCAGCACGTATGTATAGATATACATCCGCATATAAAATGCTACAGGACGTGGCGCTGACAAGCCCGTAAGTTTCCAGAACAAATGGAGGGAAAGAAATCCCGCCAGAGCGGAAGAACTCATGCGCCAATGTCGCGCGAGCGGCCACTTGGCGAAGCTCGAACGATCGTCGGTATACCGTCGGTCGGTAAGATCGAGATCGGTTGATAAACTGCGAACAGGTTTTGACCGTTCGAGCTTCGCCAAGTGGCCGCCCACGCGACATTGGTGCAGGCGATTATATTCACTAAGGACGGGATTTTTTTGCAACTGGAGTTTTTTTTTTGCGTCGCGTGTCCCGTATTTTTTTGCATAATTATTTTCAATTATTTTCCGCCAATTCAGCGTAATTTCGTTGAGCTCGGATCATAATCACGATCACAATGCAGGATTACAGTGCTTGGATTACAGTGCAGGATTCAGTGCCTTGTGCAGTGTAGTGTAAATGTGGAAAAGTGATGTTTTGCAGTGTATTTTCAACCCGATCGGGTTATCGTTTTTTTGAGACTTTTTTAGGTTATCTTGGGTCGCTGGAGACCCAAAGAATGTTAGAACACGTAATTTGCGATGAAAAAAATCTGATAAAATTGTTTAACACTCGTGAATACTTCTACTGTAAGGGCACACTATGAAGATTAGAAAAAAATTGAAAAAAATATTTTATTTTTCGTTATAAATGAATGTAAGAAGAGAAATGGGAGAAAAGAAAAATCACTCGGGTCTCCAGCGACCCACGATAACTCTGAATCGGTTTAAACCTGTTCTTTTTTTTTTTTACATATTTACAAAAGTTTTCTTTAAATCAAATTTCGGTTTCGTCGCGATGCGCGAGTCTTTTTCGAATTTCAAACTCAAGGAATAAACCTACGATATTTATCGTGAGAAATACTTCCTCGTGGATGACCTGCAAATCTGATCACATTCGTCGGTGAGTCTTTTTACATGGAAATTTATTCTTAGAGCTTCTGAACTTGATTGTGAGAAGTCTTTTTTTTGCCACAAAGAAAAGGAGAATTATATTTTGTGCACTTTGGCAACGATCGAAAACAGAAATTGTTATTTGCGGACGTTTCTTTCCTTCGAAGTTTTTATTACTCGAAAATGTCCAGGATTGACGAACAAAACGGGCGATATTGGGGTGACGAAAAAAGTACGAGAGAAATATACAGAGCTTGTTGTCTTTTGCTATACGGCTCGGCGAGTCTTCAAAAAATGCGGGTCGGACTTTTTCGAGCGTGGGCACACATCAATATAACCATTCACAAGCGCAACCCTCATCGGAAAAATTTTTTTTACCGTGTGGAAGCATCTCAATTGAATTTATAGCTCTCGCGAAGGGTTGAAAGATTTTCCTTTCCTCGCACAAAGTTGCAATTATTTTTTTTGCAACGATTCAAAGAAAATTTTAATTTTTTCCAAGTCAAAGGAATTGTTTGCTCAAAGTAAGAATGGGTTTTTGACAATTTAATAATTTTCACGGAAAATGGGTGAATTGAATAAAATTCTAACTCGCTATAATCAACAAAAGAATCTTTTAATTAATGCACCACAGAAAAATAATGCACTTGGTAAAAATATATATATATTTTTACCATTCTTTTTTTACAACATGTGTATTAATATTTTGAAATTAAACAAAACAAATTTCGTGAAAAAAATGGCCGTCACAATTGCAACCTTTCTAGTCATCCGATTCAAAATTTAAAAAGAAAATTCTTAATTAGTGAGAATGTCGTCATAGCCTCTACCTCAGAGAAAACGAAACAAAAAAATTTCGCAAAATGGTGTCTGAACAAAGAAGGTCGTTTTTCGACGTTTTCATAGCTTTTAATTTTTTTACAATATAACAACAAAAAAATTTCGATAAAAAAGTGGTAGGGGCGATAGAGAGTTACACATTGAAGATTGGGAAAAAATTTGAAGTAAATGGGTTAACTAAGTAGAACTTGAGATATCATGTCAGCCGTGTTGAGAAAAGGAGTTTTGAGAGAAACGTCTATAATTCGATTCGACGTGATCGGCGTAGTTGTTGCGTCACTAAAATAGCTATAACTCCGTAAATTATTGGAATAAAAATTTTTTTTTTCGAGAATTTATTCTTCAAGCTCTAAATTTTAAGAATATGCAAAAAAAATAGATTTTTTTCAAATTCTAGACCAGAATACCGCCTCTAGAGTCAGTCAATCTTTTAAAAGTTATTGTTATTCCAATTTCCAGTGAAAGATGGAATTTCTAATTTGAATTTTAATAGTGCCATTGGTTTGATATTTTAGGAGATTCATGGCTTGCATTATAAATCTATATGCAAATTCTAATTTTTTATTTCCCGACTGCCGTTGGAAATATATTTATAAAATTTGATACGTACAATATATTTTGGTTTTCATGTACTATAATTATATAATTATAATATAATTATAATTGTTTAATTATAATATAATTATAATTGTATAATTATAATATAATTATAATTATTTAGTTATATAATTTAAACTGAAGTATTTCGTAAGTGTGGAAAAATTACAGGTCCAATATTAATCCTCAAAAATAATTGTTCTTTGCCACTATAGTTTTTCTTAGTGCGTGTGTTAAAAAAAGAGACTTCACTACGCGTCTTCACGGGGACAGCAATATTAGTGTAAATTGGCAACGTAAATAAAGAAGGTCCCTTCCCTTGATTGCCGACCCTAAATTCACCGACCCGGTGAAATTCCGAAAATCCCGACCTTTCGATTAATTACAGTATCAAGAATTTCGGTCATGTCTATCATCATGTGGGCGCACAGAGTCATAATAGAATTAACGAATTAGCCGATTTCCCAACATTTCGCCAATTTGCTAATTACATTTGTATACAGTTGACTTAAGTCTACTTTCCCTTTCGTTCGGTCTAAAATCATCACTGGCACATTCTCCTTCGCAGTAATAGTATATTTTACTGTAAATAATTTCGACCCAAAGTCATCATTATCAAAACTATTCAAAAAACATAATTCAATTGAATTTGATTCCAACCTAAAGCAGCATAATATTGCAACATTCACCAAAATCATAGTAATGAGAATTTTTCGAAAAATTCATTAATGAAATCCGCATTTGTTTACGATTTTTTTCAAATTTAATAACAATTCAGTGGCCAACGCTTATGAAATGTTAAGAATTTACAGCCTTATGCGGTAGTTTTTATGTACTTGAAGTTTCGAACCTTCAGTTAAACGGGAAATAAGAAAAAGTATTGATTTAATGGAAAATTAGAAGAGCTTGCGAATATAACTTAGTGAATAATAAATAAATAAATAAATGAATAAATGAATAAATGAATAAATGAATAAATGAATAAATGAATAAATAAATAAATAAATAAATAATAAATAAAATAATTTAAAAAATTTAAAGATATTTTAAGATTTATTTCCAAAGTGTTAATAAAGTCTTAAAATTGTTCCTTTAAAGAATAAATTTGTTGATTCTTCGTTTGAACGTTCGAAATTTCAAGTCTATTTTTTTAGTCCGACACTTGGCGTCATCGCGTTTAATTATGTACTTGCCAACTCAACGTAGAATGACCGTCTTGCGTTGAATTTTAATACATGAACTGCGGTGTTGAAATTGTCATTCGCTCGACGATAACCCATTGATATTCTATGGAGTATGTTTAACGAGCGTCCGAGTGAAACAATGTGGAAATAACAATAAAGTTATTCGATGCTGAGGTGCTTCATACGGTTGTAACATTATAAGGATTCAATAACGACTGGACGTTGTTCTTTCGATTGCATATTCATAAATTGTACTTCATTAACTAAAATGATTGCACGGTAATTTGAAAAAATCGTGCTAGTTCCTCATCATTTCCAAAGCCATGAAAAAATAATGTAAAGATTAGCTGAATCTTCTGCGAGATTCTTTTAATTATCTTTCGCGAAATTCGATTTTCGGTCTGTAAATGATGTAAAATATTTTGGCTCAACAGTTGCGAATTGATCTGATAGCGTCATTTATTTCGTGGAAAAACTTTTTCTCCGCTAAGATAAAAGAATAACATTTCTCCATTTTTCTTGACGACAAAGGGAAGATGGCCGAGATAATGATGCTCAAAGTAGATTAAAATAATACAGTGAAGATATTAATATTTTAAAGAATCGATAATTGAGAATCTATGGATTTAAATGGTTTTGGGTTTAAATGACTCGAGATGATCCATTAGACTGATTAAAAGAAGGAGACTATTTTTTTTCGAAATCCCTTTTTAAATAATTTCGGGGAGGCGAAAAAATATGCCTGTTAAAAGCAGAGCTCTTAATATTAATATTTAGTATATGCTCATCGCGTATTTCTATTTCCCATTTAAATAACACAGGAAAAAAAATTGCAAGCTTATAAATTTTATACCTCGCCTTCAAGTCAATCTACTGAAATGAACGATACATATCCTTGTAGGGAATTGAATGCTCTACAAAAAAGGTCTCTTGTGATTTTTCGATAAACTCACTCCTTCAAACGTTATTCAAGGTTAAAGTTAAATTTTGAGTAAATTTCATTTTTTTTTTAGTTTCCGGCAAAAACTAAAAACTTATTAGTAAATATCGTAAAATCCTTCTTGAAACGAAAGTTCAAGTTGCATTAACATAAATTACCTAATTTTTAAAGAAATGACTAACAGTAGTTCACCCATGTTCACAGCCATATATATATACAATATATATATTAAACCGTGAATAATTTTTGAAGGAGTGAATTTATCGAAAAATCATAACAGACCATTCAGATTTTTTTCAGATTTTTAAAACCAAATTTGAGTTCGTTATGATTTTTTGAACATTTTTTTCGAAAACCTTGAGGGCCGTAATTTAGAAATCTAAAACATTCTCAAAAATCCGGTGTCAAAAATTAAAATTTTTGACCCAAAATTCATGATGGCTTTTGCTTCTACCTCGATTTTAGGTTTTTATGAAGAAATAGTAAAAAAAAAAGATGCAGAAATTAACCAACTATTTTTGGAAATTGTTGGTTAACGATAAAAATATTTAAGCCACTTTTCACGGTAGATCAATTTCTGCATCTATTTTTTTTTACGTTTTCTTCATAAAAACCTAAAATCGAGGTGGAAGGGAAATCCTGGACATCGTGAATTTTGGGTCAAAAATTTTAATTTTTGACACCGGATTTTTGAGAATTTTTTCAGTTTTTTAAATTACGGTCCTCGAGGTTTTCGAAAAAAAATTTCAAAAAATCATAAGGTACTAAAATTTGGTTTTAAAAATCTGAAAACAATTCTAAATGCTATTTTGAGTTGGAAGAATCATATAAAAAATCGTAAACGAAATTAGCGAGGACGAGGGTCACACTCAGGTCGACTTGGTATGGAATGCCCCATATACTAAATATTAATATTAAGAGCTCTGCTTTTAACAGGCCACTTTTTTCATCTCCTCGATAGTATTTTGGAGGATTTCGAAAAAACAAATAGTTGCTTTTTTTGAAACAGTCTAAAATCCATCCAATTTGCTTGAAAAAAATATGGGACTTCCTTCGAACCTTGTAGAATATGGAACCATATCCTTTTTTCATAAGTCGAATAATCAAAGGTTTAAAAAGGGGGATCAAATTAATGTCACGGTGTGGCAATCTTGAAATTTTTGAGAGGTGCAAAGAGTTCGTGATCGACAAGAACAGAAAGGTTCTAGTGCAAAGGTCATGATTTTACGTGCATGCTTTGCTCGTTCCATATAAATCGAGAGATTCCTTGATCTCGGGAATGTTTCGAGTCGATATCCTAGAAAAGGAAGTTCCAGGCAACACTTCTCTCGCTGGCTTCTCCATAAACGAGCACACAAGTTTTCCTTGACACGTCCAATCAAAGGGAAAATCTTAATAGTGCAAAACCCTCTCGCAATCGTGACGTGAGAGTGCACGTGTCAAATGGCGAATGTGCTTCATGAACGTAATTAGCACGACGCTTATTCGATGGTTCAGAACTTTCTGGTCCGCAATGTATTTGCGTAACACTTGATGCTCGTTTCTTGAAATACTGAACTGCTGAATACCAATTGAGGCACTTATGCACTCTGGAACTTGCTGGAACCGCGAAGAAACTCTGTTTGGCACATAAATGTGTCATTGATGTCCTTGAATCGATTTTTTTTTGCTTCCTGATGGAGGAAGCTTTGTGATGGTGAAAAAAACTATTCAGCTGACTTTTAAAACAGCCACGAGTATTTTCTCATCTGGCACCTTATTTCCAGGAATTTCATAAGATTTTGGAGCAGGGGTACAAATTGTTGATTATAAAAAATTATTTCAAAATTTCTACTGATTAAAAAATCTTGAGTAAAACTCTGAGTTCTTTTAAGAAATGATTTAAATATTTAAAAAAATCATAAAGGTGTGAGGGTCTCTCATTGACCTGTGTTTGACCAGAATTTACTGAAATAATTATCAACTATACAATTCAAAATTTTTATTAGAACGGTTATTATTTTTTTTTCTTTTTCTAACGAATGCATTATAAGAACAAATTTTATTTGTGTGAAAATTTTCCATTTTTTTGTACGTACTGAAAGCAGTCTCAGAATTTTTTCAGATTTTTGTCTCAACCCTGTCAGCCACAATAAATTTTTCAAAATTTCTCTCAATTTTTTTTTCAAATGCGCGTAACTTTTTGAAAAACGAAGATATCAAAATAAAATAGAAGATCATTTTTTCTCGTCTTGAGTTGTGGTCTCATAAAAAAAATACAAAAAAAAATATCGACACTTTTTTATTCGTTTTTTTTCCGTTTTAAACCCGAAATACATATTTTTTTTAATTTGGAGGGTTTTGATTTTTTGGAAAAAATTCACCACAAGAGACATTTTTGCAAGTACCAAATTTTTACAATTCGCACCTTGTGATATTCATAATTTATATTAACTATGGAAACAAAAAAGGAGCGCTAATTTTTGTTAACTTCAATTTTTTGTCTATTTTTGAAGTTATACGTATCACTAGAAAAATAACGTGTAACGTATAACTTCAAAAATAGATTTAAAAAAATACAAGTTATGAATATGACAAGCTGCGAATTTTTTAGTACTTGTAAAAATGTCTCTTTAAAAGTAGTGAATTTAAAAAAAAAATGTAAATGGTCCAAGTTAAAAAAAAAAAATTTGGGTGCAAAACTGAAAGAAATATATGAAAATTAATTTCGATATTTTTTGTATTTTTTAAAAATAAAACTATAACTCAAGACGAAAAGAAGAGATCTTTTATCTTATTTTGATATCTCCGTTTTTTTTAAAGATACGCGTATTTGAAAAAAAATTGTGTGAAATTTTGAAAAATTTATTGTGGCTAGAAGGGCAGAGACAAAAATCTAAAAAAATGCTGAAAGTCTTCTTTCAGTATGGACAAAAAAAATAGAATATTTGCAACAAAATAAAAAATGATCGGGGCTACGAATTGGTCGGTTTCGTATGGAATGTCCCATAAACATCATGTATTTAAGCACTGCTACAGGCGCAAAGAAAATTCTGAGTGCTTTTAAGAAAAGATCTATTTTTTTTTTAAATGACAAAGAGGTGAAGCTCATTCATTGACCTGTTTGATTAGAAATACCTGAAATGGTAAGAAAGTAAAATTTTTACCATTTTTATAGGACTCTCAATGGTCGGTATTTTTTATTCTCTCACGCTAAGACAATTTTGATTAAACAATAAATGGTACTTCTACTATGTTTTGAATAAGATAAAAAAATCACTATTACCAGCAACAAGTATGTATATTAGGGTGGTTCTTATTTAGGGCTCGGACGAATATTTTATCAGACGCCCCCCAAATCGGCTCCAAAAAATTCAAAAAGAATACCCTAATTTTTTCAGATTTTTATCTAGAATCTAACCCCTCCCACCAAGAGGGTAGATTTCCCCATTTGAAATACGTGTTTCGGCCATATTCTCAGGACATGTTATTTTATTCTAAATGTAAAAATTTTTCGAAAAATCTCTAACTGCGAGATTTTAGTGTTCATTAGTGCTACTATTTGAGGAAAAATTCACATTATCGTACGGGTGAAACTTAGACGAATTGCAATTCGTCTAAAATTCTAATATGGGTCAATCTAGATAAAAATCTGAAAAAATTAAGGTATTCTTTTTGAATTATTTGAAGTCGATTTGGGGGGTGTCTGATTAAAAATTCGTCCGAGCCCTAAATAAGAACCGCCCTAATGTATATACATAATGTATTCAATCACTGCTACACGCGTTGATGAATTGGCGGTGATATATCAAGAGATCGGAACGAAGGAGAAAACAACCGAGAAAGAAGAGGGCAAGTTATAAAGAGGGTGAAATATGGTGGGAGAAGAGATATTGAAAGCTGGGAGATGAGACATTCCGTACGATATCCACTCGTAGACGCGATAAATAGAAAAGTACGTCGGCGGCAGCGACCCTCCTTCACCGTTTGGCGCCACGGGGTCTGGATTTCCCTTTTTCTCTGTAGCCCGCCCGCACTCTTCCGGCTGTCTTTTTCTCCTGGGGCATGAATTAATTGTTAACGTTGGATATATATATTCCCTTAATTTCCGCGGGCTCTCTCGCTGACTTTGGTCGTTTACCCTGAAGACAGCCGTGTGCGATTCTTTCCTTTTTTCCGACTTTTTCGTCATCCTTCGCGTTCGAGATTTTTCAAAACGACGACGGTGGTAAAACTTTTCAAAATAAAAGTATTTAACGGCTACCACGAAGGTTGTACAGAAAGGTTAGTGTAATAAGAATAAATTGAACGACTGCAGTATCATCCGCGTCTAGTATCTTGCCTCGAGGACAAATTTTAGTGATCGTGAAGAATTTTTTTGTTTCAACTCCAACCGTGAATTTGAGCTCAACGATACAACTATTTTGGCACATTGAAATTATTGCTTCCTCATAAAGGAAGCTTTGTTATCGTGAAAAAATTTTTTTTTCGCGATTTTTATGCCAATATGTTCAAAATGTCCTAAAACATCGAGAAATCATATTTAGAAAAAATGTCTGGACGGGTGTGTGTGTGTGTGTGTATGTGTGTGTATGTGTGTGTATGTATCCTGAGTTTCAGATGTAAATAATTAATGACTCGAAAACTTTTCGAGATATCAAGCTAAAATTTGGCACACTTGTCGAGCACGAATTGCTCTTCATTATGAAAAAATTCTGTTTTAATTATAACGGGTGTTCAGATTTTATCGACTTTTTTCCTTTTTACAAGAATGGCGTAAACGCTCTAACCTCTGCAATTTTGAAGATATTGCACTCAAACTTTGTACAGAATTAGTATAGCTATAAAGGTTGTTTGGTATTGAATTTGGCGAAAATCCATCGAGGGATTAAAATTTTATGAAATTTTGAATTATTTGAAAAATAGCCTAAACGCTCTAACTTGTGCAATTTGTTCGATATTGTACTGAAACTTTGCACAGAGCTAATATAGCTATCGAGGTTGATCGCTATCAAATTTAGCAAAAATCCATCGAGGGACTAAAATTTTATGAAATTTTTAATTTTTTGAAGAATAGCGTAAACGCTCTGAGTTGTGCAATTTTTAAGATATTGCACTGAAACTTTACACAGAGCTAATATAGCTATCGAGGATGTTTTTTATTAAATTTGGCGAAAATCGATCGAATTTGCACATTGATTACTAATGTTTTTCAATAGTTAAAAAAGCTTCCTTTATGAGGAAGCCAAATTTGATCGCCATACTGTATGTTAAAGGAAGCTATGTGAACTATGGATAAAGATGAGGAAGCAATGTGCAAATTTCGATTTGCAGGGTTTTTAAATAGCGTACTCTAACTTCGGCTATTTGCGAGATATTGTACTGAAATTTTGTACACATTCAAAATAGTGATCCAGGTTGTTCGCTATCGAATTTGGCAAAAATTAAATTTAGCAAGAAGTAAATCTGAAAGAATTTGGCAAATTTGCACGTTGATTACTCATGTTTTTCGATAGTTAACAACGCTTCCTTTGTGAGGAAGCCAAATTTGATTGCCATACTTTGTGATAAAGGAAGCTATGTGATTAAGATGAGGAAGCAATGTGCAAATGTCCAATCTGCAGGGTTTTTTAAAAATTGTTTTTTTTTTACGTAGGACACTTTGGAAAAATATTTTAGACATATTGTACTATTAGATGAAAAAAAATAAAAATGGATTTTTTTTAATTTTCACCTCTTCAACCCCTTAATGGAATTTTTTATAATTTACACTTTAACTATCAATGCAAGAAAATATTTCAATTCGAGAATCTTGGTGACGAATAAATATGCACGGAATAATGCGCGCCCTCATTAAAAAGGACAAGCAAGACTTGACAAATTCTCCGCCAAGTTTTGTGCAGTGGGTGAGAAGAAAAATCTTCGTTCAACTTTGTGTCGTATACAGAGGAAACTCCGCGATATTTCCACCCTGACGCGTTAAGCAGCCAGGAAAAACAGTTATTGTTCGCAGTTTTATACAGAACAAAATTGTACAGCGGGATTTTATGCTTTTCGCGACTTTTTGAAAAATTTCCATTTTTATATTTCTGGTTTACGGCGTTATTATGTAGCAATTTCATGAAAGAGGAGATGACGCAGTTTGACAGATACGCTGTGCAAAATTTCAAGGGGAAAATCTCTTTATATTGCTTCTATAAAATCAATATTTTATTTGATCATTTTTTTACGGTGGTATTCTGGTCTATAGAGAAATACATTTTGAGCGTTTTGTCGAGCTCGATAAAAAAAACGTAAAATATTTTTAGCATTCTTTTTTTCTCTACATTTTTATTAATATTTGGACAACAAACAAACAAATTTTCGAGAAAAAAAAATTAAAATTAAAATTAAAATTTCTAGTAATCCGATACAAAATTTAAAAAAAAGATTCTTAGTAAGAATGTCGTTGTAATCCCTACCTAGGAGAACCGGGGAAAAAAAAATCGCAAAATGGCGGCTGTCTGAACAAAAAAGGCGTTTTTCGACTCTTTTTTTTCATAGTTTTTAATTTTTTTACAATAAGTAAAAAAATCATTTTGATACTAAAGCTGTAGAGGCGATAGAGAATTATACATTGAAGATTGGTGAAAAATTTGAAGTAAATCGATCGAGTCGAATTTGAAATATCGTGTCAGCCATGTTGGGAAAAGTAGTTTTGAGAAAAACGTCTCGAGTCCGATTTGCTCTTTAACTCCGTAAATTATTGAAATTTAGAAATTTCCTTTCGCGGATATATTCTCAAAGGTCTAAACATTAAGAATATGCAAAAAAAATGATTTTTTCAAAATCCTAGATCAGAATACTCCCTTAAAGTTACGTTCGTGACGGGCGTAGCTGCTGCGTCACTAAAATAGCTATAACTCCGTAAATTATTGAAGTTTTGAAATTTCCTTTCAAGGATATATTCTTAAAGGTCTAAACTTTAAGAATATGCAAAAAAAAAATATTCTTTCAAAATTCTAGTCCTGAATACTCTCTTAAAGATACGCCCCGACGTGACGGGCGTAACTTTACAACTATAATAACGTATAGTTAATACGTTAACAATTTATAACGTAATTAATAATTTATAACGTAATACCTATAACTCCGTAAATTATTGAAATTAGAAAAAAATTCGAGGATATATTCTCAAAGATCTAAACTTTAAGAAATGCAAAAAATTGATTTTTTCAAAATTCTAGAACAGCCTTATCGCCTTAATACGATTCATTTCGATGAAATTCAAGATATCCCACCGCTTTCCCTGTAATTACGTTTTCTTATTACATCCTTCAATCTCAAAATTCTTGTCGACATGCCAAAACTAATTTATTTATCAAAATGCACGCGGGGTCATCATATAGTGTTTCTTTGCTCTCAGTAATCAGTGTCGAAGCTGGATTATATTTCTCAAATGAAAAAATCAGGATGATCGGCGTTACTCTTTATTTGAGCAAATTAGGGCCAAACAAAGTCAGCGTGTGTGTAATACATACATAGCGGAGGCATTTTCATTTGGACGAAGAGACGAGCATAGAGAGGACAACGAGTCAACTCATCGCGCACAGTTCGATCATCGCTGATCGATTCGAACCATTTCTTATAGACTCGTACATACGCCATAGAGACGATTTACGATCAAGTTCGTCTTCATTGCTCAGAGTAACACGCTTCGTTTAAACGTCTCGGTGATGGTCTTTCGCCCATCTGAGAACACGCTGTCAAATATAGAACGAAAATCACTCGAATGCGCAAAAAATATTATCATGGTGATGTAATTGTTGCCACATTTTCATCGTACTTGCAAATTCATAAATTCTTTTATGATTTATAATTGGAGTAATGGGAAAGTAATAATTCTTCTCCTTTTTCTACTTATTCTTTTTATTCATTTTTTATTATTTATTTTTGTGCAGGAATTATAATTTTACACAATTTTAATTAGGAATTTATTTTGAATTTAGGAATTTATTTAGCAATTAAATTAAATTTTAATTTATTTAAGTATTTTATTTCAAACAATATCTTCTTTTTGGGTATTTTTTGGCCTAAGATTTAAGATTGCTACAGAACAAGATTTAGGTGTGAAAAACCCTGAAATTTTTCCTTCACCCTTTCTGTTTGTCATCCTTTTGATTTTTTTTTCTCTACTGGTCCAAATAATACCTAAAGGGTGCTCGAATGAGTTTGCATGTCTTCGTGGGCTTCTGCATGACCAGAATGGTCGTGACGGTGCAATTTTTTTCATATCAATACAAATAGGGATAATTAAAATGATTGATTTTTTTTGCACTTTTCCAAAATTGGCGCTACATCCGATCGTCTATTATTTCCGGTTAACGGTGTCCCGGTACAAATACTCAAAGCGCAGAATGCAATCTCCCTTCAGTGCGCTATTACGTATTGCTCGTTCGCGTATAGTATCATATGGCGAAGTGGGTTAAAAGCGTGATGTATCGCGCCGGTAGCCGAAATATTGACACGTGAGATCTTGTTACGCAACTCTCGGCGTCAAATGCCCTGCGTGAAGAATTTTCCAGCGGGAATTTCATACGCACAAATAAAAGGATTGCGCTTGAAACTCGGAATCGGATATCATGGTTTTTTTTTATCTAATTTCGTAAAAGGAACTTTTTTTTTCAATGTAATTAAAACCTTGTTTTTCTTTTTTTAATCAGATGTTGGTATAATGTTGATCAAAGCTTTCTGTTTTAAGCATCATTGAGGAGGTTCTCAAAATTAAAGTACCATTATTTTCCATTTATTATTTGAGGTATTTTTTTCCATTTATATCCCAACATGAATGCATATGAAAATGTAGTTTTTTTTCTGGTCAGAAGAGTGAACGATAATGGAAGATTAGCAATTTTCGATTCTCTCACTGCTATTCTATTTATTGTCCTCTTACTTCTTTGCCCTTGCGTCTTTTATATTGTACCATCTCACTATTCTTCAACAATGATTTTGTTTTATTAATGCTCACGAGAAACTTTTTTACAACTGATCCATTTTTCCAGATCGTCTTGAAATTTATTTTCCATGAAAAAAATATATTTGCCACCCAGATAGAATTGTAATTTACATTTGGTCAAAAAAAAGATATGAGAAAAACAGAATTTTGCCGCAGATAATATATTTCTGCAACTAGATTTGGGGAAATACTTATTTGAAAAAATTCATGTATTAATAAATTTAATATACGTAGTTTAATATTTTTAATGGAATAATTAAAACAAAATAAAATCAATAAAAAATAATAATTTAATAAATAAGATAAGTTCAGTATAATTCCATAAATTTCTGAAAGCAAGCAACTTTTTGCCATGTAGAACACAATATAGAAAATCACTCTATGGAATAAAAAAATAATGGCGCGAATAATTGTCAAAAGTTAGCAACAAAACGTGAGAGAAAAAGCGGACGAGGCAAAATGATTGAGCCCAGTCGTTGAATGAATTGAGCGTCTCTTTTGGTTTCGCCCTTTTGCAGTTCTCGATTATTTTTGGCGTCCCTTTTCCCTTGTATCATATTGAGTCCCCAGCGAGTCATCGCGCACCATTTTATAATTTAATTATGTGATTCTCGTCATAAAACCAAATACGGCAATGATTATGAGTGCAGAGACAGACGGCGAGGAGCCTGAGACCTTTCCCCCGCGTGTTGCGATATTAGCGTCCTTTTTTCATGTCCGAGCATGAGAGAGACATCATTTTTTTTTTATAGCTGAGCTGGGTGATTTTTTCTTGGAGTGTTAACTTAATAAAATTAAAAATTTTAGAGATACACTGTCGTCCAAAAGTTTGGAAACACTCGACCCGTTTCCTTGCGCACAAAAAATTTCACTGCTCTTTTAAAAGTGAAGATATTTCAATTCAACGAGCGTCGTTTCAAAGGAGACATATTCAGCTTCATTTCGCTTTTTCAAAAAAAAAAAATTCGACTTTTTTTCTAACCCGGTGCGCTTTTTAAAACAATCATTTTTCAGTTTTTTTTTGGCGTTGAAATTTTGGCGCGTGGCCCATGAAATTTTTTTCAAACTTATTTTCGCAGAAAAAACATGTGAGGGAGAGTATAAGTTTCAATTTCGTTTTTTTTGAAAGTTTCGTACGATTTTTTTTCGCAAAAATATTCAATTTTTTGCAAAAAACAAACATTTTTATAAAATGTAACGTAACTCTCAAATTACTGGGTTTTCGTGAAATCACTAAGAGGGTAAAAAGTTGCATATAATTATTCTGGATTCAATGAAATATTTGTGGAATTTTTTCGTCAAATTTTTTTTTTGAAAATTTTTCATGTCAAGGCGATATTTTCGAAAATTTTTTTTTTTTTTAATTTCTGAAAAAATTTCATTGAATCCAAAATGATTGTATGCAACTTTTTGCCGTCTTAGTGATTTTACGAAAACCCATTAGTTTTAGAGTTACCCTACATTCTCTAAATATGATCATTTTTTTTTACCAAAAAATGAATATTTTTGCGGAAAAAAATCGTACGAAACTTTTTAAAAAACGGAATTGAAGCTTATACTCCCCCCCACAAGTTTTTCGCACGAAAAACATTTTTTAAAAAATTTCATGGATCGGGCACCAAAATTTCAACTACAAAAAAGCAAAAAAACGACCATGTTTCAAAGAGCGGGTTAAAAAAAAATCGATTTTTTTTTGGAAAAAGCACAACGAAGCTGAATATGTCCCCTTTGAAAGGCCGCTTGTTGAATAGAAATATCTTCATTTTTCAAAGAGCTGTGAAACTTTTTGTGCGGCGCGAAATCAGGGCGAGTGCAGTTTCCAAATTTTTGACGGCAGTGTTCTCTTCTTACAATTGTTTAAATTCCTCTCTCTCCTCTCAACAATCATGAGACTACGAGGTTGGCATCACAATCGGTAATTGATAATCACACAGGTGATCTCCCCTTATTTCACGTCTTTCTCTTCACGTTGTCACATTGACCTTCATGGTGACCCCCCTTTAATGGACTCGTTAAAAACCCAAAAAAATTAAAACATTGAAAATTTGTATACAACAATCGACGTTCAAACATCGTTCGTCGTACATCGATATATATGTCAACGTCGCATTATACGAATGCGGAGCCACTATTTCTATCAATTCGATTCTCCGTTTCATTTTAGATGATGTCATCGGTTGGTCCCTTTCGTTCCACGCATTGTGGTTTGGTTTTCGGGGGTGGCTTTACTACAACGATGACGTAAAGTGAGTGAGTTTTTGGAAAGGGGCGCGAGGGAGGTTTTTCGAGGATAGATAAATACGATTCCTCCCTCCCCTTCTCTCTCTCTCTCCCTCCCTTACTTTTCCGTTTGTACTTGACGGATCGCGGAAGAGTGGAGTTGTAAAATAGAGAAGGATCGCAGTTCTAGGGATGTATGAACATGAATGAGGGTGAGAGTAGCGGGGTAAAAAGCCCGAGAGAGAGAGAGAGAGGGAGGGAGAGAGAGAGAGAGAGCGAGAATGGAAATAGGGGTGGGTTGGAGCCGATCTGGAGCATCTCTGCCGAACTTGGTTCGCGTTGGTGGCGACCAACATAGGGTAGGAAAGTAGGGATACCTCAGCAACGGCACTTAGCGCGTATAAATACCGGGCGCGCAAGCCCCGCGTTTCACTCGCTCACTGATCCTCAAAGTCCAAACTTCCCGAGTCCGCAGCATCGCTAAGAGGCGATCGGTTCAGAGGAGGAGTGCAAGGAGTTTACCCCTGTACCAATTATCATATCTCTCGATCTTATTCAGCGACACGCGTCCCAAAGTCACTCCGACCCATCTTTAACAATCGCGTCTTCACCGAGCCACTTCCCTTCGATTCGGCTCCATTATAACGGCATTATTACGGCAATAGTCCACTCGAAGGACATTTAGCAAAGTATCGTAATCGCAAGATCGGTTCGATCGCTGCACGCGTGGTTAATTTTGAAAGTTGCCGCTGCGGAGTCGGACGAAAGATCCCCAGAGACTGAAGTTCAGGGAAGAAAGACATCAGGCATTTTAATGGGTGAGTTTCACTCGTTTTGTAATTGTTGGTATTATTGGAGCTTGATGGGAGAGAATGAATGATGTTGAAGTTTGCATCGTTGCAATGCAACGAAAATAGATTTAATTCATTTTTAGTGAGATTCAAGTTTTGCTCGTGCATTTAAAATCCTTAACAGAGGTAATAAAATAAATTTTAATGATTTGAAACTTAGAAATTTCTTAGGAAGAATGGAATTTTATTGATAAATTGATAATTACCGTTGCATTAAAACGATACAAACTTCGGAATAATGAGAATGATTCAGAATAGAGAATAATTCTCATCAATTCAACTATAAGTAGTTGAATAATTATGGTTTATTAATTTAATATCTATTTAATATGTTTAATTTAATATCTATTTAATACCTAAAAGTTGATAAAGTTCTTGTTTAAAAATGGAGGGTTGGTTGGAGCGGAATCAAGACAAATTCAAACTTCCGGATGTGTAAGATGATTTGAGGTCACAGGATTAAGCTTCAGTACAAATGTAGAGTAATAATTTTTAATGTTAAGGATGTTGAGTCCCTATGAAATCTTTTAATGTTAATTGTTCAATAAATAGCTTCTTAATCGTCGTGAAATTTTTACGGGACCTCCTGAATACTTCATGTAAAAACATATTGAATATTCAGAATTCTATCATTACTTCAACTTCCTTAAGGGTTAAAATGAAAAATGATGAGAAAATTCTGAAAATTAGGTATGTTTTTGTACGAAGTATTTAAGAGGTCGTGTAAAAATTTTACGACGATTAGGAAGCTCGTTATTAAAATATTAACATTTCGTTGAGAACAATTTTTTAAACAAATAACAAAAATATTTATCAATAAACTTCGTTTTGTTTCCATTGGTTTCAATATAGTGTAGATATTAAAAATTGAGAGGTCAAAAAAAAACTTATCGCAAAGTTATATCAGTTTCCATAAGGCTACATTTAATTTAATTTAATTTGTTAATGTTAATTGTTCGATAACGAGCTTCCTAATGTAATGTATCTTTTGATAAATTAGGTTTCCTAATGAGGATGTTTTCTTTGCAATAAGACCGCTGAATGAATACTTGGTTAATTAATCAATATCGAAGACTTAAAATTGATTGACACATTGACTTCTATCAACAAAATGGAAATCCACGACATTTTAAATCACTCGAGCGTATCTTAAATGAAAATTCAAGAATGTTCTGTTAGTTGAAGTTTCACACATGAAAAGTTTTATATTCTTTGTCGGACCATTATTATTAAATCTTACAGTGAATAAGCAAAATTTTGGAAATCAAACAAATAATCCTTGCCAAAAAGTTTATCATTTGGGTTATGTCGTAATCTCTATCGATAGATCGATGGATCGGTCGATCATCGATCTATCGATAAACTTCAACAATGAATTAATATTATTTTTAATTAATAATAGGAAATAAAAATCTAGCAGATTAGGAATTCGCACTTTGTTTCCTTATTCTTGTTTACCCTTCATCAAGCTTCCTTAAAGAGCAGTTTCTTGAGTTCCTCTATGATTTAAATATTCGGCTATAGTCCAGAAATTGTTTATAATTCGACGTCTGAAGATTTCGCTTCTCTTATGGAATTATTAACTTTCTTGGTATCTTTCGCGATCCGCTAAGCTCTATCTAAATATATTAGAAATTCGTGAAAGTTATTTGGCTGATAGAGGAGGAGGAGACTGAGAAGATCTCAGGGAAAAAATGAAAACAGAAAAGGGTCGTAAAACCCAAAAGGGTATCCATTGAAATCACCCGGAAGAAAAAACATGAAGAAGCAATGTGCAACTTCCAATTTATGCGATCGTTTTTATAAATTGGAAATCTACATCGGGACAAATTTTTTTTACACTGTAAATCAATAAATACACTGAGAAAACAATGTACTAGGATTTGTTAACTGTTAAGGATGTTGAATCCCTATGAAATCTTATAATGTTAATTGTTCAATAAATAGCTTCTTAATCGTCGTGAAATTTTTACACGACCTCCTGAATACTTCATGTAAAAATATATTAAATTTTCAGAATTCTATCATCATTACTTCAACCTCCTTAAGGGTTAAAATGAAAAATCATGAGAAAATTCTGAAAATTTGGTATGTTTTTGTATGAAGTTTTTAAGCGATCCTGTAAAAATTTCACGACGATTAGGAAGCTCGTTATTAAAATATTAACATTTTGATAAGACCAATTTTTTAAACAAATAAAAAAATATTTATCAATAAACTTCGTTTTGTTTCCGTTGCTTTGAATATAGTGTAGATATTAAAATATTGAGAGGTCAAAAAAAACTTATCGCAAAGTTATATCAGTTTCCATAAGACTGAATTTAATTTAATTTAATTTGTTAATGTTAATTGTTCGATAACGAGCTTCCTAATCGTCGTGAAATTTTTGCACGACCTCTTAAATAATTCATCCAAAAACACACCAAATTTTCAGAATTTTCTCATCATTTGCGATTTGGGCGTCAACATCCTTAACAAATGTAAAGTTGAATTTGGCGAAATTTTTAACAGTTAATAGGTTAAATACATATTTTTTAACAGTTAATAAATTATTTTGACACAAATAAAATAATTCTTAACGACTAACAAATTTTGTAACAGTTAAGGAATATTTAAGTAAAAGTCCCAAATAAATATGTTTCTTTAATCTTTACTACAAATATACTGTTTTCTCACTGTAAACGAACAGTAATGATAAACGATTATGTAATTATTAAAAATATTTGATCCACTCTCCATCCAAATTGTCAAATTCCAAATTGTTCCAATTAAACGTCCAAATTGTTAAATTACTGTTCGTACAAATTGAATTTATTTTGTTTACTTTTGGAACTGTACATTTTTCTCAGTGCTTCAAAAAAATCATTTCAGATCTCGAAAATAAAGTTTCAAACGTAAGACGTATATTGACTAAATAAAATCTCATTTCTTCTGTGATTGGTCAAATGAATAAATGTTCTAAGAGATCGAAACAATTTTCCAATAAACAAGAAACATAACAAGGACGGGGAACAGGATTGGAACAATTGGTGGAGGTAATTGGCATATATATATATATGTGTATAGTTGAGTTATCGGAAAAACTGCAGCTTCCGTAGTTGCGACGTCAGGGGTGCCAAATGATGGTTAGTGCGTGTGTATCTTGTTAGCCCTTGCGATACGGATTGTTCGACTTCATCGACCCATTGCGGATCTTCTCATCAGATCTAACGACGTAAGAAGCAATTGAATAAATTCTTATCTCATTCTTCGGCGTATCAGTATCTTCACTTTTTCAAAAAGTTTTGAGGTAAACAATCTCGTTACCTTCCCTTTGCTAGCACTAAAGCGTGGGCAGTAAATAGTCCTGAATTTTTATTTTCTCCCACAGAAAGCTTTATTTTCATGGAAAATCGAATTTCTCGAGTTTTATGTGTCAGAATGTCTACAAATATATCTAAAGTCCAAAAATAATGTTCAGAAAAAGTTTTGGGGAATGTAACCACATATGTATTTAAGGGGTGTGAGAGGTAAGGGATGTAAACCTTTTAGCCAGCCAAAAATAAAACCACGATCATGAAAAAATGGTTCTCTCGGTCAGGTTGAATCTTCGCGGGTGATTGTAGCTTTTTCAAATTTTAATTCGATCATAGATCAATTTTATAGTTTGTTGGATATTAAAAAAACTATCTGATCAGAGTAAGACTCGAGTAACTTTCCATAGATCTCGCTCAAATCAAACACAAACTTTAACCCATTGAAAATTCAGCGAAAATTAATAAGAGCTCTATGTAAGTTTGAATAGGAATTTAAAAAAAAAATAATATAGAATCATTGAAAATAGTCTCGGAACATCTCTTTACTGTGACGTCACTCCTGACGTCAATGAGAAAGCGCCAAACAACAGTGATCATATTCTAGAAGGTTATGGATCGTTTGACAACAAAAAGCTCTTTCGATACAGACTTTGTTTTTTTCTATCAAAGATTTGCCTTTGGGGTGTTCTAACAGCACTTTGATTTTGTCTATTGTAGTTTCCTCTATTTGCGTTTAGGGTCCGAGCAACATTAGATGTGCTTTCTGTGCATCGAACGAGGCCGATCAGCATTAAGGGGTATCTTTCCTCCCCGTATTTGCGTCTTAACTTCGTTCGGGGTTAACCTCGGAACCTAGCTCTTTCATTTTTCTTTCTGCAACTTTGCGCGATCGCAGATGTTTAGTATTAAGTATCTTCGGGGGTTTCCTATCCAGCTGAACCATTTTAGCTTAGTGCTTTGAGCGCCGGACGAGAAATTGGTTGGATCAATTAGATAGTTGGTTAGGTCAACTAAGATACTAACTAACTTTTCGTTATCACAACTAAGTCGTTTAAAATGACTTTGTTGTGATAACGAAAAGTCGTTTTGAACGACTTAGTTGTGGTAACTAAAAAATAGGGTTGGTTAGTTGACCTAACCATCTATCTAGGTAATCCAACCAACTCCTCGTCTCGCGCTCAGAGTACTAAGTTGTTTGGTTAACAATAAACCAACTGAGTCGTTTTTTCCGTGTAACTTATCCTTAAAAGAGCTAAAAATGATCGGAGTAATCCCATTAGATTAGTTGTTGACCGATTTCGGACTCGTTCATGAAGGAAGAAGCAACGTAGTTGAAACAATACGGTCATAAGGCAAATTTCTCTAAAGGCGGATGACGCGCACTCTGAGATCAGCCGAAAATGGTCGTTATATATGAATGCTGAGGAATACACGACGATATATTTATGCTGGCGTTAATGTAAAATTAAAAATGTAACGTACAAAACGGGTGCGACGTTAAGTGCAGCGTTAATCATAATACGTCGGAGTGTTGAGTGCATTTTTAAAATGCATCATCATTCATCCGGTATAAAATTATCTCTGCAATTTGCGCAAACATTGGAAAAGTTGAGACTGCATAGAAGCATAAATTGAAATTTCATATGTTCTTGATCCGCCCGTCTGTGGCTAAATAATTTTTTTCGAAAACTATTTAACGTAGGTATTTCAAATTTGGCATGATTAGGTCTTCATGACGGATATGACCAGTCAACATTTGAGAACAAATTATTCTCGTTTAAAACAGCGGTTGAGACTGATAAATAAATTTAATTAATCTATCGTGTGAGGTATCATCAGAACATACACTATCGGCGAAAAGCTTCCGGAGAAAACTTCAAAAAAGGTCTGGAACGTTTTTTTATGCCATTTCGCTGGAAGTCAACGTAAACTAATTTAACAAACGCCATTTTACAGGGGAAGAATTCGGCTTCATTTCCTGTTTTTTAAATTGTTTTTGCAATTTTTTTTTCAGATTAGGACTTTATTTTGAAAACAACTGTTTTTCGCCTTTTTCCCTCTCTTCAGGTGCACCCATCTTCTAGAGGATTTTTTTAAAATATATTTTTACGATTGGATTCAAAAAGGGGAAAGTTTGAGCTTTAATTTCCTTTTTTTTTTAAACTTTGAGTGATTTTTTTTCCAAAGTTATACTGTTTTTTGTGAAAAAAGAGGAAATTTGAAAAATTCCGTATAACACGAAATCAAAGAGGATTCATGGAAAATTTCGAGATAGCAAAAAGTGGCGTCTGTTTTCTTTAAGTTCAGAAAAAAAAAATCAGATTTTTTTTTTCAAAGTTTTTGTTTTCTCATTTTCTGGGCTGGAGCTCAGATCATTCAATTACCACAACTCGAGAACTATGGGATTATTGATAAAATTTCAAGAGGGGAAAATACTTTACCATTTTCAATACATTGGAATTGTGTTTCACATTTTTGCCCAAATTTTGGAAAAAAAATTTGAAGAAATTCCTCTGAACTCATCGAAAACAGACGCAACTTTTTGCTATCTTGAAGTTTTTCATGAATCCTCTTTGTTTTCGCGTTATACGGGATTTTTCAAATTTCCTCTTTTTTCACAAAAAACCAAATAGCTTTGGAAAAAAAGGCTCAAAGTTGAAAAAAAAGGGAAATTGAAGCTCCAACTTTCCCTCTTATGAATCCAATCGTAAAAATGTATTAAAAAAAATTCCTCTAGAAGATGGGTGCACCTGAAGAGAGGGGGAAAAAGACGAAAAACAGTTTGGTTCAGCGGTCTCAATAATATATAGTTCAAAATTCGCTAGAAATTACCATTCCTCCCTGATCTGCTATCTAAAACTAAAATTAAGCTTTCAATGGAATGAACCCTTCATTTACAAACGTTTAAAACGATTTCTCTGTTTTTCATTATATTCCTCTTTTTTTACATATATAAACTCATAGTATAGTTGAAATATCATTGAACTTTTTTTACATATGTTGTGATTATTATTTTTACAATTTTTTAATAAATTTTTCATCTATCAAAATCACTAGGGCAACAAAATGTCAGAAGCGCTAAATCTCAGAATTAAAAAACGTGTTTTAACATTCGATAAACATTTTTTTAAAATAAAGTCCAGTATTAAAAACTCACCAGCATGTAATTGTTGATGCTGCACATTGCAAGTATATATACGTTTTGCACATTTTTATATATCAGGATAATGAAAAAAGCTCACTGAAGAGATTTATTCGTCGAGAATTGAGAAATGATTGGTACGTATAAATACGAGTGTTATCGGACATGGAGGTTTTTCCAATTTGTTTGATATCCTTTCCTTATATATATTCGAGTATAATATCGTATCGTAAAAGCAAAACCACGGATCGGGAACGGGGGCGTCGCAAGGTCTATTGTTGTGGGCACGCATGTTGGAAGTATTCGGTATAAAGCTCGTTGTGTCGTAGAAGAAAATACATGAATGGCCGATAACGGGGTTTGCGTGGGGTGTACGCTGGGTGGGTGAAACGCGCTCTGTAGAGTCCACTTTTTGTACACAGACGAACCGACGCCAGAGTGTTCCATATCCGAGGGTGAGTAACAACTTTGCCGCATTTGCCCCGTCTTCGAATCTGTCTCCTCTCTCTCTCTCTCTCTCTCTCTCTCTCTCTCTCTCTCTCCCTCTCTCTCTCTCTCTCGCTCTCTCTCTCTCTCTCCCTCTCTCCCTCTCTCTCTCTCTCTCTCTCTCTCTCTCTCTCTCTCTCTCTCTCTCCTCTCTCCCTCTCTCTCTCTCAGTTGCCGTTATTCTCATCTCCTACACTTCCGGTTTACCTCTCCCTCTCCTTCTCTCAATGCCCTTGCAACTCTCAACAACGAGAGCTCGGTGAGAATCATCGTTGAAGAAACTCGTTAATATCTTCCTATCTCGCTCTCTATATGTACTGGAGAGACAAATAAATGCACCATCATCGATGCCATGAACGAAAAAGCACCGGTTTAATTCGCAGAGCGCTATACATTCGCTATAATCATTGTCCAGAAATCCGGAAGCAATGTTAAGGGGGAACGCCACTGTGAAGGGGCTAAAAATAACCAATTTTCGGGAATTTTTTTTTGTAAGTAAGTATGATTATTTGAGAATCAACTATATTCATTTGAGTATTCAACTATATTCATACAAATTTGTATTGAAAAATATTAAAAATTAACAAAGTTATTATCAAGAACGTAATGACATAAAAAAATGACCCCTCCTGGTGGCAGCGATACAACAATGAAAAATCATCTGAAATAAAAAACTCGGAAATTTTCTTAATCTACACAACAGTGACTATCGTTAAGCGTAGCCATTTTTTTAAATAATTTTTTTCCACGAAATGGCGCTGTTTTGATTTTTTTATTCTTTTTTTTGACAGTTTTAATTTATTTTCAAAAGGTCTTAAAAGATAGTAATTCTCAAAATTTTGGAAATCGGCTACGCATAACAGCCAATGTGATTACAAAATTTTTTTTTAAAAAGTTTAAATCGGTTCATTGTTCTTCCAGCAATCTTTTGCAAATTTTTGAGATTTTGAGTTAAACATTTGTTTAGATATTTTTGAATATATGTACTTTAAGAAAATGGGAAAAAAAAAATTCGATTTTTTGACCCGTCCCAGTGGACTTCCCCCTTAAGCTGATGCCACGGTAATTCTCTCTGAAACAATGATAAATTGATTGTTAGAAAAACCGATTTAACTCAGAGAGGACGATGAAGATGTTTGCGGTATTTTATAGCTTTTCTGGAAGGTTCATTTTAACGATGGCAAAAAATTTGAAAGCCCTGTGTAATTTTACATACAATTTAATAATTCACAATTCAATTGCTCATGCATTCGTTGAGATATCCTTTTATTGCAAATATAATTTCACAATATTGATATAATTCCCCAGAAGGACATTTTGGGTATGATGACAAATCTAAAAATTCTAAAAAGCTTAATTCACGAAGCAGAAAAAAAAATTCCAATGTGGATTAATTAATTGCATTAAAAAAAAAATTCCATGTTTAAATTTGTCACAACAGACATTTCAAAACAATTCATGATTATGTAAGTCAATTTATCGGCGAGTAATTGACAAACAATATATTGTGCGTGTGGTCCATGACCTTATTTTTTTAATATACAAAACATTATGAATGCTCCGAGTGTTCCAATTTGCTAATTCGTTTGCATAAAAACGATTATCGGTATTAGTGGTGACCACCAATCAATTAAAATGGGGGTGATCGGCGTGGCTATTACACAGATTCTGGCTTTACGCTGTTGTTGATCCAATCCTCTCTCTCTCTCGATCGTTCATTCACGTACGAAATACCATCGCAACAACTCACTGGGAATTATTATGGCATTAATATATTAATGTAAAGGGGTGCTATATAGCTATATATATATATATATATATTTGGCTGATTGAGCCGGCCAATTAACGCTCAAGGGATGATTTTGATTCATTTTGTTAATGTTACGTAATTGTAATGTTACATATCTGCTAATTGTGTAAACATTTTTGAAACGTAATAAAATTTCCAAAAACTGGATTTTTTTAAATAATAATTTTGAGGTAGCTCAATGGGAAGCAATGGAGAGTATTTTTGAGTGCCTGTTCTTTCCCTGATCATCCCCTCTGATTGACTTCTTTATTGGTGAGTTAATTCTAAAAGCCTTCCATCAAATCCCATTAACTTTGATTCTTAATTCTAAGTTTTTCGCATTTGATCGTACCTCAATCTGTACCATTTTCATTCTACATCATTCTTATTGTAACTTTTGTACATAGTACACTTTTTTAAACATTACATTTTTTCTTTCTTCGTGTAAAGTATACCAGATGGATTTATGTCAACGAAGTAATATCATTTTGGTCTCAGTAAGGTTTCCTATGATTTGTAGATGTTATCTAATATTTTGCTCGTTGAATTGATAACAGCCGAGGCAACAGAGGGATGAAAAACGAGGGGAAGAATCTTGGAGAGTTTGACAGTGATAAAATTAAGCCTGAAGACTCGTCATTATTAGACCCCGAAGGATGTTTCATGGCCCGAGGGACGTTTTGCCAAAGTATTATGAGGGAAATACTTTTGAAAACTCGATCGTGTTATTCCTGTTCTCTTCTATGCAATAATCGCGTAAGAGATAGAGAGAGAGGGGAGAGAGAGAGAGAGAGAGAGAGAGAGAGAGAGAGAGAGAAGGAGAGAGAGAGAGAGAGAGAGATATTTTTGCTGATAAAAATCGTTTCAAAGAACCCGAATTCATCGGAGCTGCTCCAAACTTCGAATAACAATTTTTCGGATTTTATGAAAGCTCTCCATCATTTATTTTCCTGTGTCAAAAGAATCCCGCGAATCCTTTGGATTACCGAAAAATGGGGGGAAAAGAGTGACAAATGGATGTACGAGTGGATCTCATGGGACCAAATTATCATTGTATATATCCTTCGGTGTGAACTGTGATCGTTTTCTCGTTTAATAAAAATGTCTGCGCATTGCGAGAAATGCAAAGTAGTGATAATCACTTAGTCACGGTGTACAATTAGTGACGAATCTAAAATTTTCACGGCATTAGAGTACCGTTACAGAGCATTCTGAAAGATGTAACTCATTCATCTCGTTTTTACAAGACTTGCCGACATCTTAATCGAGGAAACATTCTATATCATCCTATTTTTCTGAGATTTTTTACACGAAAATTTTTTTTTTTAAGCGAAATGAAGCCAAATATGTCCTCTTTGAAACCGCGCTTGTTGAATTGAAATATCTTAATTTTTAAAAGAGCAGTGAAACTTTTAGTGCCACGCGGAATCGGGGCGAGTGTTTCCAAACTTTTCAACGGCAGCGTATATTTTTCGTATGAAATAGTCTGAGCTCAATTGACAGTCTTAATTTTTTAATTTCTGAAATTAACAAAAAATATATCGTTAAACGTGAAGAATTTATGATTGCAAAAATTTTGGATCCGCGAATTTATTCCTATGAGACATTTTTAGAATGGCTGAAAAATATTTGGTTGACAATCTTTCCCATATATCATGGTGATTTTTTTATGTCAGATGTAAGTTATAATTGTTAGATCATAATATGATTATTTTGTTTCAGCGGAAATGTCACTCCATCGGGCATTCATAATTCTCAGCATACTCGCTTGGTGCGTTTACGTAAATGGAGAACGTCTGAGACAAGTGAATTGCGAGTACGTTATCATTAAATCATTCTTTATTTCCCAATAATTTATTAAAGAATAATTTTTTATTGTATTGTACATTTAATCTTTGTTGCCATTAAGCTCAGAAAGATATCTTATGATAAATTCAATGCTTTAAAATTGACCAAAATAAACAATAGTGTCAGAATAGTACGGTTTGTGTGACTAAAAAATATTTGACTACAGTTATCCTTTAAAAGATTAAGCTATTATCCTTTGATAGATTATTTCCATGTTTGAACCAAAGATGTCCTAAAATTGTATCTCCACCTAACATACTTCTGTAAAATACATTTTTGTTGCCTCATTCTTCCAAGTCGCAAAGCCAAATCCTGTCAGCTCTGAAATACCTTCGTGACTTGAAAAAAATGCTTGCCATTGTGTTCAGGAGATTCGTGTATCATCCTAACTGTCGAGGGATGCAAGCGAAAAAGCGATTCATGAATTCAGCTGAGAACGACAAAATTGACCCTGCTTGTCCTTGTCGAAACGAGAAGAAGCCAAACATCAATGACGTCGATTCACTGGCGAGTTCCAGACTCATGGAGGCCCTGTTAGCTAATGTAAGTCCTTTTAATCAGAGTTGTGAAAATAGTAATGTAAAAGTAATGCATTATCCACTACTTTAAACAATGTGTATTGGACAAGTTTTCCATTAAAAGTTACAAAAGTAATGTGGAATGTATGCATGTTCCATTACAATTGTAAATAGTAATGTGTAATGGATGCGTGTTCCATTACAAATACAAAAAGTAATGTGTAATGTATGCACGTTCCATTACAAATTACAATTTTTAAAAAAGTAATTTGCAGTGGAGAATATTCCATTAGAAATAGAAAAATTGCCGTGCTCGTATTAGAAACTTGCACATTTTTGTCTCATTATTTTATTTCGCTCACTACAAGTTCATCCACAATTATCACAAATGATCCATAAAGTTAAAAAAAAAGAACATGCACATTATTTAGGGATTCAATCAAGCGACAAATTTTGTAGTAACTTGAAATTTTTATTACATTGCTTATAATTATGGGTAACAGCGGGTAAAAGCAAGTTTAATATAAAGTTGGATAATTTTTGGGGATGAGTACATTTTCGTACTTTATATTTAACGATGAACTGTCTTTTTTTTGTTTCTATTTTTTAACTTTATGGATCATTCGTGATAACTGTGGATGAACTTTTAGTGAGCGAAATAAAATAATGAGACAGCAATGTGCAAGTTTTTAATACGAGCACAGCAATTTTTCTCTTTGTAATCCAATATATTCTCCACTGAAAATTACTTTTTTTTTATTTGTAATGGCACCCGCATCCATTACACATTACTTTTTTTTATTTGTAATGGGACACTCATCCATTACACATTACTTTTTTATTTGTAATGGGACATGCATCCATTACACATTACTTTTTTATTTGTAATGGAACATGCATACATTACACATTACTTTTGATATTTGTAATGGAACACGCATCCATTATACATTACTTTTTTTTTATTTGTAATAGCACATGCATCCATTACACATTACTTTTGTATTTTGTAATGGTACACTTAACCATTTCACATTATACAGTGTAATGGGTAATAAATACAGTAATGTATTATTTACAACTCTGCTTTTAATATTATTTTAGAAATGTCTTTTGTATATTAATTAGGTATAATCCTGAATCAGAGCCAAAACGTCCAAGTTTGGTTTCCAACTCTGAGCTTCAACTTTATCCGGATTTGGATGTTTGGTTCTGATTCGAGAATCATGATCCAAGGGGCCCAGTTTTCCTTATACCGAATGGGGATGTAAGCTAATCATTGAATCCTTTTTTCAGGGCATCGACATGAATATGATTTACGATGCATACGCGGCGACGTCAGATCGGAACAGGAATTACAATCTGAACAGAGCTCGATCGAACCAGAGAAGCAGATCAACGCAGAAGAGTTCAATAGATGTTGGCACCTCGGAAATAGACGATGATTATTAAACTGAAAATTAAACAGTGGTGGACAAGGAATAATGCGTCGTCGCACGAATAACTCGATCGATGCACAATTTGTTCCAAAACGGATAATCGCGTGAAAAACGAGATTATACAATTTCAAAATCGCCAAATTTCGCAAGCTTCTCATGTGCCAATATATATGTATATATTTTTTTTATGATATACTTAGGATATTTTGGCTGGAAGTTGGAATCACGTAATTTCGTATTTTAACGACACTTTTCTATCCATTGTGCGACATTTTCAAGCTGTATTTTGCCTGCTGATCGATAAATTGGCAATCAATCGGTGCGATTTCGTGCGATGATAGCGGAAGAAAAAAATCCTCATTATCGAACTCTGTACTGAATGTCTCAAAAATCTCTTACCAATCTTGTATATATGTAAAAGACGTTGAAAATTCTTTGGATTACTTTGAAAAATATAATGGCTGGCTGGAAAGATTTTATCTCTGGCTGATTGATTGAAAAAAACCCTCATACGATTTTGCATCGATGAAAAGTAAAATGAAAAATTCTTCGTCGAGACGATGACCAGAACGAGAATTTCGAGATTGATGTTTTTTTTTAGAGAAATTGGTGAATTTAATTTGTAACATTTTGATCCTGTTTTGGAGCAGAAAAAAGTGAACCTACTTTTGCTTCATTGCTAAATCCAAATCTAGACTCACAGTTTCAATCCATATTTCAAATCATAATTTTGTTCGTATTTAAATGAAATTTAATTAACGTTACTTCTCTTCTGGTTTGTGCGTTAAGAGTTACATTTTACGATCTTTCATATTTATTTCCTAAGCACTTGAAGTTTCGAACATTCAGTTGGACGAAAAATCAGAAAAAGTATTTATTTAACAAAAAAATGTGACGAGTTTGCAAATACTTGATAAATAAGAATTTAACAAATTCGAAGATGCTTCAAGAATTATTTCCAAAATGTTAACAAAATCTCAAAATTGTTCTGTAAAAGAATAAATTTGCACGGCAATTTTTCTATTTGTAATGGAATATTCGCCACTGCAAATTATTTTTTTTTAAATTGTAATTTGTAATGGAACGTGCATACATTATGCATCACTTTTTTATTTGTAATGGAACACGCATTCATTACACATTACTTTTTTTATTTGTAATGGCACATGCATCCATTACACATTACTTTTTTATTTGTAATGTGACATGCGTCCATTACACATTACTTTTTTCATTTGTAATGGAACATGCACACATTGCACATTACCTTTTTTATTTGTAATGGAACACGCATCCATTACACATTACTATTTTCATTTGTAATGGAACGTGCTTACATCATACATTACTTTTTTATTTGTAATGGAACACGCATCCATTACACATTACTTTTTTTTATTTGTAATGGTACATGCATCCATTACACATTACTTTTTTATTTGTAATGTGACATGCGTCCATTACACATTACTTTTTTCATTTGTAATGGTACATGCATCCATTACACATTACTTTTTTATTTGTAATGTGACATGCGTCCATTACACATTTCTATTTTCATTTGTAACGGAACGTGCATACATCATACATTACTTTTTTATTTGTAATGGAACATGCATGCATTACACATTACTTTTTTTATTTGTAATGGAATACTTTCCCAATACACATTGTTTAAAGTAATGGGTAATGCATTACTTTTACATTACTATTTTCACAACTCTGATTATCCTCTTATTTTAACTCCGCAGTAATTTAATTTCGATTTTTTATTTTGCAATAAATATTTTGTTCAATTAATTCAAATTCGACATCAAGCTTCGAAGACCCTCAGAATATTTTTATTCAAATATAATTTTTTTTACATTTTTTAATTTCTAAAAAAATCACATTTTTTTGTATTTTCATTTATGATCTTGATTTTAATTAATCCAAGAGAGACACCATGTGAATACTAAAAAAGGGCTATATTTTCTGCATGACGTCTTCTATGAAAACGAATATCCCATTAAAATTAAATGTAACATGGATTTTTTTTTTTACATTTACGTTATAGGTGATAAGATCTTGAGATCTATGAGATCGACTAGACTCCTCCCGTGGAAATACGGCACCGATGAAAACGAGAATCGGAATACACGCTGCCTGAGATCGTAATATCCGCTGCTGTAATGACGCTCGTGGGTTCATTCAGGGTGAATAGGGCATCAGCCAGTCATAACACGACGCTACATTCACGATAGAATCTTTCTCTCATACCATTCGGATGTCCTCCATAACACATCGTTTCACTTATCACTATGATATTGTTCTAAAAAAAAGTTCCAACTATTCATTCATTACAGCGTTTCGATACGAAATAACGAAGAGGGTACAAAAATTACGAATCTTATCTACTGATTATCGCCGGCGACAAGACCGTTGGGTCTATCAACCTAAAATAGGCGCCGCATTGATAAAGGTCATATAAAGTATTGAAATTTATTTCTGGTCTTCAAACCAATTTTGGGAAAAGTCTATTAACTTAAAATAGGCGCCGATTTGATAAACGTCATATAAAGTATCGAAATTCATTTCTGTTCTTCAAACCAATTTTTTTCCCACAAGTAACGAACGACGAGATTTACACGTCTTGAATGAATTTCACAAATTTTATTTCTTCTTCACTAATTATAATTTCTTAATTGCAATTGTATCTCAAACTAATCTTAAACTTATCTTCATTTCTTCTTCACTAATTATATAAATGTGAACATTCATACGTTCTTTTTGTGACAAACAATATTCAGATAAAATTAAAATTGATGACCATTCATGATTCAATAGGGTCGAGACAGGGTGAATTATTTTCAATCGTTTGATTGAAACTTTTCGATTCTCGTGAGGAAACCTTTCCACCATTTTTTTCGCTTTTCCAAGAACAGACTTTGGAAATATTTTAGAAATATTTTTCTTAATTAATTATTCTTAATTAATGAAAAGATTTGAAGAAATTTGCTCTTAATTTTACAAATTCTCACCAAGATTTTGAACATATTTGGTTTGTTTTTTTCAAAATATAGATTACGGTAAAAATGAGCGCAGTTCACATTGAAAGTATTAACTTTCCGTAAAAGAACGCTTTATCTTTGTCTTTAAAAAAAAACTATGCATCAAAGAAAAAAGAATTCTTCGTTCAAGGCGGCTCCCTTCTATTCCAATGAAGCTTAAACTCCGAATATTGTCATATATAATAATCAATTGTCATCACAAGATTACATATAGATTAAGATATCAGCCTTTTAACCCGCGTAACTCCATTCATTTCCAGCAGAATTCATATATAAACTCATATATATATATATATATATATATATATATATATATATATATATATATATATGGGTCATTCCATGTCAAACCGACCAAGAGTTGGAATCGATCCCTTTCAATTTTGATGAAATTTGGTCCGAAGTTTTCGTTTTCAATAAAACAAAGTTCCACCAAAGGAAAGAAATTAAAAAAATTTTCTTCGACAGTTATGCAGAATTCAAAACTTCACAATTTTTCAAATCTGCCAAGTTTATTTTCTAAATATCTCGAAAACTATTATAGTTACGGAAAATCGTTCTGAGTTCGTCTTAAAGAGTATGCTTGGCCTACGAAAAAAAAAATATTTCGAAAAAAAATTTGAAAAATGACGTATTTGGAGAATTTTGAATTTTCAAAAATCGTGAAAATTCAAGTTCCGTATTATATTTTTGATTCCATTTTTTTTACATAATACCTTGTACTGATTTTAAAAGATCCTGAAATTTTCAGGAAGGTGTTTTTTGTTTTTTCAAAAATATGAATTTTTAAAAATCGTGTAAATCCACGATCAACATTGCATTTTTGGTTACATTTTGTTTTATATAATACCTTATACTGATCTTGAAAGATCCTGAAATTTTCAGAAAAGGGTTCTTTGTTTCAAAAATACAAATTTTTGAATTTTGGTAAAAAAAAAATTTTTTTACACCTAAACTGTTACTTTTATTTTTCGCCCTAGGAAGGATAATAAAAAATCAGCAAGAATGCAAATTTTATTGGTGGGTTTTTCAATGTACTTTAAAAAAAAAAAAAATCATAAACAAAATTTTTTTTTTTTAAATGTACAAATACCTTCGTCAAATTGTATCTGTTTGTAGTCGTAAAACTTGTTTTTTCTCCCTCTCATCGAGTGGATTGGTGAATGAGAATCGCGTGATTCGTGATTTCTACGGAGTACGTGTAAGTGACTGTATGTGAAAATTGTTTTGGAGCTTCCCTAACGGGCGGTGTGAGCAGTGGTGTTATAATGTTCCCCGATTAGCGCCGAATCGTAAATGGCCTTATCATATAAACATTGATACGAGGGCCACGGAAAGAGAGAGAGAGAGAGAGAGAGAGAGGCTGACTTACATTGGTTGACCGTCTCCCATCCGATGCCCGTGGACCAGTGTCCCAACTCTTCGGCATATCGGAGGTGTTGGCGACCAGGGGTCAGCCTCGCAGCAAAAGGTTATCACGCAAGAGTTACTGAAAGACAGACGAGACGAAAAGAAGTAAAAATAAAAAAGGAAGAGCGAGACGATCCGAAGATTTTTATTGAACGACGCGTTACTGGAATAAGTCAGTTGGCCGGAAACTGCTCGAACAGTTCGGACGTTCCGGATCGTTTTCTCCAATCCGTCGAATGGTTCGCAAAATTTAGCAAAATTTTTCTTCCGTGCCTAACTCGCATACATATTTCCTCATGTCTGTACGTTAAAAATCTTCCCGGAATACTTAATGACAAGATACGAGCTCGAGATTCTAACTAGGATTGCAATTAAATTTGAACGCATTTGAATTTCGCGCCAATTTTTCCAAGACTCGGGGCCACGAGGAGTGGGAAAGAAGCGCGGGAATTTTGAAGATTCGTAGGAAGATTAATGACGAGAAAGATGTCGCTCGATATGATCGACTGTGAGAAATCGGCGAACGACGAGCGTCGTGGCTTATGCTCGAAAAATTGTGTTACCGGTTCAGTGATCATGATTGCTCTGAGTAGCTTCTTGATGTTCGTTGTTTTTTGGTGCACGAATATCTTTCGCGATACGATTCGCTCGAGGCTCGAGATAAAAAACGGTAGTTCGATGTTCGACTTGTGGCTTCGTCCACCGGTACGTCCGGTCTACAAGGTTCACATATTCAATTACACGAATGTGCGAGACTTCCAGAATGGAAGGGCGAAAAAGTTGAGGGTCAACGAGGTTGGACCCTACATCTACAGGGAAACGATGACCAGGGTCAATCCAACGCTCAACGATGATGGAACGGTGACTTATCAGGAGAAAAGATCGTTTCAATGGGAAGGTGGCAGTCCAGATGACAATATTGTCACCGTACCCAACGTACCGTTGATTTCGGCGATGGCTTTCTCTCGTGACATGAACTTCATGGCCCAGGTTGGCCTTACGGCGATTCTCACGGCGATGAATTCGAAAACGTTCGTCGATGTGCCCGCCGGTGGCTTTCTCTGGGGTTACGACGACCAGATATTCGAAATGGCCAAACCTCTGTTATCATTTCAGGAAAATATTCCATTCGACAAATTTGGCGTTCTGGCATTTGTACGCATTTTTTAAAATGTTTTTAAATATCAGCATAATCTCTATATTTTCAACCAGAGCTGGGCAAAGTACCAAAAAGTACTTCAAGTACAAAGTACCAGAACCGTAAGTTCTTGAAGTATCAAGTACCGGCAGTACTTGAAGTACTTAAGATTTAAAGTACTTGAAAAATCATGTACCAAGTATCAAGTACTTTTCAAGTTTTCAGGTATATCTCGTAAGTTCTAGTCCTTACATTTGATTTCTTATTCTCATTTGATTTTTATTCGAGTACTTTTTGTATCAAAACATATTTTTACCTTGGGTAGTACACTGATATTAGTCTGAGGGACATTGGGATAGATGCATTTAACCAAAGAATTGAAAATAATTCAAAAATACCATTGACGATTGTAATTACGATTAGTTTTGATGCAGGTTTGAAAAAGAAGAAATAAAGAATATAATAGATGGATTGTTAAAACTACCCCAATTTAGTGTTCGTCTTCAAAAAACTGGCGTGGACGACGGTTAAAGTCCATACGTCAGGAAACATTTTTTTCAATTACATATTCAGAGGGATGGTCCATACAACCATGTTTTGTCGATGGTCCATACAACCATCAACAAAACACATTCAAAAGTACTTGATATTTGTACTTGAAAAAGTACTTGAGATACAGAAAAGTATTTGAAATTTCAAGCACAATACTTGAAGTACAGGCTGAGTACTTGAAAACTTAAGTACAATACTTGAAGTACTTCTTAAGTACTTGAAAATTTAAGTACAATACTTGAAGTACTTTTAAGCACTGCCCAGAGCTCTGTTTTCAACATTCAAAAAAAAACTTGAAAAGATTTCATGGAGCTTTTCGAGAGTTTTTTCGTTTTTTGTTTTAGAAAATGTATATTCGTACCTAAATGGCAACTCCTCATTTTCAAAAACTTTCTCGTGACTGAATGAATAACGCAGCCTCTCGGATATAAAATAATCACAATTCAGTTCAAGAAACAAAATAATATCAATGTAATGAAAAAAAACTTACAAATAACCCAAATAATAATTATTTGACTACAATTACAATTAATCCAAATAATTGTAATTTGTTAACAAAACAATAACAATTGATCAAATCAAATGTAATTGTATTGATAAAAACTATAATTCATGGAAATAATTGTAATTCCATCAGAAATATTACAGTTAATAGAAACATGATGCAAATAGACATCAAATTCGAATTAGAAGAAATTCGACTGTAATATTAAAAAACGTGACAGCATCTCGTCACCAGAGATTAAAAAATAAAGAGTAAACACTTATTTCCAACATAATGCAATGGGAAATTAAAATTACAAAAATTCATGGCTATAAATTCTAACAGATCAGAAGATGGGTATCATTGATATCCAGATATTGTCAGCCTGAACCAATTGATCTGATCAATGTTTCATTTGCAGAAAAATGGATTGTCCCCCGATCGAATCACGATAAAGACCGGCGTCGATGACATCAACGAGTTGGGCCTCATGAAGAAAGTCAACGGTCGTAGCAGTCGCAAAGTATGGGGCGACGAAAGATGCGACAAGGTGGAGGGCACAGATGGTACCATTTTTCCACCGAATCTGATCGACAATCACAATTCAACGCTGACGATCTACGCCCGAGACATGTGCAGAACTTTGGAGCTTAAGTATCATGGTCGAGGAAGTGTCTATGGGATACCAACATTGATGTGAGTTAATTGATGTGCATCATCATCATCATTTCTTGCAAATATGGCTTCCGCTCCTTTTCATCTTTCAAACGACTTCCTGGACGCAATAAGGAGTTATGGTTCTGGTTATGGTTCGACAATTATGGTTCTGCTGATTCTGATGACCTTTCATTTAGTCCTCAAGAAAACGAAGCAAGGATTGATTGAAAAAAGTGATATGGAAGAAGAAAATGAAAATCTTTTTTCAGGTACAAACCGCCTCTTGATGCTCTCACATCAACAGAAACTAAGGACAGTTGTTACTGCACTCGAAAATCGGCAATTTCCAAAAACTCATCAGTAACTTGTCCACCAGTTGGTGTTTTCAACACTTCAGTGTGCAGCTTCAATATGCCGTTTTTGACGTCGTTTCCTCACTTTTACGCAGCCGATCACAAGCTCGTCGATTCGTTCGAAGGTTTGAAACCTCACGCCGAAAAACACGAATCCATCATGAACATTCATCCGGTAAGTTTTCCGCCGATTTTCTTTGATCAATTTATCGAACAAAAGGTGGTTGTTCATCGAATGATCCTACAATTTCAAAATATTTTCTGCAGCGATTGGGCGTTCCAGTGGGTGGATATTCTCGGGTTCAGCTGAATCTCGAAATTCGAAGAGCGATCGGTCTCCCGTTTCTTGGCAATGTCAAGGACGGCTCGATCCTTCCTCTGGTTTGGGTCGAGGTTGCGATCGATAATATGCCCGATTCGGTGATCAATCTCTTCTATCATGCTTACTTCACCGCCGGAGCTTTTGAAGCGGGCATGCGATGGATCAGTCTCGTTGGCATTGTCTTTTCAATGGGCCGATTTATTTTAATGCTGAAACGCAGAAATAACGAGCGTCACAGAACCCTTAAGAGGAACGTTTCCGGTCAGAATCCACTGATCGAGTGAAATTGAACGATTTTCAATTCTTCGCGAAAGTTGGGGAATCTGTAAATTGTCAATTAATCAATATAAATACTGGGTCATTCCATGTCAAATCAACCAATAGTTCGAATCGACCCCTTTCAATTTCGATGAAATTTGCTCAGAAGTTTTCTTTTATCATAAAACGAAGTTCTACCAAAGGAAAAAATTATTATTATTATTTTTTTTAAGTTTTACGCAAAATTCAAAATTTCATCATTTTTTCAATTTTTCAAGTTTATTTTTTAAAAACTTTGAAAACTATTATAGTTATGGAAAAATCGTTCTGGGTTCGTTTTAAAGAGTATACTTGGGGCGACGAAAAAAAAATTATTCCGAATTTCTTTTTGGAAAAATGATGAATTTTGACAATTTTAAATTCTTAAACATCGTGAAAATCCACGATCAACTTTAAATATTTTGTTCAATTTTTTTAAAATAATACCTTGTACTGATCTTATTTCCTGAAATTTTCAGAATTGCTTTATTTTTTCAAAAATATGAACTTTTGAATTTTCGTAAAAAAAAATTTTTTTTTTACCCCTAAGTTAAGTAAAGTTGAGCAATCGTGTAATCTTTACCACTCAAAATTATAAAATTATATGATTGCTTAACTTTACTTAACTGAGAGGTGTAGAAAAAAAAAATTATTTACCAAAATTCAAAAATTCATATGTAAAAAAACGCAATTCTGAAAATCTCAGGATCTTTCAAGATCAGTACAAGGTATTATATAAAAAAAATTAAATAAAAAATTTAATGTTGATCGTAGATTTGCACGATTATTGAAACTTCAAAATTCTCCAAATTCATGATTTTTCAAACAAAAATTTTGAAATATATTTTTTTTTCGTAGCCTCAAGTATACTCTTCAAGACGAACCCAGAACGATTTTTTCGTAACTATAATAGTTCTCGAGACACTTTAAAAATAAACTAGAAAAATTGAAAAAAAGGTGAAATTTTGAACTTTGCATAACTATCGAAAAAACAATTTTCAATTTTTTTCCTTTGGTAGAACTTCGTTTTATGACAAAATAAAACTTCTGACCAAATTTTATCGAAATTCAAAGGGGTCGATTCCAACTATTGGTCGATTTGACATGGAATGAAAGTCTGAATTTTGTGGCTTTCGTCGAAGTGATGTGTAATGTGCAACGATGATTTCTCGTAGTATTGATAAAAATATCAAGCAAAACGGCTGGAGCCACTAACTTTTCATCTTATACATTGCATAAATTGTAACAATGATTTTTCGATCATCACATACGAAGAAAATATCAATCAAAATAGGATTCATTGATTTTCAAGCTCAATGAAAATGTTATAATCGAACATTTGATGTTCCTCAAGGACTCTCAGGAACTTTATCGAAGCATTAGTCTCGAGATCGATATGAAAAACAATAAAAAATAGCGCTATCTTTATAATGAAAGATTACAGTATAACAAGATCTCGGTTGTTAAGACTGCCAATATTAAATATTAGTTTAGGAATTAAAATTAACTCTTATGCTAGCAATACAATGATTATCATTGATACCATTATTGTAATATTATTTTTTGAGGTGTAACATTAATTGGAAAATGTTTAAATGTGTAGAGGACTGTTGGATATAATATATTTTAGGATAGGGATTATTTAAAAACTTTAAGAAGAATGAATAATCAACACTTTTGTCCAAAACGAATAACGCGACTCATCGTTGAACATTTAAAAATTATTGTTGAATTAATTTTCATATTTACAAATGGAAGAATGTTGCTATAGAATAGCATATGAAAAATAAATTTTTCCTTGACGGAAAAATTCAGTTGCTGATGATGAGAGTCTTGAAAAAAGAGCTTTTTAGAAAAAGCGTTTAAAGATGAGATTTTAGAAATGAGGAAAGTGTATTGGAAGTGCAAATACAGTTGGCAATCGACCAGAAAAAAGTGTTTCTTGTAAAAATCTTAATCGAACGATATCACTCAATGAACTCGTGATAATCAGTTTTCCCAAAGCATGTATAGCGATCAAACGCCACTTTCTGCGGCTTCAATTATGTCGGCTAATATAATCAATCGTTCGCGTCGATGCAATTCATTCATGTCAGCACTTCACTTATCTTGAAGCACAGCGAATTATTACGGTACACGATTTTTTTCATGTTCAAGTTCCTCGTGTAAGATGATAACTCCTGACCCTGAACGAAAGTCAAGTAGTATCACTATACAGATTTCTACGAATCTCGACGAAAAATCTCAGCTATACGTCAAAAACGCAATTTTCACGCGAATTTTCAGTACGTAGGCTAATCGTCATTCAGTCATCACTGACGATCGAGCTTTCGAATGATTGACACTTCACAATGATGCAAACCGCTTGAAAACAGAATTGTGTGATGTGAAACTTTCCGTTCCAACGTATACTTGATTTGAATTGTTTTTTTTAATGAATAAAATTACAATAAATTTATGAAATTGATTATTTTTTATTTTTATCCAATAATCCACCGTTGATTTCCTTAACGAAGCTCCATCATTCTTGAAATATATTTAACTAATAATTTATAATTTATAATAGCTAATCAATAATTTAATAATACAGTTGAAAAAAAAAATCCAGGCTGAAAAAAATCCAAGTTTAATTAAAATCCAACTAATAATTTATAATTTATAATAGCTGATCAATAATTTAATAATCCAGTTGAGAAAAAATCCACGCTGAAAAAAATCCAAGTTTCTGGGATTGTTTTCTGCCCAAATCTATCATGATTTTTTAAATATCTCTTGGGACTTGAATAGTTTTCTTTTTTTGTTAAAAAGAATTGCTCCGAAAATTCTATTTTATTGTTCTTGGAATAATGCCTTAATAGAAGGAGTTATCCCAAATAACTCCTTTAAGGAAAAGATTTTTGAAACAATCTAGTATTCTTAAAAAAAAATTAATAAAAATAGTGTTTTTTTCATGCATCCAAAGTAGACAGAGCCCTTAAGGAAATAAAGGATTTTTTCAAAATATTTATCTGGCAGAAAAAGATAAAGAAAAAAGTTTCCAAAATTGGCAGCAGATCCTTGTTACGTTCAAAAATTCACGCTAAGTTTAAATATAAGATAATAGACCTATCTTTATGGGCAAATAACTCCGTTTTACTTAATTAAATCGACTTAAGGATGTTGAGTCCCTATGAAATCTTTTAATGTTAATTATTCAATAAATAGCTTCTTAATCGTCGTGAAATTTTTACACGACCTTCTGAATACTTCATATAAAAACATATTAAATTTTCAGAATTCCATCATCATTACTTCAACCTCCTTAAGGGTTAAAATGAAAAATGATGAGAAAATTCTAAAAATTTGGTATGTTTTTGTATGAAGTATTTAAAAGGTCGTGTAAAAATTTCACGACGATTAGGAAGCTCGTTATTAAAATATTAACATTTTGTTAAGAACAATTTTTTAAACAAATAAAAAAAATATTTATCAATAAACTTCGTTTCATTTCCGTTGCTTTCAATATAGTGTAGATATTAAAAAATTGAGAGGTCAAAAAAAAACTTATCGCAAAGTTATATCAGTTTCCATAAGACTACATTTAATTTAATTTAATTTGTTAATGTTAATTGTTCGATAACGAGTTTCCTAATCGTCGTGAAATTTTTACACGAGCTCTTAAATAATTCATCCAAAAACATACCAAATTTTCGGAATTTTCTCATCATTTGCGATTTGGGACTCAACATCCTTAAATTTTCCCCAGTATCTTTTCAGAATGTCCTTTCATAAACTTGCACTCCACTCTACAAATAAATGGGTTTAAAAATCACGAACACGATAATAAAAAGAAATCCGATATTGCGATAAAAATAATTTAACTGTGACGAAGTTCAATAATTGTTATAAATCGGAATACCGGATCTCCTTTTAAGAATCTTGAGACAAAAAAATATTTGGCATCTTTTGATTTTTAATATTGTACAAAAGTATTTTTTACCTATCGTGTACGTTTCAATATTTCTAAGAGAGAAAGGGAGTTCGCTAAAAACGAATATATTTATAATAAAAACATATGCACAGAAAAATAATGTTGAACGTAACATTCGATAATTAATTACAATTCGTTCGGGATCCTCGAGCCAAGTTCTAATCATAATTGAACTCATTAATTCCATGAGCAATCGAATATTTTTAATACAATTCTGATATGCCGTAATCACCGTGTAACTGCCGTTGCCGTTGAAAGAAAAAATTAAATAAAATAATTTCTCTTCTGCAAACGACGTTTTACTATAAATATGAGAGCTTGGGTCTCCACCGTATCTTCCTGAATTGGGATAAAAAAATTATTGCAATCACCAAATTCGTATCGGCGAAACAATTATAGTTTATACAATGTCGCACGCCGCCATAACAATATTACAATTAATCATAACGAAAAGATACAAATTACAACGAATTAAAGAAGGCGGAGCACCTGCGAAATTTTATTTCGATGTACACGATTATTTCGATTCGCTCTTTCAATTTTTAATACCTCAATAATTTCAACACTTTTTAAGAGGCGCGTTGGAAAAATCACACTCTCAGCCTGATGGACGGAATTAGTAAGTCAGCGATGATATTTTTTTTCAATCTTTCGCCAAATTCGATCTCATTGTGACAGATTGAATAACAGTAATGTGTCAAAATCGCTTAAAATTATTCACAAAAAAAAAACATCCTGAGGGAGTCACCGCTAAGCTCCCAAGTAGGAAAACGTACGTAAGTGTTTTGGCGAAAAATTTTGGGTTTTCCAATGTATATTTCCCTCACCAGTGAGGAATTCGACACACACCCAATTTTATTGTCGTGATAATCAAAAATCAGGATGACACAACTCGAACGATTTTACAGTGCGAGAAATTTCGTGAGATCATCCCTTAAAAAAAAAAGTAAAATAAAAACAGCTGTCAAATATTGCTCCTCATGTATCCTCCACCAATGTGCGACCAGGGGCTATCCAAAGGAACGAAGAAATCTCTTCGGAATTGAGCGTGAGAGAAATACAAATTTTTTCGATCGACAGCTGCCTGGTGTATCCTTTTTTAAAAAAATATTATATATGGGGCGTTCCATCCCAAATCGGACAGTTTGAAAAACTTTTTTTTTTTATTTTCTCAATTTTTTGTATATTTTTTAGTTCCCATCAAAAGGCCCTTCCTGTTAAATGTTGAGATTTTTTTGATTACCCGTTCAAAAAACATTAAATTAACAAAAAAACCGCTCGTTTTTTGGTATTTTGGTTATAACTTCTTTGATAAAGAACCAAATTAAAAGGTTTTTTTTCCAAATTTTTGTTTTTTTATGGCCTTTTCAGAAAAAAATACAACAAAAATATTCGACGTGTTTTTGAATGAGTTTTTTGAGTTTTAAACTTTAAATCGTGTTTTTAAAAGTGAGTGTCAATTTTTATTTATTTTTTAATTTTTTGCTTTAAACATCTATCTATTCAACAATTTTAAACACTAGTCCGATCATGGGATTTCTATAACTACTATTTTTTTCGATTTTTGGAAATTAAAATTTTTTTTTAAACAAATTATTATGAATACCAATTCTTGTTACTGTATAGTATTTTGTTCAATATTTAGAATTTATTTTGACACTTTTTTATTGTTAACAGGTTCTTAAAATTAATAATTAATCGTTAAGTCTGTTTATGAACAATAATAAGAATAGTTTATTCACGTATTTTTTTTATAACCTTACATATACGATTATTTCCTGAATTAGAATATTTCTTTGCCAATACGTTTCCGTTACTCATTGGAATAATTTTGAATGCAATTTTTGTCCTCCTGGGATTGACTTCGCAGTATTGTATCGCAAATAAAATCTTTCCTTTGCATCTAAATAATGTTTCTCAGGTGAAAATTTGACAGCAATATTCGGCAGGCTATTTAGGTTCAATGCCCACTCATAAAATTCTTGAACTGTTGTTATTTGCTCATCGATCAATTATTACTTTAAAAAATCTGTTAACAATGAAAACGTGTCAAAATTAATTCAAAATGATTTTAAAAAAAAACTATACAGTAACAAAAATTGGTATTCATAATAATTTATGAAAAAAAAATTCAACTTTCAAAAATCGAAAAAAAAAATAGTAGTTATTGAAATCCCACGATCGGACTAGTCTTAAAAATTGTTGAATAGATAGATGTTTAAAACAAAAAATTAAAAAACAAAAATATACACTCACTTTTAAAAACGTGATTTAAGGTTTCAAACTCAAAAAACACATTCGAAAACACGTGGAATATTTTTGTTGTATCTTTTTTCTGAAAAAACCATAAAAAACAAAATCTTTAAAAAAAAAACTTTTAATTTGGACCATTATTAAAGAAGTTATGACCAAAATACCAAAAAAAGAGCAGTTTTTTGTTAATTTAATATCTTTTGAACGGGTAATCAAAAAAATATCAAAATTTAACAGGAAGGGTCTTTTAATGGGTACTAAAAAATATAAAAAAATTGAGGGAAAAAAAAGTTTTTCAAACTTTCCGATTTGGGATGGAACGCCCCATATATAAACTTGTTCATTCTCAGAAGAGAAACAAAAAAACCGAAATACATTGTGATCCAAGGATACGGCACATTGGAATGAAAACTGTTGCTTATTCTTTTGCAAAACCCCAGAATCCGTCCGGAGTCTTCTCCTGCGTAGAATTCTTCGCGATTTCAGGTTCAGCTCTTTGCTCACGTGTCGAAAGATTCTACTTTGTAGGACCTTGGAATTCCGGATTGAGACTTCCCTTGTTCGACTGATTCGAGGGCAGGGGATTGCTGAGGTGGAGCTTCTCTTGACGTCCGGCAGCACGCGCCAAGCATATTAGTGCTACGATTAGGACAATTACACCGATACCAAACATCGCGCCGGCGAGTGCGGCCCGAGCGATCGGCGGAACATCCACCGCCATCTTCAGCAACGAGGTCACTCTGCTGGGAAGTTCGTCGATACCCTGCGAAAAAGGCAAATATGCAATTAAATTCAACGTTATCAATTTTCAAGCGTTATTATCTTTGAGAAAAGAAAATGGTGAAAAATAGTGAGCTATAATTTTCTCAATTGTTTATAGAGTGTTCGATCAAGCCTTTGTAATGTTCCAATTGCTAAATTATTTTTCGGCAGACGAAAAATAAGGATTGAGAAAATTATGAATTGATCGTCGTCACTTTGTATGATCAAATAATTTTTTAATGAGATTTCTTAGCATTACAAAACCATTACAAGACTTTTTTTTGCACGTTCAACCCTAGAACTGATGATTGGAATAAATTTGTAAAACCTAGTTCTACTCTTCTTTATTATAGTGGACTTGATTAAAAATCTAGCAAAAGCAATTCGACAAATTGAAGCTGATATGAAAGTACATTGATTAACCCCAGCTACGAAAATTATAGTTTTGAAAGGCAAAAAACAATTTTAGTTTCAATTTTTTTTTTTGGGAAAATATTTTTAAAACATTTAAATACTATGCGGATAATTTTTTTTGGAATCTCATGCTTGTCACCAATATTGTTGATGCTTTCAGATATTTCTGAACAATATTTTTTTAAATCCTGGTAAGGATCGTGGGATATGCGACTTTTCTAATTTAGGTGCGAAAGCCTAAAAATTCAAAAATTCATATACCATCAACCTTTATTTCTGTAAGACCAGGATTGTCGGAAGGAAAAACATGAGGTCGATATTCATCCCCTATTATACGTTAGAAGGGTAAAAAAAATTGCTCGTTCTAGGATTAAATTTCATTCTATAAATTAGTATCTTTCAATTCCCTGCTTTTTCGTTATCTGTCCCACATTCCTTTATTTTAATGCTGAAGATTGCATCGTTTCAATGCAACGCTAACAGTTAATTCTTCAATGAATAATTCTTCCTGAGAAATTTTCCAATTAAAAAATCGTTCGAATGAATTTTGGGGTCTTTATTAAAGACTTGAAATTTTCAATTCACAATAAAAACGTGGATCTCAGTAAGAATGAATTGAAAAAAATATTTTCATTTCATTGCAACGATAAAGTTCAACATCTTTTTCTTTTTAAGTCTTCTTGTACGTTTGTCCAATGAATTCCGATCGACTCTTTTTTCGACCATCGTGCCCGTTGCCAGGGTTGCGAAATTTTTAATGAAAAAGTAATGCATTAACCATTACTTTTTTATTAACCATTAAATGTTAATGGTTCATGGAAACTGTTTCCATTAATCATTAAATGTTAATGGTTAATGAAAATAATTCCCATTAGCCATTAAAAAAGTAATAATCAATGCATTATTTTTTCATAAAAAATTTCGCAACCCTGGACGATCCCTGCAAAGTTCGTTGCTAAAACGAAACAAGTCAACTTTGCTAACGTTACTTACTAAACGCTAACTACAAAGTCAGTTAGAATATCGATTACTACCGTTTTAATTAAATTCAATGTCAATGGTTAATGGCAATAATTTCCGTTAACCATTAGCATTATGGTAAATTGCAATAATTTTTATTAACCAATAACATTAGAATATAGAATAATATTAATGGTTAATGGTCAATGGAAATTATTTCCAATAACCATTAAATATTAATGGTTAATGAAAATGCAAATGCATTAAAAAAAGTAATGCATTATTTGCAACCCTGCCAGTTGCATTATTAAATTCGAAAAACCGGAGTATTTATTTAACTTTGAGAGAAAATATGAACTCACGTCCTCGAACCACATGATGGGAAAAACGATGTCAGGAAAAGAGGCAACCTGTTCGATGTCCCTGACATGGCTCACAGCGAGATTAATCTGTATGCGAGCACGAGCTCGAAGTGCAGTGCCCATCGTCGGCTGAACGTCAATAAAAAGTTGATGCTTCTCTTCGTCGGGGGGTGAGATTCCAATTACGGCTTCACGGAGGGCGGGATCGGCTGCGAATAATCACGGATAAACATTTCATTAATTCAAACTATCTTCTGTCTGCAAGGAGAAGCTTCAATCTACTGCACTTCTCGTTTCATCCGTCAGATCAAAGAGTTTCGAGCAAAAGGGTATCTCTACTGGCATTATTTGACGTTAAACGATTTAACATTGACAGAGGAGAAATTTAATTCTGGGGTTGCTAGAATTAGCGTGTCTCGTTGGGGATTATAATGAGAATTATACTTCACAGATTCAAGATTTAACTGCATTTGAACTACGAATTATATCAGCGGCTCATTGACTCGTTGTTTACTTGATATTCCACAATTTTTGTCAAAAACATTTGTATGATTTCTCCGACTCTAAAGATTGGCCGGGTCACTATCGTTGAAACAGAAGAACCCTCGGGGGAAAAAAGTAAAAGTAAATTAGTTGATAAGTGCCTTGGAATACACAAAGTTCTCATACAACAAATACCTGCGGCCAACAATAGCAGCCTGAGAGAATGGATCGTGACTTTCCCTCAGGCTTTAATACACCAAGATTCAAGATAAAATTTGGTTCGTTCCTCGGTGAATCGAAAAAAAATGATCTGCATACTGTGTTTATCGAGAATAACGGCAAACAAAAATTTAAGGATGTTGAGTCCCAAATTGCAAATGATGAGAAAATTCTGAAAGTTTGGTATGTTTTTGGATGAATTATTTAAGAGGTCGTGTAAAAATTTCACGACGATTAGGAAGCTCGTTATCGAACAATTAACATTAACAAATTAAATTGAATTAAATGTAGTCTTATGGAAACTGATATAACTTTGCGATAAGTTTTTTTTTTACTTCTCAATTTTTGAATATCTACACTATATTGAAAGCAACGGAAACAAAACGAAGTTTATTGATAATTATTTTTTTTATTTGTTTTAAAAATTGTTCTTAACAAAATGTTAATATTTTAATAACGAGTTTCCTAATCGTCGTGAAATTTTTACACGACCTCTTAAATACTTCATACAAAAACATACAAAATTTTCAGAATTTTCTCATCATTTTTCATTTTAACCCTTAAGGAGGTTGAAGTAATGATGATAGAATTCTGAAAATTTAGTATGTTTTTGCATGAAGTATTCGGGAGGTCGTGTAAAAATTTCACGACGATTAAGAAGCTATTTATTGAACAATTAACATTAAAAGATTTCATAGGGACTCAACATCCTTAATCACGACGTAATGTAATTAAAGCACCAAGACATTTTGTGGAATTTTTTTTATCACATGAATGACAGAATCATTCCTGTTTCTTTTCTGTGAACAGCAATTTTTGTTAGACAGAGTTTTTTCGAAAAAATGCTTCATCAATCTGGGTAAAATGTGAAGCTGATACTTTTTAAACAATTTAGATCTGTTTACAATTTTTGAGCGACATTTTTCAAAATGGTGAGTTTAAAACAAAAACTCAGTCAAAAAAAAGTTGGACATTAATTTCTGATTGTTTTCCATAGTCCGTGAATTTCGTACCAAGAAAACGAAAAAATATTGAAAATATTCTCGGCTTTTTTGTCAACTTTTGAAATTGATTATAAAAAGTTGTTTATCAGACTGATTCAAAAAAAGCGACCATTTGTTTGTTTGTCGAAATAACCTATTAAATACTTTCGGGGAGGTGAAAAAAGATGCCTGTTAAAAGCAGAGCTCTTAATATAAATATTTACAAATGTCTCATCGCAAATTTCTATTTCCCATTTAAATAACACAGGAAAAAAATGTAAACTTTGAAATTTTATATCTCGGCTTCAAGTCAATGTACCAAAATGAACTACACATATTCTTGTAGAGAATTGAACGCTCTACAAAAAAGTTCTCTTATGATTTCTCGATAAACTCACTCCTTCAAATGTTATTCAAGATTAAAGTTAAATTTGTAGTCAATTTCACTTTTTTTTTAGTTTCCTGAAAAATGTTGAAACTGTTTATTTCGAAAAACAAAAAAAAAGTCGATTTTTTTAATCAGTCCAATGTTTATTGATACCGGGACTTGCACCATTTTATCATTATTCTCTGTGATCCTTTTCCCCTGCGAGGAAGCGATCCATTAAATATTTTTAATCCTATTTGTCCTTAACGGCGATAAACGGTTTTCAATTTTAGACGCTTGATCGAGTAAAAACGCGGATAGACTTACCGCGGAAAAAGTGAGGAAAGCTGAGCAAAATTGGCGAGTCATATTGACACATTGAAACATTGAATGTTCCTTCGGGTGCGCAAGGAGGTCCTTCTGGACAGAAGCACTGTTGCGCCGCGATTCTATCGGGTGAAGCAAAAACGTCTTTGGGCGGAACAAATCTGTAGCCAGGAACTCCACCGGCGGTCATTACTTCTTCCTGAAAGCAAGAAAGATAAGTGATTACTGATTCTCCAATAAATCACGTAATAAAAGTCCGAGTGGAGTGCAGTTGATGCACAACTTTTTCGTCACGTCTACTTGAGCTCGAAGAAAGGACTTACTGTCAAAAGTCGAAAAAAAGTGTCAACGAAGAAAAATCGAGAAATTTTTGAAGATGTAATTAATTGGCAGGATATATTCTAATCTGTAGATTGTATGGAATGAACAGAGAAAAAGAACACTTATTATGTGTCGTTAACCCCTGAAAGAATATTTGCTGTTGAATAGCAATACAAATTAAATAATTTACTATATTTATAGTAGCTCCAAGGATGCCTACATTTAATAGTAGCAGCAAATAAAAATGTGGTAACTATAACGATAAAAAATGGAATTTCAACTAAACGGTTATCACGTAAACACTTTCTTGGATGAAGTTAAAAAAGTAAGTGTAGTTACCGTTTTTTTAATTTTAGTTTGAGGCACTGCAAAATCCACATGTACTTTGGTACCATAATTTATCCTCCAATTATATGAACCATTATATGGTCAACCATAATTTTCCTCGGTGTAAACCAGAGCTGGGCAGTACTTGAAAGTACTCGGTACTTGAAAGTACTTTAAGTATAGTACTTGCAAGTACAAAGTACTTAAACGTACTTCAAGTGTGGTACTTACATTTTTCAAGTACTTCCTGTACTTGAAAATTTCAAGTACTTTTCTGTACTTGAAGTACTTTTTTCAAGTACAAGTATCAAGTACTTTTGAATGTGTCTTGCTGATGGTTGTATGTGCAAAGCCTTTGAATATGGGTCATTCCATGTCAAATCGACCAATATTTGGAATCGACCCCTTTCAATTTCGATGAAATTTGTCCAGAAGTTTTCTTTTATCATAAAACGAAGTTCTAACAAAGGAAAAAAATTAATTTTTTTTTTCGAAAATTCAAAATTCCACTTTTTTTTCAAGTTTATTTTTAAAATTTTTCGAAAACTATTATAGTTACGAAAGAATCGTTCTGGGTTCATCTCAAAGAGTATACTTGGGGCTACGAAAACAAAAAAATATTCCGAAAAAAAATTCGAAAAATGATGAATTGGGAGAATTCTGAATTTTCGAAAATCGTAAAAATCCAAGTTGCCCATTAAAATTTTAATTCATTTTTTTTTATATAATACCTTGTACTAATTTTAAAAGATCCTGAAAGTTTCAAGATGGTGTTGTTTTGTTTCAAAAATTAAAAAACCCTGAAATTTCCAAGATGGTGTTTTTGTTTTGTTTTAAAAATATGAATTTTCGAATTTTGGTAAAAAAAATTTTTTTTCTACATAACTTCTTAATAAATTACAAAATTTGTTAATAACGAAAACTTCTGACCAAATTTCGTCGAAATTGAAAGTGGTCGATTCGAACTGTTGGTCGATTTGACATGGAATGACCCAAGTACCAGAATTTACGAGACGTACCCGAAAACTTGAAAAATACGTGATACTTGGTTCTTGATTTTTTCAAGGACTTGTACTTCAAGTACCATCGGTACTTGATACTTCAAGTACCTACGGAACTTTGTACTTGATACTTGATGTACTTTCAAGTACTTTGCCCAACTCTGGTGTAAAGAGATGTAAATAAACAAAAAGCATTTCCAACGAAAGAACACTAAAAAAAAAAGTTACTCCTATGCTTCGTGATTGTCGTGGGAGCATTTCACAGATATTGTGAGATGAATTTTGTATATTCCTGACACGTGCCTGATTGCCGTGCGTGAAAAACTTCACAATACTTCATCATCCGGTTGACGATGAGACAAAAATATGAAAAATAAAAAAAATCATCCAGAGACATGCCTCGCACGTATTCGAATGGTTTTTCTTGCGAGAAAGTTTCGCGCTCTTCCGTTTCACAAACGTTCTTCATACTCCATTATAAAAACTTCATAAATCTTAATTTTTATGAATTTTTCTTTCTCTTTCTCAGTGATGACACCTAATGATGACACCTTGAGGAAAAATATTAATAAGACCTAACAAAAAAGTCTGTTTAACTTAACTGACCTTGAAAACAAGTGGAAGGGCACGGCAGAGATCCTTGTCGAAGACCTTGAGAACCGTGTCCTTAGTGATGTGAGGTGGAAAAATGCTGCCATCGCTGCCCATGACACTGTCGCAGCTTGGTGTGGTCCAGTGACCAAGACCAATCTTGCCATTCCATCGCTCCATCATTCCGTACTTCGTGACATCCGATTGGCCGGTAAATACGGTGTAAGAATCCGGGGTAGTGCCATTTTTTCCGTAAAACAGACCAAATTGGTCGTAAGGCAACATCTGTTCTTTTGGGACAACGTCCTTGGCCAGCTGGAGAAGTGGATCCTCGTAGCCCCAGAGCAATTGACCAACCGACACCTCGACGAATGGTTTAATTTTCAGGATGCCCATTATCGAGGCCATTGCGAGCCTCAAAAAACGTGCCGCATGCCGAGACTGACTCGTTGCTGACAGCATCGGTACATTTGGGACCACCACGAGATCTTCCTCGGAACCAACTGACAATTCCTGCAAATATTGTCATTGCATCGATGATTAATTTACCAAAATAAATATACAAGTCAAATAATTATGCTGTTGCATTGGGAACAGGATTATAAAAATGATGATGCAAAAAAATTCAGAGCGTTTGCTGCCAACAGAGTTGTGAAAATAGTAATGTAAAAGTAATGCATTACCCATTACTTTAAATAATGTGTATTGGACAAGTTTTCCATTACACACTACAAAAGTAATGTGTAATGGATGCATGTTCCATTACAAATGAAAATAGTAATGTGTAATGGAGGCGGGCTCCATTACAATTAAAAAAGTAATGTGTAATGGAGGCGTGCACCATTACAATTTAAAAAAGTAATGTGTAATGGATGCATGTGACATTACAAATAAAAGAAGTAATGTGTAATGGATGCGTGTTCCATTACACATAAAAACAGTAATGTGTAATGTATGCATGTTCCATTACAAACTTTTTACTTATCTTTTTACTTTTTTACTTTTTTATTTGTAATGGGACATGCATCCATTTCACATTATGCAGTGTAATGGGTAAAAATACAGTAATGCATTATCAAAGTAATGCATTATTTGCAACTCTGGCTGCCAAGTTACAAAGGTCAAACGTTTTGGAACATTTTGAAGACATGGAAATCTTGAAAAGATTTATCTTTAAATCAAAACTGAAAGTAATGTTAGATTGAATTTCCATTATTCACTTACTCCCAAAATAGTATATAATGAATAAAAATTTGAATATCCATCGACAAAATAATAAAGAAATAATATTCATTGTCCATCACCAAAATAATTGATAAGGAATAAGAGTCCATGACTGAAATAATAGATTATGGCGAAAATTCTATTATCCTTTACCAGAACAATGGATATTGGTCTAATCGACATTCTGACGAGGAACAGTTTTTCTTCTCCCTTTCGCTGCAGCCTTTTTTTCTGTTAAGTCCATCCAATTTAAATTTATAGACTACAAAACATTTCGAACAGCGATAAAAATATCCTGATCTCACAGAGTATCTTTATTGCATACCATTGTTTTCAAAATTGGCTGATGGAAGCACGACCATTCCCACTCATAATATTTATGACGTAAACTCCGGAAATATTTACTGACAACGCCATCTTCAGTTGTAATTGAATCGTCAAATTCTTTCCGCACTCAAATTTGCGGTAATTTTCGCCTATCACTTTCTCTCGACCCAAGCTTTCGACAATTTGTAACAAGTGGATTACCGTCCATAAAAATGAGCTTTTAAAAAAATATCCACGCTATTATGTATATCGCCCACACAACGAGGAAGTTGTAAACATGCGACACCCGTCAAATTGATTTTCAGACACCAGATATATTCGTGTTCTATATTGCGCATACCTTATATTACAATGCTACTGTAATGCGAGGCATTGTTTGCGGAACCCCATCATGAGAAAATCGGAGAAAGCAACTAAATCTAATGGGAACTCTCGGACAAATTACTTTTGAATAAAACATGTGTCTCAAGAACGAATGCTACGATTATTATTTCTAAACGGTGGCCTCTCGGCGTTTTGACTCGATTGTCGCATTACGCCTGGATACACCGTTAAATGAATGCCATGAACTGGGAAATAGGTATTATAGTCCCTCAGAGGTGAATATGTAACGGCGACACTCGGTGAAGAATGCAAGGCGTCAGGAAGCGAATTCGTTGTTATGGATACACACCGGAAGGATTTAAAGCGAAAGTGATTCACAAGTGGAAGTGTTTCGATCCTTTTACGTCGACCATCGCCTACGACTGAATCGGCAATACGTTTTTGGACATTCCTACGGTAATTAACGCCAAACAGACCGGAATTGACCAACAATTCGTTGTCAGAAGTGGAGCGTCCCAATTGCATCCAGTTTTTGGATCAACCCCCAGAACTTTGCGGACTTTAACCCAACGTTATCACACTTAAGTGGGTCGATTTGACCTTGTCCATTTTTGAATAAGGTATTGTGACCAAATCAGTCACAAAAAATTCATCAAGAAAATGAAAAGTAGTCGTAGGGTCATTTTGACCTGGAAGGTTAATGATCAACTCGATGACTTTAACTCCGATACTTTTCATCTTTGCTATCTCACAAAGCTTTGACTTCCTTGATCCTTTCTCCAAAACTTACCAGCATTATGTTTGAAATGTCCAAAAAGGTTCGAGCGTTCGTTTTGAGTGATGAAAATTCGAACATACCGAGTATCAAAATAAAATGATGATGGCCTAGCTTGAAAATTCAACGATACACTCATGCATTCGGGCATTGCACGACAAGCCTGTCACGTATACTGACTCACAGTCAATGGAATACCGGCGAATAGAAAGAACCGAGACTCGTGCCGAGAATAAATAGTGCTGGTGGTGCGAAAATTGACTGTATCGGTATAAACATTGAAAGATTCTCGAAGATAATGTTGTAAAGATATTGTTTTGTTTTTTCGAAATTTGCACAATACCAGACAATGAACGATAAAATTATTCAACACGCTGTCATTCGTTTTTGGGCCTTCCAGGACCAAAGTCAGCTAACGGCACCAGGTTTCTTGAAACCCATAAAATAATTACGACAGAAAGTCGAAGCACTTACGGAAGAGAAGACGAATTCCTTTCTCTGTTTGTAACTAACGGTGTCGTTTCCGTTGAATTTAACTTCGACCTTTTCCCAGTGCTGAATGTAGACGTAGGGTCCGAGTTCTTGGAGAATTGGCTTGTCGCCGTTGTTGAGAAACTCGTCGGCGTTTGTAACGTTGTAGATGTAAACGTGCATGTGAGGCGATACCGGTGGTTCCTTCCACCATCCAAATGTCCGTCCACCGTCCCTCAATGCGACCTCTTTGTTTATCACAATGTCCATTATTTGGGGGAATAGCGCCGCCAGCGCTACCGCTATTATTATCAGAAGGACACCAATGGCAACCGACGCCCCTGCAATCAAAAGGATTCTATTATCAACCTGTTGATTTCAGAATTTCCAATGATTTACTTACCCTGTTAAGTCAACAAAAAATCGTGGAAATTATCTGCATTTAGCTTTTGCATATTTTAAATTCGCCGTCATTCGTATACAGAGTTGTGGAAATAGTAATGTAAAAGTAATGCATTACCCATTACTTTAAACAATGTGTATTGGATAAGTTTTCCATTACAAATTACAAAAGTAACGTATAATGTATGCATGTTTCATTAGAAATAATAAAAGTAATGTGTAATGTATGCATGTGCCATTACAAATAAAAAAAATAACGTGTAATGAATGACTGCTCCATTACAAATTACAATTGAAAAAAAATATTCTCCACCACAAATTACTTTTTTTCAATTGTAATTTGTAATGGAGCACTCATTCATTACACGCTATTTTTTTTATTTGTAATGACACATGCATCCATTATACATTACTTTTTTTCATTTGTAATGGCACATGCATCCATTACACATTACTTTTTTATTTGTAATGGAACACACATTCATTACACATTATTTTTGTATTTTGTAATGGTACACTTATCCATTTTACATTATGCAGTGTAATGAGTAATGAATACAGTTATTGGCCAAATCGAAGCCGATTCTATTACAACAATTATTAAAATAATGCATTATTTACAATTCTGTTCGTATGATCCGCAAGGACATCAATAATTCTGACGTCCTTCTAGATGGAGTTTAAGAAACGATAGAGAAAAGAAGGATGTGCGAATTTCCAAATTTGTGAATCTAGACATTTCTTGCAGTAAATCAAGGTTTTTTTCGTAGAGACGTAAAAATAGGCAATTTCAGAAAATAAATAATAAATTATTTGGACCTTGAACCGGTACTTTTGAACTCTAGTTTAGAAACGAATTAGCCTAAGATATATGAAAAAGCTCTCCTATCATAAATTCACTGACGAAGGAAGACGAACAGGATTGAGGTATGAGAATTTTAGTCCAAGAGAAACCGGTTTTCGTCGAAAATATCAATACTTGGACTTTTGGAGCGAACTTGTAAATATTTCTTTTCTTCCCCGACTATATCGTCGCAGAGATTGTTTTTCTCCTTTTCAAGTGCCCAACATTTTTTTCGTGATAGACTTAAAACATAAAAATATAGGTCAAGAGATTGGCGGTCTGATATCAAGACTTTTTTGACGTTATTACAAGCCTGACTTTTGGATCAGATTATTTTTTTCAGAATTCTTTGACGAAAATATTTTTGACAATCCAGCACATCCGTTATCTTCTATAAATATATTATGGAGAGTTGATTGTTTGTTTGTGCTTAAACCAAAACGATTCTTAAATGAAGATTCCCAAAAATTAATCGACTCACTAAAATAGCTGTCGTTTTTTTCCTGCATAAAATTTCGGATCCTATACTTGCTCATTCTCTTTTTGATCGTTATAGCTTCAGAATACCGTATGATTTATTTGATTCAAATCAGTTTTCGATTTTTTTGAGAGTTTTAAAGATTGACCATCGATTTTTGAACATTTTGGAGGGCATGACCTCATCAAAATCCTAGCAAATCATCACAATCATCCACTAAGAAATATTTTTGACAAACGCAAAATACGTGATAGCTTTCGAGACGAGATTTGCATAATCGTGGGACACGTCATTGACTATGACGATGCGTTTGTCACATATTTGTACACCGGTGTCAGAATGAACACTCGATGTTTGCGGTTCGTGCTCATTCCGAGTAAACGCATGCTCATCATTAATAATTGATCACGATTCTGCTAATACAAAATAACGACAGAAAATATTGGTCAGACATTGCTTCAACGCTCGTAATTACCAAGAGTTTACAAAAGCGAATAAAAACGAGGGTTTCGTGACGATAAACGCTAAATGCATGAAAATCTGCAGTTCGAAGAAATGCCAACTGAAAAGTAGCAATTGCCGTATAAAAATTGCTACTTCAGCTTGCTTAATATTAGCAATCGTAATGGAAGATGGAAAAAAATGGAAAAATCCCATCCGCTGGAAATTGCAGTCAAAACAATTAACAAAGGTCTTCGATTGCCACTTTACTCTCTTTGATTGAGTGCAAAGTGTCTCGGAAGATCTTTCGATTGGAATGGCGCGTGTTTGGCAGCGATTGTCGTTCAAAAATATGCGAATGCGGACTTTGAGAGAATCGAGAGATTGCGATATTTCCACACAAAGTATAGCTGCAAATTCGCCAAGGAGCTTGCTTCGTTGACGGGTACAAGAGTCCAACTAGGGAGTACACGGTACAAGGATAGCCAGAACAGATCACGATCACCTTCACCTACGACGCTCAACGTGCGCGTTAGTATCGATTTCCAGAAACTTGTTCATATGTACACTGCTGTCCAAAAGTTTTTGGAAACACTCGCTCCGATTGCGCGTCGCGCACAAAAAGTTTCGCTGTTATTTAAAAAATGAAGATATTTCGATTCAGCAAGCGGCATTTCAAAGGGGACATATTCAGCATCATTTCGCTTTTTCCAAATTTTTTTTCGATTTTATTTGGCGCCGTGCCAACGCTCCGAAGCGCTGAATACGCAAAAAGTTTGAAATATAACTTTTGGTGTATTCCAAAGAGTATTATAGTTCGAGATCTGAAAATTGGTGTACAATATACTTTCAGACAACACTAAAACATACTCGAGTTTCAAGAAAATCGAAAGAGGTCGGCCTAAAAGGGGGTCCCGTTGAGCGGGAATACCTCATATAAAGTGTTTTCCAAAAGTTTGGAAACACCGCGATTCCACTTCGCACAAAAAATTTCGCTGCCATTTTAAAAATGAAGATATTTCGATTCAACAAGTGGCGTTTCAAAGGAGACATATTCAGCTTCATTGCGCTTTTTCCAAAAAAAATTTTCGATTTTTTTTTGAACCCGGTACACCCTTTGAAACGCATGGTCATTTTTCTGCTTTTTTTTTGGCGGTGAAATTTTGGCGCACGTCCCGTGAAATTTTATTTCTAGTATTTTTTGCATGAGAAACTTGTGAGAGTGAATTTAGGCTTTAATTTCGTTTTTTTTTAAAATTTTATACGATTTTTTTTCGCAAAAATATTCAACTTTTTGCAAAAAACGACCATATTTATAAAGTTCAGCGTAACTCTTAAACTACTAGGTTTTCGTAAAATCAATAAGAATGTAAAAAGTTGCATATGATCATTCTGGATTCGATGAAATTTTTTCAGATTTTTCTTTCAAATTTTTTTTTTTTAATTTTTCCTGTTAATGAGATATTTTTTAATCTTAAACAATCGGCTCTCTTACCTCATCTACACGGGTTTACCGATAAAAAAGCCATGTAAATGAGGTTTTTTGATGAAGAAGTCGTGTAGATGAGGTAACCGATTGTTTAATCGTAAGATAAAAAAAAAATCTTGTTGACAGAAAAAATCTCGAAAAAAAAAATTTGAAAAAAAATGCTGAAAAAATTTAAATGAATCCAAAATTATGGTATGCAACTTTTTACCATCTTAGTGATTTCACGAAAACTCAGTAGTTTTAGAGTTACGCCACATTTTATAAATATGGTCGGTCTTTTACGAAAAATGGAATATTTTTGCGAAAAAAAATCGTACGAAACTTTTTAAAAAACGAAATTGAAGCTCATACTTTCCCCCACAGATTTTTCACTCAAAAAATAGTTTACAAAAAATTTCAAGTACCATGCACCAAAATTTCAACGCCAAAAGAAAAACCAAAACACGACCATGCTTCAAAGGACGTACCGGGTTAAAAAAAATCGGAATTTTTTTTTGAAACAAGTGAAATGAAGCCGAATATGTCCCCTTTGAAACGCCGCTTGTTGAATTGAAATACCTTCATTTTTCAAAGAATAGTGAAACTTTTTGTGCGGCGCGGAACCGGAGCGAGTGTTTCCAAACTTTTGAACGTGAGTGTATATAAATATATCTCGTGTCGATCAAAGTTTTGAAAATGCATTAACGCTCGTTAAGGTATCTTGACCCTGATGCCATATACTTATTGACTCACAAATTCACTTGAGTGAAGAAATCCTGAGATTGAACCTGTTTTATAATACCATTTTGGGCAATAACGAATTAACATTGAATTTTCAGTCCAAAAAACATCACAGCACTACAAGATCACACGAACATTGTTATATTAATAGGAAAAACCAACAAATTACATAAAACTTTGAAAATAAATAAATTATACTTTAGAAAGAAGTAATTTAATTATCGCGAGAAATGGTATTTATCGCTATATTTGAATTAATGACAAGTGAAAAGTCACTTTCATTTTCCGAGGCCCCGAAAATTGCTGAAAATATTGTCACCCTTGGAGATTGTAAAAGACTTTGATAGTCAACAGTGTAGAATTAAATATGCAGACGTCGAGTATAATGAGAATGTAAGAGGCTTCTCTGAACCGGGAGTCGTTTATGCAGCTCATTTTCCAAGCTATTGAAGCGACAGAATTTTCATCACGTATGCGGAAAACATATATAACGCAAAATGATGTACTACGGTTTAATGGATGTGGCTCGATCGGTGGAGTTACTCTTATTCGCGATACGAGCAAACGCGGTTGCGAGAGGAATCGCTTTCTTCAACGCAAAACCACTATCATGGATTGAAATTATTCCGTCCACTCCGCTTTTCCTATTTTTCCGCTGTGTGCATTTCACGCTCGTGTTTTACAGTTTATTCCAATAAAACCATATGCGCTCACTGTAACGGATTCAAGATGATATGCACACATCGTTCATTCCATAAATCCTAATCTTAAGCTAATCCGAAGTCAAACTTTCATTTCGTAGTCAGTCTTGTTTAAGTGTGGTGAGAGGCGATAATTTTTACAAAATAAGCTTTTGTAGAAAAAAAAATTATGCAGATACTAAATACATTAAATTTCTGAAGGGTAAATGAAGGTCAACCTTGAAATTTATCGCATTAGTGCTTTCGAAATTGATTTGAAATTGGGACACTGGAAAATTCTGGAGTATCGAGAAATTTTAAATAATTGATTTGTTTATTTATTTATTTATTTATTTATTAGTTGAGTATTTGCTGGAGCACTAAACTAACCCCAACCCTACTAAAAGGGTTGGTAGGACATGGTAAATGTAATGGTAGGCAGAGTTGTAAATAATGCATTATTTTGATAATACATTACTGTATTCATTACCCATTACACTACATAATGTGGACAAGTCTACCATTACAAAATACAAGAGTAATATGTAATGAATGCGTGTTCCATTACAATTAAAAAAAGTAATATGTAATGGATGCATGTGCCATTATAAATAAATAAAAGTAATGTGTAATGGATGCATGTGCCATTACAAATAAAAAAATGTAATGTGTAATGGATGAGTGCTCCATTACACAGTACAATTGAAAAGAGGTAATTGGTAGTAGAGAATCTTCCATTACAAATTAGTGTTTTTTTACGACAATTTGGAGCAGGTACTATTTTGCTGAAAGGTAAGTCTATATGTAAATTTTTCAATGAAAATAATTTGTGTGTATCAAGTTTTTGTTAACTTTACTATCGTAGTGGTAAATCACTGTTCATACATTTAACACTACGATAGTAAAGTTAACAAAAACTTGATACACACAAATTATTTTAATTGAAAAATTAATAGCCTTACCTTTGAGCAAAATAGTACCCGCCCCAAATTCTGGTAGAAACACACTAATTTATAATGTAAGATTCTTCACTACCGATAACTTTTTTTTTTCAATTGAAATTTGTAATGGAGCACTCATTCATTGCACGTTATTTTTTTTAATTTGTAATGGCACATGCAACCATTACACATCACTTTTATTATTTGTAATGGAACATGCATACATTACACTTTACTTTTTTTTTATTTGTAATGGAACATTCATTCATTACACGTTAGTTTTGTAATTTGTAACGAAAAACTTATCCACTACACAATGTTTAAAGTAACGGATAATGCATTACTTTTACATTACTATTTTTACAACTCTGATGGTAGGGCCTTCAGTCCATAAAGTTGTAGAATTACGATTTTTTGGTAACCTTCTTTACAGATTTAGCAGTAACTTATCGTATCGATCAACAAATTTCGTGACTGAAATGTTCCAGTCCTGTGTCGTCCTCGATTTGCTCGCTCGTGGAATAAAGTAATTAGCGGCTTTGTATCAAACGTGGATAATGTCAGGGTCAAAAAAAACCTGTGTTAACCTTCGGACCATAAGTGAGTGGAACAGTCTTCAGCATTCATAATTGCCGGGCTTTAAAGAGCGTGTAATAAAAGAAAAAACAGCTATCTAAGGAATCGTAAAAGAATCGTTGATGACTGATGATTAGAAAAGTTTCGAGTTGTTGACATATATTGCAGAGTTTTTCGACCTCCTCAATCAAGGATTGATTTTTCTCACGAGAGCTAAGGATAGAAAAATAGTTTTTCTATGTACATTTAAAACGTTTTTCGCATTGCGCTCATCAATGCGATTTTTATGGCTCTTCCTAGGAAATAATTTTTTTCTGAGCGGAGGAAAATTTTTTGACTACTTTCTCGTCAGCGTTGAAATTGAGTTGAACTTTGAAATTCTGCAAGAACACCATTTTGCCAAATTTAAACGTTGATACGACGCAGTGATTTAAAAAAAAGTTGTCCAGGCAGAGATCAATTTTTTTTTTCAAATGTGCAACAAATCGTCCTGAAGAACGTTATTGGAAGAAAACTTTTTTTCAATCTTCCTAATGTGTAAATTTAATTTGGGTTCTTATGCGGAACCAACACCTTCACCGGATGCACTCTCGAATTTGTTTTTGAGCGATTTACTTTCACTTGACCGCGTTTGAATCACTTAATTTTTCAAGACCCAAGCACTCATCTGTAAAACCGTTTAATTCTCTTTTTATAGCAAATTATAAAAATATGGGAGTTATCCAATACTTATTCAAGAGTTTACGCCAACATATTCAATTTTTTAATTATCTCAATTTTTCTACGTCACTTTTTTCCTCGGCAATTAATTCCATAAATCAACTTTGACCGACAAGGAAATCAGTAAGATCCTTCGATTGTCCTCATCCCATCGCCAAGTTGGTTAATTATACGACTAAACGATAACACTGTGAACATTTATGATTGATGCTATACTTGCAACCCATAATTGTAGAAACATAGTTCAATTATGAAAAAGCAACCGTAATTTAAAAAAAAGAGTAATGGGCGCGCCGACTGGAAAGGAACGTTGGACAACCTTCTTAATATGCGATTTTATTCGAGCGACGAGCGGAAAGTTCCGTTCATGATGCAGAGAGATGCATATATTTCCACAAAATATTCGTTCGTAAAGAGGAAACATTTTTTAATGTAATTTTCTTGAACTCGGGGCAATGTGCATTATACACTGTAACAAACGTGCTCAGCATTTCAATTATAGAAAAACAAAATTCCAATCGTGAATAAAAGTATCAAGATTTTTTCTCAAAAATAAACAAATTCCAAATATCTGGGCGAAGAATGAAAACATTACGATTCAACATTTTGATTAAATTGATTTTTTTTAAACATGGGTTCCATGAACAGAAGTTGAATTTTCAGTGATTCTATTATTCTACAATTGTATTTTAATATTTCTATATATTTTACTGATCAATTTATTTCAGAGCAGAGCAAAGTACCGAAAAGTACTTCAAGTACAAAGTACGACGTACCGAAAGTACTTGAAGTACTACGTACTTTTTACTTGAAATAGATTTAAAGTACTTGAAGTACAAGTACTTGAAAAATCACGTACCAAGTATAAAGTACTTTTCAAGTTTTCAGGTATATCTTATCGTAAGTTCTGGTACTTATATTTGATTTTTTATTCACATTTGATTTTTATTCGAGTACTATTTGTGTCAAAATAAATTTTCAGCTTGTGCAATACACTGAGATTAGGCTAATTAGGCAGATTGGAACAGAAGTACACTCCCGGTGAAAAGTTTCCGGACAAAACTTCTAAAAAGATCTGGAACGTTTTTTTATGCCACTTCGCCGGAAGTCAACGTAGACTAATTTAAGGATGTTGAGTCCCAGATAGCAAATGATGAGAAAATTCTGAAAATTTGGTATGTTTTTGGATGAATTATTTAAGAGGTCGTGTAAAAATTTCACGACGATTAGGAAGTTCGTTATCGAATAATTAACATTAACAAATTAAATTAAATTAAATGTAGTCTCATGGAAACTGATATAACTTTGCGATAAGTTTTTTTTTGACCTCTCAATTTTTTAATATCTACACTATATTGAAAGCAACGGAAACAAAACGAAGTTTATTGATACATGTTTTTTTTATTTCTTTAAAAAATTGTTTTTATCAAAATGTTAATATTTTAATAACGAGCTTTCTAATCACCGTGAAATTTTTACACGACCTCTTAAATACTTCATACAAAAATCAAATTTTCAGAATTTTCTCATCATTTTTCATTTTAACCCTTAAGGAGGTTGAAGTAATGATGATAGAATTCTTAAAATTTAATATGTTTTTACATGAAGTATTCAGGAGGTCGTGTAAAAATTTCACGACGATTAAAAAGCTATTTATTGAACAATTAACATTAAAAAGTTTCATAGGGACTCAACATCCTTAACACGCTGCATTTCAAAGGAGAAGAATTCGGCTTCAGTTCCTAATTTTGTAAATTGTTTTTTCAAATTGTTTTTGGATTTGGACTCTATTTTGAAAACTGCTGTTTTTCGTCTTTTTCCCCCTCTCTTGAGGGACACCCATTTTCTAGAGGAAATTTGTTTAATACATTTTTACGATTGCATTCATAAAGAGGAAAGTTTGAGCTTCGATTTCCTTTTTTTTAAACTTTGAGCGATTTTTGTTTCCAAATTTATTCTGTTTTTTGTGGAAATAGAAGAAATTTGAAAAATCCCGTATAACATGAAAACAAAAAGGATTCATGAAAAACTTTAAGATAGCAAAAAGTTGGGTCTGTTTTTGTTGAGTTCAGAAGAATTTTTTCAGATTTTTTTTTAAATTTTTGTTTTCTCATGTTGAGGCTGGAAAAAAAAATAGGGAAAAAAAATTAAAAAAGAATTCCAATGTGTTAAAAATGGTAAAAAAAAAAGTATTTTCCCCTCCTGAAATGTTATCAATAATCCCATAATTCTTAAGTTATGGTAATTGAATGACCCAGAAAATGAGAAAAAAAATGTTGGAATAAACAAATCTGAAAAAATTCCTCTACTCAACAAAAACGGATGCAACTTTTTGCTATCCTGAAGTTTTTCATGAATCCTCTTTATTTTCGTGTTCTACGGGATTTTTCAAATTTCCTCTTTTTTCACCAAAAACAGAATAACTTTGGAAAAAAAAATCGCTCAAAGTTAAAAAAAAAGGAAATTGAAGCTCAAGCTTTCCTATCATAGACTTTGCTGTGATTTATTCTATCATTGCTTTCTATTCTTAAACTGTTTAGAAAAAATTTCTATCCACGCTTTCTTCTATTACAAAAAAAGGAAGCGGAGTTTTTGACTCGGTAAAAGACAAACTGCCTGACAGTTGAATGACAATATTTTTTTAAATTTTATAAGTTACGACAAAAATACTGATGCATGAAAAAATTACGTTGCTCTGACGTCAAACATGCGATGTAATTTAATCTTATTGTTAAATCACGTATCCATCCTGACTGGTTTACGACTGTCCACTTGAACTTGCCTCGTGTCGTACAATTCACCTTTTTTTTCACTCGAAATAAGAACGAGTCACATAATGGTAAGAAGTAATGCCAATCATTATACAATTACGGAAACACCGAGCACATATCTGCGCGGTTATATGTTTCGCTAAAACTTTGTACTCGTCGTTGATTCAGTCGAATTGAAATTGAGCGAAAAAAAAAAAAATTGCGTCGACGACGTCAGAATATCAAGAAACCACTCTGGGAGATTCTTCCTGCATACATTTTTGCAATTATCGCCAATTTAATGATCCAATCAGCGTATAAAGTACAGACATCGGTAGTGATATGCATATAACGATAAGAAAAACTCCTGAATAATAGACACGCGCGCGGCCAGAGATCAAGGTTTAGATGTTACAATACCGGGGAAAAAAAACTTTATAAAATCCTCGCTTCTGATCATCGTTGAACAGGATAAATAGCATCATCAAAACCGGAATTCAAAGGCACAAACATCGTGTTTGTTACCACGAGAATGATAATCGTGATTGTATGCATTAATTATTCTAATTTTTTTAGACTATCACCTACGTTTTTTTTTTAAATTACAGTCTTTCAAACAAAAGTTGAATCCACACTTAAACGTTTCCAAAAAAATCCTCCAACAAAAATCATGATTTGCATTCCCAAAAGTATCAATATCGCTCTTTATTATGAATGTTTCGATGTTTTCAAAATACATCTGATAATATGAATAGATGCGTTAAGACAAAAAAAATCGATTTTTTTTCCATTTTCTCAAAGTATATATATATGGGTCATTCCATGGCAAATCGACCAAGAGTTGGAATCGACCCCTCTCAATTTCGATGAAATTTGATTAGAAGTTTTCGTTTTTAATAAAACGAAGTTCTACCAACGGAAAAAATTTATTTCGAAAGTTATGCAAGATTCAAAATTTCACAATTTTGTACATCTTTCAAGTTTATTTTTTAAATATCTCGAAAACTATTAGAGTTACGAAAAAATCGTTCTGGGTTCATCTTGAAGAGTGTACTTGTGGCTGCAAGAAAAAAAAATATTCCGAAAAAAAAATTGAAAAATGATGAATTTGGAGAATTTTGAATTTGTAAAAATCGTACAAATCCATGATCAACATTAAATTTTTGGTTAATTTTTTTAAAATATATAATACCTTGTTCTGATCTTAAAAGATCCTGAAATTTTCAGAGAGGTGATTTTGGTTTTTTCAAAAATATGAATTTTTGAATTTTATAATGTAAATCCACGATTAACATTAAATTTTTGGTTACATTTTTTTTATATAATACCTTGGACTGATCTTAAAAGATACTGAAATTTTTAGGTTGGTGTTTTTTTGTTTAAAAAATATACATTTTTGAAAATTACTATTTTTTAAGAATAACGGTCAAAAAAAGAAAAAAATCAGATCAGCGCCATCATTTCGTGAAAAAAATTATTTTAAAAAATGGCTACGCTCAACGATAATCACTGTTGTGTAGATTGAGAAAACTTTTGGGTTTTTGATTTCAGATGATTTTTCATTGCGGTATCGCTGCCACCAGAAGGAGTCATTTTTTTATTATGCCATTACGTTCATGCCAATAACTTTGTCAATTTTTAATATTTTTCAATAACAATTTGTATGAATATAGTTGAATAAATACTTAATAATTTCCTTTTGTCTGGTCCTCAAACAATCATCCCTAATTACAAAAAAAAAAAAAAATTCCCGAAAATCGGCTATTTTTAGCCCCATCACAGTGACATTTCCCATCAAACAGAAATAAAAAAAATATGCATCGGTGAGGTTCCAATAAAATCGTGGCTACCGATTTTTGGTTCAATCTCGCAGGATTCGCGACCCCTTAAATTTATAATTGAAGCAATTATCTCGCGTAACGGAGAAGCTGAAAATCTGCGTTACAGAGATTCGTTGAAAAAAAGAAAATTTTTGTCGACGGTTACGGTTCGTTCAAAGCAACAGTTGCGATCGCGGACACTTTCACGCTCGAGTGAGCTGTGCGAAAGTTTCAATTTTAGTTTCCCTCTTGGACCATTGATCACCGGAATATAATGAGCTATTGTAAAAATTCTACGATACGCAATGACGTACCTCGCCAATGAAGTACGTCATAGTCTTTCCGCATGGGGTCGGATCTCTTGATTCAAATTTGGAAACACTTCATTTCCATAGATCGCTCATTCCTTTTTTTTTAATGGCACATTTTTCGGCGTGGCAAAAATGTGGGACGCCCAAATCGAACAAAAGAATTGGTCAAGTGGAGGCGCAATAAACGGGGTCTGGTTCAGCCAAGTTCAGACAATCATCGAGAGCGTATTATTTCTCAACTTCCAAGTTTGCAATCGTCGGACACGGCTTTATTGGCCCATGGACGACCCATCAATTGAGTGTGGCGCGCGATTGCGAATAAATTATTTCGGACACAATATCGAGGACGCAGCACAGTGTGTTACAAGCCATATTGAATTCTCATCCACAAACTCGATGCATGAATATTTCGAAACTTTGTTCGACCGGCGAATAATCGGGACATCGTTTTTCACCGTTTCACGCGACATTGAAAATTCGAATTCCTCTTGATAATAAATCAATCACAGATCATTCGGACACTCGCATCATCCGCTCTTTCATCAGTTTCCTTGAGGAAAGTGTGTCCGTTCAAAATTTTACGAAAAAAAAAGAAAAACAATTTATTCCCATCAAATGATATTTCTATGCGATCCGACCTTTGATAGTGTTTATGATTATCGATGAGCTCACCTGGTTTTTTTCAATACTATCCCAAAACACCTATCTAATGAACTTGAAGTAATAAATTCTCCAGACGAACTCTGAGCGATGAGGAAAAAATTATAAGCCCGAATATTGATGAGGTTTAGTTATATGGGCTCATTAATCAGAGGAACGCGTTTGAAGTATTGAATTTTCGAGACGAATTCCCCTCAATGAGGAAAAAATTATGAGGCCAAATATTGATGGGATTTTGTTGTGTGAGAAATAGTTGGAGGAACTCGATTGAAGTGTCGAAATTTCGAAACGAATTCTCAGCGATGAGAAAAAAATGAGTCTAAAAATTGATGGGATTCAGTGATGAGCGCAATTGAAATTTTGATAACATAATGACTGATTTGCTGCTCTATGAATTATTTTTCCATCAGAAAGACATCCCTACGGCTACTAAATTTTTCTATAAACATTTTCAACAAGTAACAATTCTACTGCTGGTCAGCTCTGTCAAAATATTTCTCTCAAGAGAAATATTGATCATACTGACGATACTTGAGTATCCCAGAATTAATTTATATCAAATAACAACTCTTCCAAATCACATGCCTCACTCCATAATGAATTTTCCATTAAAAAGTTCTCGGTGAAAACATCTCTATCGCATAATCTCTCAACCACAAACTGTGCTGCCGAATAATAGAGCCAGAAACTTGTAATCTGGTAAACTTGTAAAATGAGAAATCTGTCACGATGTAAAGACATTGCGTGGTAGAAATAATTCCGGAGAGCTGTTTTCTAAGAGACTTATTATGTGGTAGAAATTTCACGAGGTTATTAATTAATGGAGATCACTTCTGAAAGGCTTATTACAATGCTTGTAAGAAATGTGATGGTAGAATTCTTTGTTTCAAATAAATTTAAATATTAAAAAGTAGCTTGGTATACGCATTTTATAATTCACAAGATCAGCTGGTAAATTCCAACTCTAATGAGATGGTAAAAAATAATCCAAGGATTCGACGAAGAAATCTTTGAAAAAAGTGTATTTTAAGGCATTACAACAACGATAAGACTTCAAATTTCTGAATCAACGTTAATTTTGATACATGTGCCTCTAAATATGTCTTAGCAAACATGATATAAACATTTCACATTCACTAATTAGCTATTCATATAATTATTAACTTGGCGTCGAGACGCTGTCGCCTCTCTTGATAATGTCGCAATGGCTCTTTGAGGGTCATTGAAGTCGATAAAAAATTCGCTTGAGCTACACATCCGGAATACAAGCGCCATTCTACGAAGAAAAAAAGTTCATTCCAAATGATTGCAACATATTTAATAATGACTAATAATCAAAGTAAGTGCAGCAGGCAGAGAAATAGAAATTATAAGTACCTGTTAGCATAGTCTAGAATATTTGCAATTTTAGGACACAAACAACGAGTTCGTACAATTTTTAATTTGTCCAAAATTGTCGTGTACTTGACATTTAAAAAATACTACCAAATTTCAACGCAAGCAAATATAGTTCACGACGAATCGATTACCCTTGATGTGACTTTGATTACAATCGGATGCCTCTCGTTTCGAAGAAAGTAATCGTTTTTTTTCAACGAGGTCGGTCACTCTTGAACAAGGAGAACTGGCTTCCGTCGGTTCTCCTTGAACGCGAATATTTCCATTATCCATCGTTCGTGTTGCTTCTTGTATATTTTTTTATTGGAACGACCGTGCCATATCCAATGATGGTTAGCCATTGATAATTTACAAAGAAAAAGCCTCGAATCCGGTGACTCGAGGCAAACAAGATAAGACGTTAAAATCGGTTATTATCTTTTTTATAATTTCTTCAATAAGGAAGAAGAGACTTCAATGAGAATTCCGAAGGTTTGCCATTTTTAAATCTCATGGAAAATGAGATTAATTTAACCCTTACTCGACACACTTCTGCAGAATAACGTGCTTGACACACTGGGGTTATTTGTACCCCAGCATTAAAAATTCTTACAAAAAATATACCATTGAAGGGGGTCGTCTAGTGTGAAGGCTGTTTTTTAATGCTTTTTTCGGGATTTTTTTTTTTTTTTTTGACAAACCATTAAAATAAAACAATTTATGAATTGTATATCATTTTTCTTAGCATTTGCACAAACTTTGTGAATTTTTTGAAGTGAATGTATTAAATATAATCGGAGATACACCCCCCAACAGGAAGACATATATAAAAAAAAGTCAGAATTCCAAAAAATCATCCAATCAGCAGTGGAGCACCTTTTTTTAAATTTGTGTTCCTGTTGAGCAGTGTATCTCCGATTGATACACAACGCATAAATTATTTTATTTTGATAGTTTGTCAAAAAAAAATTCCCGAAAAAAACATTTAAAAAACAGCCTTCACACTAGACGACCCCCTTAATATCTTAACTTGCAATTTTTTTTAGAACTTCTTAAGAGATTACTGTCCAAAGTTATATAGGATTTATAGTAAAATATTGAATTAAATAGGTTAAAAAAATTAAAATAAAAAAAAAATGAAAAAACGACAACTTTTACGAAAAAAATCATAACTCTTTTATTTTTCAACAAAAATGGTTTAAAAATTTAACTTAGTTTGCTCAATATATAGCACTACAAGAAAAAAAATAGTAGTAGTAATAACAGGACAAACATTCGCACTCGACCTTACTTGACAGATGACAGTAGCCATAGGTCCCATTTTTTTAGATTTAGGTACTTAAAATTCAGGAAATTTAGGCCTGGGTTGTTTTGTACCCCATCGTCAAGTAAGGGTTAAATAGTGGTCTTTTTACAACTATCTCGTTGATGCAGCATAATTTTTGTTATCATTACTTTTCAGAATCTCCAAGAATTTGTTTTTGGGACTTGTCCCATTATACCACCTCAAAATATTCTTAACCCAATCCAAAGAAATGAACATGCGCCGCCCTAAGACTTTTGGATTAGTGAAAAAAAGCCTCGTATTACGACGAAACACATAACGTTACTAATTATCCGTAATAGAGATGGAAAATACTATGTAGCATCGGTAAGGCCCACACTGTGACGTGCTCGGTACACCAATGCGAAAAATAACAAGGAAACGTCACTTTCCATGTTCCCATTCTCACTATTTGCGGCAATTCATTCCCACGGGGGGTAACGCGATAATATTGTATACGTTTTGACAATGCACGAGAGACTTTCGTGAGAGAGCAACTCGGGCATCGCCACGTTCCACCAAATACCCAAGTTTCACGATGTAGAGGCGCTTTCTAAAATCGCGAATGTAAAGAAGTGAGAAGAAGTTTAAAAAAATAAGTAAAGACGCTGATCACGGAAGCCTCGAAAGGTTGGACTTGTCTTTCGTTGTGCCTTTTTCTTTGCATGTCAAAAATGGTAAAAAATGTAAGGCCCAAAATGTTTGGGTGAATATGCGAAAACGCCAAATCCTATTGAAAGGCTGAATGGTAAAAGGCGGATATCGGGATGTTTCCCTGAATTCTTCGAAATTTCTTGGCGTAACTTTGTCTCGGACTTGCCCCTTCGGACTCTCACGAGACTTTATCCGGTTTGGACAAGTCCGTCTCTGCGTGTGTCGAAACATCAAAATGGTCGGGAAGTGCGTTGATGTAAACCCACATCCTAACTTCTTCATCTTCTATAAGTTTATAGTGGGGCTTCGAATGTTTGAAGGTGGGAGGAATAGCATCTGGCCTTCGATGTAATCGTGTCAGCCGATCTTGTTCTACTTAACAACCATAGACATTGGTGAACATCCAGTAGCTTCCTCCTGTCTGTTATTGGACGACGAGTAAGTGTAAACCGTAAAACGGTTTACAAGGAATGATTCTGCGCTCTGCTGTGAAATGCAACGAGCATATTACGCTCATTAGACGATTGGGGGGAAAACTGGAAGAGGTTCGCTGGCAAAGTCGATGACGATGACAAGGAGGAAGGTTCGTCTGGCGGCAATGGCCGCCGATGGAATGCAGCATCGTCGCTTTTGCAGCCCGTGGCAGCATTTTATTTTGTTTCATTTCTTTCTCCTCCACCAGAGGCCCAGTCATTCTGTTTACTGTTGCTCGATGAGCACCTGAGTCGGATGGACTATCCACCTTCCACACACAGAGACGCAATTCTAGCACAGGTATGCAGACAACAAAGCAACATTACTGGAGTTCGCACAAACGCTCAAGATACTCGTGGATCGCGTGACCGAAATTGAAATGGCGTATTTCGTACATGGATAGCCCTGAAAATGCGCCATTCTCATTTCAATTGGTCGATACATTATTGATTTTTTTACGTCGAGCCACGAGACAGTTCCGTCACGCAGCTTAACATCGATATTCCGAGATCTCTCTTTTATGACTGTCTACAGGATTGTGGTATCCTTTTTCACCAGCCAAAGAGGATGTGAAAATCAATGTGGAACTCCGATGGTCGGATCTACATCGAGAGAAATGGTAGATTTAATTTTATTGGATTTGGTTGAAATGAAGGAAATTTCATTCAAATTCAGGGCCCGTATTCAAATAAATAGAAAAAACTTAGAGTTTAATAACAAACATTTTAGGACTCGAATTATGGAATCGTTGATTGATTAATTAATTAATTTTCATGAGATTTCATGAGATTTCCTGAGATGGTTGAACTGTGGTGATTTTAGAATTTCAACATTGTCGCATTTTTATTTTCTCGATGGGAGTCAACTGCGTTAAGGGGTCAGCGTCAAAACGGCTTAAGTGCAGCACATTTTTTTAGGTCCTTATTTTGAAGTTACAGTGGAGTAAAAGTGCCCTGTAACTCTATAATATGGACCCAGGGTTGGGCAAATTTGTAATTGAAATTATTCGATGATAAAATACTTTGAGCATTGTAATGGAATTTGAATTTTGATGGTAATTATTTTCAGCATTGTATTTACATTAGTACAGAATTCCATTACAATGCCTGAAAGAAAATTCCCTGAAAGCTACAGCCTTTAATATTAATATTAAGTACTTTACCTTTGCACCAAAAGTTTTTCCATTTAAAATACACGTAAGTCAAAAACTTTTTTCTTCCAAATTTTACCACTCCGCGGTTTTTTATTCTATCACATTGATTTTGATTGCAATTTACGCAGAATTGAACAATCTTTGAAAGTGTATTGAACAGAGTAAGTGTAACTTACACTGGTGAGATGGTACGAGGTCACCAAAGTTAATTTTGACCCAGAAATCTCGTTTTTCACTGTTATCTCCGAAATTATTAACTTTACCGAATAAATGTAAAGGAAAATTATTCTCGAAATTTAATTTCCTACAAAAAAGGTCCTCTAGACCTAATTGCTAAAATTAATATCAAGTTTTTCGAGCATCGATTATAGGTAATTGAATTACTTTGAGCATCAATTACAAGTAATTGCATTACTTCTAACATCAATTACATCAAGTAATTGTATGATATTCTTCTGAATTACATGTAATTAAAATGCATTCGGTGATCGAAGTTATTATTAATTGAATCCAATTCAATTACATAGCTCAAAATGATATGTAATTAAATCCGTAATTTAATTGAAAATGTAATTGATGCTGCCTAACTCTGTTTTAAATACATCAAGTTGTTCGAGCATCGATTATAGGTAATTGAATTACCTTGAGCATCAATTACAAGTAATTGCATCACTTCTAGCATCAATTACAAGTAATTGTATGATATTCTTCCGAATGACATGTAATTAAAATGCATTCGGTGATCGATGACCGAAGTAATTAGTAATTGAATCTAATTCAATTACATGGCTCAAAATAGTATGTAATTAAATATGTAATTTAATTACAAATGTAATTGATGCTGCCCAACTCTGTAAGGGCCTAAAAATAAATGTGCCGGTACTTAACTTAACTCTGTTAAGATACCGATGAGTACCGAATATGTTAAGTCGGTATTTCTGTACTCTGAAATATTTGAGTCTCGTGAAAACGTGCATCTGTTTATTGTTTTTATGTTTCATATGTTTCACAGTTTATCGTGAATATCTTAGCTGTAATCGTAATCAAAATTCCGCTCGAGCAAGTTCAATAATAACGAGGAATGATTGTCTGGAATGTCAGACGGTACCGTACCCGCCCAAACTGACAGTGAATTGAATTATTAACGTTTATTATCACGCAGCAGTTCATCGTACTTATGGATAAGATGCCGCGGGCAAGTGACGTAAACACCTCGCCGTACGTTAAATGTGGTATATACCTTTGCGTTATGTACGAGTATATCGACATGAAATACTGCAATCTTTTTGCAAACGCAGCTGGTAACGTTTCTCATATACTATACGTATCGAGACTGTACACTTGCTTTCGGATTTCTGATTAAAAGCAATTTTTCTTTGATGCGTCGAAAGGTTACGAGTATCGGATTACACCTTAAGTGCAGTTTTCGACTTCCTTAAATGCGTGCAAATTTGTATGACATAGATATACAGTTTATGATGTAGCATGAATTCCTCTGAGTGAGCAGTTGAAATTTTTTTTTTGCTGTCATCAAAGATTTTGATTTTAGGCTTATTAATGAATTGGACTAATTTTAGAAGTTACACAATTTATCACTCACCTAACGTAACAACCTGTAGCCAAATTTACATCAAACTTACATTTTCCAGGCGTTTTAAATGGATGCAAGATTTCCTTCAATTTATCAAGCATCGAAACTGTTGGGTCAAGATTTCCTTTTTATGACCAGATTTTTGAAGAGTCGTAAAACTGTTTAACGAGTTTCCCAAAAATATGATAATGACTCATCTTAAATATCATTCGGAAGATCTAACGGATTCAACTGGATTTTAACTAACATCTTTTTTTTTTAAATTTCAGTACCTGCGTAGGACGATTCTAACCCAGGTAAATTTTTTTTGGGTAATTAATGAATTAGGCTAATTAATGGATTGGGCTAATTCTAGAGCTTGCACAATTCATCACGCACCTAACTAAACAACCTGCAGCCAAATTTACATCTAATTTGTATTTTTGTGTGTGTTTTAAATGGATGCAAGATTTCCTTTCATTATTTATCAAGCCTGTTAGATCAAGATTTCCCTTTTATGACTACATTTTTGAAGAGTCATAAAACTGTTCAACGAGTTTCCCAAAAATATGATAATGACTACTTTTAAATGTCATTCGGAATATCTAACGGATTCAACTAGATTCTAATTAACATCAATATATCTTTTTTTCAGTGCTTGCCGAGGACGACTCTATTTATTCCGAATTAATTTTTTTCTGGGTAATTAATGGATTAGGCTAATTCTAAAGCTTGCACAATTTAGCACTCACCTAACTAAACAATCTGTAGTTAAATTTACATTTTTTTTGCGTTTTAAATGGATGCAAGATTTCCTTCAATTATTTATCAAGCATCGAAACTGTTTGATCAAAATTTCCCTTTTATGACTACATTTTTTAAGAGTCGTAAAACTGTTTAACGAGTTTCCCAAAACTATGATAATGACTCATCTTAAATATTATTCGGAATATCTAACGGATTCAACTGGATTTTAACTAACATCTTTTTTTTTAATTTCAGTACCTGCGTAGGACGATTCTAACCCAGGTTCATTTTTTTTTGGGTAATTAATGAATTAGGCTAATTAATGGATTGGGCTAATTCTAGAGCTTGCACAATTCATCACGCACCTAACTAAACAACCTGCAGCCAAATTTACATCTAATTTGTATTTTTGTGTGTGTTTTAAATGGATGCAAGATTTTCTTTCATTATTTATCAAGCCTGTTAAATCAAGATTTCCCTTTTATGACTACATTTTTGAAGAGTCATAAAACTGTTCAACGAGTTTCCAAAAAATATGATAATGACTACTTTCAAGTGTCATTCGGAATATCTAACGGATTCAACTAGATTCTAATTAACATGAATATCCGGATTCATTTTTTTCTGGGTAATAAAAAAATAGTTGAAATAAATGAGAAGTATTTAGAATCGCGACTTTTCCGAAAAACGGCGGGAAATTTTTTTTGTTCGCGTTAATCAGTCCAATTATTTCACTACTAATGATATTCCGTCGGAAGAGCATGACATTTTTTATTTACCAATTTTTTATAAACTAATAAATGTTGGAAACCAAAAATCCTGGAATTTTCGTCATTTTTTATTATCCAATTTTTTATAAATTAATAAATGCCGAAAATCGCATAATCTGGAGTTTTTATCGTTTTAACGATATAAAATAAATGTATTTTCCGTGATGATCAGCTTTATTATATCACTATCGCAATGATATTTCGTTGGGGCGGACGAAATTTGTTATTAACGAATTTTGTATAAACTGATTAATGTCTAAACATGAATGATTCCAAATATTTACCAAATAAATGGATTGTTCAGTGAATAGACACGATAATAAACTGCACAAACGCAAAAATTTTGCGCAACGAATGCCGATCGCAATTTCGCGCGGTCGATTTGTTCGAGCGGTCAATCGATCGGCCAATCGATCTACTAAATATGTCGACTGAATGGACTATAAATATAGGCGATCCGCTTGAACGGATCTAGCGCACACGGCACACATCTCCGGAGGTTATTTACCTCATGGACTCATATTAATAATTTATTTATTCGCGAAAGAAAAATGTGTAATAAATATTTTAATACTGTCAATTGAAAGGCTGACAAAAAATCAATTTTTATAACCCAAACCATGAAGCAATCCGTAAGCAATTAGGGCACACATTTCCTTGTCTAATTATTCTCTCGAATCAATAATAAATGCGACAAAACGAGCTATGCCTCCGAATTAGAACCGAAGATCTTATCAAAGACCTCAGCAGTTATCAGCAATTTTTTTGCACGTATATGCTATAAATTTATGAAACTTTTAGATCCCATGAAGCCTCTTACCAAAGATCGGCAGTAATGATATTTTCAGGCGCATTTTTCGGAAAATATTATCAATTTTTTGAAAATTAATAATTTTGAAATCTAAATTTTCTATTACCCGACAATGGTTAATGGAAAAAAATAAATTTCCAATTATCCAAATAATCGGTAATTTGTCGAAAAATAATATCAATTACTCAGAAAATGGATAATTGGTTTGAAAATATTTCCAATTATCCTAAAAATCGGTAATTGGTAAAAAAAATAATATCAATTAATGAGAAAATATGTAATTGGTCTGAAAATATTTTCAATTATCCGAATAATCGGTAATGGGTAAAAAAAATTAATATCCATTAATCAGAAAAATGGGTAATTGGTCAGAAAATATTTTCAATTATTCGAATAATCGTTGCTTGATCGAAAAATAATATCAATTTTTTAGAAAAATGGGTAATTGGTCTGAAAATATTCTCAATTATCCGAATAATCGGTTATTGGTATAAAAATTATATCAATTTTTCAGAAAAAACTTAATAATTTATTGAAAATCGGAGTGATAAGAGATATTGTAGAGATATATAGAGGTATATATAGGCATGTACAGTCATATATCGGTATATAAAGGTATTTGCAGGCATATACAGGCATATAAAGGTACATAGACATATAGAGAGAGATATATCTATTATCTATAGATCGCTATATATCTCTAATCACTCCTATTTTTTCAAAAACACTTTTTCAATAAATTATTAATATTTTTCGGGAAATTGAGAATATTTTGAGACCAATTATCAATTTTTCTGAAAAATTGATATTATTTTTCGACTAATTACCGATTATTCGGATAATTGGAAATATTTTCAAACCAATTAGCCATTTTTTGAGTAATTGATATTATTTTTCGACCAATTACCTATTATATGGATAATTGAAAATATAATTTTGAATCATTTCAATTTTTCTATCAATTGGTATTCCATCTTTTTAAATTATCGATTTTCCATCAATTGAAAAATGGAAAATCCCAATTTTTTTTTTACCGATCCCTGCCTCTTACATGTCTTGCACAACGCTGTCGCTGATGAAACGCTAAAATGTCTCCAAGTTTGGAGGCACAGTAATTTTTTTTTCTATTTCTTTGAGAGAAATATTGCGGACTCATATATTGTGTTAACCTACTAAATCACGCTGATTCATGACAAAAAATCATGTCACAATGTGTAAATAGTGTGAAACGAACCAATGCCATTCACACTACATAGTAAACCGGACTAATGACTTTAGAAGATAGTTTTTGACCCTCGATACTGTGACAATGTGATGTTTGGTACAAAATTCTAATGCCAAATAGTTGAGCAAAGTCTGGGAAAAGTTCGTTTACAACCTCTTCGAAGCTGTGAAATAGCTAAATCCTCGGAGTGTTATTGGACTTGAAGAAAAGAAGTTTCAAACTCGTGGTCGTGTTTAATAATAGTCCTTGAGCCAATTGAGCAACTTGAGCTCAGAGGTAAAAGATTAATGCGCCGCGTTAAATAGCCAGAAGCGAAGATCTTGAAAATGCACGCGCTTAAGTTTCGCTGATGAATAAAACCCTTCATAGTCAGCATCGAAAAATGTCGACTTTCCGGTTTTCAGAGCCTCGGACCCCCGATATAATTCCATCGGTGGTGGACGAATAAAATATTCACATGGAACATGAATGTCCAAAGACGAAACCCTCTTAATCGCAGAGACGCAACAGTGTTTCGCCACCAATAATTTAATAATTTATAAATAAATTTATTCCCTCAAAGACAGAGAAAGTCTATCACAGAGTCTTCTGCTGCAAATTGCTGTAAAAAAACAGAGCTCAAAAACCATAACATTGCAGCATAAAATCAGAAATTGGAAAATGGATCGAACGACTCTAAGGTCTGACAACGATATTTTGAAAAATTCAACACTACTTCTCATCTTCATAAAAATCTAGATTTTGATTTCAACATTTACTATACTGAATCACATTTTCGTAATTTTTCAGCTGTCATGCTCAAACTTTTAACACAAATAAAAATGAGTATTTTTTTCCCGATTGTTCAATATCGAGCACTAATTCGATGTATCAATAATTTATAAAATACAGGAGAGAAAGAAATCTCGCGTTATATACTGGACAAATGAGTTGTACAGAAAAATGAAAAACTGATTGGCAATCAGAGAACTTCGCAACTGTCTCATTATGTAAAGTTACGTGGGCCATATTGCAACGAGAGTGCAATAGCAATTTAGCGTTCACCTGAGAGTAGATATGATTTAACGTGGTATGTGTACGCAAATATATATATTATACATACACTGTTGTCCAAAAGTTTGGAAACACTCGCCCAGATTCCGCGCCCCACAAAAAGTTTCACTGCTCTTTAAAAAATGAAGATATTTCAATTCAACAAGCGGTGTTTCAAAGAGGACATATTCAGCTGCATTCCGTATTCTCCACAAAAAAATTTCGATTTTTTTTTAACCCGATACATACGCTTTTTGAAACATGGTCATTTTTCGGTTTTTTTTGGCGTTGAAATTTTGGCGCACGCCGCGTAATTTTTTTTTTTAATTGTGTTTCACATGAAAAACTTGTGGAGGGGAGTATAAGCTTCAATTTCGTTTTTTAAAAAGTTTCGTACGATTTTTTTTCGCAAAAATATTCAATTTTTTGCAAAAAACGACCATATTTATAAAATGTAGCGTAACTCTAAAAGTGCTGGGTTTTTGTAAAATCACTAAGAGTGTAAAAAGCTGCATACAATTATTCTGGATTCAATGAAATTTTTTCAGAATTTTTTGGTTTATTTTTTTTCGAATTTTTTTCCTGAGATACTTTTTTATTTCAAACAATCGGGTCTCTTACCTCATCTACAGGAGTTTTCCAATGAAAAAGCCATGTAGAAGAGGATTTTCGATGAAAAAGCCGTGCAGATGGGGCAAGAGACCCGATTGTTTAAGATAAAAAAATATCTCGCTAACAGGAAAAATTTTAGAAAAAAATATTTTGAAAAAAAAATCTGAAAAAATTTCATTGAATCCAGAATAATTGTCTACAACTTTTTACCTTCTTAGTGATTTCCCGAAAACCCAATAGTTTTAGAGTTACGCTTCATATTATAAATATGATCGTTTTTTTTTTGTTGCAAAGAACTGAATATTTTTGCGAAAAAAAATCGTACGAAACTTTTTAAAAAACGAAATTGAAGATTACACTCTCTTCCACAAAAGAAAAATGTATGGGTCGTGCCGTAAAATTCCAACGCCAAAAAAAAGCTAAAAAAACGACGATGTTTAAAAAAAATCGAAATTTTTTTTTGGAAAAAGCAAAATGAAGCTGAATATGTCCTCTTTGAAACACCGCTTGTTGAATTGAAATATCTTCATTTTTAAAAGAGCAGTGAAACTTTTCGTGCGAAGCGGAATCGGGGGGTTGTCCAAACTTTTGGACAGCACTGTATATTACATGCATACTACACGTATATTACATATGCTACCTGGAATAATCATGAACCTACTGCTCAAGTTGCGTGTAGTACGAGTTCATTCGCGATGCCCGATGGATAAAATCTTTAGTGATATCGTTGCTATGTATATAAATATCAAGATACACATACATAGATCCTTGTTTGTCCTAGCATATTTAACATTTTACATATTACAGCGCGCCAAGCTTATCTAGCTGCCAGGAAGTTGCACATGCTCCTGGAAGCTCAATGGAAACTGTGCGGCTGCTTGAATATGGCTCAGTTAAAACATGTGAGAATGGATGCACGAGTATTCGTGCTTGTAATCCGACAATATTGGACGAGCAAGAAGAATAAGGTAAGTTGGACATTAGTGCATGTAATGGGCTTGACGTCACGCTGCTACTGGATGCCCAGAGCCGGGACTAGACGAACCATGACGCGAGGTCGTTTCGGTTGGTGAAACCTCGTGGTCCATTCCATGCCCACGTGCACTACTGACCCCATGGACGAGCATGACCCACTGTATGTGTATTAATGAACTTCTCACATTTCTAAGCCCTGCCTGACCTATTCCCGATTGACATACCAAAATGGGATGATTATAGTTGGGCATAAAGCCTGAAAAATAGTTAAGCCTATTTGTTGCTTCCAGATAGCGAAATTTTTTATTTTATTTCCAGAAGACATTAGGTTTTGAAAAAAAGGTGGAATGCTATCAATTTGCGGGCTTCATCCTCAAAGAAGGATGTAACAAGGAAGAATGGAGCCATTGATTGTTTCAGCTCGAGAATTGATAAGCATTTTTATTTCAATCGCTGACACGATTCAATCGCTTTTTTGAATACTCAATGATTTCTTTTATATATGAAAAATTATGGCAACGAAAAATTGATAAACGTTGCACTCGGTGCAAAATGCACGATGTAACAATTGTTACACTTGAGTGCACCGAGACATTCTAAAAAGAGAGCGCATTCGTGCCGATTTCTCGCTGTTGAAGATGATCACATTTATCGGTTTAATTTTCTCGCAGAATCGAGGAAGGATGACCTAGAATATTTGTGTATAAAACGAGAGATCAGGTTCAATCCTTATGGAAAGAAAATATAGGCTGGAATATATTTATTAGAATATATAAATTTATGTGCTAAAATATATTTCATGAATCTAATTTTTGGGACGTTTATACGTGAAAGGTCTATTTCCAGGCTATAAATATAAATAAATATATAAATATATTTCAAAATTTATTATTATTTATTATTTAAATATATTTCAAAATTATTTGAAATATATTTTTTGCCCATACGTATGTTCGATATATTTCAATGTACACTAGCGGCGAAAAGTTTCCGGACAAAACTTCAAAAACGGTCTGGAACGTTTTTTTATGCCATTTCGCCGGAAGTCAACGTAGACTAATTTAACAAAAGGCGTTTAAAGGGAAAGAATCCGGCTGTATTTCCTGATTTTTTAATTATTTTTACAAATTGTTTTTAGGTTTGGACTCTATTTTGAAAACAGCTGTTTTTCGCCTTTTTCCCACTCTCTTCAGGTGCACCCATCTTCCAAAGGAAATTTTTTAAATACATTTTTACGATAGGATTCATAGAGGGGAAACTTTGGACTCCAATTTCCTTTTTTTTTTTTCGACCGATTTTTTTTCCAAAGTTATTCTGTTTTTTGTGAAAAAGGAGGAAATTTGAAAAATCCCGTACAATACGTAAACGAAGAGGATTCATGAAAAAATTCAAGATATAGTAAAAAGTTGCCTCTGTTTTTGTTGAGTTCCGAGGAATTTTTTCGATTTTTTTTCAAAATTTTGTTTTCTCATGTTGAGGCTGGAAAAATAAACACGGAAAAAAATTTGAAAAAATTCCAATGTGTTGAAAATGGTAAAATAAAGTATTTTCCCCTCTTGAAATTTTATCAATAATCCCATAGTTCTCGAGTTATGATAATCAAATGATCTGAGCTCCGACCCAGAAAATGACAACAAAAAGAATTCGAGAAAAAAATCTGCAAAAATTCCTTCGCCATCAACAAAAACAGACGCAACTTTTTGCTATCTTAAAGTTTTTCATGAATCCTCTTTGTTTTCATGTTATACGGGATTTTTCAAATTTTCTCTTTTTTCACAAAAAACAGAATAACTTTGGACAAAAAAATCGCTCAAAGTTTAAAAAAAAGGAAATTGAAACTCAAACTTTCCTCTTTATGAATCCAATCCTAAAAATGTATTTAAAAAATTTCCTCTAGAACATGGGTGCACCTTAAGAGGGGGAAAGGCGAAAAACAGCTGTTTTCATAATAGAGTCCAAATCTAAAAACAATTTGTAAAAATGATTAAAAAATCAGGAAATGAAGCCGAATTCTTCCCTTTTAAATTGTTAAATTAGTCTACGTTTACTTCCGGCGAAATGGTATAAAAAACGTTCCAGATCTTTTTTGGAGTTTTGTCCGGAAACTTTTCGCCGGTAGTTTACAAGAAATGTATAACTTTTGGAACAATATATTCTCAATATATTTGAGATATATTTTCTACCTTAAGTTAAATTGCGGAGAAGAAGAAGGTCTTTTAGATTATTCCCACGGACGATGAGAAACAAATAATTCGTAATAGAATTGATTCCACGTTGAAAGATATTCGAAAGTCCGTAATTCTCTTACATATGATGTAACGTGTGTTGTTGTTTTTTCTCATGCGGTCAAAATGTTGCAGTCATGCATTTTTCGTCAAACTTCGAGATTACCGCATCAAATGTATTTTCCATACGTTTAACGACGGTGTGCATTCACGAAATCACGCAATCATTGGAAAATTTTGTTCGCCCTCCCACTATTCGACCCAGATCCTGAATGCGCTTACACCGCGGACATTTCAGCTCGACATATAAAGATGTATCAGTTACGACGTGTAGCTACGCGGAAACGGATCTGCGAGTGTATCTCGTGTATTATATAAAAAGTATGTATAATACACGAGATATACGGAATCATGTGTTATTTTTTTCTTTTTTTTTCCTGGCCTCGAGAATAAAATCTCGATGACAGCTTTTCATTGCGTTTGCAACTATAAATCTACGCGAACAATCATAAATCAAGAAAAAGAACTATGATGAATGCGATGCAGTTCTACAAAAATGACAAAATAAACATCACTCGTCAAATTCATTTCTCTGTAATTTCATCTCCAACTATATTTACCCAGTTATTTATTTAATAATGATTGTCTCGAGTAAACCAAACTGAGAAAGATGAGATTTTGTCATATTTGCAAAATCATCAAATTTAAGATTAATATTATGGTGTTGTGATTGATATTTTTCTATGGAGAACAGAAAAATTGGAGCAGATCGGTGAAGATCATAAAAAGGTTTTATAAATCACTCTGAAACTCACAATTTGTTAAAGAGGCGATATCAACGTTGTTCCAATATTAAAAAAAATACGTGACCCACGTGGCAGATCACTATTTAGGTCACGTTACTTTGTTTGGTACACTGAGAAAAAAGTTTAGTTAAAACAACTAAATCCATTTAGTTGAAAAAAATTTGGTTGATTCAATATTAATTTGTTTGAAATAATGAAACTATAATTAATTCAACAAATGTATTTGGTTAACCATAAGATATGAGGTGAACGAAATTATTTGGTCAATTTCCAGATACAGTTTAGTCCAATTTACACGTTACTGAGTTTACAGAAATATTTCATTGAATTCTAGTATATTTTAACTAAATAAATTTAGCTGTAACAAAAAAACAATTTGTATTTTCAATCACACAATTTATTTGGTACAAAGATATTTATTTGATTGAACTGAAGCTTTGCCCATTCAAGCAACGATTTAACCGATTTAACTAAAACTTCCGCTGTATCTTTGTTGAATTACCAAAATGATCTCGTCGAACGTCCGGAAACAAATATTTGGTTGAGTCAAACAAATTTTTGCATTTTCAACAAAAAAAATTACTCAGTGTATACAAAGTTGATTACATCGTTCTAGGAAGAGCACTTTGCAATTCCGCATTACAACTTATCTTCTCTCGTTTAAAAGTTTCATTCGAAAACTTGCAACCAATGTTTATACAATAATTTTTAGAAGGCGCAATGCAATTCCATTTATGCAGTAAAGGGAGCCACAAGAAATTATTATGAATAAATATGCGAGAGTTACTCCCTCTTTATCGATAATAGTCAATATCAAGTGGAAATAATTTTTCATTCAAAATAGGAATAAAATAAATTTACAAAATTTCACGATAAATTTATTTTGCTCTCGAAAAAAAAAGGTATAAAAAATTGAGATTTTTGCAATTGAGTCAACATCAAAATAGCAAAATAGCAACATTCAGTAGGATCAATTAGTATGGATGTTGCATACTGGACAACATAAATCGTAAAGATCAAAGATCACAGTTACGAAACTCGAAAAAATAAACTTCACGCAAGTAAATTTTTTTTATAATGACCAGACATGCATAATTATAAGATTGAAAACTTTGAACCTGCGAACCTCAATTTTTCATCGATATTACATTGCATATGTGTGACACTTGAGAGTGAATTGCAAAAACTTGTATTTGTCGCCCCAGATTTTGCATGAATTATTGTTTAATCGAGAGAAACAAAATATCAGAAGAAAACCCTGCAAATTGAACATTTGCACATTGCTTCATCTTAACCACATAGCTTCCTTTATCACAAAGTATGGCAATCAAATTTGGCTTCCTCATAAAGAAAGCTTTGTTAAATATCGAAAAACATGAGTAATCAACATGCAAATTTGCCAAATTCTTTCAAATTTACTTCTTGCTAAATTTTTCATTTCCCAAATTAAATAGCGAACAACCTTGATCACTTTTTTGAATGTGTACAAAATTTCAGTACAATATCTCGCAAATAGTCGAAGTTAGAGTACGCTATTAAAAAAAAAAAATGTGATAAAATTTTAATCATTCGATCGATTTTCGCCAAATTTAATAACGAACATCCTCGATAGCTATATTAGCTCTGTGTAAAGTTTCAGTGCAATATCTTAAAAATGGCACAAATCAGAGCGTTTATGCTATTTTACAAAACATTAAAAATTTCATAACATTTTAATCCCTCGATGGATTTTCACCAAATTCAATACCAAACAACCTTAATAGGTATACTAATTCTGTACAAAGTTAGAGTGCAATATCTTGAAAATTGCAGAAATTAGAGCGTTTACGTCATTCTTGGAAAAACGAAAAAAGTCGATAAAATCTGAACACCCGTTAGAATTAAAACAAAATTTTTTCATAATGAAGAGCAATTCGTGCTCGACGAGTGTGCCAAATTTTAGCTCGATATCTCGAAGCGTCCTCGAGTTATTAATTATTTACATCTGAAACTCAGGATACAAACAGGAAGCAAAAATGAAAACAAAAAATCTATGATTAAAACAAAAAATATCAAGATTGCAAGAATTTCAAAGGCTCAGTTTGAAGGATCATTTTTGATAAATCTTTCGTTCCCGGATCTCCGCTTCAGGAAAGTCCATTTTCATTAGGAAAAGGCTACAAAACCTCAACGAGAAGTTCACTCCAAAAACCCATATTTTTTTTACCTCAACAAATAGACAAAGTTGTCAACTTACACCATCGTCGTAAGAATCCACCCTGAAGTTTGGCACAAATTCCACGCTGAACCCTCATCTTCAACGTCACTCTCTCAAGATATTTCAATCCAATATCCCAATCGACGTTTTCCCAATTCCAAACGACAAAAAACTCGTCTCTCGGCACGTTTTACATGGGCGCTCAAATAAAAAATCGGTATTAAACCTCCGTTTCAGTCCGTCCAATCGGGGAATTTTGCCGCGCTCACCTCTCCGAGGTTGAAATTTTCCGCAGCGTGAGATTTTCAAATTGCGCTACGACGACGCATGTATCTATAGATATATATATTTTGTAAAAGGCGCGCACGATTTTGCGGTTATTAAACGTTACGATACTTTGAGGCCTCTATACGTCCGCTCTGTCGAGCGACAACGAGCGGAGGAGAAAGTCGGAATCCAAGTATGCCGCCACGGTGACGAACGAACGGAGAAACGAACGCACAGCCAACGTATACTACGTAAGTACCGTATAGCAACCGTGGTATTATAAACTCTATTCACGAAGGAGCCTCGATAATACGTGGATACGATACCACGATGAAAATTTGCCGGACGAGCGATCAACGCGTTTGTTGGTAGCGTGCAATTTAAACGAGAAGATGCTACGATCGCACGTGGCGCCTCCCCGCGGATTAGTGCAAAGGTCGAAGAGGTCAAGCGGCCGCTGGACAGGAGGACACCTCGCAACCAAATTTTCTCTCTCCTCCTCTTCTCCTCCTTTCTTTTCCAATCTTCCACCAAATGCTTAGCACAATATTTTCTCAATATATCTCCTTGCAGTGAAATTTACATCTCTCAACGCTGTTCAACAATTTTTCATCTCCAATCCCCGTGTTTCAGCAGAACAAACTAAACCGGAATGTCACTTTTATCTGAATTGTTTTTCTCGCTTCCGTTGTTCGTCGCTCAATTATCATTTCTCGTACACGACACCTATGTTTTTGTTTTTCTTGTTTTTTCGTTATCTTTCTTCTCGACAACCGTTCTCACCGTTCGCAACAGGCCTTTCGAGCCAGGGCAGAATGAAAGTCTTCTTATTGTTTTATTCGTGGAGGTGGTTTGTGCTTGAAAAAACACGGTCGCGCGCGCGCGCGATTGAGAATGATGAATTCGTCGATTTGTATTTTTGGCGGTGGATGAGGAACCGCGAGTGGCGGCGAACGGCGAACAGTACGATGTCGGGCCCGGCACTAAAGGCATACACACGGTGTGATGCTCGCGGCAGGCGCGAGCGTCCAGCTCAGGTGAACGATTTATTATTGCCCCCACCTGATGCTGAGCAGCCGCAGCCGCACACAATCCTGACGTGTTTCTCTCTCTCTCTCTCTTTCTCTCTCTCTCTCTCCCTCGCTCTCTCTTTCTCTTTCCAATGCAAGACGCGGTGGGTTAACCGCGTACATACCGCAGCTCTCTTGCAGTTCGACTCTCGAGGCTCCTTCAACTTTATCCTCGTATGCGTGAGCATCGTCCTCCTCTCGCGCCCCGATCATTCCTCTTTTTCTTTTCTATTCGACTCCTTACCACCTCTCTCATTTTCCATTCCTCCCGCTTCCACTGACCCTCTCTCTGCCTCCATCTCATCTCCGTACATCCATCGCGATCGTTCATCCGATCACACATGTATCATCGATTCGTCCTTCTCCCGGTCGACGGAAAGTTTATCCAATCCCTCTATTAAGTTCCCTTAAGGGGACTGATTCAACCGATTCAAACCGATTAAAAAAAAGCGACTATTTATTGTTTTTCGAAACAACGTATTAAATAATTTCGGGTAGGTGAGAAAACATGCCTGTTAAAAGCAGAGCTCTTAATATAAATATTTAGATATGTCTCATCGCAAATTTCTATTTTCCATTTAAATAACACGGAAGACAACATTTTCAAACTTTGAAATTTTATATCTCGGCTTGAAGTCAATGTACCAAAATGAACGATACATACTCTTGTAGAGAATTGAACGCTCTGCAAAAAAGATCTCCTATGATTTTTCGATAAACTCACTCCTTCCAAAGTTATTCAAGGTTAAAGTTAAATTTAGAGTAAATTTCATCTTTTTTTTTTAATTTCCGGCAAAATGTTTAAACTTATTACTAAATATCGTAAAATCTATCCTGAAACAAACGTTTAAATTGCATTAACATAAATTACCTAATTTTTAAATAAATGACCAACAGTTCACTCATATTCACAGTCTAATATATATTTATATTAGAACGTGAATAACTTTTGAAGGAGTGAGTTAATCGAAAAATCATGGGAGATCTTTTTTGTAGAGCGTTGAATTCCCACAAAAATACGTATCGTTCAATTCGGTACATTGACTTGAAGCCGATATATACACTGAGAAAAAAGTTCAGTTAAAGCAACTAAATCCATTTAGTTGAAAAAAAATTAGTTGATTCAATATTAATTTGTTCGAAATAATGACACCATAACTAATTCAACAAATGGATTTGGTTAACCATAAGATATGAGGTGAACGAAATTATTTGGTCAATTTTCAGATACAGTTTAGACCAATTTACACGTTACTGAGTTGCTGTACAGAAATATTTCGTTGATTTCTAGTATATTCGTATTTCAATACAATTCGTATTTTCAATCACACAGTTTATTTGGTACAAAGATATTTATTTGATTGAACTGAAACTTTGCCCATTCAAGCAACGATTTAACCGATTTAACTAAAACTTCCACTGTATCTTTGTTGAATTACCAAAATGATCTCATTGAACGTCCGGAAACAAATATTTGGTTGAGTCAAACAAATTTTTGCATTTTCAACAAAAAAAATTTCTCAGTGTAAAATTTCAAAGTTTGAAATTTTTTTTTCCTGTGCTATAAATGGGAAATTGAAATTTGTGATAGAGATATATCTAAATATTGATATTAGGAGCTCTGCTTTTAACAGACATCTTTTTTCACCTCCCCGAAAGTATTTAATATGTTATTTCGAAAAACAAAAAAGTTGTCGCTTTTTTGAATCGATCTAGTTTACCTAAACCTAACCAATGGTCCATCAGTTAACGTATCAAATGGAGAAATTTTTGACGCTTGTTAGAACCTTAAAAGTGCGGCGGTTCTCTCATAAATTAATTTTTGAGTTTCACTGCGGTGTGCACGATCCTGACCAAACCGCTTGACGGATCTTATCCTGCGACATGTCATTTCCTTGTACCACTTTTCCGGACTGCCTAAGTGTGGCACATTGTTTTTTAGGTCCTCATTATCAAGATGCCGGCCACTTTTTGAATTTTTAAAACAAAAAAAGATGTGCCACACGTAAGCAGTCCGGAAATGTGTTACGAAGAAAATGAGACGTCGTAAATTTCTTCATTCCATACGTCAAATGAAAACTCCAATGAATCCACAAAACTTTAGAAAACAAAAAATGGGCCCCACTAGAAGGGGCCAGTTTACTAGAAAGTTCATTGAAGCTCTTAACATGATTCAGGAATAGCTTACTAGGCGTGAGCTACTAAATTTGGATTTTCTTTATGAATTCTTTCTCAATACGACTTTAAGAACTTTTTTCTCAAAACTTCATTGTTCACCCACGTTGACAACAATTCGAATAATCTTCGAATCCAATCAGCATAAACGATAATCCAGAAATTGTAAAATCACAGAATAAAAACATATTTCAATGATCAGCAACATACTCCAACCTAATCCATGCAACCCGAATCTAATAACAAACAAGGATAATGGAGAATGCATCCTCAAATGTTAAGGGAACTCAATCAAATTTCGAGGATCCAAAAATGGTCTGGGAACCCAAACCCAATCTGGATCGAGATTATGTGCAGTCGATCGAATTCGACTTCGACAAGCGATTCTCATCATCTGTGAATTGAAAGTCTATCTCTAATAGTAATTGATCTATGGTTTGTGAGCTACCCTCATATGACTTCTAGGCATAAACCATGAAAAACGGCAAATCGTAAAATTCGATCATCAAACGCTGGATCGAAGTCAGGCAAAAAAACAAGCAAACTTTCTCAAATCTGTATGTTTGATTTGACTCATCAGAGGCGATTGGACTCGACTCATCAGCCGCAGATACAAAGATGCAGAAGTAGCCAAGCCAAAGGGTCAGCTAGGAAGCTGCTGGTCCATTAAAAATGTAGGTATTACATTGAAGATCAAGGAAGTGACTGGGAAAAGCACTGGTTTAATGATATCGAATTTTCGACAATTAATCTCAGTCCGACGCACGTATTCTTGGATTAATGGATTTCATACTATGTATAAAGGGAAAATGCACCTGCCTGGAGTGTCTGCGTTGAGAGTGAGAGTAGACAAAAATGCATGAACGTGAAAGTGAACGGGTCGAACTTACGGGGCGACATTATATGTATAATCGTAACGAAATTACGTAACGTTTATGATCAAACGAATACATTTACAGGAGCAGCTGTAATACCTTATAAATATATATATATATATATCGATTCTGCACACCCTGAAAACTTGGCTGAGGCACATGTACAAGATTTTGTGATATAATAATGCCCCGCCAGACAGAGATAGAAAATAGACACTACATATATGTATATCGATACATATTAGAGTGGTCATAAATGATGATATGGGAAAATGTGAGCCATCACGCCTAACAATTTGCACAGACTTGTGTTTATTTAATCGGACCGTAAATGAGGGCCGTAATCGGTGGAATTAGCGGGACCCCCAATTAAGTATCACTCTAATATGTATATACATATGCATACGTGACGCAGAACAACTCACGAGGTGATATAATCGACGCCTCCGTGAAAGAATAATCCAAGAGTACCGATTGAAATTATTTCATTGCACTTGTTTTTCTTTTTTTTTATATATATATATTATCGTGACTACGTAAAATTGTTGAGAGTATAATAGATGTGCTCGTAAAGTCGACGTTTTTCTAGCCATTACGCAGCTCATTGCAATGTCGCGCACGGGTCCACCGATGTGACTTCTATTATTAGAAGGTTGGCGTTAATTGTCACGGTAAAGCCATCACTTACGGACACCCGCAAGTGTAACACGCGATGCCCGTTGTAAAGTACGGAACAAAACAGACGCAGACGGTTGTAAGTATCGAGAGGAGTTATGTACATGAAGCGAAATATATACACTGATACACTCTTCTCTGATCTTTGACTTGCTCAGCACTTATCCAAGTGTCACAGAACTGTTATAAAAATGAATCATGTGATTTACTTTAATTAATTATATTATAGTCAAAATTTTCCTTCGAATTTCTTCTCCCGCCGATAAAAATTGTGGAAGGATCATGCATCGTCATTACGAAATTTGTATTTTTTATGTATTTTGAGGGTGAATTGGACGGGCCTTTAAATCAGGAAGCGTTAATTGTAGGCTGATTTAAAAAATTCAAACTTTCAAAACCTTTGACTTGCTCAATACTCATTTAAGTGTCACAGAACTGTTATAAGAAAAAAACATGAGATGTATCTTAATTAATTATATTATAATCAAAATTTTCCCTAGGATTTCTTCTCCCGCTAATAAAAATTGTGGGAAATCGGATCATGCGTCGTTAAGAGGACATTTGCATTTTTTATGTATTATGAGGGGGAATTGTGCAGGCCTTTAAATCAGGAAGAGTTTAATGTAGCATGATTGCTCAAAAAGAATTCAAATTGTCAAAATCTTTGATTTGTTCAATACTTATCCAAGTGTCACAGAACTCTTACGAAAGTAAATGATATGATTTTTTTTAATTAAGAAAATAATTTTTAAAATTTTTTAACGGAAAAAAAAGCTAATTTGAAAAAAAAATTGCCCAGCTCCTTTATCAGATATGACTGTGAAACTGTTATTACAACATTATCCCATCCTTCGAAAGTACAAAACAAAAATTTGTTTTTTATCTTCATTGCTTGAATAATTTATAGAAAGCGCTAAAGCCTGAAACAAAAAAAAGCGTTTTAAAGAGGAAGGTTTCGTACACAACAATTGACCACCGTTAATGAAAAATCGAAAAAAAATGGCGGATGTTCGAAATAAATTGTGGGAAATTTAAATTTTATTTTCATTTCGAACAACCGCCGCTATTTTTTTAAAATCGATTTTTCATTAACGGTGGTTAATTGTTGTTTAAGAAACCTTCCTCTTTAAAATGCTTTTTTATTTTGTCGGGCCTCCGAATCAGAAAGAGCTTAATGTAACACGATCCGAAAAGAATTCAAATTATAAAAATCTTTGACTTGCTCAATACTTAAATGTCACAGAACTGTTATAAAAATAAATCAAGTCATTTATTTAAATTAATAAAATAATATTCAAAATTTTCTGTCCAATTTCTTCTCCCATTAATAAACATTGTGGGAAATTGGATCGTGGAAATCGTTATGAGAAAATTTGCAAATTTATGTATCAAGAGAATGAGTCGTACGAGCCTTTAAATTAGGAAAAGCTTAATGAGGTCTGATTGTTCAAGTAGAGTTCAGATTATCAAAATCGGTCCCGTCCGTTTTTCTCATCTTCATGTATTTGTTTTGTGGATTTCCAGTATTCTTTTAATTTTTTTATTTTATGACAGTAAAACTTTTCGGCTGAGACAAAGTCTGGCTAAAATCGGAAAGAGTCGGAGAAGATGAAAAGAGAAGAAGGAAAAAATATTGGGAATCCCCATCTACCATATAGATTTCACGAGAGGATTGTCAGTTTTTTCAATTAGTCTTTTCAGGATGAGGTCCCGACATATTTATCCACAATAAACGCAAATTTACCGCCGATTTTTTTTCTAAATTTAATTTTTCCATGAATTTTCACTATAAACATTCTTCGTTAGTATTATTCTCTCGCCTTTTCTTATCAATACATTTTGTTCGAAAAAAACTCAAAAATCGAAAAGTTAAAGGAAAATTTCGACTTATTTTCCGGCTTGACTGATTCCAAATTTGTTTTCTCCACATGAATTTGAATGAACTTTGGAAACTCTCGTTTGATAATCCCAGAACTTCACATTTTCAATAATTCTTCATTGCAAAACTTAAGTTTCGGTTTGTGGACACGCAAAAAACTTTCCAAAATATATATGAATAAAAATATCAGGAAGCCCCGTAACAATAAGTGTTTTCTAACATTCTTTTCACTTTGTTGTAACCACTTGTTGCAGACGTTGCCTCTGAAGATTTGAATTTTCAAGTAAGCAATGTAATTTGTCGAAAAATGCGTGTACAAGCATTGCTCTCGTTACGCAATGCAGCTTACATCAGCTAATATTAACTACAATCATGACGGTTTGCTCCGTTACATGCTTACATTTTCTGCTAAGTTTCCCATTTTTATTGTACGTGCAATTCAATATGAATCCATTATTAATCGAAAATTCAAATGTTGTGTAATATCATTCAATAACAAATAAATGCTTCCAAGTTACCGTTACAACTGGTTTAAAAATTAATTAAGACTTGAAAACAATGGCTGACAAATGCCGAAGGGTTTGAAAAGTAGTTGAATTAAATATCATTTTCAATTAGAGTTTCTATAATTCAACTATATATCGAGTAGTAACCGCATAATTTATTAATTTACAGACAGAATTGAGAAACTTGACCATAAGTGCAAGTTTAAGAGCGAAAAAGTCATCCAATTGCACTTTACAGTGAACAAGAGAAATCAAAGGTGGAATTTTGTCCACAGACGCCACAACGACACTTGCGAATTCCAAAAGAGAGAAAGAGAAAGAGAGGGCCTCTTGTATATGCAATCATCACGTATTTGCTCGAAGTCTCAAAGCACTTACAGCATGCTGTAAGTAATGGACATTGCGCAAGCATTGAGAAATATTGTTGGAATTAAAATGCTGACCGAGTACAAGTCACCAGCCAATGTCGCACATGTATGGCCACATGTGTTTTTCATTATTGCAATTTTCCGATACAAAAAGTCATTATTTATATCGGACACGTGAGTATTACGGTAGGAAGATTCCTTTTTTTACAATCAACGGACAATTCGGTTTACCAAACTGTATTTCAAAATTTTTGCGCCAACATTAATCCGACATTGATAATTAGTTCCTTCTATTGGAAAGATCAGAGAAATCCAGTTCAACGAATGCTGAATTGAATATTTTACTATATTGTCAATTCATCGATAATTGAAAGTCAGGGTCAGTAAATGAACTCGCATTAATGTGCAGTAGTGCAAAGATAATTTGCAATCAATTTATTTTTAAAAAATTTCACCATACTTCATTAATTGTGTCTATGTTGGTCGAAAGCAGGGTTGCAAATAATGCATTACTTTTTTTAGTGCATTTGCATTTTCATTAACCATTAACCATTAAAATTATTTTCATTAACCATTGAAATTCAATGGTTAATGGAGATTATTTTCATTAACAATTAAAATTTAATGGTTAATGGTTAATGGAGATTATTTCCATTAACCATTAAAATTCAATGGTTAATAGCAATTATTTCCATTAACCTTAAATGTTAATGGTTAGTGAAAATGCAATTGCTTTCAAAAAATTAATGCATTATTTGCAACCCTGCCAATTACAATGTAGTGTGTAATAGAAAAAAATTCCATTACCCACTGCAATGTAATGTGTAATGGACAAAACTTGGATTGCAATTTTGGGAATGGAAAAATATAGATGAATAAAATGGTTAATGAAAATAATTGCCATTAACCATTAAATGTTAATGGTTAATGGTTCATGGAAATTAATTTCATTAGCCATTAAAAAAGTAGTGGTTAATGCATTACTTTTTCATTAACAATTTCGCAACCCTGGTCGAAAGTTAATGATGAAATGCTTGGGTTTGTTTTTAGTCATATTTTATCGCTTAGCTAAATAATAAGAGTTGATTATGATTGTTTATAACGCGAATGCATCACTTGGATATGCCCAAATTGTGCCAATTAGAATTTTTAAATATTGCTTTCTCATTTCTTCAAGTTAGACGTTAAAAAGAAACAAAATAATTTGTAAATGACCGAAGTAGAGATCGTTTAGCTACTAAAATGCTACGATTATTACTCTAAAAACTGGATGTGCAGATTTAATTAACCGTTTTCAAGCACTATTAGAATAGTGCTCATAGTAGCACCGTCATAATTGGGCCGTTTAATGAATTCGCATTGTAATAAGAGCAAAGGTACGTAATCGCGTATGATTAAATTTTCTTAATAACCTGTTCCCTTAATTAGTTGCATTTTCCTTGCTAATTTTGGGTCTCAGCGAGAGGTGCGAGTAAAATCAGTGATGTATGATTGTTTCTTGCTTTGTCGAAGGTTGGCAGCGGGTCAAAAAGTCATTATGATATGACTTTATGGCAATCACAGACGAGAATGCCACTTAATTCGTAAATTGCCAGTATGACACCTACGCGCGAATTTATTTATGAGGCATTCTCCGTCAATTCCGCCACTTTTTTTTCGACCCTTTCAGATCCGTCCCATAACTTGTCACAGTTTAGCCCCACTTGAAAGTAGTCTCTGCGATTTTTTTCAGATTTTTTAAGCGGTGAATTAAGGAATTACAAACAAAATATTCCTACAAAAAAAATTATGTTTTTCCATCAACTATTGAATGCAATATGTGTTATATTTGTATTCGTGTAGCAAAGACTATTTTCTGCAAAAAAAATGAAAATTAATTTTTTTGGCACGGTCCGACACCTTCAATTCTGCTGTCAATTTTATACAATCTCTAATAGTATTAGTGGAACGTACAGAAAAATCCACAATACGGCTACTGATTTTTTTCGCGATTAAACAAATGTTATTCACAAAAAAATTGCATAAAGTTATGTGAATAACATTTTTTTAACCCCGAAAGAAATCAGTTGCCGTATTGTGGATATTTTTTTTGTACATCGTCTCCATTTTAAGCTATATGTATTCGAAAAAATAGAAAAAATATATGCAACTCCTTAATTCACCGCTTAAAAAATCTGAAAAAAATCGCAGAGACTACTTTTAAGTGGGACTAAACTGTGACAAGTTATGGGACGGATCTGAGAGGGTCGAAAAAAAAAGTGGCGGAATTGACGGAGAATGCCTCTTATTGTATATTATGTCTGGCACGTGCAATATCTGACCATTAATTATAAAAATAATCTACCGCACTATTACTGAAAACGTAATGACGACGTTTATTTGTCCTCTTGTATTGTTTCAGTGTTCCACAATTAAAATCCAGACAAGAACACGTGTTGTCCTTCTTATCGAATCTCGAAAAAGCAACAAAAAACAGGAAAAAAAATATCCCAATGTCTCCGAATGCGAAGCCTGTCAATCTCCAATTCATTTAATCGTATTAAATTATGACAATGTGACAAAATGCGATACAATAATCAAAATAACTGCCCAGACGTGTCAATTTTTTTCTGAAGCAATGATTAGATATATCCAGTTTGTCAGACAAGAAATCACGCGGAAGTTTTCCCAGCATTTTATTTCATTAATGTCGCATTTTGCATTAGAAATTCATGAATAAGTTTAGATGATGTATTTAGCTTTACATTTAGATCATAAGCAGTTAATTTGATCTATTTCTTCCATTATTTCCATTATTTTTTTCTTTATAACTTTTTCTACAAATTCCTCAATAGCGAGGAACTAAATATGTAATTAAAGTGATTTAAAAAATCTAAAAACGTCTATTTAGCAAAATACTCTATGGAAGTCCATCAAAAATTTTCCTAAATAAATAAATGCTAATTTTATTTTCCTTAAAAGATACTTTCAAAATCGGTAATCAAGATATTTCTAACAGTGCTGCATCCATCTATCCCAAATGTTGGAAACTCTTTTTATAAATAAAAAATGAGTCTCTGAACAAGGATTTTTTGGTGAAGAATGTTTCTAATCCACCTGAATAAAAAAAAATGCTCACTAAAAATTCATTACTCTCACTAGATAATGTCATTTTCCTCCAAAATTTAGGTTTCGGAGAATCCTTTTATAGTTTAATAAGGTTTTCTAAAATTTTTTGCAGGTTTTTCCATAAGAAATTTCTAAAAATCCCATTTTTTTTAAACATCAACTGAACTAAAATTCTCAATTTGTAAAAAAATGTTGGATAATAAATTGACAATATCTTTCGATATATTCATAGAAGAATAAATGATATTGTTACAATTCAAGAAAAAGAATAAATTCCTTACACATTTAGACTTTTATAAAGGGATCTATATACTTATGTTAGTGGAGCGCAGAACGTAAACATTTTTTTCTCAAGACATTGGCGCTCTTTCTGGATTGCAATATTTGGGGTTATCTTGTGCTTATCAAAAAAGACAAAAGACGAAAACAATGAAGTATAAAATTTAATGAGGTGTGACAAACTCCAGAGTGTCCCTCATTATTCGGCGCATGTTTTAGATAACTTTGAAAGTCATGCAGAGAATATATTCAAAGTTATCTGTGTCGTGATAGTTATCACGAGGATCAATGAAAAATCGAAACGAGCGCTGCTAGTTAAAATATTAAAGAAAATTCGTAGTACTTACAAGAGAAATCGAAACATTATTGAAAGGATCAGCGATGAAATCGAAACAGACGACGGTTGAATATTTTACGAGGTTTGGTCAGGAATTCCTATATTATTATCCATGAAAAATCACAAATTTAATCACTTCAAACGTCAATTACAAACTTCACAAAAATATCTCCACTTTTCCTTCCGCACTGTCAACAACTTGCGCCGCGTCAGAGCGTCAACGAGCGCCATCTGTTGCACCCGCGCCAGAAACTACATCGACGCACACCGTCGGTAAGTTATCCAACGCCTACGACAAAAATGTCACCACTTACAAATGGAGACCGGATGCATTTATCGCAAAAAAAAGTCACATCAACGTGAAAATATCCGTTATTCATGGATGGGAGTCATCCGCTGCATCAAATATTAAACTAAAAGCGCTCGAGCTTTCTTCTGAGATTCATTTTTTTCCATTTTTAATTCACCTACAGCGATGTATTTATTTTTTTCATAATCAAGTGTCAATAGCTATAACAATACCGATTAATAACCAATTCGCGTTATCATAATTCTTATTTTCATACTTTACAGGTAATACGTGCGCACATTGCACGCGTTAATTTGTAAAATGCAGAAGAACCGTTTTTTTTATTGCTACAAACAGGGTCGCGTTGAATCTATGCGCAGTAACATCTACTTCGGAAGCGACATCCTTCGTTCGGGAATTGTCGGTAGCGCTCGGCTGGTTCCGACGAGCCAGCGATTAACGCACACTCTCACGTCAGTGCGTGTAAATGTCAGTAGCTGTGGGCGATACTAACATAAATATACTCGTATTCAGTTATCTCTTTGGCACCTCAAGGACATAAGTAATTATTTGAAAAATACATTATATCGTTTTTTCTTTCACATTCTCTCGATCGACATCGGTTCAATCGTATTCGTTCAATGAATATTCCGTATGCCAGAGTTACGTCATTAGATGGTGAAAACATTACGATTCTCATAACCTAAAATGCACGCATAACGTTTCATCGTCAATTATATCAATCGTCGATAATTCACGCAACGGAAATGTCAATTTTCGCACTATATCGATGTTTCTGATGCATTTAAATTCGTTGAACATTAAATCGGTGTATATTCCAATGATCGAACATCCGAGATAATGTGATGAATTTAAATTGACTCTTCGACTTTTAGGACACTCCATACTACGCCCTGTAAATATTGCAGCCACGAAAAATTGACACATTTCATCATATAACAACATCGCGCACAGTATAGTTGCGATATTATGTGTGCATTGTTTTTTTATATCGATACACTTGTACTTTTTGGTGGTAGAACAATAGAGTCCAAAACCTTTCATCGTGAATGTGCTTCGATTTTTAGTGATCGTTATTTTACTTTTACGACATTCCATTGACGGTTTTTTGTCGTTCGCGCTCTCGATTCGATAGACAACGGTAATTTTTCCAACAATTTGCCGAGTAAGGTTAGGTTAACGCGTAAATCAATATGTCTCTGTGACAGTTTAACAAAAAGTAAAAATTACTAAGGTATAATTGAAAATTTTTTTTCAGTGAAATTGTTTTGTTTTTGAAAATTCAATTGTTCACGTTAAAATCGGAGTAAATGTAAAAAAAAATTATTGGGATGACAGTATGTTACATGTTGCTTGTACCAAAGACGCAAATTTGACGTAAATATTACTTTGAAATAATTCGAATTAAAAATAGAATCCATAGCGACTGGTAATTTTTGGGCAATCAAAAATTATATGGGCTATTTGGAGTGTCCTTGAAAATATGGAAAATATATATGTACACTTGTAACTTCGAGCGTTAAGCTGAACAAGAAATCAACAAATACCTTTCTTCGATAAAGAATTGAAAAACTCTTCCAATATTTAGTATATGATTGTCAACACTTTCGTATTTATTTGAAAGATTTATTTTCACAGTATTAGGAAGTCTTGTAATATGTCTGAGAAAGATACATTTGTCAGTTTTTTTGTTCAGCAGGATGTTTATAAATTATGATGTTGAAGTTTGCATCGTTTGAATACAACGAAAATAATTTATTTTTTAATAAAATCCATTTTCCCTCAAGAGTTTTCAGACAGAAAAATCGTTGAAATATATTTGCAGTCCTTATTAAAGGTTCGAGTTGCTAAAAGCACAAAAAAAAGTAAATCTCACTGAAAATGAACTTAAAAAAATTATTTTCGTTGCGTCGCAACGCTGCAAACTTTAACATCATTATAAATTTGAATATAACAATATACAGGAAATTTTTGTAAAATCCAGGACTTTTTCATGCTGTTAATGTGAAGTACAAGAATACACAGGAAATTTTTGTAAAATCGAGGACTTTTTTATGCAAGCAGATTTTCGTTAATTTTTATAAAGTTAACGTTTGCATCATTGGAATGCAACCAATATAGTTTTTTCCAAATAAAATTTATCTTTCCCTAAGGATAAATTCTCAATTTAAGAAATCACTGAAACGTACGTTGAGATTTCCATTAAAAATATTGGGCTTTAAATTTGAATTTAAAGGTAACGATTTTATATGCGTAACATTCATTAGTTATGCAACTATAAATACGATATTTCGTTTCTCAAAATTATTTTTTATTCTAAAATGTATCTGATGCTGTATTCTGTTCGTGATTATAAAGATGTCTAGGACAAAACCAGAACCCATGTAATTAAATTATCATCGGGCTAACTTGCAGTATGTTATACTTTGTCCACAAAAATATGATTCCCAAATCTGATATGAATATCAATTTCATCAAATTCGAACTAAATTACAAAAAGATGTCTGGTGATGAAGAATTCCTGGGAAACGGAGAATTATAAACAAAATGTAGAAAATACTGATAATAAGGGGAATTAGTTAGAGTAGAAAGAAGATTTTCAAAAATTGTATTGATTGTAATTTAAACTGTGAATGAAAAATCTACCTTGTACCAGTCGTTTAATAGGATCAATCCAAACAATGGTAGACTTTTTTTTAATTTCAGTAAATTTTAGGTGAATTTATGTAATTTAACACCCGATAACACAAAGGTTGTCAATAATATCCAATAACTTATCTCAACGCAACAAATATTATATAATACAGTATATAATATAGTATATAATATCAATATAACTTGTTGTAAACGAAATATAAATTTATTTATGTATTTTTTCGTTTCTCTTTCAGCACAAACATTTGTCCATTAAAATGTAATTCAGCATTGAGATGAGTGTTGCGGCGTTCCAAGAGCACTCTTATCTCAAGGTGCTTTTCGACTTTCAATACAAAACGGTCGAAGGACGTCAAATAATAATAAAGAAGAATGAGCTGTTGTATCTTTTGCAAAAGACAAATGCCGACTGGTGGCAGGTCGTGCGAAATTTCGAGCAAAGATCGTTTTACGTACCGGCGTCGTACGTCCGCGAGGTTTCAAAAACTTCGGCATCGTCAACAAGAAAGAACTCGGAAGAGGAGCGAGAAACGATTTTTGAACCACCTCAAGATCCAAGCTACAAAAGTATGCCGAAGGAATCATCGAATGCTATGCGAAACGTTAAAAAATGGCTGGCAGGAGCGATAGACAGCAAGTCCGAGCCTCCGAAGAATCTTTACGAGCCCGAGGCTTATCAAAGGTCCGATAGCACGGAGAGTGGATCAAAGAGTCAATTGAAAGTTGGCCTCGTAGACGCAAGGACCAAATCACTGGAGCGTGAACGCCGTTCGGGAAATTTCAGTGACCGAGAAGATGGTAAATTTTATCTATGCTTATTTAGACTATCGGCGAAAAGTTTCCGGACAAAACTTCAAAAAAGGTCTGGAACGTTTTTTTATGCCATTTCGCCGGAAGTCAACGTAAACTAATTTAAAACAATCGGCATTTTAAAGGGGAAGAATTTGGCTTCGTTTCCTGATTATTTAATTATTTTGCTTCCTCATAAAGGAAGCTTTGTTTTCGTGAAAAATTTGTTTTTTGCGATATGTTCAAAATGTCCTAAAACATCGAGAAATCATATTTAGAAAAAATGTCTGGATGGATGTGTGTGTGTCTGTGTGTGTATCCTGAGTTTCAGATGTAAATAATTAATAACTCGAAAACGCTTCGAGATATCCAGCTAAAATTTGGCACATTTGTCAAGCACAAATTGCTCTTCATTATGAAAAAAATTTTGTTTTAATTATAACGGGGGTTCAGATTTTATCGACTTTTTTCGTTTTTTGCAAGAATGGCGTAAACGCTCTAACCTCTGCATTTTTCAAGATATTGCACTCAAACTTTGTACAGAATAAGTATTGAATTTGGCGAAAATCCATCGAGGGATTAAAATTTTATGGAATTTTGAATTTTTTGAAAAATAGCCTAAACGCTCTAACTTGTGCAATTTGTAAGATATTGTACTGAAACTTTGCACAAAGCTAATATAGCTATCGAGGTTGTTCGCCATTAAATTTGGCAAAAAACCATCGAGGGATTAAAATGTTATGAAATTTTTAATTTTTTGAAAAATAGCGTAAACGCTCTGACTTGTGCAATTTTTAAGATATTGCACTGAAATTTTACACAGAGCTAATATAGCTATCGAGGATGTTCGTTATTAAATTTGGCGAAAATCGATCGAATGATTAAATATTTATCAAATTTTCAATTTTTATAAAAGAAGCGTAAACTTTTTAAATTTTTCAGACATTGCTATCAAATTTGGGGAAAATCGATCGAATTTGCACATTGATTACTAATATTTTTCAATAGTTAACAAAGCTTCCTTTATGAGGAAGCCGAATTTGATCGCTACTGTGTGTGCAAGAAAGCTATGTGAACTATGGATAAAGATGAGGAAGCAATGTGCAAATTCCAATTTTCAGGGTTTTTACAAATTATTTTTAGATTTGGACTATTTTGAAAACAGCTATTTTTCGCCTTTTTCCCCTCTCTTGAGGTGCATCCATCTTCTAGAGGAAATTTTTTAAATACATTTTTACGATTCGATTCATTAAAGGGGAAGTTTGAGCTTCAATTTCCTTTTTTAAAAAACTTTGAGCGATTTTTTCGTTCAAAGTTATTCTGTTTTTTGTGAAAAAAGAGGAAATTTGAAAAATTTCGTGTAAGACGAAAACAAAGAGGATTCATGGAAAACTTTGAGATATCAAAAAGTTGCGTCTGTTTTTGTTGAGTTCCAATGTGTTGAAAATAGTAAAATAAAGTATTTTTCTTTTTTGAAATTTTATCAATAATTCCATAGTTCTCGAGTTATGGTAATTAAATTATCTGAGCTCCCCAGAAAATGAGAAAAAAGAATTTTGGGAAAAAAATCTGAAAAAATTCCTCTGCACTCAACAAAAACAGACACGACTTTTTGCTATCGTAAAGTTTTTTATGAATCCTCTTTGTTTTCATGCTATACGGGATTTTTCAAATTTCCTCTTTTTTCACAAAAAACGGAATAACTTTGGAAAAAAAAATCGCTCAAAGTTGTTAAGAAAGGGAAATTGAAGCTCAAACTTCCCTCTTTATGAATCCAATCGTACATTTGTAGAAAAAAATGTTTCTCTAAAAGACGGGTGCATCCGAAGAGAGGGGAAAAAGGCGAAAAGCAGCTGTTTTCAAAATAGAGTCCAAATCTAAAAATAAATGGTCAACATAATTTTAAAAAAAACAGGAAATCAAGCCGAATTCTCCGTCTTTAAAATGCCGTTTGTTTAATTAGTTTACGTTGACTTTTGGCGAAATGGCATTAAAAAACTTTCCAGACCTTTTTTGAAGTTGTGTCCAAATACTTTTCACCGGTAGTGTACGTTCATCTATGAATTCTAAAATTCCGTAATTTACGAATATTAACAAGTAAGGGGATTCTAATGAATTACCAAATCCACGAAAATAGTCCTAGGAAGTGAGCAAAAAAACGTTCCTCCATAAAGAAAAAAATCGGAAGCCTGATTTTTGTCAGCGTCTGTCACTTTTTCATTCCAAATATACATCAATCGATTTTTCATTCACCTGAACATTCCAAACATGGAAAACACAGAAAATTGAGTCTGAATGAGTGAAAAAAACATTCGAATTTATCGTTCCAGATGCAGTCAATGGAAGTCCGCGTTCAAGGGACAGCGATGAATGTCACGAGAATCCCAACAAGATCACCAATCGATTTAGTTCGAGTCCCAAGGGTGCAGGCATGCAATTCAGAATCGAGAATGCGTTGCAAGATCCGTTTCGTCGGGAGCTCGAGTCCAGCTTGGATCGACGTAATTTGGGCGTGAAGCTAGGAACGAGAGTCCGAACGAGATCGACCAATTCGGAGGGAAGTCACGTGGACAGTGACGGTGGCGTTGATCCGCGTGAACCGGACGATAAAATTGACAAGGACAATTTCATGCGGAATAAGCGAGAGAGTAACTTATCGGTACACGAGGAATCACAGCGCGACAGTCAAAGCTCAAGCGGCACAAGTCGCAACAGCAGATCGTTGGAGCACGAGGCGGGCAAATTTGCAATTCGCAGTGAGAGAAGCACAAGTCCGAGACCAGTTTACGGACGACAAATGACGGTTGCCGCTGGTAGCACGACTTATCAGGAGCAAAAGGCTGCTGCTGCGTCGTCGAATGTCGCGATGGGCGGAAACGGTGATCACAAAATTCTGAACGACAAGCGACGAACTTGGGCGGTCGAGGAGCTCATGTCGGAACTAACGCAGATGTGCAAGGAACGTGGCACGAGTAAGAAGCCAGCTTTTCAATTGAAAAGCACCGAGGTCAAAACGACTTTCGATCCGATTGAAAAATTAACGCGTGAGATACACGAAATGAATCGCATGAGAACGGAGTCGAGCATACCGGAAGATGATATTCCTCCGGCTTCGCCGAATCCTTCGCCCATAAATGTCTGCAAGATATCGATTAATTCCAGCAACTCGACATCCGTTCGCCCGGAAACGGAAATCGCTCGGGAAGGTTCGATCGAGCGAACGGAACATACGGACGGTTTGCCAAAAACCATCGAAGATTCTCACAGAAGGGCAAATTTCACACAGCCTGAATCCGAGTCCGTCGCCTCCTCGCCAAAGACGTTGAAGTCACCAAAATCGCCAAAGATACTCGACGAGTACAACGAGGCTAATATACTGAACGACTTTATGAGTTTGGATGGGGCATTGAGCTCTGCACATCAATCGTTATCGCCAGATAAGCAATCGCCTTATCACAAACGCACGAATCCAGCGCATCCGAGCACTGACGCACACAACGCTGAGCCGTGCTACTCGAATGTCAAAATAAACGCGGAAAGAGTTAAATTACGACCAAAATTGAAGATAAAGACGATGGATACGGGCGCGGAATTGAGACTCACACCGTCGTTGGAGAAATTGGCGAGTGAGATACAATTTTTACCAGCGAAGAGAACGAGCCACAGCGAGGAGAACAAAAGCACGGCGTCCAAATCGATCGGTAATTACGGCAATTCGGATTTCGGAAAATCCTACGATGAAGGCTCGAAGTCGGATGATTCACTCGAATATCGCGATACATTGAGAAACGTCGAGCACAAATTGAAGTACAAGGGAAGCTTCAAGACCAAACGAGAGATTGAGAACGAAGTGCGCGACAAACAGGAGAGAGATGGGAATATTATTGCGGGCGAGAAAAAATCTGGATTGAAGAAGAGTTCGACTCTACATTGCGCGACTATACCAGAATGTTATCGTCGCTTCAGAAAGCATGATTTGATCGAAAGTTATGAGCCCGTACTCGAGAATTCCGTGACGTACAAACGGCGCAGTCGCAGCTTGAGCGACGTCGAATCCCTTAAAATGATATTCCCCGAGAATGCGGTGAAAAACGTCGATGAAATTCCCAGAGCGATGAAGAGCAAGCCAATTCCTTTGCCGAGGACGAAGATACCCGCGGTCAAGGTCGATTCATCGAATACGGAGACAACGAGAAGCTTGGACGATGGAAAACAGGGATCAACGAGGAATAGTATGGATAATTCGCCATTGAGAATTGATTCTGAGCAGAAAAAAGCGTCTCGGGAGAGAATGCAGGACGATGATTCTTGGCGAGGTAACAAACGAGATCAGCAATCCTTTTTCAACGTGGACAAACATCACGACAATTCGATTGAGGATAACGCTCGTCGCAATATCAATATTGAGTCTAGCACAGCCGTTGGATTCAAAACGCTCTTGTGCGCATCTGACAGTGGATCGGACAATTGTCTGCAATCCAAGGAATTGTTGTCGAGCTCGACGGGAAATTTGAACGATCACGGCTCAGGAAGGTCACCGAGAAAAGCGAGTTCAATCGCACGTTTTAATGATCGAGGGAAAACGACAACGAGGGAAAGTCTATCGGACGATCAGATTCTGAGTTCCAACGCAAGCTCGGAGGCGCTGCACTCGGAATCCGAGGTCGTGGCTATGCCGGACACTTCGTCCCAATTGAGTCCCGCCAATCGCGGAACCGGCCAAAATGCATTTGAGTGTGCCATCGATTTACCACCTGGCTGGAGACAAAAATACGATTCGGATATCGGACAAATATGTTTTCTCAACGAGCGAGGCGATAAGGTGAGCACATCCGCTTTGTCCGGAAAATTAAGGAAACCGACTAGGGCAACCTAAGTCGTTGTGTTTTTAGAAAAAAAACAATGTATAAAATAGCTGAAAAGCAACTTAATCAGTATTATGAGAATGCTGTTTGGTTGTGTGAGAAAAAGCAACCGGTAACCAAATCTATCTTGTAAAGTGTGTAATTTATATTGAGAAAACGATGAAAATTCATATTTCTTGCGCAAAAAAAAACTTTGCTTTTAGGTAAATATAAAATAAGCGCAAATTTGAAACTTGCAAAACACATTCTCATTATTTTTACACATTAGCAAATCCTGTTCTATGTAGATTTTAGTTTTGGATTAGGAGGAAGCTAAAAATGAAAAAATTCGCGAAATTTGCTTTTTGTAAACAATTAGAAATATTATAAAATTCGAATGACGCTCTTAACAAAGTAATTTTTCTAGGGACCAAATTTTCGTTTGCACAATCAGAACCTTTATTTCCTTTTGGATAAAATGGTTTTTTAAAAATCTTTTGCAAGTTTTTTTAAATTTTTTGGAAAGTTTTTTATCATATTATTTTGAATTTTATTCGTATAATTTTTCTGTTGTCAGACTCAAGTTTATTAGTTTCAGCTACACAAATTTTTGTTCCGTTATTCCGAGACCGTCTATTTCAGTTTGTTTCCGAGATGTAATTAGTGCCTCGTGACATCATGTGGCAATTGGTTGAAATGACGGGCGCACATGTGGTGCAGGGCGTGGAATCGAGCTTGACCCTACTAATTTGAGTCGCTCATTCTTGGAGGTGCCTTCACGCACGTTTTTCATCAAGAATGATTATCAAGTATTAAATTCAAGAAGATTCGATTAAAAGATTAAGTTTCAAACAAATTTTGGAATTTAGAAATTGTGAAATTTCAAGTAAAACAGCTTGTAAACGCTCCAATTTTCGCAATTTCATAACTACCGATCTCAATTTTTTTTTCAAAAATGTATAATAGTAAATAGTAAATGTAAAACGTATAATAGATTATAATAGTTGGAATTGGATTTGACGAGAACCATTTGTGGGCTTCAGAGTTAACGGAATTTTGAAAACTTCCAAAATTGATGAAAAAATTGTGTAAATTCGAAATTTGTACACAGCTTTCTGGTTTCATCTGTCCCTACATTTTCTTCATAAGGAAGCCAAAACTAAATTACTTCTTGTAACTCCTCAAAAAACTGCTCATAATAAGCAGTGATCGACAAAAGAATTTTTTTAAATTTTTAATTAATCGTTTTCTACAAAATTAATATTATCATCCATTGTTTTTTTAGGTATTTCGATAATCACTAATTTAAAGACCAATACTACGAATTATTTGGATATTGAATATGTGTATTCTTTGAATTATTCATTATTAGAAAAATCAGTAATCGTATTCTTTAAAACACTTATCATTAAATTGATAAGTAATTGAATTATTTTAATGACTAATTATTAGAATAATTTATAATTGAATTATGTCAATTATTGATTATTTGAATAACTAGTAATGTATATATCTAAATTACTAATTATTCAAGTAATTAGTAATTGAACTATTTCAATTACCAATTATTTGAATAATTAATAATTTAGATATGTTAATTGCTAATTAATTATAAATTCCCTCACAATTTAAGTACAACTTGACTACAAATAATTGTAGATGTTATTGGAGTGAACTTGTACAAAAGTTGGAGTATATTTTGTGTACAAGTTTGCCTACAACTTGTATTCAATTACCGGCCGTTGATTTCGATCAACTTGTATCCAAATGTTGCTCAACAAAAACTTACCGTAAACTTGGCATCAAATTGATTCCAAGCTACAGATGACCAAGTTTTTATAGTACAACACTGGATATCAAGGTTCCTGCTTAACTTCTCTAAACAAATTTACAAGCATAAATATGCATTATCAAATAATTAACAATTGCAAAGAATAATTAACTAATTTTTTGAAAAATTAGTTATTAGAAGAATTAATTATGTAATTATTCGAATAATTAATAATTGGAAAGAATAATTAACTAATTTTTTGAAAAATTAGTAAGTAAAGTACTTAAGTATTTAATTACTTGGATATTTAATAATTAGAAGGAACAATTACCTAATTTTTTAAAAAAATCAGTCATTCATAAGAGCAAAATTGTAATTACTTGGTTATTGAGTAATTACCTGACCTGATCTCAATTACAAGTTATAAATTTATCGGATAATAATCGAACATGAATTATCGAATTTTCGAATATTTACGAATAATTACCGAGTGCCTTAATAACGAGTAATATTTATGGGGACAATTATAAAATTTTCTGACACAGAGTAATTAGCGGTAATTAAATTGACGAAAATATCGATTTTGCCAATCACTGATAATGAGAAAGGCTTGGTGAACAATGGAAAAAATTAAGCAGCAAATTTCTAAATAGCACAATTTTGATATTTTGGATTTACCATCAAATTAGGTCTGGGGGTACCATTTTCTTCGCCAAAACAATGTATCTCATTATGATATGGTCAACTATAATTAATTTCAGTGCATAAGAAATAATTGATCCCGCTAGCACGATAATTTACATTTTCAATGGGATTCAAGAATTTCTTATATACGAATTGTCGAGAAGACTTGGGAATAACAGAAGCACTGTCCGAATAGTTACTCCGTGTGCGTATCTCAACAGTAAACGATTTAAATCCACATATGTGCAACCCGCTCTCACACAAACGTCTCTGTCTCTGTGGTTGTCCTTTTTTTTTCTTTTCAATTGATACGACGACCCAATCCCGCATGAATTCTTACATACGTGTATAGTAAACTCGATCCATGTATGCAGTGGCTAAAATACGCCGCTTGTCTCATGAATCACATGTGTGACCCGCGTCCTGCGTTCAAGCATTCGGCTCTCAGTCCGATGTAGTCGGAGTACGCGGGAGGGTTTCGTAGTAGTACTTGAAGTCTCGACTTTAAACGTCACGAAAAAATCTCAATGGTCCAAGTCAATGGCCTGAGTATCGGGCGTCTATTCAATTTATCACAAAACAATCAACGACAAATTGACCTCCATTCAAATGTAATCCAAGAGACTTGTGGAGCCTAAAAGTCATTTGCATTTTTGGTTTTCCTGCGATAACGCATTTCTGATCATGTGAAAAATTGTAAAAAGTGGATTAGATTCGATAATTTGTCTCAAAAAAAGTGTCCATACAAAAATCACAGGTCACTTACTTTGATTTACATTGGAGTAAATTTGGTGACTTGATTAAACTTGATGACGTTCAAATGCAACTGAAGAATCTCATCAAGCTCAAAAGTCATTTGTAACTCTGGTTTTTTTCTCTAAAGAAAACGGAGTGTCCATTGTCACAGGATGTGGTCACGATTAAACCTCGATGTGATTTTGAATTTTGTAGCCTGATAATGATTGAAAACATCATTTTGTGGTCGGATGGTTTTCCGATTACGAAGTAGTCTGAGGCAGTTCCAAAGGAATTACGAGGAAGAGGATGGATGACGAATGCTGCGTGATGGAGGAAAAAACATTGTTGAATTGTTTTCGTGACAATCGCAAACCCGACAAATCAATTCACGACGAGGACGACGGTCTTTCGGAATCTCGCAACGGGGAAAATCCAATTGAGAGCATTCGCTGGTTGCCCGATGAATTGAGACGGAAGATAACGCGACGGAGCTTGGAAAATATTCGCGAGCAAAATAAGTATCCTGTCGTCGATTGGCTGCGAGAAATTCGTTTGAGCTGCGATTTGTACGACACCGGATTACCGATTGTCGTTGCGAATGATCGAGAACGCGAGATTGGTGGAGACGAAGAGACGACCAGTTTCAGCGATGCTGAAGACATCACGAGCAACGATAAACCGGAAACGAGGAAATTCTCGTACGCTAATGACGATGTTACGCGAAACTACGAATGTGCAAAAACGTATCACGATATACTCGACAATGAGGTCATCGAGATGGAGATTTCGGAGGCAGAAGGAAACGCAATGATGCAACCGGAAGTCGAGGATTCCACGGATAATAATATAATATGCGGAGTAAATAAAAGTGCTAGAAGCTCGTCATCGAAACTCGACGTACCATCAACGGGCGAATCATTGATAACTGGATCATCGATCGTCTGTCGCTACTTCGATTTGGATCCAGAGTTTGTGATCGCATCAAAACGATCTGCCAAATTGGCAGAATTGATATTTTGTGATGATGACGAATTTACTCTGGAGTACTGCGATAGGTATTTGGATAAACCGGAAAATTCAATTGTAAATGGCCTTGATGATGGATTTTCTCAGTACGATTCCTTGGAGGATAATCTGAATCGAATCGAGAATGATGCCTCGGACAATGAGAACGACACGTCGGCAGAAAGATTCGATAATGATACTGATCTTTTGATCCAAGACATATCGCCGATTTTCAAGTGGATCGAACAATATGACAATTCGCATTCACTCAATGATATTTATGATATTCCATGGTTGGCCCAATGTCTGTGCGACTCTTGTCATCCATCCAGTGGCAATGACAAGTTTTCCAGCATTTCTGCGAATTCCGAAATACCGATTGGGCCAATGATGGGCCAGGAAAATCTTGAGTATGACTCCAAAATTGGGACGCCCGCGTTACGTTGGCTTCCGCAATTCAATGATTTTGGTGATGCACTTGAGGAAAGCGTTCGAACTGCGGAAAGAAGATCCGTGGATCGATTCAATATATTTGATGGTAATGATTTTCCTGGCGAGACGATGGACTACGAGTTAGCCCGCAATATTTCGAGTAGGGATTCCCTTGAAAATAAGTCGAACATTGACACTGGCTCAGGGATAATTGAGTGTTTTGACATTGACAAATCGGTTAGGAAAATTGAGGAAACGATAGAGTATCGTCGTCGTAAGGGTTCTGTTTCGAGTGACATTGCTGTGTGGAAACAAAGTTTGTGGAATGATCGTCTGGACGACGAAGAATCCGTCGATCAGGTGAGATTCGGTGAAATTCGGAGGCAGGCGCAAAATTATTATAGGGGACCCTGAAAAAGAATTATGGTTGACCATGACATAATGAGTTTTATCATTCTAGCATAAATTATATTACCTAGGAACAGGGTTGCAAAATTTGTAATGTAAAAGTAATGCATTATTCATTACTTTCAGCATGTGTAACGGAAACAATTTCCATTGCCCATTACAATGTAGTGTGTAGTAGAAAAAATTTCCTCTGCCCATTATAATGTAGTGTGTAGTGGAAAAAATTTGCATTACCCATTAAAATGTAGTGTGTAATGGAAATAATTTTCATGACCCATTACGATGTAGTGTGTAATGGAAAAAATTTCCATTACCCATTAAAATGTAGTGTGTAATGGAAAAAAAATTCATTACCCATTACAATGTAGGGTGTAATGGAAAAAAATTTCATTACCCATTACAATGTAGTGTGTAATAGAAAAAAAACCATTACCCATTACAATGTAGTGTGTAATGGAAAACATTTTCATTACCCATTACAATGTAGTACGTAATGGAAAAATGTTTCATTACTCATTATAATGTAGTGTGTAATGGAAGAAAATTTCATGACCCATTACAATGTAGTGTGTAATAGAAAAAAAAACCATTACCCATTGCAATGTAATGTGTAATGGACAAAACATTGATTGCAATTTTGGGAATGGAAAATATAGATGAATAAATTATTGCAATTTTGCACTACATTTTATTGAAACTTAGAATTTAAGGTACCTAAAAATCTGAGTCCTAAGTCAATAAAATGGAATGCAAAATCGCAATAATTTATTCATCTGTATTTTTCCATTCCCAAAATTGCAATCAAAGTTTTTTCCATTACACATTACATTGCAATGGGTAATGGAAATTTTTTCTATTACACTCTACATTGTAATGGGTCATGAAATTTTCTTCCATTACACACTACATTATAATGAGTAATGAAAATTTTTTCCATTACACACTACATTGTAATGGGTAATGAAAATGTTTTCCATTACACACCACATTGTAATGGGTAATGGATTTTTTTTCTATTACGCACTACATTGTAATGGGTAATGAACATTTTTTTCATTACACACTACATTGTAATGGGTAATGACAATTTTTTTCATTACACACTACACTATAATGGGTAATTGAAATTTTTTCCACTACACACTACATTGTAATGAGTAATGAAAGTGTCAATGCATTACAAAAAGTAATGCATTACTTGCAACCCTGCCTTGGAACCTCTAGATTTTATGGTAACCGGCAGTTACTATAAGTGGATGAGGAACGTTTTCATCCGAAAACTGGATTTCGTTAACAATTTTTTGTTTATCAGGAAGAATCCTGGATTGTATTATTTTTGTGTGTATTAAACATGAAAGATGCATTCCTCAATTGATATTTTTTTCGTTGTCTTTATCGTCGTATCCATTTTTATGTTGATAAAATTTCAACCAAACATAAGCGAATTCATCAACATTAAGATTCTCAATTATGTATTATGTTTTCTAAATATTCAATTTCGTTTTTTTTTCAGTGGTTTTCTTCAAACGATGCCGAAGGAAAAATCTATTTTTTCGAGGAAAATAGTAATGAGTCTTCGTGGGTGTTACCATCTGCAAGGACCGGGAAATCTCCGTCGATCAATGCCGATGGAAAAACCGATAAAATCGACTCCAACAATACGACGAGCGAACCAACAGAACGCATCAGTGTAAATCCCAGTAATGTTAATCGTGATCCGTCGATGAAAAAGATCGATCCTGCAGGCGGTGATTGGCCGCATTTGTGCGATGGAAATAATATGGTAAGAAGAGAATGCATTAAAGGATCTGTCTGCAAAAGATGCCTGATAGGCTTATTTTTAAAAAATATGTTAATTCGAAAGTATGCGATTGACCTCATTGATTTTTAGACATATTCGAGTTCATGGTTTTATGGATAATTTTTGTGAGTGTGCGATTATTTAGATGATAATGAGCTCTCAGTTTTACTTACTATCAATAAGCGATTTCTCGTCCGGACAAATTTCGTTTAGCATCTACTTTATCTTTTTGCCCGTCTGACCTCGTATTTGAGCGATGATACTAATTATTGAATCAGGGTTGCAAAATTTTTAATGAAAAAGTAATGCATTAATCATTACTTTTTTAATGTCTGATGGAAACAATTTCCATTATTAAAATTTAATTACTAATGGAAATGATTTCCATTAACCATTAAATGTTAATGGTTAATAAAAATAATTTGCACTAACCAATAATATTAAATGATTAATGGAAATAATTTCCATTAATCATTAAAATTTAATGGCTAATGAAAATAATTTCCACTAACCAATAACATTAAATGATTAATGGAAATCATTTCCATTAATCAATAAATGTTAATGGTTAATGGAAGTTATTTTCAATTATCAATTAGAGTTAATAGTTAATGAAAATGACCTCCATTAACCATTACATGTTGATGTTTAATTAAAATAATTTCTATTAATCATTTAATGTCAGTGGCTAATGGAAATTATTTCCATTGACTTTTGTCATTTAATGTAATTAAAATGGTCGTAATTAATTATTAAGCTATTCTTAGCGGTTTTCGTTCCAACGCGCTTGAAGTATGATAACAAAGAAACGTTTTCCGGCTTCTACGTCGTTCTCTCTCTGTCTCTAAATTTTATCTTTGGGTTAATTGATCCTCAATCAATTATATTAGTCAACCAATCCGCTGCTGATCGGTCCTACGAATCTTCAAAGTTCCTCATTGATATTTCGTTTACTTAACTACATTTTGACCCAGAATAAAACCATCGATTACTACCATTTTAATTAAATTCAATGTCAATAGTTAATGGCAATAATTTCCGTTAACCATTAGCATTTTGGGTAATTGTAATAATTTCCCATTAGCCAATAACATTAAATGGTTAATGAAAATTATTCTCATTAACTATTAACATTAAATGGTTAATGGAGATAATTTTCATTAAACATTAACTCTTATACATTCATGGAAATAATTTCCATTAACGATCAACATTTAATGGTTAATCGAAATAATTTCCATTAACCATTAACCTTCAATGGTTAATGGAAATTATTTCCATTCATCAATGAGAGTTAATGGTTATTAAAAATGTAAATGCATTAAAAGAAAGTAATGTATTATTTGCAACTCTGTATTGAATAAAAGTTTTTTTTAATGGCTTGGTGGTCAGATCCCCCAACGTTTTATTCGCACCAGTACTCGTATCTTTATCACTCCTTATAAACAGACCATTGTTTTCAGCTCGTTCTGAAAGAGGGCATCATAAATCGAACGAAGATAACCGAAAATGGCAAGAAGTTGAGAAAAAATTGGAGTACCTCGTACGCCGTGCTAACGGAATTGTTTCTATTGTTTTTCAAAGATGCCAAAACATTTGCCATGATGGTATGAAGAATTTCAGAGATGACTGAAGCTTAAGGGAGTCCTTGCGGAACAGCCAAGTCATTGGATTTAAACAGAAACTCCATAATCCATATCCACGTTTAATCACACTGGTTTCTCTCTCAAAATGTGTACAAAACATTTTCGAAAACGTCGTACTCGATTGACTTGACTCTGCCGGAAGGACCACCCTAATCTTGATGATCGATCGATTAATCTATGTTTTGATAATTTTTAGAAAACGGGACAGTCAGCAATGGCCAAACCCGATATATCGGTGGACCTTAATGGGGCATTGGTCGAACCCGGCGAAAGAGCGAGCAGTCGTAAAAACGTCTATATGATAAGTACTGTACTTGGTTTGCAAGTTCTTGTGCAAAGCGACAATACGTCAGTGGCGACGGAATGGTTTCAGGAAATACATGGAGCGATACGAAAACTGGTGAGCCGATAATTATCGCGATTTTTTTCGATAATTTCGATAATAGCATGATTTTAATTATAAATTATGATGTCTAATTATAATTTTAATTATGATGATTTAAATTATGATTTTAATTATAAATTATGATGTCTCAGCCATCAGGATTTAAAACCCAAGGAAAAACCCTTCCCATCGCTGCCGAGAATCGAAAAACTACCGGCGGTAAGCAGCTCACCGAGATTAATCTCCACGAGGATGCGAAGAAGATCAACAAAATCGCTCGCTCGAGGTCGATGAAAAGTACGTGATATATAATTGATACTTTAATATAGGTTATTCCATGTCAAATCGACCCAAGAGAGTTGGAATCGACCCCTTTCAATTTCGATGAAATTTGGTCAGAAGTTTTCGTTTTTAATAAAACGAAGTTCTACCAAAGGAAAAAAATAAAAAAAATTATTTTCGAAAGTTGTGCAAAATTCAAAATTTCACAATTTTTCAAATCTTTCAAATTTATTTTTCAAATATGTCGAAAACTATTATAATTGCGAAAAATTATTCTGAATTCGTCTTAAAGAGGTCTTGGGGCTGCGAAAAAAAAAATATTAAAAAAGAAAAATTTGAAAAATGATGGATTTGGAGAATTTTTAATCTTCAAAAATCGTTAAAATCCAAGTTCGACATTAAATTTTTTGTTCAATTTTTTTAATATAATACCTTGTAGTGATCTTAGAAGATCTTCAAATTTTCAGAAAGCTGTTTTTTGTTTTCTTTTTTATATGAATTTTTGAATTTTTAAAAATCGTGTAAATTCACGATCAACATTAAATTTTTGGTTAATTTTTCTTATATAATACCTTATACTGATCTTAAAAGATCCTAAAATTTTCAGGCTGGTGTTTTTTTGTTTGAAAAATATAAATTTTTGAATTTTGGTAAAAAAATTTTTTTTTTTTTACCTGTCAGTTAAGTAAAGTTGAGCAATCATGTAGTTTTGTAATTTTTAGCAGTAAAAAAAAGTAAAAGTAACAGTATTTTGATAAAGAAATTTTTTTTTTTTAATCAAAATTCAAAAATTTATATTTTTAAATCTTTTAAGATCAGTACAAGGTATTATATTTCCAAAAAATTAACCAAAAATCTACTGTCCAATTTGCATTTTCATGATTTTTGAAAATTCCACATTCTCCAAATTGTTCATTTTTCAAAATTTTTTTTCGGAATATTTTTTTTTTCGTAGCTTAAAGTATAATCTTTCAGACGAATTCAGATCCATTTTTCGTAACTATAATCGTTTTCGAGATATTAAAAAAATAAACTTGAAAGATTTGAAAAATTGTGAAATTTTGAATTTTGCATAACTTTCGGAAATAAAATAAAATTTTTTTTTCCTTTGGTAGAACTTCGTTTTATTAAAAACGAAAACTTCTGACCAAATTTCATCAAATCTGAAAAGGGTCGATTCCAACTCTTGGTCAAGTTGACATGGAATGACCCATATATAATGTAAATATATTGCGTGAAAATACTCACTTATAATACCACAAGAGCTTCAAAATTATCGGGTATTTCCCGATAGGTTCGTTGCAAACAAATGAAGGAGTCAAGTTTTTCAGGTTAAAAAATCACGAGCGCGAAGCGCGAGTGATTTTTCCTGAAAAACTTGACGACTTTATTTGTTTGCAGGGAACCTTGAGGGAAATGCCAGATAATTTTGAAGCTCGTGTGGTATTCGGGGGATTATTTTTCCGTCCCAAATGTCGGCCAATAGAATTGCACCATGAGATGAAATGAACAGTTAACAGTAGTAAATTGGTTCCAAACTGTTTTTTTTGCCTTCTCCGTATTAATGGGAACATTTCCTTTGACTTTTTTATCAATGGTGGACAGAGAACAAACTCCAAATCGACTCATTTTCATGCAAAATCTCCAATTTTCACAATTGAATTCAACCTGTCAGTTTGACGTGTGGTTAATTTGACTGGATCATGTTTTGTTTTTTATATATAGCAACTACCAGAGAAAATAATCAAAAAATTATCAGTATAATACCATGTAGGTTGTACCACGTGACGTCGAATGGTGCAATTCTATTGGCCGACATTTGGGTCGGAAAAATAATCTAAAGTATTTTTTAAAAATATGAATTATTTTCAAATACCGTTTCATTTGCGCAGTGAAAAGATTGGACGACTCATTGGAGGATCTTAGCGGCAGCGCTGCGGAAAGACAAACGAAAATAAAAGCCAAGCTCCGACGTTTCTTCCTGCGACGGCCGGCCGTCGAACTTTTGGTTAAAAATGGAATTTACAAAGGTTCGTAATCACGGTCAAAAATAAAGTGGACCCAGAGAAAAAATTTTGTTCGTTTACAATTTAAAAAAAAATCATTTTCTCACAGATGAACCCGCTTTTGGTTCTTATCTGAGCGACGTATGTCCCACGGAAGCGCCGAGGGTACCGCTTTTCGTGAAAACCTGCATCGAGGTATTGGAAAGTAACGAAGAAAATATGAAGACTGATGGCTTGTACAGAGCGAGTGGAAATCTCAGCCAGATACAAAAAATAAGGCTTCAGGTTGATCAGTATAAATTGGACGTGTTGGCGCAGGAAGAGGACGTTCACGTATTGGCGGGAGCACTGAAATTGTTCTTCCGCGAATTAAAGGAACCTCTTATACCATCGACGTTCTTCAAGGAGGCGGTTAACGCGAGCAGTGAGTCCATTAACATCTTACAAAATTGACAATGAAGGATTGTGCAGAAAAAAAAAGATTTTGATTGGATTTTAACGTGGATTTTGATTTTGTCGATTCTAGTGATTTTTATCGAATCGACTTGGAAACGACTTGATAACGTAACGTCAAAATGTTTGTACCGAGAAACTCTCAGAATAGCATATAGGGATTTTTTTTTTAATTTCCACTTAACGATTACGGATTCGTGAAACTTATCTACACTGCAATATTAATTCATATTAATTTTATCGTTTTCTACCGTGTTTTTCCAGTGCTGAAGAAAAGTTCGGCAAAAATTCAATGCTTCAGAGATATCGTCAAGGCGCTGCCTCCTCCAAATTACGATACACTCCAATACCTACTGAAACATCTTTTAAGGTAAGTTCAATTTTATCCTTGATGTGGATTATTTGGCTTCGGGGAAAAAAAAATACAATACCGGCGAAAAGTTTCTGGACAAAACTTCAAAAAAGGGCTGGAACGTTTTTTTATGCTATTTCGCCGGAAGTCAACGTAGACTAATTTCACAAGCGGTATTTTAAAGGGGAAGAATTCGCCTTCATTTCCTGATTTTTTAATTATTTTTACAATTTGTTTTTAGATTTGGACTCTATTTCTGAAACAACTGTTTTTCGCCTTTTTTCCCTCTCTGCAGGTGCAACCATCTTCTAGGGGAATTTTTTTAAATACATTTTTACGATTGGATTTATAAAGGGGAAAGTTTGAGCTTCAATTTGCTCTTTTTAAAAACTTTGAGAATTGTTTTTTCCAAGGTTATTCTGTTTTTTGTGAAAAAAGAGGAAATTTGAAAAATTCCGTATAACACGAAAAAAAGAGGATTCATGAAAAACTTTGAGATAGCAAAAAGTTGCGTCTATTTTCGTTGAGTTCAGAGGAATTTCTTTAGATTTTTTTTCCAAAATTTCAGTTTTTCGTGTTGAGGCTGGCAAAAAAATTAGAAAAAAAATTTTGAACAAAAATTCCTATGGGTTAAAAATCGTAAAATAAAGTATTTTCCTCTCTTGGAATTTTATCAATAATCCCATAGTTCTCGAGTTGTGGTAATTGAATTATCTGAGCTCTGACCCAGAAAAAGAGAAAAAAAAATGTTGAGAAAAAAAACTGAAAAAATTCCTGTGCACTCAACAAAAACAGACGCAACTTTTGGCTATCTTGAAGTTTTTCATGAATCTTCTTTGTTTTCATGTTATACGGGTCTTTTCAAATTTCCTCTTTTTTCACAAAAAACAGAATAACTTTGGAAAAAAAAATCGCTCAAAGTTGAAAAAAAAGGAAATTGAAGCTCAAACTTTCCTCTTTTTGAATCCAATCGTAAAAATGTATTAAAAAAATTTCCTCTTGAAGATGGGTGTACCTGAAGAGGGGCAAAAAGGCGAAAAACAGCTGTTTTCTAAAGAGAGTCCAAATCTAAAAACAAATTGTAAAAATAATTGAAAAATTAGGAAATAAAGCCGAATGAATTAGTCCAAGTTGACTTCCGGCGAAATGGCACAAAAAACGTTCCAGACCTTCTTTGAAGTTTTGTCCGCAAACTTTTCGTCGGTAGTGTATATTCGCTACTTCTAAAATACTTGAACTAACGAAATTTTTCTTCACCGATAAATTGTAGAGTTACCTCGTATCAAGAATTCAATCGTATGCACATACCGAATTTGGCGATAGTATTCGGACCAACGCTGATGTGGCCCGCTGAGGAGAGTGCAAACATGGCATTGGACTTCATGCAACAAAATTTAGTTATAGAATGCCTTCTATCCGAGTACAATAAGATTTTCAAATAGTAAAAAAGAAAAAAAGAAATATTTATTATTTTTTGTAATCCGTCGTTGACGCGGAGTTGCTTGATCCATTCCGGCGAGTGAGAGACCACGTTGAAAGAGCGTGGATTGAGATATATTTTTCGAAATATAGTTTTAAAGCAGAGTCAGTATACGTATATATTAGGGTGTGCGGAAAAAATCGATATTTTTTTCGGTTGCATCCACCAAAAAAAGGTGAATTAAGGTAAAAAATGAAGAATCCTCAAAGGGGAACTCAAAAAAAAATTATTTCGAACGGCGCATTGCATTTGAATATTATGAAAAAAATACCGATTTTTTTCCGCACACCCTAGTATATATATATATAGAAAAATATATATATATATATATATATGGGGATGGGTGATATATATGAGATTGAGAGAATCGGCAAGATATATATATTGGAATCGCCAACGGAATGTTTTTCGTACGACTTCAGATGATTTTTAAATCCGCCGCGAAGCGAAATTTTCACGTTAGCGCGAAGCCTTTCAAATTTATCAAACGTGTATGCGGGTTATATGCTTGAAAGCTCAATCGTCACCTGCGCATAGTGCGAAGAGCTTACAAGTAAAAATTCACATATGAAAAAGAAAATGTTTCAAGACTCGTATTATGAATTGTGCATTGCAAAATGCAAACAGAATTCTTCAAGACAATTATTTACCGTAAATGTATTATCGATATCGTCGATTGTATGTATGTACATATAATGTTTAAGTGGAATGAAATTTTATCCTAATTTCGAAAGAACAAAATCTTTTTGACGTATATGTAATATACCGATTCGTATGCAAATTATTCGACTCAATGTGGTCAATCGTCGAATGTCATCTTAAAGATACGTATTATATAGGCCAAAATTAAGCTTTTCATTTTTAAAAGGCCGCTTATTGACAATTTCACATTCCACGAATTCCTCGAATCAAGTCCAATGTCCCAAATAGTCTTTCACTCGTGATGTAACGTGCAAAATCTTGTAATTTTCATTTAAACACGACCGAGAAATATTTTGAGAGTGAAAGACGAGTAAAATACAGAGAAAAGCCGATAAATTCGACTGCGTCTTGTGCCATGTCGTGTTTAAAGCTTGTATCATGCTGGATAAATATTCCATTTTAATCTTGATAGTGGCACAATCGAGAATCTACGCTATAAAAATAACTGGTATTACACAAGCTAAAATGTCCTTCGGTACTTTTGGTATTCAGGTATTACCGTCAAACGTCCTTTTGTGAATTAAAAAAAACGCTTTTTTTTTGACATAGTATATGATCGATGAGTGACTTGTGCGAAATCTAAAAATCGCTTGTCGGTCGTTTTAAGAATATGTGTACATCCACGATTAGATTTTTAACACTGGCTTCAAGGACCATGTAAAACAGTGCAACATATCTTTCAATCATGAATCCATACCCGGTAATACAAATTTTAAAGGAAACAAAAGCGGTGCTGACGAAAAGTGAACATTCGAATCATGAATATTTTCAACCGTTAAACGGTACCGAATTAATTTCTACAGATTTAATCACTGCTCTTCTACAAATTAATACAAATCCACACGTTGAAAAACATTCTGGATAGCATCACCTATGACGGTTTCTGTTTTAAGTTTTTTTGTCATTTTCTACGAATCATCGAATTCGTTGTCAATTGTTGTTTATCCGATCAAAGCTGACAAATATATATGGGACATTCCACGCAAAATCGACCACTTTAGAACCCGACCCCTTTCGATTTGGCTGAAACTTTTTCATCTTTTTCTACCCTATCAAAAACATTTTTCAGAATTTTTTCAAATTTTTTTGCTCAACCGATAAAAAGTTATAAATTTTTTACAAAAATTGGCTTTTTATTTTTCAAACAGCTGGAACTTTTTCAAAATTTGACTTATCGGAATGTTTTTTTCTTCCAAATTTTCGTTTTTCATCTACTTTCTGAAAAAAAATTCAAAAAAATTATAGAAACCCATCTTCGTTTTTTTTTTAATTTTTGGGAAAAATCGAAAATTTCTCGATGATTACCATTTTTTATTTTTGTTTCTCTTTATTATATCGAACTTTGACATTTTCTGCAAATCCTCTAATTTTTTCAGGGTGTTGATTTTTTTATTTCTATTTTTTTTTCCAATTGAAAAAAAAAAATTTAACTACCTTTATTTCGGATAACACCATTCTGAAAATGGTTGAGGGTGTCCAGAGAACTTGCAAACTTGAAAAAAAAAAATAAAAACAAAAATTGAAAGTGGTAATCATCGAGAAATTTTTGATTTCTTCCAAAAATAAAAAAAAAAACGATGAAGATGGGTTTAAATAATTTTTTTACATTTTTTTTCGAAAACTGTTTTTGAATGTAGTTTTCGAAAAAAATACAAGAAAATTATTGAAACCCATCTTCATCGTTTTTTTTTAGATTTTTGGTAAAAATCGAAAATTTCTCGATGATTACCACTTTTAATTTTTGTTTTTATTTTTATTTTTCAAATTTGCAAGTTCTCTGGACACCCTCAACCATTTTCAGAATGGTGTTATCCGAAATAAAGCTAGTTGAAATTTTTTGTTTCAATTGAAAAAAAAATAGAAATAAAAAAAACGCCACTCTGAAAAAATTTGAGAATTTGGAGAAAATGTCAAAGTTTGATATAATAAAAAGAAAAAATGGTAATCATCGAGAAATTTTCTTTTTTTTTCAAAGAGTACATTAATAAAACAAAAGTTTTGAAAAAAAGAAACGTTCCGATAAGTCCAATTTTGAAAAAGTTATTGTTATGTGAAAAATAAAAAGCCAATTTTTTTGAAAAATTCATAACTTTTTATCGGTTGGGTAAAAAAATTTGAAAAAATTCTGAAAAATGCTTTTGATAGGGTAGAAAAAGATAAAAGGGTTTCAGCCAAATCGAAAGGGGTCAGGTTGTAAAGTGGTCGATTTGGCGTGGAATGCCCCATATATATATATATGAATATTATATGCGTGTACGCGCCCTTAGGGGAATGATTATTGTTCGTGTTTACAAAACGTTATTAATGGCGTTCACGGCAAAGTTTGTGCTACCCTATTTTCGACAAGAGGAGAAATCAATCGTTCAAATACTTGAAATACTTTAAAAACAGAGTTGCACGCGCTTTATCGCGATTTTTAGCGAGATTTTCATATAAAGTTTCTTGATTGAATTATAACCAAAAACTTCATCGACATAAATCATGAGCTATATTTATTTTTTTATAAAAAATTGTGTAATTCGAATCGCGGATAGCTGTGCATTATAAACAATCTGTTATTGCCCGAGTGTTAATTATCTTAAAAAAAGAATATATATATGTACCAATATTGCAAAGAATCTGCACCACCAAATTACTCTGAACCACGAAGAAAAAAAAAATTTGTTTATAAAAAAAGAAGATATATATGATATCGCACAAACAATGTTCGAGGAATGTTGGGAGTTAGCTTTTAGAATTGCGACTATCGTCCAGATGAAAGTAATCGGTCCCGAAATGTCATCGTAGAACACTGAAATACGCGTGCACAAAATTATTTTATCAAACGATCTACAAATTGTTCCTCGATGAATTTCAAAATCCAATCAAAATAATTGCTGCAGAATATATTCCGTAGATAACGTAAAATTTTTCGACAAACGCGAATCTCCATTTCTCCACGTTTAATCTAGAAAAAGTCGGATTTTAGAATAACCTCTTGTGCGAAGAACATTATAAATCCGTTTACTTTCTATGTTCGTCTTCCTTCTCTGCTTCGTAGAATAATAATTATCATTGTCTAATAGTATATCCACGTTTTATTCTTGTACTGTATTATATTTTTATGACTTAAAATAATGTAAAGTTATGTATTCGAGATAAATATTATATTTATTGTTATCGAAGTTACAGATTCTTGCCTATTTCCGCTTCACATCCCACGATAAGTTACAGCGTTTTACGTTAATCGGGATGCGCCGTTTATGAACATTCGAATGAAAAGGTATGAAATAGATTGAATAATTCCCGATATTTCAATCCGAGCTTTATTTATTATTTTCTTGAAGTTACTTCTCTACATCCGATTCATTCGCTGAATGTACAAGATTCTAGAAAACTAGGGACGAATCGATAATCGATACTAAACATACAAATTCTCCTTATCGATCGATCTCACCGAAAACAACGTCGAGTGTACCGATAATAGCTACTATGTCAGCAAGAAAGTGTCCTGGTCCCATTGTTTGCAGGGCAGCGAGATGAGGGAATCCTGGTGCCTTGATTTTGCAACGATAGGGTTTGCTGCTACCGTCAGCAACGAGATAAACGCCAAATTCGCCCTTCGGTGCCTCGATCGCGGTGTACGTCGAGCCAGGTGGAACTTGGAAACCTTGACTGAAGAGCTTGAAATGATGAATCAGTGCCTCCATGCTCGTTTTCATCTCGTGACGACTGGGCGGTGTGACCTTTGCGTCGTCGGTCTTTATTTCACCAGGTGGCATTTTGTCAAGACACTGATTTATAATGCGCAAAGACTGTCGCATTTCCTCCATGCGGCACAGATACCTGATAAACAAACAAAAAAGGTACACTAATGTGAAATACACATACACGGCAATTTTAATAATTTTGCTTCCTCATAAAGGAAGCTTTGTTTTGGTGTAATTTTTTTTTTATGCCAATGTGTTCAAAATGTATTAAAATATCTAGAAATCATATTTATAAACAATGTCCGAATAGATGTGTGTGTGTGGTGTCCTGAGATTCAGATGTAAATAATTAATAACTCGAAAACGCTTCAAGATATCCAGCTAAAATTTGGCACATTTGTCAAGCACAAATTGCTTTTCATTATGAAAAAAATTTTGTTTTAATTCTAACGGGTGTTCAGATTTTATCGACTTTTTTCGTTTTTGCAAGAATGGCGTAAACGCTCTAACTTCTGCAATTTTCAAGATATGTACAGAATTAGTATAGCTATTAAGGTTGTTTGGTATTGAATTTGGCGAAAATCCATCGAGGGATTAAAATTTTATGAAATTTTTAATTTTTTGAAAAATAGCGTAAACGCTCTGACTTGAGCAATTTTTAAGATATTGCAATGAAACTTTACACAGAGCTAATATAGCTATCGAGGATGTTCGTTATTAAATTTGGCAAAAATCGCTCGATTGATTAAAATTTTATCAAATTTTGTTTTTTTTTTAAATAGCGTACTCTAACTTCGGCTATTTGCGAGATATTGTACTGAAATTTTGTACACATTCGAAAAAGTGATGAAGGTTGTTTGCTATTGAATTTGGCAAAAATCAAATTTAGCAAGAAGTAAATTTTGAAAGAATTTGGAAAATTTACACATTGATTACTCATGTTTTTGGATAGTTAACAAAGCTTCCTTTATGAGGAAGCCAAATTCCATGACCATACTTTTAGATAAAGGAAGCTGTGTGAACTATGGATGAAGATGAGGAAGCAATGTGCAAATTTCAATTTGCAGGGTTTTTTTTTGTTAATCACGCTCATATTATTTATGAGATTATAAAGATATGTTTTATAAAAATAATAAATTCAACACTTGCAGTTATTTAGTTGTTCTTATCAGAGTTGTGAAAAAATAATGTAAAAGTAATGCATTACATTACTTTAAACATTATGTATTGGATAAGTTTTCCATTACAAATTACAAAAGTAACGTGTAATGAATGAATGTTCCATTACAAATGAAAATAGTGATGTGTAATGGATGCGTGTTCCATTACAAATAAAAAATGTAATATGTAATGGATGCGTGTTCCATTACAAATAAAAAAAGTAATGTGTAATGTATGCATGTTCCATTACAAATAATAACAGTAATGTGTAATGGATGCATGTGCTATTACAAATAAAAAAAATAACGTATAATGAATGAGTGCTCCATTACAAATTACAATTGAAAAAGAAAGTAATTTTTAGTGGAGAATATTCCATTAAAAATTAGTGTGTTTCTACCAGAATTTGGAGCAGGTACTATTTTACTCAAAAGTAAGTCTATTAATTTTTCAATGGAAATAATTTGTGTGTATCAAGTTTTTGTTAACTTTACTATCGTAGTGGTAAATTGATGAACAGTGATTTTTTGGAGTAATTTTTACTCTATTCTTGCAAAAAATACAATTCAAGAATGGAATAAAAATTACTCCAAAAAATCACTGTTTTACCACTCCGATAGTAAAGTTAACAAAAACTTGATAAACACAAATTATTTTCATTGAAAAATTAATAGACTTAGCTACCTTAAAGCAAAATAGTACCTGCTCCAAATTGCCGTAGAAGCACACCAATTTGTTATGGAATATTCTCCACTACAAGTTACTTTTTTTTATTTGTAATGGCACACGCATCCATTACACATTACTTTTTTTATTTGTAATGGCACATGCATACATTACACATTACTTTTTTATTTGTAATGGAACACGCATTCATTACACATGACTTTTGTATTTTGTAATGGTACACTTTTCTATTTCACATTATGCAGTGTAATGGGTAATGAATACATGCATTAGCATTATCAAAATAATGCATTATTTACAACTCTGGTTCTTATATATTGTCGTCAAATAAAAATGTCGTTTGGTCAAATGTTAAGCAGACCGTTTTTTGACTCTTTTAAAATTTTCCAATAGTCGGAAGTCACATTTTACCTGTCGTAACAATCTCCATTGACTCCGATCGGCACGTCAAAATCAACGAGATCGTAAGCGTCGTAAGGAGCGGCCTTTCTCAAGTCCCATTTAATACCAGAGCCTCGCAGCATAACGCCACTGAAGCCCCAATTCATGGCGTCTTCGGATTTAACAACGCCAATGTCGATCGTACGATGTTTCCAAACTCGATTTTCCGTCAGAATATCCTCAACCTCGTCGAGTCTCTCGGAATATTTCGACGCCCACTCGTGAATGTCGTCCATCAGACCGAGAGGAAGATCCAAGGCAACACCTCCTGGACGAATGTATGCCGCGTGCATTCGCGCCCCGCTCACGCGTTCGTAAAATTCCATCAATTTTTCACGCTCCTCGAAGAGCCAGAAAAACGGAGTCAGGGCGCCGACGTCGAGAGCGTGGGTTCCGATTCCCATTATATGATTGAGGATACGTGTGAGTTCGCCAAAAAGCGCTGTTTGAAGAAATTAAAAGCTTGCTATGTATAATGATTCGAAGGAAAAAGAAGGTGGGTAATTCCATGTCAAATCGACCAATAGTTGGAATCGACCACTTTCAATTTCGATGAAATTTAGTCAGAAGTTTGCTTTTATCATAAAACAAAGTTCTACCAAAGGAAAACAATTGAAATGTTTTTTTCGAAAATTCAAAATTGCACCATTTGTTCAATTTTATTTTTTACTTATCGTGAAAACTATTATAGTTACGAAAAAATCGTTCTGGGTTCGTCTTAAAGAGTATACTTGGAGCTACGAAAAAAAAAATATTCCGAAAAAAAATGTTGAAAAATGATAAAATTTCACAATTTGGAATTTTTTAAAACCGTGAAAATCCACGATCGACATTAAATTTTTAGTTCCATTTTTTTTATATAATACTTTGTACTGATCTTAAAAGATCCTGAAATTTTCAGAATTGCCTTTTTCTACTTTTCAAACATATAAATTATTTTGGTAAAAAAAAATTTTGTTTTCTTATCTCTAGATTAAGTAAAGTTGAGCAATCATGTAATTTTTACTGCTCAAAATTACAAAATTATACGATCGCTCAACTTAACTTAGAGGTGAAAAAAAAATATTTTTTTACCAAAATTCAAAAATTCATATTTTTGCAAAGACAAAAAAGGCAATTCGGAAAATTTCAGGATCTTTTAAGATCAGTACAAAGTATTATATAAAAAAAATGGAACTAAAAATTTAATGTCGATCGTGGATTTTCACGGTTTTAAAAAATTCCAAATTGTGAAATTTTATCATTTTTCAACATTTTTTTTCGGAATATTTTTTTAGAGAATACAAATATTTGAGAGAATACAAATATTCAATATCCAAATAATTCGAGGTATTGGTCTTTAAATAACTGATTATCGAAATACCTAAAAAAATAATGGATGATAATATTAATTTTGTAAATAACGATTAATTAAAAATCGAAACATTTTTTTTTTTCCAATCACTGGAAATCTCAGATCAAAAAAAGTATTTCATTTGAAAGAAGCTTCATGAGAAATAGAAAAGCGAAACTCACTGCGTATATACTTTGCTCGAAGAGGTACTTGAATGTTCAGGAGTTTCTCTATGGCTAATGAAAAGCACTGTTCGTTACACATCATCGATACGTAGTCAAGACGATCGAAGTAGGGCAGAGCTTGCATATACGTCTTGTATTCGATGAGCTTTTCCGTTCCTCTGTGCAAAAGACCGATGTGAGGATCCGCCGCTTTAACCATTTCTCCCTCCAATTCTAGTACCAAGCGCAAAACTCCATGAGCAGCCGGATGTTGAGGACCAAAATTAATCCTCGTGTTCTTGATATTTTTTTCGACCACCGTCGGCACGACGACCGGCGGCATAACCCATTTGACTCCATCAGCGGGATACAAGACTGGTCCGCTGAAGGTCTTTACGTATTCCGCATCCGGATACCACGTCGCTGTTCTCTGCTGGCTAAAAAATAAGGCGTAATGTTTGGCCAAGAACAAAATTTCAAATTGTATCATTTTTTCCAGATTAGTGAGAATTAGGTGATGTCAATTAATAAGGCGAGGACAAAAGCTGGAATAAGAAAAAAATGGGACAAAAATGTGAAGTGCAATTAAAGAGCTTATAGTGTTGTGATACATGCATATATATATACATATATATACACAAAAGCAGAAGAGCGATAGAGGTTATAGATCTATTACATAATGTATTTAATCGTAAAATAAATTGGAGTCAGGATCATCGACATTGAAACTTACTTAATAAAATGCTGAAGACCTCCATTCTGTAATAAAATCTTGCCGTCACTCGTAAATCCTGTACCTTTTCGTAAAACTGTTCTCAAGACACCAGTCGCCATGTTTCACTGCACTCTGCAGTCGGTGTCGAACGACTGCAGCGCTTTGCGGCCCTTTCTGATAACGAATACGAGAAAAGAGACGATGGGGCGCATGCGCTCGGAAAACGCGAACTCCGCGAATTCTGATTTCTTGGAAAAACTACACAAACCCATCGTGAGATTAAATTAATTAAGGGGAGATTAAATACAGACATTATTAGCAAAATTTCGAAACTTTCTTGGAGACCAATGCTGCACGAATCAATGAAATTTCCGGAGTAATAATTCAAATTGTTTGTCGATAACAGGGATCCCAGGCTTATCGACTCGAATTTTTGAATTTGAATTTTCAAATAGTTTGCGCGCTCCTCGACAAAGACAATTGAGGTAAATACCTCGTGCAAGCAGTTTACGACTCATTATTGAACAAAATATCGTGTAAATTGAAAATCTGCACGTAGCTTTCGTGATAAGGAAAGTATGTGCTAATTTATACGATTTTTTTTATCACTATTTGGAAGTTCAAAAGTTTATCAATTTCGAATCACACAAGTGATGCTTGCCAAATTGAATACCAAGTATTCCAATCATACAGCACATTCTTGCAGATAATCCGAATTCAGAAACTATAAGTTTACGAAAATTGGAGCGTTAACAAGCTTTTATTCAAAATTGAACATTTTTAATAATCCTTTAAAGTAATCCTTTAAAAGTTTAATTCCAAACACCCTTAAAAACCTAAAGAGCTCGCCGGATGTCTCACAATTTTGACAAAACTTGCACTGAACGAAGAAACATTTTTTTAAAGAACGAGGATAAATTTCACGGTGTAATATATTAATTCCAGTCATCCTTAAAAACCTAAAATGCTCGCCGGATTCGTCTCACAATTTTGTCAAAACTTGCACTGAACGAAGGAACATTTCTTTAAGGAATAAGGATAAATTGCACGGTATAAGGATAAATTTGAAGGAATATCATATTTTAAATCTACTGGTGTAAAAATCTGGAAACAAATTTTGCAAGAACAAAGCTTACCTTATGAGAAAGCAAAAAAAAATTGGAGCGATAAAAAGGGATAAAAATAAAAACGTGGGAGAATTATGACAACTTGGACTGTATACGGGTATCTTGGTCGATGATCTTGTATTTTCTTGTGCGTCGTTTTTAGGTTCATCGTGAACCACGCGTGGAAATGGTGTGAAGGACCTTGCTCGTGGTCACTCTCAACGTTTTCAATTTTCTATATATTCTCTGCGTGAGAACTCTAGGACAAATCGCATGGGCGTTACTACACAGGCCGCAAAACTTATTGCCAGAAGCGTCTGTTGCGATTCGTCGGTGCTGTGTGCGTACAAGTTCATCCGAAATTATGTTGCGTAGTTGTATATACGCAAAACCACGCGCTCGGTGCGCAAGCTCTCGACTTTTTTCTTTCTCCGTCTCTCCCACTTGCGCTTCTTTTCGCACCGATATCTCTTTGTGTTATTTTTGGACGTTCGCTGTTCAAAGCTTTAAATAGGACCGAGCTTTCGGAGAACATTTCAGTTTATAAGAACGCCTCTACATGTTGGAGCATCGAACGATTTTTGACGTGAGTAAACAATAATATGCCAGCAAAGTTCCTCCAAAAAGAAGATATCGCACGCATATGTTTTGTTGTACGATTGAATTCCCATGACATTACATTTTTCGTTTCAACGAAATGTTCAACGAAATTTCATCCAAGCGTTGATTTGCAGCCCAAAAAAAGGAAACAATCCCAAAATTTCGAATTGATTCTCCGCCCTTTATCGTTCCCTCCCATTCTTCTCCGATGCTGCGCATTATCACTTTGTGTACGTCAGGCCACGAAAAACTGTAAAAAGAAAGAAAAATTCGTTGGACACTTTTTCACACAAATTGAAAAAAAATTGTATGAGACATTATGTGCGTACAATATCTGCGATTTCAAACATGCGCATTATTCGATTCCTTATGATGTTGCGAAACCCTTTCATCCTCCTCTCTTCCCTCTCCTTCGGTGAGAAAGCTTCTGTTTTTGTTTGCTACGTCTTAGGCTACTTCATGCGCAAATCGACTCTACAGTCTCGGTCCGTAGATTTTTTTTCAATTTTTGCTTCTCATAGTTGAAGTTTCGTGTGATTGTGCACTTTTCTTTCCGTATGAAAAAAAGAAATTCTGCACGTATCTGGATATTGCAACATTATTTATACAATTAAAGTGACGCTGCAGGATGTTTGATATTGAAATTAGCATAATCCAGATTTTTAATAATTATGAGTAAAAATTATTTATTGATTAAACTCGTCAATCATTCAATTAACCAAGCCCAATTATTGAGATGATAAACAAAAGAAAGTATAGCGCGCAAATTTAAATTTTGATTTTTTTTTCTATTATTTTAGGTTTTCATCGAGTTTCTCTGTGAGAAAGTCCAAATTGGAGATACTTGCTCGTAAAAGACCTCGGACAATCTAAAAGTGCGCCAATTTGCGTCATACCGACCAAACAAAGAGCCCCCCATTTCTTTAAAATGTTTTCAATTGTGAGAAAACAATGTTTGAATTTTTCAAATACTTCTTCAAATCTTTTTCGTCGATTTGGATGATGAAATCGCTTTTTTTTAATTAAACATTTTCTCTAATTTAACTCTGTTGATTTTTCTTGACAATGATAAATTATTCATATACTTCATGTTTTATATCCAATTTTAGCTTGAAATCGATTTGACCACGAACGATGTTTAAATGATTAAAAAATATTTTTAGATTTTTACTAAAATCACGTTTAGCCTGATCGATTAAGTCGCGACCACGTGTGAACACGCACATGCACGTGCAAACATTACACTGAAACATTTCTAAATCAATTCCCGACTTTCTATAAAATTATATTTGAATTTTGAATTTTATTTCCAACGAAAATAAAGCTTCAGTCAGTTAAAAAAAGTGATTAAAAAAGTTTTCAAATAATTTTGTTAAAATATCATTATTCTAATATAATAAATATTAAAAATACTTTCGATAAATACTAAAAAGTTAATCGTTTTGAAACTAAAATTACCAACCGAATATGAGATATCTCAATAGCGTCTTTAATTTTCATACATTAACTCCCATTATTTTTACGTAATAAAAAGGAAGACCCAATTATTTTCACATGCTTCGGAAGATTCTCCCCTAATTTCATCGCAACTAAAGCCTTTCTTTATATCATTATGCACCACTCGAATCGTAGTAGTTGCGTCGTACTTTCGACTTTGGCATAAGTTTTCCGTATCATGATTGGCGATTATTTTTAAAACTAGTCGCCGTTCCGTGATTGAGACCGAATCGAAGAGACCTACACCGAATTAGAATTATCGAGAGAGAGAGCGCAAGAAAGAGAGAGAGAGAGAGAGAGAGAGAGAGAGAGAGAGAGAGAGAGTTTTCGATATAGCGCTTGATCATTTATTCGATAACGAAGTCTGGATAATTAAAAATAATCCAAATGTCATGCGCATCATCAACTATTCTCATTCGATTTGCATTACGCTAATATTTTTGTTGAATGGTCCACTAAAGCTCTTTTTTAACGTTAACTGAACTTTCTTTCCGATAGGAATCTAAGCGAATTCGCAAAACAAATTGCAACGAAGAAATTACCCCTCAATCAGCAAAAACGAATGAAAATTGAAGATCTTACTTCACAAAACCTGCGTGAGAATATGGCCCCAGATTTATATCGGATTAAACAACATTATTTTGTGGTAGAGCCATTGTTACAATTTTTTGTCTGCATCACTTTAGAAAATCTCTAATTCAGATGGATCATAGATCACACTAGCTTTTGCTTAGAAAATCATATTAACATCGTATAAGTAAAAAAACACATTGAAATCGATTCGAATCGATTAATTTTCAATCGGATTTTCATTCCTTCGATGGATGGAATTCCATTGATATTAATGGAGTACACCAGAAAAAAAATTAAAATCGATTGGAATTGATTAAGTTTCAATTGGATTTTCCTCAATTCCATTTGATGGATTTCAATGAGTTTTAATGGGATTTTTTGAGCAAGATTTACCTGGATATACCGGAAGGACCACATACTTTGGACCAGTGATCGGCAGTATCGATTTTTTCGTCAACGATATTGATTTTATCAATCATTTTTTCGAAACATTAATAATTAGTTAAAAAATATTACTAATTTTTTATAAAAATTCGTATTTAGCGGAAAAATATTAGTAATTTTTCTAAAAAATTAGTAGTTAGTAAGAAAATACTTCCAATTTGTCAAAAAAGATTAGTAATTAGTGACAAAATATTTCTAATTATTTTGAAAAAACAGTAATTTGTAGAAAAGTATTGTGTGATTTTACTCACTTGTGTGTAAGGATTGAGTCATGGTTATAAGCTCAAAAAACTCTATTCAAAAAGTTGTTTTATTTTTTATAATAACTAGATCTTTTGAATATTTCACACATTAGTATTGATTGTATCAAATGTCATACGATATCACATGAGTTATTATTAATACGAATACGTAATCAGTACCTATTAAAAAATCCATTAGTAATTTTTATTTTATTTATTACTTTTTCCAAAATTAATGAAACATTTCTTCACAAATTATTGATTTTTTTGGTTATTTAGCAATATCTTTCTCGCTAATTACTAATTCTTGGAAAAAAATTAGTAATATTTTATCGTTAATTACTAATTTTTAGAAAAATTAGTAATATGTTCCCACTAATTGCTAATGTTAAACAGAAATTACTAATATTTCTTTGCTAATTATTAATTTTTCGAAAAAATTGGATAATAAAAATAGATAGATTTTTTTTGCCGATCACCGCTTTGGACTGAGGCATCTCGTTCGTTTTTTGAATTCATTCTCCAGATGCCGGCAGAGTGCATTGCTAACCCATTGCAGCGGGAGCTCGCGGATTCGATAATTCGTATGCAGCCTCTCGACGAGATAAGAATTTTACTCGCATGCGGAGCCAAACCGAACGATTCGGTGACACAGGGGCTGCGTCCACTCCATTACGCCGTTTGGCAAAAGTACACGGATGCGGCGCAGCTTCTCCTCGTTCGTGGTGCTGACATTAACGCGACGGATGATTGCGGATACTCCGCGTTACATTTGGCCGCCGAACACGGTTATCTGGAGCTCGTTAAGCTCCTTCTAAAATCCGGCGCTAAGGTGGATCATCGCCAGGACACGAATGAACTTTTTCCCAGGTCAGGATCAAACGTCTGCCAATGATAAATCATTCGTTATATTAATTACTCTAGGAAATAAACATTCTAAATTTATCAGTCAATGCATATGAGTCGCCTGTATAAAAAATTATTTTTTAATATGTGCAAATAATGGTTCTGCATTTGTTACAAAATTTGGTTAAATGGCATTTTAGGAACTCCAAAATTCAAATATCAGAAAATCGTTTGGTGTGTACATTACTTGTCAGAAAACAAAAGTTCTTATCAATCCTCCGCACCTGAACGATTTTTTTTTGAACATGCTTTTTCAATTTTCAATCATGTATTTTCCTGAAAAATTTCTAATATTTGGCACTTTCCTAGAAGGCACTTTTCCTAAGGCACATGTTATGGTAAATTTTGATTTTTTTTTTACGGAACTATCAGAATCTGAGTAAAAACTTTTGGTCCGATGACTCAACAATTGTAAACACGGTCTGACATTCGCGTCTAATTTTACTTTTTCGAACTTTTTGAACAAATTGAAATTGAGGAATTTTTTTTTCAAGCGTTTGCATATATTTGTGTTTTTTCGACACAGAACGACTTTGTGCGACGAACCACTGAGACTTGCTTTACGGAATCGCCATATAGAAGTGGCGAAACTTCTCCTAGAAGCTGGCGCTAATCCAAATAAAAGATACTTCTTTGGATCTGAGATCAATTTGGTATCTCCATTGGACCTTGAGTGCATGGAACTGCTATTGACCTTCGGGGCACAACCAAATACGAGAGATCGAGCTGGCTTGACACCGCTGATGAAGGCATCGAGGTTGCCTCAAGTAAGAACCAAATAATTATTTATACCTAGAATATGGAACAGAGGCGAACAAAGTAGACAGAAATCAGGAAAAATAGCGCCGTATGCGCATTCTAAAATTGAAAGAAAAACAGTTTTTGGCTTCTCCTTAGGTAATCTTTAAAAGTACTTTGATAAAGTACATTTAAAAGAACTTGGTAAAGCTTGAAGTGATTTCTGCAAGGCGAAACCTTCTTCGAATTTCTTCAATCAAATTGTTACCTTTTTTAAAAATCTAGGTTATTTTTAAATCTAGGAAATCTCTCAAAAGTTGACAGGATTTCAGCGGTTTCATACTGAGAAGGATTTCAAGGAACTAAAAAAAATCAATTTCTAAAATCCTACTCAAATTTTTCCATATCAGAAAATAATTTTTCACATCATCAATATCGAATGAATGAAAAACGTGTAACTTTAAAATTTGCAGATTGCAACAACCTCTTGAAAGACATATATTTTGATTATTGAATAAAATCATATTACCAAAATTGCAGGGCATATCCTCGGTCCTTTTGCTGTTGAGTTACGGCGCTAATGTGAATGCGATGGCCGATGCGAGACACGATTATCGTACGGTCCTTCATTACGCAATTCTCGGAGGTGATCCAATCGTCATCAATCTCTTGTTGAAGCAGGGAGCGAAATTGGACCTTGGCCCCGACTATCAAAAACCAACGGCATTGGACTTGGCCATACTGAAGGGTGACCTGCCGATCATTGAAATGCTGTTGCAATCGGGTAATTGGTATTTGGCTCGAATCAATCGCGCCTACATCAATAAACACACATGCGCATTTGGATGTTAATATTTTGACCTCTATTTTTTTGCAAATTCAAGCCACGTCTCTGAAATAAAGTAAAGATGAAATTGTACTCTGTACGTGATGCTATAAAATCAATAAAGGTCAAAATTTAGTTAAGTCGATATTAAGAAGCCATCCAGTATTCAAAAAATGTTCAATTGTTATCAAGCTTCAAATTTTTGGGATTTTTTCACTAATTATTTAACTCATCTCTTAATGCCAATTTATTTTTAACATATTTCTTAATGCATTATTTAACTTATTTCTTAACGCTAATTTCAAAATATGTTTCCTGATAATAATTATTCACATAATTGCTTTCGCATAAAGGAAGCTTCAGATGTAAATAATCAATAAGTAGAGAACGCTTTGAGATATCGAGCTGAAATTTGGCACACTTGTCGAGCACAAATTGCTCTTCATTATGAAAAAATGTTGTTTGAATTCTAACGGGTGTTCAGATTTTATCAACTTTTTTCGTTTTTGAAAGAATGGCGTAAACGCTCTAACTTCTGCAATTTTCAAAATATTGCACTCAAACTTTGTACAGATTTAGTATAGCTATTAAGGTTGTTTGATATTGAATGTGGCAAAAATCTATCGAAAGATTAAATTTTTATGAAATTTTGATTTTTTTTTTGAAATAACGTAAATGTTCTAACTTGCAAAATTTTCAAGATATTACACTGAAACTTTGTACAGAGCTAGTATAGCTATCAAGGTTGTTCGCTATTGAATTTGGCGAAAATCCATCGAGGGATTAAAATTTTATATTTTTACTTTTTTGAAAAATAGCGTAAACGCTCTAACTTGTGCAATTTTTAAGATATTGCACTGAAACTTCACACAGAGCTAATATAGCTATCGAGGATGTTCGTTGTTAAATTTGGCGAAAATCGATCGAATGATTAAATTTTTATCAAATTTTTAATTTTTATAAAAGAAGCGTAAACGCTATAACTTTTGAAATTTTTCAGATATTGCAATGAAATTTTGTGAAGAGCCAGTATAGCTATTAATGTTATTTGCTATCGAATTTGGGGAAAATCGATCGAATTTGCACATTGATTACTAATAATTTTCAATCGTTAACAAAGCTTCCTTTATGAGGAAGCCAAATTTGATCGCCATACTGTGTATTAAAGGAAGCTATGTGAACTATGGATAAAGATGAGGAAGCAATGTGCAAATTCCAATTTGCAGGGTTTTTTTCAAAGCGTACTCTAACTTCCGCTATTTGCGACATATTGTACTGAAATTTTGTACACAATCAAAATAGTGATCAAGGTTGTTTGCTATAGAATTTGGCAAAAATCAAATTTCGCAATAAGTAAATTTGAAAGAATTTGGCAAATTTGCACATTGATTACTCATGTTTTCCGATAGTTAACAAAGCTTTCTTTATGAGGAAGCCAAATTTGATCACCATACTTTGTGATGAAGGAAGCTGTGTGAAGTATGAATAAAGATGAGGAAGCAATGTGCAAATGTCCAATTTACACGTTTTTTTTAAAGATTTACTCACATGTGTAAATCCGTCCACTTTCCCACATATCTTCAAATCCAAGGGATGTTTTTTTCTTCTTCAATTTTCCAGGCGCCGACGTTAACGCCACTTCCCCGATAATTGGCTCTCCTCTTCACGTCGCCTGCGCCGACAATATTCCCAACAGATTGGAAATCCTGCAGATGCTGTTGGAACGTGGCGCGGATCCGAATCTCGTTATACGAAGCGACGAGGGTCCGGCTCTGCGACCGGTTCTCGCTGAATACGTGGCGTCAAACGTCAATCCTTCGATCGAAGTTGTCTCGTTGTTGCTAAAGTACGGGGCTCGAGTGGTGATCAAGACCCAATTCAGAGATCCTCATGGAATTCTAAACTCGCTTCAGAATACCGCGGGAAAACCAGGATTATTGAGAACTCTGCTTCAGGCTGCGGAGAGTTTTGATCCATGCATGATCAAAAGGTCAAGCAGTCTCACAGACGCCCAAAGAGCGTTGGTGATGGAGGCAGCTTTGACGCCATTGCCATTGATGCATCAGGCAAGGCTGACAGTTCGAAAAATATGCGGCACAAAGTTGCCAAATATCGTCAGAAGACTTCAGCTTCCTCAATCGTTGCACAGATATTTGTTATACGATTTGTATTGAGAGGAGAAGCCTCTCACCTTCGAGCGCTTGAGAAAAAAGTAATTGCTGAATTGTTCGAACACAATTTTCTCAAAAACAACTAAATCAAAATAATAGAGGCTCTGTACCTCTTGATTGCCTTTTTTTTTATTTCATTGAGCCATCTTCGAGAAAAATGTGCTGACATATATTTTTATGTTGACCTCTACCCTCACCTTAAGGAGAGACTTCAGTTCTTCCCTCTCGTCTTTTCGCTTTTATGAGTGGGAACAAAAATATTTTTTCATGTTTATCTTTAGTCTCCCCTTAAGAGGAAGCTAAACAATGATTAAGAGAAAGATAACGTAATAATGATTTTGTAAGAGCGAGAGAGGGGAACTTGAGTTTCCCCTTAATTACAAAAACGTGGTGAGATTCATCGAACACTTGCGATAATTCGTAGACATGTGATTTCTTTGAAAATGTTTGATCTTATCGGTGATCTTGATATGATACATTTTTTTTTTACGATTATCGACAGGTTAATAATCGCTTGATGATAATTGTACAATGTTATCGGTCGATTATTTGATCTCAAATCATTGTTTGTAAATCTGGATGCCAATGCGACAGGCCCGACTTGATTTTAAACCTGAGCATATATGATTTTGTATCTTTGTACATGATTATGTGATATATACTGTTATAATAAATTAATTGAAAACTAACTCGGCGTTGATATTCTTAAAAATCTGACATAGATGGGTTCAAACAAAATAAACATTTTGAAATTTCTTTTTCCTTTCCTATTTCTCTCAACCTAAGTTTCAGTATCAAAAATTGTAAAAATACTGCCTTTGAGTGATTGAGCTCTTCAATTTTTACACGCAAATCAATTATTTTTAAATGAAGTTCTTGTCGAATAACTTTTTATTTTATGCGTTTGTTAGATGATTCGAATTTTTTTCAGAATTTCGTGATAAAAATTGAGTGCGATATTTCAAGAAATATTGTTTCAAGGTTTGACAAAGATTCCACATTAATAATTGAAGGTATTTTGATCCTTGGTGCATAATATTTTGGTTTATGTTTAAACTGTAACCGAGAACAATTTGATTCAGAATATTTATATTTAAGAATATTTTTTAATGCAAACAATATGATAGTTGATAAATCGGAAATTTGCACATCGCTTCCTCAGTATTTTTTCGTATTTACAAATCCTCCTCTATGAGGAAATGTTAGCAAATTTTAGTAAATGTTAGCTGTCACAGTTTCGGCTTCCTCATAGAGGAAGCTTTGTAAATACGGAAAAATACTCTGGAAACGATGTGCAAATTTCCGATTTGCAAGTTTTTTTTACTACCTCTGGTTATCGGAGTAACAAAACTGCAGCTTTGTATCGTACAATTTTCGATCAAGCTTTTTTTGTTGAATCTTAAAATTACATAAAATTTGCACGGTTCAAGCGATTTTTGCAAAATTGAATACCAATTAACTTTTTCCATTAAATTACCATTATAGAAATTTTGAGCCTGATACGACAAAATATGTGCGAGCTAGAGCGATCATGCGCCTTCTCAAAAAATTAAAAATTTTATAAATCACGAATCCCTTGAGTAATTTTTGCGAAATTCAATACCACCAATATTTTTCACTCAAACTATCCGGTATAATTTTTTTAAACCTGATATCGCAAAATTTGCGAACGCTAGAGCGATCGAGCTTTTTCTTTGAAAATTTCAACATCGCATAAAATGTGCACGGCTCAAGCGATTTTTGCAAAATTGAATACCAAGTAACTTCTTTCATTAAACTACCATTATAAAAATTTTGAGCGTGGTATCACGAAATATGTGCAAGTTAGAGCGATCACGCGCTTTTTGCAAAAAATTCAAAATTTTATAAATCACGAACCCCTTGAGCGATTTTCGCGAAATTCAATATCAATAATCTTTAACACTCAAACTATCTGTATAATATTTTTTAACCCGATATCGCAAAATTTGCGAACGCTAGAGCATCCACGCCTTTTTTTGAAAATTTAAAAGTCGCATAAAATTCGCACACGTCAATGAATTTTTACAAAATTCATAACAAACAAAGGGGCTGTGGAGCTCATGTGCAAAATTTCGGATCGCTACTCCAATGTGGTCTTGAGATATAGATGTTTGAATTTTTCGAGGCAGCGACATACACACACACACACACATACATACATACATGCATACATCCGGACATTTTAAAAAAATATAATTTCTCGATTTTTTAGGACATTTTGAACATACTGACATGAAAATTTCGGAAAAAAAAATTCACGAAAACAAAGCTTCCTCTATGAGGAAGCAAAAATGATCTTGAAAGTATACAAATGTTGATTTGAAAAATATTATAGTTTTCCTAACAAAAATTCATTCCAAATCGGGTATAAATTATTAGGAAAAGTATTTTTTTTTCTCTAAATGCCCATAAAGAATTTTTTTCGAGTATTTGCACATCAATCGGTCTCGAAATGTCGAAATATTTGTCTAGCATTCGTGTATTACGGTATTTCAGTAGAATGAACGGAATTTGTAAAAAATAAAAAATAAATTAAGTAACGACGCACTATGATTGTGTTTTGGAAGTGAGGTCTATCAGGTATAATCGATATTTAAGTATTTTTGATTTCAGAATTACTTTTATTAAGAAATACTCTGCACTTAGTAAATGCCTTATGATCATTAATTGTAGTTATGATAATTATTGTATAGCGCTGTCCTAGATCACTAATTAGAAGCATGTTTTCGCTAAACACATTTTACATGCCCTTAAAATTATAAGTAATATATCCTTAAAACGCGACATATTTAATTTTTTCTTTTAAATCTTCTTTTCATTCATCGATCAAACGAAAATACTTGGATCTCTAGGGAAGCTTAACGGAGTTTTGATCGTGAAACGTATTATAATGTCGATGGGCTAGAGAATGATTCATTACTAACGATGGTGATGATTCATCTGCAAGCTTAACGTTTCGCTCTAGCACGAGTTTTGCGTTAATCAGAGATGCTGCATTATTTTCTGTGTGAGTTTGGAATACTTGATCGAATTTTGTTTTTCTCAATTGATACTTCGCTTTTTTTTCTTTTTTTACATATCTCGAAAAAAATCGTGGCTTGGACGAGCACACGATTGATACATTAGCATGTTAATGTACAAATTTTAAGATTTCGAAGGTGAGAATAAATGGCGTGAAAATCATAAGTTAATTCACCGATCGAAATCAGTTTCGATAAAAATAAAAAATGAGAAAATCGGTATTCTCCTTTCAATAAATTCATTATACCGACGCAATTAACGTGTTTTTCCGAAAAAAAATCGAGAAACGAAACGTAAAAGAAAACGTTACATTGGAAAACATGTAAGATCTAGAATTTTCGTAACTTCATCAAGAGCTTTTTTTTATTGCTGATCATTGGAAGGGAGTTAATTGGATTTTTGTTTTTCTTTTCGCTACAATTTAAATTGCTCTTGTTCGCGGTAAAACGATTAATGGAAACACGTTAGCAGCGATTGATGCGCAGTCAAATAAATCCCGATCGTCATTATAAATACACCGCTACATCTGGCACTGGAAAAAAAGGGAGGGGGAGGGGGAGTAATTGCTCGCAATTAAGAAAAATCCTCAAACTTCGCTAATTCATGGGAGTCTCGGTCGGTGAATAAAATTACAAGATATCATAAATCGCTCAATCACAGTACTGATTTTCTTTTGCGATAATTAAATTAAATATATAATGATTTGCCTCCGATTGGCCATAATTAATGTGAATCAGTAGCTTAAAATGTCGCTTATTTTACTCCCAGAGTTAGCCTTCCCTCCCCCACTGTTTTTTTGTCATTGTGGCGCAGCTGATCGTTCAAGGACCACGCAGCTAAAGTATCATTTCTCCTTAAAACATATTCAATATACGGCAGAGGTAATCGCGAATTTTACAGAGCCTTCTATTTGTCGCCCCGATCAGAGTTTAGGGAGATTACAATGCTCGCAATTCGCTCGTGGTCGCTAGAAAACTAATTATTATTTTTTTCTCGTTTTTTTTTTCGTTTTTTTTCTTCATTGGTTCAGAAATACTAGCCTTATAAATCTGGTTCAAACTCTTCTTAATGAGAACACTCGATGCAACGAGGTTTTCGACGCCATTGCGCGGGAAAAGCACAACAGGAATAATGTCTTCAATGTTTTTCTTTTTTTTAAGATTTCGAACCTTCACACACACAATTTTCGGTTTTTTTTCCCTTCCTGTCGCTCTTGTCGCCGAGACTAAATCTATCCTATTACCACGCCTCTCTCTCTTTCTCCTTTATCTGTCTCGCTTGATGTATTCGAATTTACTGTAAATTATTATGATACAAATATTGCGTTGCATGGAAAAATATGACTTCATCTGAGCGCTATTTGACAAAGGCTATTTAGAAACGAATGTTTCAAAGATTCGCGTTACCGGTGTTCACGGTATTTCCACAAAACGTTGCAACGATCATCCGAATTGTTGTATCGATATATATTTTTGTTCTTTTTGTTTTTTCAATACGAACCCGGATGTTCCTCTCTCTCTCTCTCTATCTCGTTTATCTAAGCATTTCATCGTTTCAATTTTTATTATACACTAAACACGGAAAAAGCATAACACAATGCATGTCATGATTATTTTTCGTTATCTCTTGTTGCACCTAAACACGCACAAAGCCGTTTTTGTTTTCTCAAATCATCGACAGAGGGCGTCCCAATGTTATAACGGACCGAAAAGTGCTATCAATAAAGCCGCCAGATAACCAAGAACCTTCCACGTTGCTCATTCAAGGGAGGACGCTCCAGGCAAAAACAGTTAAAAAAAAAAAAAATTATTCCATTTGTAAATTTGCCGGAAAAAAATGGATAATTCCAAAAAGTTCACGACCAAACTCGTGAGAGTAAAGAGAAAAAAGAACGATCAAATTGGAATATATAAAAGGGCTGGAGAGCTTTCTATTTTGAAAAATATTTCTATAATTTTCTAGGAAAATCAATCTTCTAAGATTTTTGTGGAGTAAGATCAAAAATTGTTTTTTTTTTTAAATACCCGTAAATTAAAAAAAGGAGCAGCGAGGCTTCCCTCGAGCCTATAAAAATATCCGTAATACGGAGGGACTTTGAACCTTTGACTCCGTGGAAAATTAATAATTCATTGTATCGATCTCGAGTCATAAAATAATAATTGGAAGTTATTCCGAGTCGCGAGTTTACTAGTCAAGGTGGGATTGAAAAACAACGACTTTACGGGGGGAAAAAAAAATTCTCTTCGACCTAAAATTGCGTCGGAGAGAAATATTCATTATCGGACCATCTGCGTGTGTTTTTTTTACTGTGTGAGGAATTTTATACACTATTTATAATATTTTCGAGGTGAAACTCTCGTACTAATACTGCGACTCTAACGCACTCAGTTAACTCGCAAGCGTGGTTAGCTCAAGGATTTTATCGTTACTATTTATCCCTCGCGACGAGCGCTCAACTTCCTAACAAATTACACCTCCTTTATGGCTATCAACGATCGGGCGTAAAATCATCGATTTCCGTCTGGGAAATCGCACGACAAGGGCGCGGGCCGAGGGGGGGGGGGGAAGTATTCGGACCAAAACGGTTCTCTATAAAGTAGTGTCGCCTTTAATGCTTCGACACTCACTAACTTTATACCTCGTGACTGTCGAGAATTTAATCGATTTCTTGGATACACTACTGTAGGCTCGAGTTGAGACTCTCGGGCAGACGATAATTCATCATGTGATACGGGGGACTCGCCGGACTACCGGGTTGACTGTTTACGCCGTGTTGACTCGAGCCGCGACCCCTTTTTCGCCTCTGCAGAATACCTTTTCGCGCCATGTAGAAGCGAATCGTACTGATCGGTATCTTGTATTTTTCCGATGCAACTTGGAACGTCATGCCGCGCGCTACCAAATCCGAGGCCTGTTTCAACTCGTGTTCCGAGCGTCTCTGACGCCTTTGGTATCCTGTGCGAGAAAAAAAAAATTCGTATGACTGTTTGATCGAACATTCATGGGAATGGGATCAAAGAAAAAAAAACATATAAAATCGCTGGAATTTTTTTCCTATGTCGAAAGCTTTTGTAATAAAAAATTAATATTTGAAAACGAACAAAAGGTACTCATTTCTTTGGATATCTAAGATCTGTTGATAAAGAATTTTTTTTAAAATATCAAAAAGCAAAGAAATCATTTTTTTTTCGTTATTTATATTATCGGCGAAAAGTTTCCCGACAAAACTTCAAAATACGTCTGGAACGTTTTTTTATGCCATTTTGCCGGAAGTCAACGTAGACTAATTTAACGAGCGGTATTTTAAAGGGGAAGAATTTGGCTTTATTTTCTGTATTTTTAATTATTTTTACAAATCGTTTTTAGATTTGGACTCTATTTTGAAAACAGCTGTTCGCCTTTTTCCACTCTCTTCAGGTGCATCCATCTTCTAGAGGACATTTTTTAAATACATTTTTACAATTGGATTCATAAAGAGGAAAGTTTGAGCTTCAATTACCTTTTTTTTTAACTTTGAGCGATTTTTTAAAAAAGTTATTCTGTTTTTTGTGAAAAAGAGGAAATTTAACAAATCCCGTATACCACGAAAACAAAGAGGATTCATGAAAAACTTCAAGTGAGAAAAAAGTTGCGTCTGTTTTCGTTGAGTTCAGAGGAATTTCTTTAGATTTTTTTTCCAAAATTTTGTTTTCTTATGTTGAGCCTGACAAAAAAATGAGGGAAAAAAATTTGAAAAAAAATTCCAATGTGTTGAGAATAGTAAAATTAAGTATTTTCCTCTTTTGAAATTTTAATCCCATAGTTCTCGAGTTATGGTAATTGAATTACCTGAGCTCCGACCCAGAAAATGAGAAAACAAAAATTTGAGAAAAAAATCTGAAAAAATTTCTCTGCACTCAACAAAAACAGACGCAACTTTTTGCTATCTTGAAGTTTTTCATGAATCCTCTTTGTTTTCATGTTATACGGGATGTTTCAAATTTCCTTTTTTTCACAAAAAACAGAATAACTTTGGAGAAAAAAATCGCTTAAAGTTTTTAAAAAAAGGAAATTGAAGCTCAAACTTTCCTCTTTATGAATCCAATCGTAAAAATGTATTTAAAAAGTTTCCTCTAGAAGATGGGTGCAACTGAAGAGAGTGGAAAAAAGGCGAAAAACGGTTGTTTTCAAAATAGAGTCCCCCGAGAGTCCAAATAGAAAAACAAATTGTAAAAATCATTAAAAATACAATAAAAATGAAGTCGAATTCTTTCCCTTTAAAATGCCGCTTGTTAAATTAGTTCACTTTGACTTTCGGCGAAATGGCATAAAAAAACGTTCGATACCTTTTTTGTTGAAACCTTCTATGATCAAAAATTAACATTTGAAAACGAACAAAACGTGCTCATTTCTTTAGATATCTGAGCTCTGCCGATAAAGAATAAGATAAACAACATCAAAAAGCAAAGAAATCGTTTTTTTTTTCGTTATCTATGTTCTCGCGAAGTTGAGTTTTTTCAAACGATACATTTATAATCGGTGTGAAATTTCCTACCAAATTCATGGATGAGGAAGCGGATGAATTTACAAAAACACTATTCATGTGCCGAAATTCAACTATCGGATAAGATAAGATAAGAGGAGTGTGCCCTTCTCACAAAATCAAACTTACTATCCTCCCACGAAAAATGTTATTTTAGTTTTTTAACTCCACTCATCAAATTGCACAAACAATCTCACCCCCAGAGCGAGATATTTCTTTTGTGGATATTTTGTCAACCTTCCGTTGTAATACCATTTTTTTTTTTTTTAATTAAGCTGCATTTGTACCGCCAATTCATAAATTCGGAAAATATTCTGTCGAGAGTAAAATGCTCCAACGTTTTCAACGCTATCGCGTTTATATACATATTTACCTTCGATAGCTGGAAAGGGACTGTTGGGACTGCAATTACTGCTCGCCTGTACCATACTGATCGAATAAGGTTTGATATCCGGCTGTTGAGAAAATTGCTCGTCGGGTTCCATCTTGACCATGCCCTGGGTCTCTGTTAATGTAGCCTCGCAAGCGCTCAATGCTTTTTCCAAATGTTGCAACGCCTCTGTATGCTCGATGTTGACAAAGTTCGACGAATTGCTCGATTGTGAATCTCCCGACGGAGTTGATTGGTTAGAAGGATTTGTCATACCGGGCGAGACGACGGACGCGTTTTCTGTAAAATTGGAGTTGCTCTTATTGTGGCTCGTTGTTTCTTCCTGCTTGAAGCTGGCCGGTGATTGTTTTGCGGGCAATGACGGTGTAGTCGGTGCGCTTGGAGCGCTTTGTTGAGTCGAATTCTCGCTTTGGGCAGCATCCCGACCCTGGCTCGATAAGCCACGAACCTGTGCAAACGACGAATAAAATAGTGCAAATTGGACGAAGTTGATCGAAAAATTCAAATTCCATAGAACTTTGGATTTTTTCCAAAAATGTCCATTAAGGGGGGAAACCTATATAAATGGTCGAAGATGACGACGAATTTCGGGATTTTTTTCCAACGCAACTACCGGACCAAACGTTTTCAACTTTGGAGGCTATTTTATTGTACATTTTTTTAAATCGAAAATAATTATTCATCAGCAGCCTGCAACCAATCGTTGCTGAACGAATTTTTCCCACGATGTCGAATCGCGGCAGCTGTAGTTTTTTTGTTTTTCATCCGAAACAAAAAAGTCAGAAACCATTACATTCCATATGAAAGTAGACTGTCGATAAACCAAGAAAAAGTTTCAAAAGTTGAATATTGTAATAATGGCAGCACTCAAAGAAAAAATATCGAATTTTGACCGAACATTTTTATGCAAAAAATGATTGTTGAATTAATTTTTTTTTTTAATGGATGTTTGTCGACGAGTGTTTGCAATTATGTGTCTAAAAATATTTGGTTGAAATGAATCGAATGAATAGTTTTTTTTTATCGCTGCCGCAAATTGCGAAAATGTAGTTTCGAGTAAATCTCGGTTAATGTTTCGGGCAGAGAAAAATCAAAATAAAAAAAAATGTTTTTCAAGTCTTCGAATGTACAATAAAATAGCCTCCAAAGTTGAAAATGATTGGTCCGGCCAAGATTATCAAATAAATAAAAAGGAGTGTGTCGGTCATACAGCAGCTGCAGGAGAGTTGCTTTGTGGAGCTGGAATCAACGATTCTATGCAAGTTAAAAAAAAAAAATTCTCTATTTGATTCATGTATCAAACTTTAATCGCGTTTTTCTCAAAACTTTTTTTTAAAGTCGGTAGTCAAAATTTCTCGAAAACTTTTGGACCGATTTCGCCTAAGCTTTGCACACTTCTTTTACAAACAAAATACTCGGTTCTGAACGAAGGATTTTTTTTTCAATTACAAATTATTTTTTAATTAAACAAAAAGAGCAATTTTTGGCAAATTTTAGAGTTTTTCGATTGCACCTTTACCAAAAATTCAAAAATGAATATTTTGTTTATTCCTTCGTTCAAATCCAAGATGAACTTACGTCCTAAAGAAATCTTTTTGGTTTTTTAATTTCAGGTGAAGCAATCATGAGATATCCTGACTACCGCATGGAAACTTTTTTTGGGTTGCCACTGGCTTATTTTTCAATATTTTTTAATGAAAATATAGCAGAATATTCTTAGAATAATGCTTAATAATGTAAAAAAAATATAAAAAATATAAATAAATAAGATACTCCGAAAGAAAAATCACAAAAATATGTTTTTTTTGTATCTCAGACCCTTTTTCCCCCTTAAGAGTAGGAAGGAGAAGCTAAGAATGGGAAAATTTGAATGTGCTACCTTATTTTCGATGAACAGCACAAAATTATGCAAAAATAATTTACAAATGATCATTTGCATGATTTTCTATAATAATCAAGGATCTAACCGAAAAATGTAATTGATCAAGTCGATACTTTCTTCGCGATAATAGAATTAAAGAAATTGAAGAATATTGTATAACTTTGATCCAGCATAATGTTTATCAGAAGGTTTCAACTTTATCAGGTTTCAACTCTGATAAAGCTCAAGCCCTGCACTACAATGTTGAATTAAATATTGAATAAAAACTCAAAATCCATGAATGTCCTTAACAATAATATTTTTCTGTACCTGTAACGCGTCGGCAGCTTGCATAAGTTTCTCGAGTTGCTGTTGTTCGACATAGACTTCGCCACGATACATGAATTCCACCAAAGCCTGGAGCTCCCACATCCGCATATCCCTCAGAAAGATAATAGGATGAGTGCAAGGAATATCCAGCAGAAGACGCTCGAGATAATCGCTACACGCTGAAAGCACGACTTTGTGGCATTTTATGGAGCCCCCGTCGCAGGCGAGCGTTACATCGACAAATTGTTCTGAGCTCAATAATTTTGGAAAAGCGCTGTGCATGTTGGATTGATGAGAGTTCCACGATACGCAGAATTGTTGTCTCACGCCACCGGGGTAGTTGCCAGCAGCGGGCAAGTTACTTCCGGTCTCCATTTTTCGTGTATAGTAAAAATCGACGATTGATCTGCGGAACATTGATATACATTCGTTTTTTTATAGCGATATTGGATTAGCTATGGAAGAAAGGCAATGTCAATGCTGTTCGGGCAAACATTTGTTAAAATCAATAATCAATAATATTTGGAAAAATCAATAATCAATAATATAATGGAAATTTTTAAGAATGAAGACAAATTATGCATAGGTTATATTTACTCCGCTAGAGGATTCCTAGCAAACGATTTGGAATAAAAATGGTTAACACTATTGTTACGTATTATTTTTATAGCTGATATTTAAATTGTAAAATATTTTGGGATTAATTCCTATGTTTTGAATTTGATCATTTTTCAGAGTCTCCCAACTGTTGAAATTCAAATAAGCAGCGGTGGTTTTAAAATTATTTAACTTATGTGTTCATCCAAATGTACCAAAATTCCCTTATTCGTGTATTTTGGGTTGCAGTTTCTTTTTTAATCAAGGGTTTTGTATCGCATTAATACATGTTAGTCCTCTAAATTAAACATGGAGAACACTAAAAACAGTCAAGAAAATTTCCTTGACTTTTTCCGAATAAATTATAACTTCTCCCTGATGATTATTTAAACTAAGTGCTCATACAAGTATCGGATCTATGCACTGTGAATTAATGATGCTAAATTAGTTTCACAAAAGTTAGCCATTGATAATACAAACAGATTTAGTATACATTAAATTAAATTTAAGGAAAATAAGATTTATACAGATGGCTCGCGTGTTCAATTGCAAAAGTCATGCATTCACTTTAAAGATGATCTATTCAACATTTTAATTTTTAATCGATTTTAATGTAGAATTAAGATAAAGATTGAGTTAATGCAATCTATTTTCACTCCATCAGTGATGCAAACTCCAATATCACATATTTTTACTCCAGATTACTCCATTTCCAAACTCAGATTGAAATTGGATTTCTCAACGGAACTTCAGTAATAAATTTATTTAAATGTGAAATAAAATTAAATGTTGCATCAGTAAAACTTACTTTCGTTGCATTTTAACAATGCAAACTCCGATATTACTTACTCCGTTTTTACTCCGTGTAATACATCATTTTTCAACTGAACATATTCAAATTCTTAATATTAAATCCATAAAACGTGAAATAAAATCGAACGTCGAATCAATGAAACTCATTCCTATTGTACTTAGATAACGCAAACTCCAAAATCATATATTTTCATGGAATACGCAATTTCCAAATTTCCTGTATTTCAACATTTAAGCTTCTAATTCAAAGTTTGGCAAGCGAATGTAAGCATTGAAAATACAGCGTACCTTTCGGTATTTCACAGATATCGAAGCTCGCGAGTGGAAAAATCTTCTCCGCTGATAGTTGTAACGCAAAAATAGCGTCGCGGTATTGTTCCTGCGAGAAACAAAAAAGTTGTAAATCTCAATTGCAATACGAGCATGCAAGAATGCTTAGCCATGGTTGGACGAAAAAAAAAGAAAAAAAAAGGGAAGAACATTAAAAATAGTGAGAGAATCGTAGGTTCACCTAATATTCCGCGAAGCGGAGTAATTTCGGTAAAAATTGCAATATGGCTGTTCCGAAAAAAGTTCACATTTAGCAACTAATAGTTGGATAGGGGCGTACGATTTGCTGAATTCAGGAAACGCGTTAGTCGAGAGAAACTTTGTTGTTGGTAGAGCGCGGGTATCAAGTCATGGTTCTACGTGAATGAGCCATGAAAATAAAAATTACCGCGTCCCGGTTTTAACAAGGAAAAACTAACGCGTCGTAACAAAGCGAAGGAGAGAGAAAGAGAGAGAGGGAGAGAGAGCGAGAGCATGTACAATGCAACAAATAACAGAGAACGAAGCCGCGGCGAAGGAGAGAAAAAAGCGACACCACGATGTTTCGAACGCGTGCGAAAGTCGCGAATTTGTGTACATAAACCGAACGGCGTCTATCGCGAGAAATCACGTGTTCGAGATACAGCGGTTAAACGATGCAGAGAGACAGGTTAGCCAAACAAAACGGGGGGACGCGGCGCGTGTGTCTAATGAAAAAAGACGAGGCCTCGCTTTGGGCCCGAAAAAAACGGAGCGAGAGAAAAAAAAACGCCGAGATCTTTGTGAGACGCTGTCGGCATTGGGGGGGCCATCACCCTTCCCAGAACCGCCTTGGCCCGCAAACTTTTACAACGCTTTTATATATTCTTTCTTAATTTCATCACTTACCGAGAGCGTCACCCAAAACCGTGGATCATTGGAAAAAATGTCGGAGCGATATAGTTGCTATTGAATTTACTTCACTCACGAATGTTTGCACTCCGCAAACAAATAGGATGATTGTCGCGTCGTTTTTGGGAAGGATTTCTCAAGAAAACATGCATCAGCCGAGATTTGCACTAGCTCTAGGGGAGCTGCGAAGAAAGTGGGGGTCGCAAATCGGCGGTGAGCTGCGACAGAGAGAGGGGAGAGTTCGAATAGATCCGCCAGAGGGACACCAAGAATGCGTTCGTTTTGGACGCTTTGAGCGCTGTGAGCGCCACTTCCTGTACCACTTTGTATGTCGATGTATATCTATACGTACGCGCTGAAAGCGCGTAAGCGTCCAAACGAATGCGGCTCGAGAGGTGCGTTCCAAAAGCCGTCCAGTTTTTACGCGATTATGCGGATATGAAAATGCTTAATTGCGATCCTGAGAAAGGCGGGAATCTTTCGGATATTCAAATCGATTTTCGTAATAAATTCATAGAACGCGATTCCGTACATAAGGAATCTTTGAGTGAATTCTTATTCGATAATATTTATTTGAAATGAGATTGTTTAAAAAATTTTTTTTTATCGGTTTCAAGTGTTCGTGTTAAAATGAATCATTATCGCACAAAATTTTTAATTTAAACTTGTTCGGACCCCGCGTAACGGAAATCAGTTACTTTTTAAAGAATATAAGGTTGAGATAAACTACATCTTCGCTTCTAAATAACTTATTATGTCCGAGATAGTCTCATTGAACGTTTTGTGATGATTATACTCATCGTGAGTATTCCAGCTTTCATATAAAACCGCCTCAAGCACTGTCTCAAGTTGCCCTCTACAATGTCGATAACTCTGTAACTCGGTAGTTCCGTAATAATTCGATAGATGGCCCGCAAATCTGTAATATCTACAGATGTCACTCCAGTTTCCATCAAATTTTCAAATATGAAAAAATGTGCTTGTAAACGCGCTAGCTTTTGAAATTCGGTGGCAAGTATTTCAAGCGACATATTGAAACAAGAAAACAACAAGCAAACTTGACTTTTTCGCACTTCATGTACTTTACAACAAGGACATTCATTAGTATTGAATTTGGATTTTAATTTTGAAAAAATCATATGTGAAGTTCATAAAATTTATAAATTATTTAAAAAAACAAGTCAAGGGTTTGCAGAATTAAATAACTACTAACTCAATTAAAATCTAAATTTTAGCTTCAGAAACCTAAAAGATCAGGGGGGCGGTCATTTTCAGCAAAATTTGGAGTATATCCTTAAGACCGCCGGATCAAAAATTATTGAAAAATATTTTTAGAATTCTCAGAGGTAGCTTTTCCAAATCCAAATATTATTCAATGTATTCAGGGTTTCTTGGAATTCTATAAATCATATAAAAATTTAAATTCATTGATATTTGAGGAAGTTTTGACTGATCAAAAGAATTGCAAACAAATTTTAAATATTGAGGTTCCATTATTTCAGTCTAGTGATTAAAAATAACATTTCGAACTGTATTATTTGTTCTTAGATTCCAAGAAAACGTTTTTGGAGTTGGTTTTTCAAAGTAATAATAAGATTTGTTTTTTTTTTTTTAATATTTTGAGACCTCTCACACTTGCTAACAATATCATGGTAAGAAGGATCTAAAACTGTGGAGGTATAGGGGCTGCGAATTGGACGTCCAGTGGCCTATATACGTCCCACCTTAATGCTTCAAAGTTCAAGCACGAAAGTTTCAGTTTCGATAAAAGTTTTCCGGTAAAGCGACGAGCTGACACTGTCTCATCGTGTTTGCATTTTATTGAATTCCCCAGTCGCTTGTGTATCGCTGGCCAAACAAGAGGGTGAGAAGTGAGAGAATCTTGGTACGAACTTTCCACCCTCCAAACTTGGACGATTGTTAGAACGCTTTTTTTGTCGTTAAAACCGGAGGGATAAATAAAGTTTATTTATTCGACAACATCCGGTATTACGGAATAAAAATGATGGCTTTCAAATGAGAAATTCGACACGGCATTTCGTTTCCTATAATGTCACTCAAGAATCATAAGAAGCTATCAAAAATAGAAATATTAAAATGATCGTTTGAATAATTAATATGCAAGCCTTTATCTGCATGATTTATCAAATTATACCCCATAATAGATCTCATTCCAGAAATTGATAGAGCATTGCATAAGAGTTTCAGTCTCATTATATTGAGCAATAATTTTTCAAAAATTATTGCTCAATGATGGGAAAAAAATGTGAAAAAAATTCCAATGTGTTGAAAATGTTAAAATAAAGTATTTTCACCTCTTAAAATTTTATTAATAATCCCATAAGTCTCGAGTTATGGTAATTGAATGACTGAGCAGCGACCCAGAAAATGAAAAAAAAAAAAAAAAATGGAAAAAAAATCTGAAAAAATTCCTCTGAACTCAAGAAAACAGACGCAACTTTTTGCTATCTTGAAGTTTTTCATGAATCCTCATTGCTTTCGTCTTATACGGGATTTTTCAAATTCTCCCTTTTTTCACAAAAAAACAGAATAACTTTCGAGAAAAAATCGCTGAGTTTTTTAAAAAAGGAAATTGAAGCTCGAGCTTTCCCTTTTATGAATCCAATCGTGAAAATGTATTTAAAAAAATTCCTCTAGAAGATGGGTGCACCTGAAGAGAGGGGGAAAAAGGCGAAAAACAGTTGTTTTCAAAATCGAGTCTAAATCTAAAAACAAATTGTAAAAATAATTTAAGAAAGAGGAAATGAAATTGAATTCTCCCCCTTTGAAACGCCGTTTGTTAGTTTTATAGTTAAATTAGTTTACGTTGACTTTCGGTGAAATGGCATAAAAAACGTTCTAGATCGTTTTTGAAGTTTTGTCCTCTTACGGTCATATTAGGGTGGCCCTTTTTGATAGGGCTCGGACGAATTTTTTATCAGGCGCCCCCAAAATCGACTCCAAATAATTCAAAAACAATACCCTATTTTTTTTAGATTTTTATCTAGACTCTAACCCCTCCCAAAAAGAGGGTAGATTTCTTCATTTGAAGTACACGTGTTTTTCGGTCATATTCTCAGGATATTCTTTGTTCTAAGTGTAATAATTTTTTTTTTAATCCTTAACTCCAAGATTTTAGTGTTCATTAGTGCTACTATTTGAGGAAAAATCTAGCAGTTACAGATTTAAAAAAAAATTATTACATCTAGAAAAAAAAATATCCTGAGAATATGGCCGAAACACGTGTATTTCAAATGGGGAAATCTACCGTCTTTTCGGGAGGGGTTAGAGTCTAGATAAAAATCTGAAAAAATTAGAGTATTGTTTTCGAATTATTTGTAGTCAATTTGGGGGGTGTTGATAAAAAATTCGTCCGAGCTCTAAATAAGGACCACCCTAATATATATGAGGCATTCCTCTATATTCCGATCAAAATCTCGCCTGATGATTTCGATTTTCCTCTAAATTTTTTATATAAAAAAATAAACATTGAAAAAAAATTTCCCAAATTTTTTCAGAATTTTGTGGTCACGCATTTTGTTGAATTTTTTTCTTTTTTTAATGGACCACTTTGTAAAATCTCAAACAATTTAGAATAATCTAATAAAATATAACAAAATTTTTGGGCTTTGTTCCAAAATAGAGATTTTAATACTCTATGAGTAAAATTTCAAAAATTGCAAGAAACCAAATTTTTACTCATAAAGTATTAAAATCTCCATTTTGGAACAAAGCCCAAAAATGTTGTTATATTTTATTAGATTATTCTAATTTTTTTAGATTTTACAAAGAGATCGTTTAAAAAAAAAATCCAATAAACGCATGACCAAAAAATCAGAAAAAATTTGGGAAATTTTTTCTCAATGCGTTTTTTTGAATAAAAAATCTAAAGGAAAATCGAAATCATCAACGCAAGATTTTGTCGTATTTTTTCACGACATTCCAATCAAAATCTTGCCTCAATGACGTTCGTCACTCGTTGTATGTTTCTCTTATGCAGTGATTATCTTCATAGATGATTGAAGATCGTTCGGAGTTCCTGTTGTGCTTGATTATTCGTTTTCTTCGTTCATTGTCCAGCAAGACAAGAATGCTTCGTTCCAACCACAATGATCCTGGCAAAATGAAAAACAATTATTTCAATGGCAAAGCTCGCATCGGATGTTTTTCAAAAAATTTCTTACTCATAGCTCACCGATCCTCCGATCTTCTCCCTCTGGATTCCTAGCCAAAGCTAGCAAAGGGAATTGTTTGACACATTGATTGTCTTCATCCATTTTCTCAACGGTGATTTGCAATTTGCCAATAATTTTTATCCAGCTGTCTTCGGCAAAGATCTTCATCAATAATAGAAAATTTTGTTCTGCATCTTGGTCGATTATTCACTTTCTTCCTTCAGTATCCTGCCTGGAGCTTTCACTTTTCCTACGTCAATGACAATCATAGTGAGACAAAGACCAAATGTTTTGGTAGCCAGCCTTACAGATGATAAAAATGAACGATTTTCTTACCAGAAGCTCAGCGAATCCGGAATTCTGTAGCTGATCGTCTCTCCTACATTCCTCGTCAAATCCAGCAAAGGCAATTTTTCCATACAACTGAATTCATCACATATGAACAACGAATCTCAAAGATGAATCTTTGCCTAGTTTCGGTGTTCAAGAATCTTGCGGATCTCGCATCGAAATCTTTATGATGAAAGATTAATCTCCAGGGTCTGGATCCTGCGGAGGATTATCCAATCTAAAGAAAGGGAAAGGTCAGACATGAAAATGGGAGATGAGAGACTCGGCAGGCTCGATCATCCGAGTCAATTGGACTCACGAGTCGTTTCTCGTCAAGCCCAACATTCTGTCGCGGGTCGAACAAAGGCCAAAGATCTCCATATATCGATTCTGGACGATGGAATCGATGGAATGGGCCGGGGATATTGTACAAACAACAAAACAATGCACGATTGATAATCCACATCCCGAACCGACGTCGTCCGCGTCCTCGCAAATTTTTCACGATACACATCGCGGAACACATCGAAAAGACGATAAATCGTTGCCCAAGGATATTCCTCGACAACAGAATAATGAAAAACATGCAGAAATGACCCCACAAAGGCGAAATTTGAGAAAAACTATGTGAAAAAATCGCGACTAGGGCGAATACCCCTACCATGATTTTTGCGTATTTCGTCATTTACGAGCAGAAAACCGCAAATTGAGAACCTGAAAAACATACAAAACATCGAGGGCAGACCTGGAAATACGTATGATAACGCAGGAATCAATGGGATTTCATTTTTTTTCGATACAATTTTTTGCCCAAATTATTGCAATTAAGGTTAGAAAAGAGGAGGGGGGAGATTTTGGCGGTTGCGAAAAAGTGCGTCACTTCCGGTCATATTTTTAGAAATTTCGTAAATAAAGCTCGGTTATACGATTTTAGGCTTGAATAATTAATAAAATATTTAATTAAGATTTATCGTGCAGCTGAAACGGGTAAAAAGCATTTATTTTCGTAAAATAGTTGTTATCAAAGTGCCATTTTGGCTAGGAAGTCGCAAAAATTTGGTGTCACGTCAGTTGAGTTCCGGCAGTTTTGCGAGGTGGACGCGTTTTTGGGAGCTCCAACTTTTTTGCATTTTTCGGTCGTATTTTTTCTCGGGCGACCCCCCGCGTAAATCGAACATCATTTCTCATTGGTACGAATAACTTTTTGACATTTTTTTCCCATATTATTACTTTTTTTTGTGCTAATAATTCTTTCTATGCGCGGGAAAATTATTCGAATTAACGCGAATCTGAAGCGTCAGCCGCGTCGGTAAAGAAGCGTCGGGGGTAACTTATCAAAGTCGGTAAAATAGATTTCGGTGGGTAAGTGTCCAGCATTGGTAGCTAGTTCGGCTTTCCGCCACCGACCGATCATGGCGCTAGTGACAAAATCCAAAGACGCGGCCGCCATAATGGAAATTTCGTATCAAGTAGACGTCGTTTTCGCGCGGCGTGTGTTTAATTTCTTCGCGGGATTCTTTTTCGATTCTTTCTTGTAAATTTATTGCAATTATGTCGAGTATAAATTATTATCGCGAAACGGGAGATGATGTGAGATGGCGGGTCGGGCGAACAAACGTCGGTTTTTGAGAGTGTTTAAGTGTGAAGTGATATTTTCAATGGCCTTTTTAGCATGTAAGTCGTGTTCAAGTGTGAAATTTATTTCTTAATAAAGAATCGGCGATGCGCATCGTTCGAACAAAAAAAAATCACTCGGAACGAGTTTTTGTCGTGATCAGGAATTATTATCTTTATAACAATGTTTTTCCATTCGAATCAATAAATTCTAAATGATAATTCTCTTGCGGTGAATGGCATTTATCTAAAACATTTCGCGGTTTTTTGGTTCTTGAAAGGTGCCAAGATAATTTTTTTTCCTCGAACGGTGCTCAACGCTGTTGAAAATATTTTTCTCTTTGAGATAAAGTGCAACGTCAATTGGATTACACCGCATCGCCTTTTGGATTACACCGCATAGTTTTTTTGGATTACACCGCATCGTTTTTTGGATTACACCGCATCGCCTTTTGGATTACACCGCATAGTTTTTTTGGATTACACCGAATCGTTTTTTGGATTACACCGCATCGCATTTTGGATTACACCGCATTACAGTGCAGTATTTTTTTAACCATTTTTTTTTCAAGATTACAAAAGTTTTATTTAAACGTGATCAATCGTGATCAAATTTCGGTTCCGTCGCGTTTCGCGAGTTTTTTCTTCGAGTTTCCGTTGCGAAGAAAAAAACGTCCGATATTCGACCTCGCTCAACCGGATACGAGCTGCACTTCCGGTTCAAATTTCACGAGGATCGTTGATGAAGAGAACATCGAGACGAACGAGTGAGTAGCGAGTTAATATTTTATTACTTATTTGCATTTTTCGTGCAATATTTTCACAGCTGTTTTTTTTATTTATATTCCAATATATTTGATGTTTTTATTATTTTTATTATTATTAATGTATTCGATTTTTCAGGAGATTGTGTTGTTACGTATTCTAACGATTTTTTTTATCCACTATTTTTTTTCTATATTCTTGCAATCAATTATGAATTACAAGAGTGAAAATGAACAAATCTACGTACATCTGTTATATTGACGCGGCGCTGCAAATCGCCACAGCGAATTGATATTTTTGTACGCTTTGATATTTTCAGGAATTTCGAAATATTGAACCATACATATGTTTTATATTTATTATTTAAGTTCTTGCGCCTCGACCTTTTTTGGCTTGGCTCTTCTGTACTTTCTCAGAGGCTCTAGTTTTAACTTATGAGGGGTCACTTGAGTTACATTTGGCCATTTTTGATATATCTTTTTTTTAATTTTTTCTTAATGCTTAACGGCTTTTTTCTTTTATATGAGTTATTCCATGTCAATTCAATGACGTTTCGTCGGTTACCTCTTTCGATTTTTTTAATTTTTTAATATGTTATTATACATGCAAAAATAAGTATGTATGTATCCATGTAAATATTTAGCTCTCTATCCCGAAGTTATTGATTTTTGAAAAAATATTTTTAAAATAATCATAACTTCTACAATAACCAAGATAATGCAACTTGCTAAGAAGTCATTTTTTGTTGTTTTTCAATGTACTTTTTGAAAAAAATGACGAAAATTAAGAAAAAGAAAATTTAAATGTCTATTTGAATGTTTTAAGCTAAAAAATTTGATTTCCTTTCAATGGGACCCTTTCGATTAAAAATAATAATTATAATAAAATTCGACGTAAAATAAAACCAAATTTCTGAGATTTGACTGAAGTTGGGATTCAAATAACTTCTTATTAAACAAATTTTTTTTCGATTTTTTATTTTTGTAATTTTGATCTTTTTTCCTTCTATGACTACAATACTTGATTTCAATGATGTTAAAATGAATAATTTAACTTCTCTCACATATTTCCTTTGTAAATTATAATAATTAATAGTAAGAATTACAATTTTTATGTAAAAAAATTGAATAAAGTGCAAAACGTACTTGAATTGTAATTCTCAATGTTAATTATTATAATTTACAAAGGAAATATGTGAGAGAAGTTAAATTGATTTTAACATAATTGAAATCAACTATTGTAGTTATAGAAGGAAAAAAGATCAAAATTACGGAAAAAAATCGATTTTTTTTTTAATAAGAAGTTATTTCAATCCCATCTTCGGTAAAATCTCAAAAATTTTGTTTTTTTGAAAACAAAATTTTTGAGAAAAAACGACAATAAATTTTTTCGTCTTCCAGGGGCCAATAGGGTAAAATTTCATGGAAAACACGCGATAAAAAATCCTAAAATTCTCATAGGAAAATTTTTAACAACGAAAATTATAATCTATCGTGAAACTTGCCATATAGTAAATACTATTCAAATAAATCAATCAATCATATTAATGATAATGATTAATTTAATAATATGACCAATGATATTTACGTCGTAAATTATTTTTCACCGAGAAAAGTGAGAATGGTTTATTGAGTTACGTGAAATTTCATAATTGCGCCAGTTTTATCGTTTGTTTTTTAACCGGCGCTGATACCACAATGGGGAAAAATGGTGATGAGATGCAGGGTGGAATGCGAAGTACTCGAAATATAGAAACCCACAGGCAGCGACTTCCTGGGCATGAATAGGAAGAGCGCTTGCATTCATCGGAAGTGCTGGCCCGGAGAAAGTGCCGGGATCGGTCTATCTGTATTTTACGTATATATGGGGCATTCCACATCGATTCGACCTGGGTCTGACCCTTCACCTCTCTGATTTTGTCCGCATTTTTTTCTAATTTTGTAGTACCTCTGAAAAGTTCTCACGATTTTTCTTAGGTTTTTTTGGAGCGATTTCACTTAATGATAATTTTACAAACAAATGGTTAGCCAGAATTTAAAAATCTGAAAAAATATCACAAAAATCTCGTCTCTTGGATGAAAAATTTCGAGCGTTGAGCCTCCTGTTTTTAACAAGCTTCTGCGAAAGAAATTTTTTTTTTAAAGAGTGGGCCGTTATCGAAACATTTTTTTAAACATCTGCAATTCATACGAAAATGTTTAGATAACGGCCCACCCAATTCAAGTTTTTCTTTATATATATATATTTTTTAATTTTCGAAAAAAGCTTGTAAACGGAAGGAAACCCTTGCCCACTTTGGCTCAATGCTCAAAAAATTTCACATAAAAACAGGATTTTTGCGATTTTTTCGGATTTTTATAGGTAAAAGTAATTTGTTTATAAAATTATAGTCAAGTCAAATCACTCCAAAAAAATCTGATAAAATTCCTGAGTACTTTTCAGAGGTACTACAAAACTATAAAAAATTGCGGACAAAATCAGAGAGGTGAAGGGTCAGACCCAGCTCGAATCGATTTGGAATGCCCCATATATATATGTACATGTAACATAGTGAGAAACCAACGTTCGACGACTGCGCAAGGTCGTCGCACTGCAAGTACCAGACTATATCATAAGAACTGGGGGTGGAAAAAACACGGAATACCACAATGAAAGCTGTACATAAGAAATTACAGGTCAATTGGACTACTCGATTTTATAAGTTGACTAAAAAAGCCTCAAATTTGAATGAATTTTCACCTATCATGAAAAAACCTGGGTTCAGCACGAATTTTGGAATTGATTATTATTGATTATAGATTAATTAGTATTGATTATTATTAGAATAAACACCCGAAATAATCATTGAAAATGATTATTTAATAATGTTTGCAGATTAGTAGTTACGAATTTTAGTAAAGTGTTAGTTAACAAGGAAAACGTGGATTTTTTCATATTTTGGAATTGCTTATTTTGGCCATAAATAATGAAAAACTGTTTGAGAAAAAAAAACAAAATGATTTTTGTAATTTTGGAGCTGATTTTTTTGTGTGCAGATAAAACTGATGATAAGAATGGTTGGGATTAAATTTGGAAAGAATGGCATCGGGAGTATTGGTATAAAAAAATGTTATATCTTCAAAAGAAGCTTTTCAAACTTTAGCTTTCGTACTTTTGTTGTCTTCATATTTTCATCGAAGTTCGCCATTCTTAATTTTGTTTTTTTTTTTCACAAAAAATACTCAGATCAATTCCGGAAAAATGCCGCCCAACCTGTAGTGGCATTTCTTTTCCTTCTACTTTTTCACTTTTGTGAAAAAAAAAATTAAAAAAATTTCGGCGATTACCACTTTCAATTTTTCATTTCTTCTCAATTTTTTAAATTCCGAGGTCCTTTATAAATGCTCAAAAATTCCCAGAGCGGTACTTTGTGATATACGCCCAGGTGAATCAATTTTTTTTTTTCAATTGTTAAGAAAAAATAGAAGGAAAAAGATTGCCACTCCAGGTTGGGTGGCATTTTTTCCGGAATTGATCAAAGTATTTTTTGAGTGAAAAAACAAAAATTAAAAATGGCGAACTTCGATAAAAAGATGATTTTTCTCGAAAAATTGAAAAATTTCATAGATTTTAATATCTTGAATTTTTTTGTATTTTTTTCGGAAAGTACATTCAAAAACGAAAATTTTCAAAAAGAACCTCCCTAATTCGTCAATTTTTAAGAAGTTATGGTCATTTAAAAAAAAAAGCTTTATATTTTGGGTTGGATAAAAAAATTTGAAAATTTCCTGAAAATTGTTTTTAATTGGGTAGAAAAGGAAAACAAAATTTCATCCAAATCGAAAGGGGTCGGGTTTATGAGTGGTCGTTTTGACATGGAATACCCCACATGTATAAAAACTTAAAATTTTTTAATTAAATTTTGTACAAAATTTTTTTACGGTGCGATAAAGTTGTATTTTGCGTACACGGAAAAAACGAGTTGGTTGTGGCAACTAACTGGTTTGCAAGATATGCTCTTAGTAATTAGTTGGTTAGGGCAACCATTTTCGTCGTTACCGCAACTATTTTATTGGTTGCCACACACCCAACCAATGAAAAGTTGGTTGCGGAAACCACAAAAATGGTTGCCCCAACCAACTAATTACTAAGAGCATATCTTACAAACCTGTTAGTTGCCATAACCAACTCGTTTTTTCCGTGTAGCAAAATACAACTCCTAATTATCGCCTAACTAAACCGCCTAACTCTATCTAACCAGCCAACTCGCCTAACTATCTAACCAGTAGAGATGCAATGAAAACGTTGAATTTCAGGTAGAGTCGTGAGCTGATCCAGCTGTTTATTACTACAACGCCGAGTAAGATGACAACGATGGAATGTCATCGATTGGCAGACTTCAAGAACATCCAAAGGGTATCGTTAATTTTATTATAATTAATTGTCAATTTTCCTCCCTGCCCGATGCATAGTGACCGCAAGTCGTTTAGAAATGTCGAGAAGCTCTCGATTTTTCAAAACGTCTCGCGAGTGGCCCCTTCATTGTTTTTCGTTGATTTCATGTATGTCAGATAATAGGGTTTACGGTTTTCTCGGCCATTGCCTTAATACGCAATAGAATGAACCAGCAATGGATGTTACATAATTACATGAGTCTGAACAGCCTCTATATTTTTTCTTGTTTTCGAGTTGAAGCTTTTTTTTCAATGACAAAAAATAGATTTTTCGGCCGAGAAGATCCTTCGCAATTTATTATAAAGAATGGAGAGTAGTAAATATTAAAAAAATATAAATGTTTGCTCCGATCGGACCATCAATACCAATATTTGGCTCCTAAAGCATGATTATTCGTTTACTTCATGATTCGCTTTTTCTTAAAAATTGGAAAATTGTCGAGTCATCGTTATAATTTCATAAAAATTGATTTTTATACATTTGTTTTCTTGAAATAGTTCATTCAATGTAATATCAGAGTCAATATAGTGCTGCCTTTTCTCCATTTCCATTGTATTTTCTTATTTCAATTCTTGGCAAAGCTTCACTTCCGAAAGCTCCGGAGCTTCACTCGTTTTGGAGTTAAAAAATCCATTTTGGGCAGCACGATTCGGATTATTTGATAAATATTAGAATCAAGCTTTTGTTTTTTAAGCTTGTTTTTTAAGCTTCTTAATCGTCGTGAAATTTTAACACGACCTCCTGAATACTTCATGTGAAAACATATTAAATTTTCAGAATTCCGTCATCATTACTTCAACCTCCTTAAGGGTTAAAATGAAAAATTATGATAAAATTCTGAAAATTTGGTATATTTCGGTATGAAGTATTTAAGAGGTCGTGTAAAAATTTCACGACGATTAGGAAGCTCGTTATTAAAATATTAACATTGTGTTAAGAACAATTTTTTAAACAAATAAAAAAAACATTTATCAATAAACTTCGTTTTGTTTCCGTTGCTTTCAATATATTGTAGATATACAAAAATTGAGAGGTCAAAAAGAACTTATCGCAAAGTTATATCAGTTTCCATAAGACTACATTTAATTTAATTTGATTTGTTTAATGTTAATTGTTCGATACCGAGCTTCCTAATCGTCGTGAAATTTTTACGCGACCTCTTAAGTAATTCATCCAAAAACATACAAAATTTTCAGAATTTTCTCATCATTTGCGATTTGGGACTCAACATCCTTAAATATTTTTGTCAGACAAGGCAGCATTTGTATTTAATATTTTTCTCGAGTCTCCGCGACCGTCGTAGATTCCTGATCTATTTACCTATTTGATAGGCTTTTCAGGTGAGATTTTGATATTTATTTTTAATTGTTCGTTGTGCCTCGTAAAGGGGCAATGATAGTGAATTTCCATGGTATGTCTGCCGGCGCTCCTCCTTGGGCAAGAGGAGCCCCAAATCTCTGAAAGCTTCGGTGTCGGACACGTCCCGGGACGTGACGCTGGTTCAGGAACCGCGTGAACTGGCCAACCAATACCAGTTTTCCCTAGGGCAGGTTGGCACCTTTGCGGTATGAATGAGAACGAGTGATTGTCGTTAAACGTTAATTCGTCGTGGATCCACTTGGGTTTTAGGGACTTTTTTGTGTGGGGTGCCGCGTGTCAAAACTTTTTTTTTTTACGATACGTGGGTAAAAGGTTGTGCTGCAGCGAATGTGAGAGAAAATATACGGGGCATTTCACATGAAATCACGCGGTCATCGGCCTGACCCCCTCGGATTTTGATGTCCAATGAATCGTGGGTTTCGTTTGGCCCAAAATATGACCCCAAATTTTTAGAAATTTTTATTTCATTTTTAAGGGGCTAAAAAGCTAAAAAATCACTAAATTGAGGGAAAACATAAAGAGGACCCTTTTTCAAATTAATGAAATTTTTTCACAGAAACTAGGGCCTAAAACAGATATTTTCGTCATAGAACGATAATGGGCCAAAAATAATTACTATTTTTTTTTTTAAATTGTGTTCGAATCATTCTATTTCAGGTCGTCGAGGCTAATAAATTTTCGAAAAATGTTGCTTCATTCTTAAACGAAGAAAAAAAAACAAGTTTCACTAGAAAAATATTTTTGTTGTTGTTATTCTCACTTCAAGAAACAATCAAAATAAGAAATTTAAAAAAAAATTAAAATACAAAAGAAAATAGTAATTATTTTTAGCCCATTATCGAACTATAACGAAAATATCTGTTTTGGGCCCTAGTTTCTGTGAAAAAATTTCATTAATTTGAAAAAGGGTCCTCTTTATGTTTTCCCTCAATTTAATGATTTTTTAGCTCAGGCAACCTCTTAAAAATGAAATAAAAATTTGTAAAAAATTGAGGTCATATTTTGGGCCAAACCAAACGCACAATTCATTGGACATCAAAATCCGAGAGGGTCCGGCCGATGACGGCGTCATTTGACGTGAAACGCCCCATATGCAGAATTGCAATAATTCGAAATAAATATCTAATAACTCAATTGTTCAAAGATTTTCTATTTTTTTTGTACATAATACGAGACTTTGCTCCATTTTTTTAAGAGTTTTTCTTTCTTGTCGGAAAATCTTTGGGCAACAATTTTTTTTCAGCTCATCGTGGGAAAATCTTGGTTGTATTTATTCTCGAAGGATCGCATGAGTATCGGTTCGAGAATAGATTGAGCCACAACTAATATGACACTATCCGTCATAATCACGTCGTCACTATGCACACGTAAAATAGAATAAGTCACAATCGCGTGACACCCCAATTTGAGATTGTTTCGAGATATACAGAATGGAGTCTTGTCCCGGGACGACTTTATTTTTGTTATTTCGAAGATATAGTTGTAGAGTCATTGTTGAAAAATAAAGTCATCCCCAAAAATCGCGCTCTAAAATCGACGATTTAAATCTTCCTATCACAATTGCATAAAAATGCCAATGTTGAAAGTAATCGCGTAAAATGTAAAATTCCGCGCGATCCATACGTTTTATGTGGATAGCATTTGGTAGGGAATCAGGATGTTTTTTTTTTATTGGTCTGTTTCAGGTCTTCGAGGGATATTTTAAGAAATTTTTTTTCTTTTCTATTTTTTTTTCAACACTCAATATTTATTTTATTTTTTGAAAATTTGTCGATTTTTTTTCTTCAAACGATACTCACTGCCATCTTAAATATTTTCTAGGTTATAAAGTGCGTCAACTGGATTACCGCGACCTTGGATTACAGTGCCTTTGGATTAGGCCGCAGTATTTTTTAACCACTCTTTTTTTTACACGTACAAAAGTATTTTTTCAATCATCGTGATCGACGAGATCAAATGTCGCGATTTCCGTCGCGATACGGGTGCTTTTTTTTTAGTTTCAATTATTTATTCAAAAAATCGTACGACTTTCGTTTTCACGCTGGACTATTGTTTCTCGTTCTTTTCCTCGTGGACGATCTGCAGATCGCTTCATACGGTGAGTTTTCTGATCTTTAATTTTCCTACATTTCTCCACATAAAGATGACACGATATTGTATTTTTCCATAAATTATTTTCAGATTTGACATAATATATATTAACTTTTTGGATGGTAAAAAAAACATGCTCGCGAAAGATTTTTCGTTTCATTTATCGAGATGAATAACGTTCATTTATCGAGATGAATGACATTGGAATAACAATGACCAAAAAGTTGCATTTTCTGAAGTCTACTTTAGGTACAGTTGTAACTGGCAGAAATGTAACGACAGAGTTGTATTTTTGGTTCAATTGTGATTGGTAGAAATGTAATGGAATTTTTTTTCTTCCATTTCGCCGGAAGTCAACGTAGACTAATTTAACAAGTGGCATTTTAAAGGGAAAGTATTCGGCTTCATTTCCTAATTTTTTAATTATTTTTACAAATTGTTTTTAGATTTAAACTGTATTTTGAAAACAGCTGTTTTTCGCCTTTTTTTCTCCTCTCTTTTATACATTTTTACTATTGGATTCATAAAGAGGAAAGTTTGAGCTTCAATTTCCTTTTTTTTTTAACTTTGAGCGATTTTGTTTTTCCAAAGTTATTCTGTATTTTGTGAAAACAGAGGAAATTTGAAAAATCTCGCATAACACGAAAACAAAGAGGATTCATGAAAATCTTTAAGATAACAAAAAAATGCGTCTGTTTTTGTTGAGTTCAAAAATTTTGTTTTTTCATGTTGAGGCTGGAAACAAAAATAGGGAAAAAAATTTGAAAAAAAATTCCAATGTGTTGAAAATAGCAAAATAAAGTATTTTCCCCTCATGAAATTTTATCAATAATCCCATAGCAACTTTTTGCTATCTTGAAGTTTTTCATGAATCCTCTTCGTTTTCATGTTTTACGGGATTTTTCAAATTTTCCCTTTTTTCACAAAAAACAGAATAACTTTGGAAACAAAAATCGCTCAAAGTTTATAAAAAGAGGAAATTGAAGCTCAAACTTTCCTTTTTATGAATTCAATCTTAAAAACGTATTTAAAAAATTTCCTCTAGAAGATGTTTGCACCTGAAGAGAGGGGGGAAAAAGGCAAAAAACCGTTGTTTTCAAAATAGTCAAAAGGTAAAATAAAATTGTTAAAGTAATTAAAAAATCAGGAAATGAAGCCGACTTCCTCCCGTTTAAAATGCCGCTTGTTAAATTAGTCTACGTTGACTTCCGGCGAAATGGCATAAAAAAACGTTCCAGACCTATTTTGAAGTTTTGTCCGGAAACTTTTCGCCGGTAGTATATATTGGGTCGAGTTGTAACGGTTAGAGATTTAATGATAATGTTGTATTTTTGGTAGAGTTGTAAATGGTAGAGATGCAAATGTGGCCTTTCCATCGATCAAATGGTCACGAACACTTCAAATTTCGCTATTTTGCTGTTTTTGAAAATTTGGTCAAAATTCAGCAGAATTTTTTTTTTTCAAATTTTTATCGTCTTCAAATATTCTTTCGATGGGAAATTCGCCGCTGATAACGCAAGAGACAGAGATAGAGTGATATATGATGACAGTATAGATTGCGCCCTGTTGCTGCACAATTTTCGAGGCTAGAAAGTGCCTCGTGCTCTGGCCCTCGTTCGCCCGTAATGCTTCCTTCTTTCATCCCCTTGCTCCCCCAAAAGAATATCATTCGTGAATCTGCGTAATATATTCTTTTTTTTCTCTCTTGAGGATCGGAATTACCCGAGTATCGCCATTGTCACGACGCACGATCGTGTGCCGTGCGCCCGAGAGAAGGGAGCTCGGGATAACGCGCGCGAGAGGCTGCGAGAGCTTGCCGCACGCTCGACAAAATATTGATCTGCGGGCGAGGGGAGTGGAGAAGTGGTAGGGAGCAGCGAGGCGACGTTGGTGGGGATTCAACGCGTGAGGGGAACGCGCGAGAGGGGATGAGCAACGCGCGAAATTGGACGGAGAGGGGGGAGGAGTCGTTCGCGAAATTAGACGGAGAGGGGGGAGGAGTTGTTCGCGAGGAAAAGGCGAAGGGGGGGGGGGGGGGGCGTTGCGCGGTGGTCCAGTCCGCAGCTTTGCGCGAAGAGCGTGTAGCGCACGCGGGAACGCGACGTACTTACAATACATCGCCTTCCGCGCGCGTGCGAAACTCGCCTCTCTGTGCCCTTTTCTCTCATATTTTCTCTGTCCCTCTCTTTCTCTCATTTCATGATCGAAGGGCGAACGCTCTCGACCTCCTTTCTCAAGTCGCCCTCTTCATGTTTCACGGAGCCGGCAAAAGTCAAATGATCCAACGGATCGAACGAGCTCGAGAAACGAACGTTTATTTTCCACTCCCGTTTTTTTCAAATAACCGCCAATTAATTCTATGTTTTCGAATATTCGGAATCTTGTGTTGTCACAATTAACGAGAAAGTACAAGCGTGAAATTTCAAGATTCCGTTTTAATCGCTGACATGTTTATGCGTGTGATAAAGAAAATACTGTTATCAAGTGTAAGAGAGAGTGAGAGCGTGAGTAATTGAAAAAGAGAGAGAGAGAGAGAGAAAACTTGAAATTTGTCTCGTGCTATTGCAAAATGCGATTGCGCATACCCCGCGTGAAGCTCGCTCGTTCTCTCTCTCTCTTTCTCTCTTTCTCTCCTTCTCTCTCTCTTTCTCTCCTTCTCTCTCTCACACTCTCTCCCTCGTTCTTGTTCCTACTACTGACATTTTCCCATTGCTTTCTCACTTCGTATCACGCCGTGCCCGGTACACACAGCTTCCCCTTCGTTTGCTGGGGGTGTATATGAGTCATTCCGTGTCAATTCAACGTTTTGTCAGTGAGCCCTTTCGATTTTTTTTATGTTTAATGTTATTATACATGCAAAAAGAAGTATCCATGTAAATTTTTAGTTCTCCTTCCCGAAGTTATTAATGTTTGAAAGAATATTCGGAAAATAATCATAACTTCTACAATAACCAAGATATTCTAACTTGCTGAGAGATCTTTTTTTTTTGTTTTTCAATGTACTTTTTGAAAAAAATATCGAAAATTAAGAAAACAAAATTTTAACGTCTTTTTGGCTGTTTTAAGCTAGGAAATTTGATTTTTTTTCAATGAGACTCCTTCAATTTTTTTCAAAAAAAATTATGAAATTCTACGTGAAAAAATACAATTTTTGAGATTTTTTTGAAGATGGGATTCGAATAACTCCTTTTTAAAAAAAATGTTTTTCGATTTTTTTTGTCGTAACTTTGATCTTTTTTCCTTCTATGACTACAATTGTTGATTTCAATGATGTTAAAATAAATAATTCAACTTTTCTCACATATTTCCTTTGTAAATTATAATAATTAACATTAAGAATTACAATTTTTACGAAAAAATTGAATAAAGTGCAAAACTTACTTGAATTGTAATTTTTTATGTTAATTATTATAATTTACAAAGAAAATATGTAAAAGATGTTAAATTATTTATTTTAACATCATCAGGAAGCAATGTGCAAATGTCCAATTTGCAGGGTTTTTTTTTAGCTGTTTTGATCTAAAAAATTGGATTTTTCTTCAATGTGACCACTTCGATTTTTTTTTAATTATAAAATTCTACGTAAAAAAAAAAAATTTTTGAGATTTTACCAAAGATGGGAATCAAATAACTTCGTATTAAAAAAAAAATTCGATTTTTTTTTCGTAATTTTGATATTTGTTCCTTGTATGACTACAATAGTTGATTTCAATGATATTAAAATAAATAATAACTTCTCTCATATATTTCCTTTGTAATTATAATAATTAACATTAAGAATTACAATTCAAGTACGTTTTGCACTTTATTCAATTTTTTTACATAAAAATTGTAATTCTTTATATTAATTATTATAATTTACAAAGGAAAAATGTTAGAGAAGTTGAATTATTTATTTTAACATCATTGAAAGCAACTATTGTGTACATAGAAGGAAAAAAGATCAAAATTACGAAAAAAACTCGATTTTTTTTTTTTTAATAACAAGTTATTTGAATCCCATCTTCGGTAAAATCTCAAAAATTGTTTTTTTAACGTACAATTTTATAATTTTTTTTGAAAAAAATCGGAGGGGTCCAATTGAAAGAAAATCATTTGTTTAAATTAAAACAGTCCAAAAGACATTAAAAAAATTTTGTTCTCAATTTTTAATATTTTTTTCAAAAAGTACATTGAAAAACAAAAATTGACCTCCCAACAAATTAGAATATCTTGTTTATCGTAGAAGTTATGATTATTTCAAGAATATTTTTTGAAAAATCAATAACTTCGGTATGGTTTAAGATAGAGAGCTAAAAATTTATATGGACACTTCTTTTTGCATGTATGATAACATATTAAAGAATTTAAAAAAATCGAAGGGGTGACCGACAAAACGTCGTTGAATTGATAAGGAATGACACATTTATATTAGCGTATTTCGTCATTAGAGGCTGGTATTTCGATGGAAGCTTTCGTATTTTTAATTCATTTATTTCAATTGAATTAATCATCTCGCGAGGATATTTATCAATTTTTGGTTGCCTTGTAAAAAAAAATAAAAATAGAGACCTAAAAATTTACATGGGCACTTCTTTTTGCATGTATAATAAGATATGAAAAAATATAAAAAATCGGAGGGAGTGACCGACAAAATGTCGTTGAATTGACAGGGAATGACGCATATATAATATGTACATATATACATAACTCAACTGACCGGAGTAAAAGTTCGTATTTGCCTCGTACGAGGGCGCGATATACGCCACTTTGATATTCACAGCTAGAAACACAGCTTCGTATAGCTAAATGTATATACATTGGTACAGAGTCGTTCCTCTCATCCCCGTCAACGGACGGGCGCTGATATCGCAGGTGCTGCTGCGTCTCGTGAGCATTGAGTACCAAACGGCGGGTATCCATCCTCGGGAAAAGCCACCGGGAGAGCGAAAAGCTTCTCGTCTCTCAGTTCCGTTGCAACGCTTCGCGCATCGAGATACAGCGCGGACAACGGGCTTCTTGCGTTTACGACGACTTTTTCGTTGACGATTAGTGTTGGTTCTGTTTTTTTTTCTCTTCCCTCTCGCAGCGTTTATTTCATTGTTTTCGTCGCTCCGCGAAGCGCGAACGAGGCTCATTTTTTCTTTAAGAAATAATCGAAAAAAAAAAGAAAAACAACAACGTGTGTGTCGTGTGTGTTTTGTGCTGGGGACGAAGATTGAAAAAACCTTCGAAGTCCGTACGAGAAAAAAAAATATATATATATGTACTGTGTCGTACATTTTTGCGAATGGGAAGAAAAATGTAGGCAATTTCGGGAGTGAGAGGGCGCGAGTAAGATCGTTGGATAAACGGAGCGAAGGAACAACAAGTAGCGTATTTTTCGTCTGCCGAGCGGGATTTATAAGAAGGTCAAACACGGTGAGACTGAAATTGTAGAGGTTATAATTTTATTATGAGATGGGAGCAGGATTAATGGAGTATTGAAAAAAAAAAACGTTTTTGTGACTCGTGAATCGTTTTTCGTACGGAAATGTGTACGTATATTTCACATATTTAATTTCTCGAACGTTGACGTACGGAAAACGTATTTCCAGTATATTTTACTACGTGTGAAGTGTATTTTCGCCAATATATATTTTATTCATTCGAAATATGTTATTTATGGTGGGAAAATTTGAATAAAGGCTCTAAATAGGCAAGTTAATTATTCTTGACGACTTCAAGTCGTACTTTACTAATCCAGGGATAGATAAACGTATTTTTCAATAAAATAAACGCAAAAAGGGTGTTTTTAGGAACGGGGAAAGATAGGTCGTTTCAGCGGCATTTCGAGCGTTTTGAGGTCCTTTTTCTTGTGATTTAGTTTCAACCCTCGTTCGCGACGCTTTTTGGGAAAAGCGGCGTTTGAACGAATGTGTCTTTTGAACGAATTTTGTGGAGCCAAACACGCGTGTCTCGAAAACCATTGAACCGAAACTCCCTCCGTTAAAAATCTACGAAATTTTAGCGTTCGAAAGAGCACTTTCTTGTCTCGTTTTTTTTTTGGTGTACATATTTTTCGAGCGTCGGAACGTTCTCATCGACATTTTTGTCAATCGCGTAGACGTCGGCGTCGAGCGGAGCGAAGCAACAACGCCTCGTCTCGCGTAGTTTAGAGATCGTCGCCTGGGCGACTAAATTCTAGGAGAGGGGGAACGCGCAAAACCCGGGTTTTTCGTTCAACTTATGTATCGAAGGTGCGCGGAAACGCGATCAAGTCGAGAGTCCGACTGGGTTTGTGATACACTGAGAAAAAAGTTCAGTTAAAACAACTAAATCCATTTAGTTGAAAAAAATTTAGTTGATTCAATATTAATTTGTTTGAAATAATGAAACTATAATAAATTCAACAAATGGATTTGGTTAACCATAAGATATGAGGTGAGCGAAATTATTTGGTCAATTTCCAGACACAGTTTAGTCCAATTTACACGTTACTAAGTTGGTGCACAGAAATATTTCGTTGATTTCTAGTATATTTCAACTAAATAAATTTAGCTGTAACAAAAAAACAATTCGTATTTTCAATCACACCATTTATTTGGTACAAAGATATTTATTTGATTGAACTGAAACTTTGCCCATTCGAGCGACGATTTAACCAATTTAACTAAAACTTCCACTGTATCTTTGTTGAATTGCCAAAATGATCTCGTTGAACGTCCGGAAACAAATATTTGGTTGAGTCAAACAAATTTTTGCATTTTCAACAAAAATTTTTGCTCAGTGTAAAACTACGAAATGCTCCGCTTAGGAAGAGACTTCATGGATGATTATTAGACTGATTAAAAAAAAGGACTATTTTTTGTTTTTCAAAATAACATATTGAATACTCTTAATATTACTTATATTACTCTCTTATATTACTCTTAATACTAATATTTAGATATGTCTCATCGCAAATTTTTATTTCCCACTTAAATAACACAGGAAAAAAAAAATTTCATACTTTGACATTTTATACCTTGGCTTCAAGTCAATGTACCGTATCGAACGATACGTATTCTTGCAGGGAATTTAACGCTCTACAAAAAAGATCGTTTATGATTTTCCGATAAACTCACTCCTTCAAAAGTTATTCATCATTTCTTTAAAATTAGGTAATTTATGTTAATGCAATTTAAAATTTTGTTTCAAGAAAGATTTTACGATGTTTAGTAATAAGTTTCAACATTTTGCCGGAAGCTAAAAAAAAAGTGAAATTTACTCTAAATATATAACTTTAACCTTGAATAATTTTTGAAGGAGTGAGTTTATCGAAAAATCATAAGAGATCTTTTTTGTAGAGCGTTCAATTCTCTACAAAAATATTTATCGTTCATTTCGGTACATTGACTTGAAGCTGAGATATAAAATTTCAAAGTTTGAAAAAAATGTTTTCCTGTGTTATTTAAATGGGAAATAGAAATTTGCGATGAGACATATGTCAATATTTTTATTAAGAGCTCTGCTTTTAACAGGCATCTTTTTTCACCTCCCCGAGAGTATTTAATATGTTATTTCGAAAAAAAAAAAAAAGTCGCTTTTTTGAATCTGTCTAATGATCATATTTTTTAAAGAAATCTGTCTTCCGGTTAATTAACAATTGAGTATGCTTATGGCAATTTTAGATAATGACGAAAATTATCATAGTCTTTATAGAAGTTTTATTTCAATTTTTGAAATTTTGGGAATTTGTTTTCTTGAATATTGAATATTCTAAGAGACATACTACATTGCTTTTTCAAATATTGGAATGTAACGGTTTTTCGTAAGAGGGCTTAAAAGAGTGAAAAGAGGAGAAAGTGATTATTTTGGTGAAAAAAATTTTTTAATGTACCACGTTTTTAAAACAGAGTAGAAAGTGTACTCTAATATATATTCTTGAATTGGTTTTTTAAAAATAATATTTTTGGGTGAGACATATTCAAATATATTGTGGCAGGTATTTTTTGAAAATAATATTTTTTGAGTTAAATATTTAGATACAACAATTTCTTGCATATCTTTCTTGAAAATAAGATTTTTTGGCCCAAATATTGGAGTACAACGTTTTCTTGGAGGTAAAATTTTGAAATAACATTTTTTGGACTCACTATGAAAAAAGTATATTTTCCTACCTCCTTTTTTGAAGAAGGCAGATCTTGTGGTGAATTTTGAAACAATATATTCCCGAATATATAGATTTTTTAAAGTCACATATTTCGTGCAAAATATTCAAAAATAACACATTTTCACAGATAATAAAAAAAAAAAAATTTCGCGCATTTTAAAATACATTTTGCGCTCAATACTCGAATATAACAATTTTTTACAATGACATTCGAAAATTAACATTTTCTCCCTTAAAAGTTCAAAAGTTTCATACTTCCCACCATGTTTTTTGAGAATAAATTTCCTACTAAAAATTTGAAAATTCCACATTTTCTCAAAAATATAAAATTTTTTGGACAAAATTCAATTATAACGCAATTTTGACCGCGATATTTGCACAGACAATATTTCTCGTCATTTTTCCAAGTATCATGTCAATTACCCAAACGTAATGGATTTCAAAAAAAAAATTCAATTATTACACCAATTATTATATGTGTACTTTGCACCAAACATTGTTCGTTTACGTGAACCCATGTCAGGTCGTTGTCCGCGAAATCCGAGTGGTTTTCGCCAAGTACAAATACGCGAGTAACAGGGTGGTTGTGGGGTGGGGGTAAAAATCGTGGAGGGGGAGAGAGGGAGGGCGAGAGAGAGAAAGAGAGCGAGGGGAGAGAGAGAGCGAGAGAGAGAGAGAGAGAGAGAGAGAGAGAGAGAGAGAGAGAGAGCGAGTGAGTGGGAGGGGGGTTAGAGATATGTAGACTCGCGAAAGGAGGGGTGGGAGGTAGAGCGTCGTGTGTTGTGAAGGAGGACGCGGTTTACCCGGGGAGAGACACCTGTAAGCTCGCCGCAAGCTTTCGAACGCGAACGGCACACGGGGCGCTTCTCTTTCGAGCGTTTCTCGAGTGCAATAGCTCGACCGCCGGAGGGTGGTAAAAATTAAGGGTAAAAAAAGTTGTCTCTCGGTCGAGGCGCTTTTTCTTTTTTTTTCCACCCCAACACAATTCACGAGGGTCACACGTGTCTTCGGAGGATCGTGATACGTTGTACTCTCCTTCCCTCGTTAATAATTAATTTCCATCGAAATAAAAAATGTCCCTCTGAGGCGGCTATCGCGTTTCATCGTCGATATTGCTCGTTCGATTCGCATCCCACGAGACCGTGTTACTCCATTTCAAATTTAATAATTCGATGGAACATTTTGCGCCTCCCAGATTTAAGGCGATATTCTGGTCTAGACACATTTTGAGCGTTTTGTCGACCTCGATAAAAAAAAAATAATTTTTGCATTTTTGTACAACTTATTTATTAATATTTTGACAATAACCAAAAAAAATTCGAAAAAAATGAACATTAAATAAGTTGTGAGGTGGTAAATTTGGGGCTAAAAAAAGAGGATGGTTGACACGATTGCAACCTTTCTGGTCATCTGATACAAAATTTGAAAAAAGATTCCTAATTACGAGAGTGTTCTTATAGCTCCTACCTCAGAGAAAATGAAAAAAAAAAAAAAATTCTCAAAATGGCGGTCTGAACAAAGAAAGGCGTTTTTCGACCCTTTTTTAAAATAATTTTTAAAATTTGATACAAAAATGGAAGGGGAGATTGAAAGCTATACATTGAAGATTGGTAAAAAATTTGAAGTAAATCTGAAGTAAAATTTGAAGTAGAATTTGGGATATTATGTCAGCTGTGTTAAGAAAAGTAGTATTAGTCTGATTTGTTCCGACGTGACGGACGTAGTTGCAACGTCACTAAAATACCAATAAGTCCGTAAATTATTGGAATTAAAAAATTTCCTTTCGAGGATATATTCTCAAGGGTCCAAACTTTAAGAATATGCAAAAAAATTGTTTTTTTTTTTCAAATTCTAGACCAGAATACCCCCTTAAAGTTACACTCTGACTTGACGGGCATAGTTGCTACGTCTCTAAAATAGCTATAACTCCGTAAATGATTAGAATTAAAGAAATTCCTTTCGATGATTTATTCTTGAAGGTCAAAACCTGAAGAATATGCAAGAAAACGATTTTTCAAAATTCTAGACCAGAATACTCCCTTAAAGTTACGCTCCGACGTGACGGGCATAGTTGCTGCGTCACTAAAATAGTTAAAACTTCTGGTCGCCATTTTTATTATTTGCAGATGCTTTATCACATTTCTTTTTCTTTTTCCTTCAGCGAAGCTTCCTGTACCTCGATAATGGTGAATTGTTCAATAATTTCTCACTATTTACCTTACTCTCGCCATCTGGAATGTTAGCACTTAAATTTCTTCTCATTTTTTGTTCTACTTGTTCCAAAATGTCTTGAACCTGCTTTCGCTCCTCTCCGGATTCACCAGATTTCAATTTTACGGATTTTCCGATGCCAAACAAAAAACTATGTACTCTCCTTTGTTTATGCACTCTGCTTTCTATCTTTGAATTTCTCCCTTTTTTTTTACCTCCATCGTCTTGAGCTCGATTATCGAACCCTCCATGACTTCCTTCCATCCTCTCAATCCTTGCATTGGTCTTCCCATCCTTTTTTTCACCATCCATTCCGCGTCTCACTCGATCTTCGGCACCGTTTTCTTCCGCATTTGAGCCTCTGATTCGGAGGCATCGCTTGAACCACTTTTTTTGCTTTGACTTTCACACTACGCTGACTTCCGGGATATGTTCCGGCGCAAGATGGAGCAAGGAAAAACGTCTACCGACGTTTTTCCTTGCTCCATATCCACTCTCTTTTTCCATCTCGTCTTTGAGACCGTTTCTCCTGATTTCCGTTTTTCGTTGAGCAGAGAGGCGCACAAAAGTGGCGAAGTCGAGTCATGTTTGTTCACTGGATCTCCCGCTTCCTCCGAATTTGACTGCGACTTCAATCTTTGCGATTGTTGCTGCTTTTGTTATCCTCCATCCGGGAAACGTTGCTGATTATTTTCAGTAACGTTTTCTTTTTACCAACCCGACACTTTTTTCATGAGTCATTGACCTCTTTTTTGGCTCTCCATGTGGAAAAAAAGGTGATAATTTATGAGCAACACTGATAATTACTGGAATGGATGAGAGGGTACTGGATTGTTCAACAGTGGGAGAGAATTGAGCAAAAAGCTCCAATAGTACTCCGTTGCAGTATTTTTCATTGTCGCCCCAAGCAGAAATTAACATCCCATAGAAATTACCATTCATTATATTAATGCTGTTTGAAATGAAAAAAACTTGTCCAAACGCGAATTGAACTCGAACAATAAAGGTTTTTTTTTTTGAAAAATAATGAATTTGGAGAATTTTGAATTTTTTAAAATCGTGAACATCCATGATCAATATTGAATTTTTTGTTTAATTTTTTTTTTGTATAATCCCTTGTACTGATCTTGAAATATTCAGAAATTTTCACAAAGGTGTTCTTTTTTTTTCAAAAATATGAATTTCTGAATTTTTGTAATAAAAATATTTTCTTTTTTAAAAACTCTAAGTTAAGTAAAGTTGAGCAATAATTTGATTAGTTGAGCAATCATTTGATTAGTTTTAAAAATTACATGATTGCTCAACTTTACTTAGAGATAAGGAACAAAAATTTGGATTACAAAAATTCAAAAATTAATATTTTTGAAAAAAAAGAATACCTTTTCTCAAAATTTCAGGATCTTTTAAGATCAGTGCAAGGTATTATATAAAAAAATTGAACCAAAAATTGAATGTTGATCGTGGATTTTCACGATTTAAAAAAGTTTAAAATTCTCCAAATTCATCATTTTTCAAAAAAAATTTTTGATTTTTTTTTTCTTCGTAGCCCCAAGTATACCCTTTGAGATGAGCCCAGAACGATTTTATTGTAATTATAGTAGCTTTCGAAATATTTAAAAAATAAACTTGAAAAAATGCAAAATAGTGAAATTTTGAATTTTCGGAAACAATTTTTAAATTTTTTTCCTTTGGTAGAACTCTGTTTTATGATAAAAGAAAAAAATTTCACCGAATTTCATCGAGATTGAAAGGGGTTGATTCAAACTATTGGTTTATTTGACATGGAATGACCCATATTCTTGTGATCCTTAAAGTTAGCTCTTTCAAATTATACCCCTCACGCTACATTAATTTTAAAAAAATTTCTTTATAATTCAAAACATTGGTTTATTTTAGAAACTATTAAACTAGCGGAAAAAGTAGTAGTTTTCCGGTAATAAATGACTCAATATATAATTATAACTCTATTAACGATCTAATGCGTAATTTCAAATTCCTGTGTTACATACACTGAGAAAAAAAATGTTTGAATGAAATCTGCAACTAGATATTTATTTGGTCTAACTGAATAAGTAGTTTTTTCAACAATTCTGCGCTTCGGTTGACTAAAATATTATTCAGGCAAGAAAATGTTGAATTTTACTAACTAAATATCTAGTTGAACGTATTTGACTGCAGATTTTGTTCATTCAAACATTTTTTTTCTCAGTGTAGTTTTTGAAAAAAAAAAACTGTTTTGGAACAGACGAACGGACACGAGATCTTTGATCAATTTTTTTGTTGTCAATTGGGGATTCATAAGGTGAGTTAGAAGCCGAAAATTAGCTGGAAAATGGGAATATGCTATTTGCGATGTTAAAAATCCGCACGAATCATGGTTAAAAAATCCAAAAGCCTTTTTGGTCAGACTCGACCGAGTTTTACACGATTTTTCGCCAAGCTTCCTCTATTAGCACAGTTTCTCGAGTTTCTCAATGATGAGTAGTTCATTCATGGCTTTTCTGTAAAGTAAGCTTAACGAATGACGAAAGGACATGTCTAATTGGCACGATTTTATAAAGCGTGTAAACCGGGCATGTAATTTATTTGCATGAAAGGTGGACGCAGAGTTATTTTGATTCAGCGTGTGGTCAAGATGAAATTACGTCACATTATGGCAATTACCATAATTTTCATCAAAATTCTTGTTTATCTATTCCGTGACGGGCATTCGTGAATGCTGAAACAACAACAATGGCCAGGAGGATGCAGAGAAGTTTGGGAGTTTGGGGTGTGAACGACTAGGAACATGAGATTATACCGCTAGGTTATAATCTCAAATCTCTTAACTCGACATCGCTCACTCGAGTTTGAAAATGTATACAATATATTATAAACCGTAACGGGGGTAACTTTAATCCTCCCTCGGAGTATTACGCTTGCCTACTTATACGTGCGCCAGGCTTAAGTACATTGAGGTTAACCGAGCCTTTAAGCAGATCCAGCGCTCCTCCTCCCTTCCTTTTCTTCATCCGCCATCAATCTTGGCACCCCTGAGGTAAAATCCAGTGTGATTAGATACACACATTGCACTATCCGTGGGTTTAACATACCATCCAGGGTTTATGGTTATTACGATGAAGTTTGCATCGTTTGAAAGCAACCAAATTTGTCATCTTTCGTTTTTCAGTTTTCCGCTTTTCTTACGATTTGAGTTTCCAAAGACTTGAGGAGACCACGAAATGGTTTCACCAATTTCCGAGTCAGAACTTATATCTTTAAGGGTTTTATTTTTAAGAAACCTTAATTTGTTAATTCGATCCCGGATTCATTGATTGAACGGAACGTTTTGATTGAATCAAGGATTGATAATTTGACTTCTTTTTAAATGAATTAAGGCGGATTTTTAAAGAAAGTTTTCTATAAAAGTTCAGTTTCCGACATAAAAAATAGTGATGTTGACTCGTTTTTTTTACTTTTTAAACCTGCTCAGTCTAAATTTCGTTAAAGTCTTCAAACGTCCCATTTTTTTTTATTTTCGAGTCTCTGGATGTTTTTTTTTCTCAATTTTTAGTTGTCTCCGTGTGCAATTTGATATTTTTGAGCACTATTTATAAAGCAACGACAAAATATGTTTTTTGAAATCTTGGCATTAGCATATTTACAAAAAATGTCGCTTTCAAAAATGTTTCAATGGCGGTCGACTTATTGCGTTTAAAATTTTGTCAATTTTCGTTCAATTTTGAATGGTCAAAAAAGAGCGATAATAAATGATTTAATTAAAATTACAATTTTAAATAACATTTTTAATTACTAATTTTTATTACATTTATAATTACAATAAATTATAATTTTTGTTCTCCGAAGTGAGTTTCTGCTTGCAACTTAGTTGAGGGAAAATTGTGGTGAATTTCGGGAAAATCGTGGAAAGTTGTAAAAGCATAAGGAAGAAATCAAGTGTTGATAAATTAATTTCTTTTTGCGTGAATTAACGCGGTTTTTCACAGAACCTTTTTTTCTAAAAGTTTAGTTTTCGACACAAAAAATAATATAAAAAGAGCCACGCGGGTCTGAAATTACGATATTGAGCCTTTTTTATTTATTTTTTAAATTTGACTCAGTCTAAATTTCGTTGAAGCCTTCAACCTTCTCAGCTTTTTTGATTTTCGAATCTCTGGATGCTTTTTTCCAATTCTTAGTTATCATCTCCGTGTGTAATTTGATATTTTTGAGCAGTATTTATAAAGCAACGAAAAAATATGTTTTTTGAAATCTTGGCATTAAGCATATCTACAAAAAATGTTGCTTTCAAAAATGTTTTGCGTTAAAATTTATTTATTTTTTGCGTTTAAAATTTTGTCCATTTTTATTCAAATTATTGAAGATTTTAAATGATAAAAGCAATAATTGATTGAATAAAAATTACAATGTTAAATAACGAATTTCAATTACTAATTTTTATTACCATTATAATTACAATAAATTATAATTTTTATTCTCCGAAGCGAATTTCTTCTTGCAACTTAGTCGGGGGAAAATTGTGGTGAATTTCGGGAGAATCGTGGAAAGTTCTAAAGCATAAGAAAAAAAAGGCTTGCCTTGATGGTGTTCCGTGAGAAAGTTCAAAGTTTCGTCAATACTTTGTTCGCTGTTTCTTGATACGTTTGACTATGGAGCTGAGTACAAATATGTACGGTGGGAATATTAGTCTGTTCGTTTTACGCGGAGAGTTTCGTCGGAACCAACGTTACATACATTTCCGCAAACGCAAAGATCCGGGCCGGCAATTCTTGATGAGATTTTCCATGAGAGTACATAATACTGCAAATGCGGGTCCCACATTGAAATGAAAACTTTGAAAATTTCCCGTTAGCGGTGAACAAAGCGTTCATCATTGTGCAAATCCCTTTTTCCACCAAAGGGCAAAAAAAAAATTCGTAGTACACCGAAAAAGTTGGTTGCATATACTAGCAATGGAAAATGGCGAGATGGATGATAATCCCGTGGATAATCCGATGTAATTATTTCTCAATTAATTTTTACATCACTTTTACTGTTGACAAATTGGGTTAAGAAAAATGGAAACAATTTAGAAAATTATTAGTTATAGACCAACAATGTTATTCGTGTTATTTCAATGCATATATTTTTGAGTTACATTGTACTGAGTCACAGTTGTTTAATTATTACAATTAAACTACAGGAGATATTTAATAAATTGTAATTTAATTGCTCCAACATTTTCGAGTGAGGTTCGATCCTACACATTTTCGGTCCTATACATAAAAAATCCTACACATATTTTCCTACACAATTATATATATATATATATATATATATATATATATATATATATATATATAAAATTGTGTATATTTAATATATGAGTCATTCCATGTCAAATCGACCAAGTTTTTGTTTTCAATAAAACGAAGTTCCAAGGAGAAAAATTAAAAAATTTTGTTTCGAAAATTATGCAAGATTCAAAATTTCACAATTTTTTTAATCTTTCAAATTTATTTTTTAAATATCTCGAAAACTATTATAGTTACGAAAAAATCGTTCTGGGCTCATTTTAAATAGTATACTTGGGGCTACGAAAGAAAAAATATTCCGAATAAATTTTTTGAAAAATGAGGAATTTTGAGTATTTTGAATTTTCAAAAATCGTGAAAATCCAAGTTCCGTATTAAATATTTGGTTCAATTTTTTTTTTATATAATACCTTGTACTGATCTTTAAAGATCCTGAAATTCCCAGGATGGTGTTTTTGTTTAAATATAAATTTTTGAGTTTTAGTAAACAAACATTTTTTTTTTAATAGGATAGAATATTTGTAGGGTCGAACGCCACTCAAATTTTATTCAGTTTTCAGTGCTGTAAAAAATATGTACATAGTTTACTCTGACAAAAGTGAGAAAACATGACATATAGTAAAAGAGGTTCGAAAAAATATGAAGATAAAAAGATTTCTCAAAAGTCTTGGAAGCAAAATAATGTACTTGAAGATTTTTTTTTACAGATGTAATGAATTTTTACATATTCTTTTCGAGCCATGTACAGAAAAATTAGTCTTTATTTATGAAGCCTGGAATCCTGAAATAAAAATTGTTAATTAGTTTTTTTTTTTTTTCCTTTTAGTAATTCGCCTCTTTCTGCCCCAGAGAGGTCGCCAAAGTAGGTACTCATGTTGTGCCATTACTTTCGAGTCATTACAACTATAAACGAGCACATAAATACACTATTCGCAGTTACATATATTCGCTTGCTTGTTGGCTTGGCCAAAGCGTGGAATTGAGCATTCGACGCTAATTTTCATCCGTTAAAGCGATAATTGATTAGTGAAAAAGGAGTAGAAACTTGCTACACCGAGCAAACGCATTGGTGATTGTACACATGAAACCTCATTTTATTCGTACAACTTTGGCCTCTTTTAGTATGTTATTTCGCTTTTCCACTCCTTCCCTCTCGTTTTACGTGCTTTTGTCATTTTTCCTCCATTTCCCTCTCTCTGGCTATACTTTGACTATACTTCGAGCACATGGAGGCACACACACAAACACATATGTATGCTTAAATTTTTCATATCCACTTACAATTTAACGCGATATTTGCGGAACTCCGAGCTTTGGAGTTCTTTCTCATTTATTTTTCTCTAATTCCGTCGCTCTACCGAAACATACCCATATTTATGGTTTGTAGGTAGTGTAGGTGGGGGAAAAGTGGCCAAAATGATCCCCTCAAGGGAAAAATATTTTTTCAACTTGCAGGCTCAATATAAAATTTTTTTCATAAATATGCAGTGAAATTAGTTGTTTAACCAAAACCTTTACGATTCTAATGAGTATTTGAATTTTCAATTTTTAAGTTCTCCATACTCTTTTAATCTTCTACAAAAGGATCATTTTGTACACACATAGGGGCGAAATGATCCCCGAGTTTAACACTGAATTGAAATGATTCAAAACATTTTTATTTTATCTAATTATAAAACAAACTTAGACTTAAACACTACAAAAGTCACGTATGAATCAGCAAGCATCTGTAACAAAGTAAAGTTCATTGCGTTAAATGATCCGGGGATCATTTTTACCATTATTTTTGTGGAAATTAATATTTTGACAATAAACAAAAAAAATTTTGAGAAAAAATGAAAATGAAATAAGTTGTAAGCTGGTAAAGTTGGGGTTACAAAAAAGGGGTGTGCTGGCTGACACGATTGCAACCCTTCTACTCATCTGATACAAAATAAAAAAAAAGATTCTTAATTAGTAAGGATGTCGATTTTCTCTATTTCAGAGAAAACGGAAAAAAAATCGCAAAATGGCGGCTATTTGAACAAAAAAAGGCTTTTGATTGTTTTTTTCATAATTTTTAATTTTTTTACAAAAGTAAAAAAAAAATTTGATACTAAAGTGGTAGGGGCGATAGAGAGTTATGTACATTAAAGATTGTTAACAAATTTGAAGTAAATCGGTTGAGTAGAATTTGAAATATCATGTCAACCGTGTTGAGAAAAGTAGTTTTGATAAATTATTAGAATTTAAAAATTTCCTTTCGAAGATATATTCTTAAAGATCTAAACTTTAAGAATATGCAAAAAATTGATTATTTCAAAATTCTAGACCAGAATAGCGCCTTGAGCCAACGGGATTTCGATTTTGTGTGATAAAATCAATAATGATCCTTTTTCTATAGGGATTATTTTGGACAACTTACTCTAATTTGGGCAACAAGATGCAAAATTATTAAACTATTAAATTAAATTATAATTAATTTATAAATAAATAGTTAAATTTAATAAATTAAATTAAACTATTAGATTGAATTAAACTATTAAATTAAATTATTAAAATTATTATTAGTCGAGGGTTAGTATTGGGTAATCATTCGAAAGGTCTAACTCATTATTAACCCGCAAAATGTGGGTTGAAATTCGTTATCATTTTTGATGTATTATTTTTGTAAGAGTTCATACTTATGAGGTATTCCCACTCAACGGGACCCCCTTTTAAGCCGACCTCTTTTGATTTTCTTGAAAGTCGAGTATGTTTTAGTGTTGCCTGAAAGTATATTGTACACCAATTTTCAGATCTCTAACTATAATACTCTTTGGAATACACCAAAAGTTATATTTCAAATTTTTTGCGTATTCAGCGCTTCGGAGCTTTGGCACGGCGCGAAATAAAATCGAAAAAATAGCTTTCGATCGGAAATTTCCTGCGCTTTTCGAAAAAAATACCAGCAATTCCGAAAAAAAAACGAATTTATTTGAATTTCGGCCAAAAACCGAAAAAATTGATTTACAAAAAAAGAGCATCATTTAATTCAGCAGGACAATTTTTTTTCATGTTTTGTATAGATGTGAGAAGTCATGATATAAATTTCAAGTTGGAACTCGCATCCGTTTACTTATGCCAAGTCTTTTAGTGGGATAAAAATTCTTAAATATTGTGTTTTTCGTATTCATCAGTTCTCTGATATATTATATAGTTTTTTTTAACGAATTACGAATTTTATAAATTTAATAAATTTAATTTAATCAATGTAATAAATTTACTAATTTCAAAATTTGTTAAAAAAACGCTATATAATACATCAGGGAATACGAATATGTTGAATACGAAAAACACGATATTTAAGATTTTTTATCCTACTAAAAGACTTGGCATTAGTAAACGGATGTGAGTTCCAACTTGAAGTTTATATCGTGACTTCTCACATATATACAAAACATGAACAAAATTATTCCGCCGAATTAAATTATGTTCTTTTTTGTAAATCAATTTTTTCGGTTTTTGGGCGAAATTTTAATGAATTCGTTTTTTTTCGGAATCGCTGAGATTTTTTTCAAAAAGCGCAGGAAATTTTCGATCGAAAGCTATTATCAAAGAATTTTTTCGATTTTATTTCGCGCCGTGCCAAAGCTCCGAAGCGCTGAATACGCAAAAAATTTGAAATATAACTTTTGGTGTATTCCAAAGAGTATTATAGTTAAAGATCTGAAAATTGGTGTACAATATACTTTTTTTATATACTTTACTACTTATATACTTTTTACTTACTCGAGTTTCAAGAAAATCGAAAGAGGTCGGCCTTAAAGGGGGTCCCGTTGATCGGGAATACCTCTTATACAAAAATAATACAATAATAATAATACAATAATAATATAATAATAATAATAATAATAATAATAATAATAATAATAATAATAATAATACGTCTGGATTTTTTTATATCCGAAACGCCGTTCGCGGAGTTAAATAGTTGCTCTCCAAAACAAACTCTCAAATTGTTTTACTTTAATTGGAGCGTCTCGTATATTGTGGAATTTTTTGCTCGTCAATCGTGCTCGTTTACCACGGGAAGCGTAAATTTTATACGGTTCGCATCAATCATGCGAAAAAAACATCCGCGCGCTGGAGAGCGTCAGATTTTTTGCATCTCGACGGTCCGGAAACATGTCCCCGCGAATCGAACCAAAGATTTACCGTGTACGGACTTTTGAAAGTCCATAGATTTCGGAATATATGTATTTCGGATTCCGCAGTCCAAACGAGCGGATGTGACAGACGCGCTTGAGGATTGACGAAAAAAAAAACCGGAGTTATTAATTATAAATATTTTGAAAATTCTAAAAAGGGCGCGCTGACGCTCGTTTCGACTAAAAGCGGAGAATGAACCGGAATTTTTTAAACGCATAGATTAAGAAATATTAAGGGATTGCAATCATTAAACTTATTTCAATTTCTTGAGAATCCAAAACAGAATTTTTTCTCTTGCTCATGGCAAAGATAGAATATTCCGATCGAAAGAATTTCGGAAATGAAAAATAAATGTACGAAATTGTTTACAACCCTCTTGAGAATCACAAAATTCAATTTTGATGAAACAAAGCGTAAAACTTGAATTATAAAAATTTGGCAATTATTCCTGGTTTTGAGCCGATTCGACTGGTAAATTCCGGCTTGTTTCTTGTAGCGAGTAAATACAACGATAGAGTGAAATTGGTCGTTGCAAAGCAAGTTTCCGTCGTTCTCGTGGTTTGCAACAAAGAGCCAAACGGATCAAATGATCGATTTCTCTTTGCCGTGGTAGCGAGAATGACCGAAACTCAAAGGATGTAATCGATGCGATTTGAAGCTCGAAATAATCTGATTTTGAGCCTCCCTCTTTGGTACGAATTCGATGTGTCGCAAACGTTTCGCCACAATCCGCGGCGTTTCTCCGCGGTTGTTTTACCATTGTTTCATTCATTGCACAGACTTGTCAATTTCTCGTGTCACCCTTTGTAAAGTCTGGTTTATCGAGGCTTTGCCGCACGATCAAACGACAAACTGAGTTGTACAGCGATATTTTTTTCTCTTTTGGCGTCACGATTGAAACTTGAAACTAGCGTTTATTTCTGACATGAACGGTTCGTCGATCGATCTGATGTCAATGTCACAAATTCGAAATGGCAGGGCAGTTAAAATTATTTCCCTCCAGCGAGATCATTGATAGCCGCCAGATCTTCCATAGATCAGTTGAAATAAGCCACCATCTTCGGTTTTTTTTTTAATTTTTAGGGTTCCGGACCTTGAGGGAAAAAATGGAGTGCAATTGAAGTTGGGAACCGGAAGACATTCCTTCGGCCACCCCTGAAGTCGAATCTTTTAGTTTATTACTTAAATGCCCGAAGACTCCGCCAATTTTTTGTCAGTAATCCATAAAAAATATATGGGGTATTCCACGTCAAAACGGCCTGACCCCCTCGGATTTTGATGTCCATGTGGATTTCGCGTTTGGTCCAAAACATGACCTCAAATTTTTAGAAATTTTTATTTTATTTTTGTGGGGTTGCCCGAGCTAAAAAATCATTAAACCAGTTTCAGACCCTAGTTTGTGTGAAACAAATTTCATTAATTTGAAAAAGGGCCCTCTTTATGTTTTCCCTTGATTTAATGATTTTTTAGCTCAGGCAACCTCTTAAAAATGAGATAAAAAATTATAAAAATTTAAGGTCATCTTTTGGGTCAAACGAAACCCATAATTCATTAGACATCAAAATCCGAGGGGGTCAGACCGATGTCCGCGTGATTTGACGTGGAATACCCCATGTACATGATGATTTTTGAAATTTTGTTCGGGAAGTTTTGTAATCACCGGGAGCTTCAGCTGCCCCGAAAAATAATTTCTTTAGTTTATTTTCTAAATTTCCGAAGGCTTCGCCAATTTTTTGTCAGTAATCAATAAAAAATATATAATGGATTTTAACATTTTTTCCCAAATTTCTGAAATCACTGAAGGATACCCTTAAAATCCACTTTTTCAGTTTACTATCTAAATTTCCGAAGGCCCCGCCAATTTTTGTCTAGAAATTACCCCTCTACTAGGTTTCTGAAGCTAAAATATAGATTTTAATTGGATTAGTGGATATTAAGTAATAGTTGCTGAAAAAAAATTAAATAAAAGTATGTGTTTCGAAGTACTGGTGCAATTTCCAAAAAAATGAAAATGTCTAGATTTTTCAAATATCGTACAGATTACCGTGCAACTGATCATGATTATTAACCCTCCGTGCTTACACTTATGTATATCTGGGTCGATTTGACCCTGTCCATTTTTGAACAAGTATTGTGACCAAACTATTGGTCGAAAAAATCTCAAAAAATTATAGAACATCCTTCAAACATTCTAGTTGATGTATTAAAAATTAGTTTATAAGAAATCAAATGACTATGAGGTATTCCCGCTCAACGGGACCCCCTTTTAGACCGTCCTCTTTCAATTTTCTTGAAACTCGAGTATGTTTTGGTGTTGCTTGAAAGTATATTGTACGCCAATTTTCAGATCTCTAACTATAATACTTTTTGGAATACACCAAAAGTTATATTTTAAACTTTTTGCGTATTCAGCGCTTCGGAGCTTTGGCACGGCGCGAAATAAAATCGAAAAAATTCTTTGACAATAGCTTTCGATCGGAAATTTCCTGTGCCTTTCGAAAAAAATATCAGCGATTTTGAAAAAAAAAACGAATTCATTCAAATTTCGGCCAAAAACCGGAAAAATTGATTTACAAATGATTGATTTACTAATGCCAAATATAGTAGGATCAATTTTTTTAAATATTGTGTTTTTGGTATTCAACACTCCTCTGATAGATTATATAGTTTTTTTTAACGAATTTCGAATTTTATAAATTTATTAAATTCAAAATTTAATAAATTTAATTTAATAAATTTACTAAATTCAAAATTCGTTTAAAAAACGCTATATAATACATCAGAGAACTGTTGAATATGAAAAACACAATATTTAAAAAATTTTATCCTACTGATTTGGCATTAGTGAACGGATGCGAGTCCCAACTTGAAATTTATATCGTGACTTCTCAGATATATACAAAACATGAAAAAGTTGTTCCGCTGAATTAAATTATGCACTTTTTTTTTGTAAATCAATTTTTTCGGTTTTTGGCCGAAATTTAAATGAATTCGTTTTTTTCGAAATCGCTGATATTTTTTTCGAAAAGCGCAGGAAATTTGCGATCGAGAGCTATTGTCAAAGAATTTTTTCGATTTTATTTCGCGCCGTGCCAAAGCTCCGAAGCGCTGAATACGCAAAAAGTTTGAAATATAACTTTTGGTGTCTTCCAAAGAGTATTATAGTTAGAGATCTGAAAATTGGTGTACAATATACTTTCAGGCAACAGTAAAACATACTCGAGTTTCAAGAAAATCGAAAGAAGTCGGCCTAAAAGGGGGTCCCGTTGAGCGGGAATACCTCCTATATATTTGATAAAAAATTATAAAGAAGAAAAAAAAAGTAGTCGTGGGGTCGTTTTAACCCCGTGTGACCACGGAAGGTTAAATACGTTTCAAATAATTTTTTCTTTTATCTTTGGAATTTTTAGAAAAATGTAGTAGATCACGTTTTAATATAATCTTGTTATTGCTATTTTTTTTACAGATGTTTTTTATCACAGGTTAAATATGTTTCAAACAATTTTTTCTTTTATCTCTGGAATTTTCAGAAAAATATAGTACGTTTTAATAAAATCTTGTTATCGTTTTTTTTTTTTTTTCTTACAGATACACAACGTCCGTGAAGCTCATTGTGAAAGTCAGGAGGATGCAGTGCAACGAGGTCGAAACGATTTCCGCGAGATAATCGAGATTGGGGGTGGGGGTGAAAAATAATCGCGAATATTTTATTTCACCGGGGGGAGGGGGGTGGGTCAAAGGAGAAAGTATTAAATATCCAGAGAAGCGTAAAACGATTTTTGAGAAACAAAAATCAGTTTTTTTTCGTGATTTTCAAATTTTCTTCCTTTTTATTCAAATTTCGAGGCGGGTATGACGGAAAAGTCGGGAGGCTTGTTCATAGGAAGTTTCTCATTTTGTGACTAATTTGGTTGAAAAAAAAAAAACGAATATCAGTATCGAAGCATTTAAAAAAAGAGAGAGAGATCAACGCGCGCATAATAATGCCGCGAGTGGAATAGCAAAGAATATTCCACGCGTTCGCGTAAAAGTGATCGGTGGGGCGGAGAGAGGGAGGCAGGGGGTTGAAAAAAGTGTGTGCGCGTGGTTTAGATCGGTTGTCAGGTCGAGGGGGGAAGGGGGGGGGGGGTGGGGGATTTATTTGGATAAAGAGAATTCAAATGTCGCCGATAAGCATTATAATGAGGGGAATCTCAAAGTATAAAGGACAAAGGATACATCCTTGGATGCTGAGCGTCGGCCTGATGTTCTTCGTTCTCGTCATACTGCCGCATGGTGAGTCAACTTAAAAAAAAATTAATGTAGCCATTTTTTTATCGTTGATTTTTTATTGACATTGAAATTGTGATTTTAGCACCGTTGTTTCGATTTTTAAAAATTTTACCACTCATTTTGGAATATTTTAATTAATTATTTTGATAAATAACTTTATTGTGCTCATATTTACTTATTTTTATTTTATCTTTTTTTTTTCATCGTAGAGCGAATTTTTTAAATGAGAATTTTGGAATTTCGATGCTGGACCATTTTTTGAAAAAATTGGTCTCGAAGTTTCCCTCGATATTTGGAATTATTTGTCAATTATTTGCAGGCTCGTTTACTTTAATTTTTTTGTTAAACTGATGTATTTTTTTATTTTTCGTTTATGTTAACGTTCGAAATTTCTAGTACATGGGTTTTTATTGAGGGAGTATTCTGGTCGAGAATTTTGAAAAAATTATTTTTTTTTGCATACTCTTAAAGTTTAGACTTCTTTCATTTTTAAATTTCAATAATTTACGGAGTTATAGCTATTTTAGTGACGCAAATCGGACTATAGACGTTTTTCTCAAATCTACTTTTATCAACATGGCTGACATGATATCTCAAGTTCTATTCAACCGATTTACTTTAAATTTTTTACCAATCTTCAATGTACAACTCCCTATCGCCCCTACCACTTTTGTATCAGAATTTTTTTTTTTTACTATTCTAGAAAAATTAAAAACTAAGAAAAAACAGTCGAAAAACGTCTTTTTTTGTTCAGACAGCCGCCATTTTGCGAAATTTTGTTTTTTCGTTTTCTCTGAGGGAGGGGCTATAATAACATTCTTACTGATTAATAATCTTTTTTTAAATTTTGTATCGGATGTCCAGAAAGGTTGAAATGGTGTCAGCCAGCACACCCCTTTTTTTAACCCTCAACTTTACCATCTTGTACCTTGTTCAATTTTCATTTTTTTTCTCAAAATTTTTTGTTGATCGTCAAAATATTAATAAATATGTTGTAAAAAAAAATGGTAAAAAATATTAAAAATTAAATAAATAAAATATTAAGGATGTTGAGTCCCTATGAAATATTTTAATGTTAATTGTTCAATAAATAGATTAAATTTTCAGAATTCTATCATCATTACTTCAACCTCCTTGAGGTCTAAAATGAAAAATGATGAGAAAATTCTGAAAATTTGGTATGTTTTTGTATGAAGTATTTAAGAGGTCGTGTAAAAATTTCACGACGATTAGGAAGCTCGTTATTAAAATATTAACATTTTGTTAAGGACAATTTTTCAAACAAGTAAAAAAAATATTTATCAATAAACTTTATTTTGTTTCCGTTGCTTTCAATGTAGTGTAGATAAAAAAAAATTGAGAGGTCAAAAAAATCTTATCGCAAAGTTATATCAGTTTCCATAAGACTACATTCAATTAAATTAAATTTGTTAACGTTAATCGTTCGATAACGAGCTTCCTAATCGTCGTGAAATTTTTACACGGCCTCTTAAATAATTCATCCAAAAACATACCAAATTTTCAGAATTTTCTCATCATTAGCGATTTCGGACTCAACATCGTTGAAATATTTTTGGTTTTTTTTTATCGAGCTCGACAAAACGCTCAAAATTATAAACGCTCAAGACTCTCTAGACCAGAATACGCCTTTACTTATAAGGTGGGAAAAAAATTTGAATGGAAATTTCTAATTTGACACTGAGAAATTTTTGTTGTTGAAAATGCAAAAATGTATTTGTCTCAACTAAATATTTGTTTCCGGACGTTCAACGAGATCATTTTGGTAATTCAACAAAGATACAGTGGAAGTTTCAGTTAAATCGGTTAAATCGTTGCTCGAATAGGCAAAGTTTCAGTTCAATCAAATAAATATCTTTGTACCAAATAACTTGTGTGATTAAAAATACGAATTGTTTTTTTTTACAGCTAAATTTATTTAGTTAAAATATACTGAAAATCAACGAAATATTTCTGTACAGCAACTCAGTAACGTGTAAATTGGACTAAACTGTATCTGGAAATTGACCAAATAATTTCGTTCACCTCATATCTTATGGTTAAACAAATCGATTTGTTGAATTAATTATAATTTCATTATTTCAAACAAATTAATATTGAATCAACTAAATTTTTTTTTCAACTAAATGGATTTAGTTGTTTTAACTGAACTTTTTTCTCAGTGTATTTGCCGAAAGTTATATATTGGTATTAGAATTCACTGTCCCATGAAACATGATTCGAGAGTAAATCTCGAATATACTCGAATGAGCATGTTGTAATGGTCGAAATAAGAATGATTTGTCGGTCTCGTGGAGACGGGATGTATATATATACGTATATGAGGAAGCGTCAGTTATAAGCGATGACGGTCAAAAGCTGAAAAGCTCTGCTGAGCCAGCAAAGCATTGATGGGCAGGTAGCAGCTACGATCTTCGGATTAGCCCTGGCGATTAAATACAGGGCTTTCGCTTCCCTTTTGATTCAGTCACGTTTATCTGGTTTATCAGTGAAGTCGAGCAGCTTAGCCCCCTTCGCATCTTCTTGTGTACTGTCCGGTTTGAGCTTTATTCGCGTAATTGCGATATCAAGTATTCCTGAAATTGTCTCATCGCGAATGGACACAGAAATCAACGTCTATTCAGTGATACGAATATATGACCCTAAATAAGGAAATTCACAATGCCATTAAGGCAAATTCTTATGAACAATTGATTTTATTAATTTATTTTCGAATTATTACTTCCTTTATTTACAACTATTACAGAAAAATATTTGTTTCGATTTGTTGCAAATTTTGCGATCGGTCATTTAAATAAAAGCTTCTCGTCGTGTTATCTAAAAGCTGTCGATTTGAGATTTAAAAAAATTATCGAAGAGAACTCGGAATAAAATTTGCAATATTATTCGCCGGAGATTATTACGAATATTTTTTCAAACTTTATTTATTAAGAATTCAAAATTAAAAATAATAATTTCGAGTTGTTGATAATATTGCGATCGTCCATTTCTCATATTATATTTTTAGCGATTTAGTTGTAAAAAAAATGAAAATTTTTAAAGTCACGATTGTAATAGATTTGAGATTGAAAAAAATTTGAGATTTTCAAAAAGAAATGAAGATTGCTTAAAATTACATAATTTGCAATTCTATTCCCCGAAAATCATTACGAATATTTTTTTTTTCATTCTACTTATCAATAATTATTACAGGAAAGTAATTACTGCGAGTTGTTGCAAAAATTGCGATTAGTCATTTCAATGGAGACTTCTTGTAATCTTATCTAAAAACTTGGAAAAGCCATCGAACTTGAGTTTTTTTTACATATGCAGACTACGACAGAGATACTTAAAATTGAATTTAAACCAAATCGCTTTTTCAATTTCGAAAGAAATTTGGCACTAAATTCTGAAAAAAACAATTCAAATTCAAATAATTTGAAAATAATTTTAGATTTTCAAGAAGTATCAAAGAAATCATGCAAATTAGAAATTTGCATTTTCCTGATTATTTTACATCTTCTTCGAATAAAACAAAACTCGGCGAAGGGTGAAAAAAAAAATGAAGTACAATTCCATCATTTTTCCTAATGAGAAAGTAAAAGCTCCGTTTGCTTTTTCGCACTTATTGACACAATTCTTTGTGTTTTTATTTCGAAAATTTCTCTCCACTGAGATTGAAATTGTCCGTCAGTATCTGACACAGTATCGTTGATTCATATTTGATAAATGTCGAACAGCTGATCGTGTTTTTTCCGAGCTTCACCTTTTTTCGAGAGACAAGAAAGGCTGACAGTTTTGACGTTTCTGCGAGTAGAATAAACTAGGAATATCGATGAGACGACCGGAGATGGTTGATAAAAAAAAACAAGATACAAAAAATGTACCAGGAGACGAAGTTGTGCGCGGACAACTGCGCATGACGACTAATATTCGAATGGCAATAAGCTCAATGATCATCGAACCGATAATTCACTCCTGATGGGAATATTCTTATTATTATACTGATATGATTTCTAAAAAAAAAGTTCCTCCGTGCTGCGATAATTGGCTGAAACGGTTTTTTATCGCCTATATCATAGCGGACGGGAAAATAATTTTTTTTTCCTCAAACAAAATTAATTTTTTATATACAGCTAATTCTCCCATCGAAATGAATTCAGCATTCGTTAACGATGTGTTTTTGTCGCGAATTCTCGTAATTATGACGAGACATTGTCGAATCGTTGGTGCTTAGGGGAGGGTGAGGCAAGACGGCCCCCTTAAGCCGGTTAATACTTTATGTGGCTTTCGACCCTCAAATCTCTTTACTTTTGTTCTATCTTGAACGAATTCACCGATAGTTTGCTGAAACTCAAAAAAACAAAGAAACAAATTATGGGGCACGATGGCCCCCCTCTAAAAAATGATTTTTTAAATTCATTTTAAATCGTAAAATAATTTTTTAACGTCAAAAATGTTTTTCTTTTTGATGGTCCATTTTACCCCTCATGTAGTGCATAAGCCTTAAAATGGATGAATACATCAAATTCATCATAATTTGGAGAAAACAAAAATAATTTCTGACCTAATTTTTTAGGGTGGTCCATTATGCCCCAAGTATCGCGGATCAATTTATGATAATTTCACAAGAAACTAGAAGTATTTTTTTGACCGAATTGTTGAGGGGGGCCGTCGTGCCCCACCATCCCCAATAAAATTTTCCACATTTATAATGAGCTTTGTGCGAGAGAAATTTTCGTTCATGCTTTATATTTTTGTTTTTTCAAATTTGCAATTTGCAATAGTTTACAAATTGAATAACTGAATAATTACGATAATCACAAAAGTTAGGGGTTCTTTTTTATTTAGCATTATGACGACACAATGTTTGCCGCTATTATTTTGCTATTTTTTTTTTTTATGAAGAAAATGGGAAAATCAGAAATTTGTGAGTAGCTTTCGCATATTTCTGTTTTGTTCGCGATTAACGAAACGGAAAAATGTCACTCTGATGTTTTTTTATTTTTTTAGTTTAGCGCCTCAACTCGGATGTGATCTGAGGAAAAATAATGGCTTTTTTATTACGGAAGCTTCTGTCGGATTTTTCCTGAAGAGAGAAAAGGGGGGAGAGAGCGGAAGACCGTTAGATATTTTTCCGTTCGATCGGGGCAAATCCCGGGGCTCGTGGAAAGTGCCAAAGACTCGAGCCTCGTATTTCTCCGGTTACTTTATGGCTGGCCCCGGCTGTTTTTCAATTACCTCGATCCTGGAAAAAAGATGCTGGCTTTTTTCCTACCACCGCGGGGCTGTATATCGGTTTGCAGTTGTAACACGTTGTACCATGCTCGGTACATGCATCAGGCGTTCTATCTCGAATAGACAGTGGTTTAACCCTCGTACTGTCCAATTTGATCCATGATTTTCACCCCTCTCACGAAGCTTTCTCATTTATTTTGCAGAGGAAATTTCGTTTCTCGATTTACAAATTTTTGGAAAATAAACCCTCAAAAACCTCCAACTTTATATATAATTAAATAAATAAATAGAATATATAGAATTTAATAAATAAATAAAATGGAATCATGAAAATCTTTGTGGTAGTCAATAACTGCATTTTTTATTCTTTGAACTAAAGTTCTTTTTTAGAAATAATTTTACGATTACTATCCAGTTTTTTTAAATTGATAAATCCTAAATAAAATCGGTTTTAGGTACCAGAATATTTTAATCCCATGAGAGGTTAACCTTCCACCTTTGGAGCCAATATTTAGCTCCGATTTTGGATCTAATTGATTTTTTTATACAGAATTTACGCTTTTCGAGCTTTTTTTGGTTCTTGTTTGATAAAAAGAAGATTTAAAAAATGAGCACTATATGAAAAAAGTGCTTTTAAGTCTCAGTAGGTTTACAGGGAAAAATCATGAACCACTTGCGAGAGAGTGAGGGTTAAACATCCTTGATTTAACTCGAAATACCCCATATACCCTTCTGTGAGTAACTGACCGAGACTATACAGCGAACACAAATATCCCGGGGCAAAATGTGGAAGCCCGAAAAAAAAAATCGTGGATAGTCCAGTATTGGTTAACAGTAGCGTAGCACGAGACTCCATTTCTCAACTTTTAATTACGATCATTGGGGATCCCGACACTGATAATTTATAGATCCTCGAAAAAAAAAAAAATTCTGGGGCTCGATGGTCCTCCTCTAAAAAATGATAAATATTTTTTTTTATCACACGAGAATTTCAAAAAAACTGTTCAAAAGTTGAAAATAATGATTACCATTGTCTTTATTGTAATGAACTTTACTCGGAATCTGAAGAGTCATGGATTCAGTGCAAAAATTGTAAGGGAAGCTCTCATGATTCCTGTGCAGATAAAAGACAAAGATTATTCGGACGAATATATTTGTTATTATTATGAAAAGTAATTAATTACATTTTCACGTAATTTAATGTTTCATTAAAAAAATTTATTTTTGTTACGTTTCTAAACAATTATCGTGAATCATAATTGATGTTGTTGTTTATTTGTTGTAGAAATAATAATTTTTAATAATAATTTTAATAATTTTAGAAATAAAATAATAAACAACTTCTATATTTTTCAACTATTATTTTTTAAACCCAAAAAATTTTTTTCTAATTTCTTAGATATTAGATAATTTGGTTTTCTTTTGAAAATTTTTCAATTTTGTTAAAAACAATTTTTTTTCAAGTTTTTGAGGGGCGCTGTCGTGCCCCACCCGCCCCTAAATCTATTTACAATAATTCGATCGGAATAATCGTGTCAAATATTATGAATAATCATTGTAAGCTATATTAAGGATGTTGAGTCCCTATGAAATCTTTTAATGTTAATTGTTCAATAAATAGCTTCTTGATCGTCGTGAAATTTTTACACGACCTCCTGAATACTTCATGTAAAAACATATTAAATTTTCAGAATTTTATAATCATTACGTCAACCTCCTTAAGGGTTAAAATGAAAAATGATGAGAAAATTCTGAAAATTCTGTATGTTTTCGTATGAAGTATTTAAGAGGTCGGGTAAAAATTTAACGACGATTAGGAAGCTCGTTATTGAAATATTAACATTTAGTTAAGGACAATTTTTTAAACAAATAAAAAAAATATTTGTCAATAAACTCCGTTTTGTTTCCGTTGCTTTCAATATAGTGTAGATATTAAACAATTGAGAGGTCAAAAAAAAAAACATCGCAAAGTTATATCAATTTCCATAAGTCTGCATTTAATTTAATTTAATTTGTTAATGTTAATTGTTCGCTTCCTAATCGTCGTGACATTTTTACACGACCCCTTGAATAATTTATCCAAAAATACACCAAATATTAAGAGTTTTCTCATCATTTGCGATTTGGGACTCAACATCCTTAATTACTAAACGGAGGACGTCGAGGAATTATCGTTTTCGATTGATTCGTTCAATTTTCTAAAAACTATTGATTTTTATAATAAATTCAACGCCGCCCTTTTCTGCTGAAAATCGTCCGAGCCTGACTATGTATTTCAGAGCGGGGCGCCATATTTCACGAAAATAAATTGTGAGCTACACAACCCACGCAAACATGATTGTGTTTGTGTGTGGGATGTTAAGAACGTTCCGGGGGTTGCTGAGCTCCAGGTGAGAAATCGGCCAAGACCAGATGGGCGAGCTTAATCTTCGTAGTTGGGCGCGAAATAGCGGAAAGTGTGAGGATCGTTGTGGTTGCAGCGAGGCTTCTTTTTTTTTTTGGCTTTTCTTTCGCAAGCGACGATTGATGGAGTTGTGTTTTTCGATCGCGGTGCATCAATCAAGCATTATTTCCACCTCTTTACTCTCCTGCAAGCACGATTATAATGAGCGAGTAATAAAATTAAGAAGAACGAGATTTTTGCGCTAGACAAAAGATTAGAGATCGATAAATGAGGAGAATAGAAAAGAAGTTTCATATTGAGATTTTTATATGCAAAAATATTGTTCGAAGAAGGGATGAATTTTCGAAGTAATTAGAGTTTCGAGTGGAAAAAGGAGTTTCGCTATTTTTTCGAGAACCGAGCAAACATAACGTCGGAGACTGAAACGGCAACAGGTTTGAGTGTGCCAATAATGAAACTAGGCCGTTGATTCTATTTTTATTATCTTCGATCGTTCACATGCTTCACGCTCATCCCGAGGCTAATTAACCCGAGCAACAGTGAAACAGGGTTTCGAGCAACCCCTAATATCGTCGATATTATACATGTATATTACATGTAGGTATAGTGAAAAGTTGCGTCTTTTTCCAATCGATCGTTCAATAATGCCCGAACTATTAATTAATGAATCACTCGCCGATAGCGTTCAATCGCGGATCAACGGTTTAATACCGTTGATTGGAGTTTCTTGATTGTTGTTTGTTTTTGCGGAATATACATTGTTTACACTGCCGGATTAGTTACCTTTTCACAATGATGGATGTGCAATTATTAATTTAATTTAATAATTAAATTGATAATTTAATAATTAAATTAATAATTGAATTGATAATTATACCGTGCTTTTTGATACGGTTTCACTTGTTTCAAAGTTGACTTAGCTTTTTTTACCCCTGCCCGCAGATTAATTTATGCGTTTGACAGGAAACAGCTGATTTTGACGTCTTCTTTTTTCATTATGACCTGGTGAATTAAAAAAATACTATTTAAATTAATTTTTCAGTGTCGAAGGATGATAGCTTCCTTTTTTAAAAAATTTCTTATAGATAATTGATTTTTTTGACATTTTTCTGGATCTCGAAGATTCAAAGTTTTTACCCGCGCCCGCAGATTAATTTATGCGCTTGACAGAAAACAGCTGATTTTGACATCTTCCCTCTTCATTATGATCTGGTGAACGAAAAAATACTATTTTAATTAATTTCTCAATCTTTTGTGTGAAAGGAAGATAGTTTTTTTTTAAATTTGTTATAGATAATTGATTTTTTTGACATTTTTCTGGGTCTCAAAGTTTCAAAGTTGGCTTAGCTTCTTTTACCTCCTTCCGCAGATTAATTTATGCGTTTGACAGAAAACAGCTGATTTTGAGGTCTTCCTTCTTTATTATGATTTGGTGAACGAAAAAATACTATTTAAAATTTTTCAATCATTTGTGAAAAAAGGATGATCTTTGTTTTTTTTCGATTTGTTATAGATAATTCATTTTTTTACTTAATTTTTCTGGGTCTCACAATATAAAAAATGTTTTCTGCTGCAGTTTTCTTTCCCGTTTAAACGAGAAAATACACGTTAATTTTGGAGTCTTGATGCGTTGAAAACAAATACCCATATTTTTTTTCTCACGTCAGCAGCTTGATGGAAAGCTTTGCGTTTGTACATCGCTCCAAATACATGAAAAAGAAGGGTGGTTAAAAGAGCACCCCTAGCGCAGAGCCGCGATAAAGTCTGCATATGCGTGGAAAGATCAGCATATTCTTCGAGAGACGATGCACGGAAATATTTTTTCACATCCGCATCACCAAACTTTTTCCGTTCATTCTCATTATCGATGCGCTTTTTTGCTCCCTCTCGCTCTCTCTCTTGATCTTTCTCGTTAGATAAACGTAATGTTCACACGAGCGTCAAAAAAATAAAAAAAATCACATGCAAATCTAACATCAACACTTCATACGCGAGTCACAGAAGCTCGCAAATTCAGACTAAAAATTGTCGATGACATTTTTTGCATTTCCTGGCATGAAGGATATGAAAAAAGGATGGCAAGTTTGAATATGACGTTAGAATATCGCATATTTTGTGATTTTTTTTTTTCGATTGAATGCAGAGAAACTAAATTAATATAGTTGAGAATAAGAGGTGATATTAAAATAAGGGGTGAGTCTGGTCCAAAAAAAATTCTAATTAATATATCGTGTGAGGTATCATTTAAAAGAGCTACCGCCGAGGATTCTAAAAATATATTTTTTATCATTTTTTTAGTGATCTCAATAATATAGCCCAAAGTTTGCTAGAAATGATCGGCTCCCCGAATCTTCTGGGTTTCTAAACGAAAATATCGCATATTTTCTTATTTCTTTTCGATTGAATACAGAGAAACTAGATTAATATAGATGAGAATAAGGGGTGATATTGAAATAAGGGGTGAGTCTGGTCCAAAAAAAATTCGAATTAATACATCGTGTGTGGTATCGTTTAAAAGAGTTACCTCCGAGGATTCTAAAAATATATTTTTTATAATTTTTTGTCCAGTCGTCTCCATAATATAGCCCAAAGTTTGCTACAAACGATCGTCCTCCCTGATCTTCTGTCTTCCTAAAGCTAAAATTCGAATCTAATGGGGTTAGTAAATTTTAAGTCAGAGCTTTTCGGAAAACTACGCTATTTTTCTTCAATAGTTGGTGAAAATAAAAAATGTTTTTAATAAAAACAAGTGTTTTGTAAATAGTATTTTTACGAACATCTGATCGTGTAAATCCACGATCAACATTACATTTTTGGTTACATTTTTTTTATGTAATACCTTGTACTGATCTTAAAAGATTCTGAAATTTTCAGGATCTATTAATTTTATAAACAAAAAAAAACTATCCTGAAAATTTCAGAATCTTTAAAGATCAGTCCAAGGTATTATTTAAAAAAATTGAACCAAAAATTTAATGTTGATCGTGGATTTACATGATTTTTAAAAATTCATATTTTTGAAAAAACAAAAAACACCTTTCTGAAAATTTCAGGTTCTTTTAAGATCAGTCCAAGGTATTACATTAAAAAAAATTGAACCAAAAGTTTAATGTTGATCGTGGATTTGCACGATTTTTAAAAATTCAAAATTCTGCAAATTCATCATTTTACAAAAATTTTTTTCGGAATATTTTTTTTTTCGTATTCACAAGTTAACTCTTCAAGACGAACCCTGCACGATTTTGTCGTAACTATAATAGTTTTCGAGATATTTAAAAAATAAAATTGAAAGATTTAACAAAATGTGAAATTTTAAATCTTGCATAACTTTCGAAAAAAAATTTTTTAACCTTCTTCCTTTGGTAGAACTCCATTTCATTAAAAACGAAAACTTCTGATAAAATTTAATCGAAATTGAAAGGGGTCGATTCCAACTCTCGGTCGATTTGACATGGAATGACCCATATAATATATAATTGAATTGAATATAATATAAATTGAAGATAAATGTACTTCACGAGGGAGCAAAAAAAGCTATTCGAGAAGTCTGAACGTCGAGGAATACGCCGGAGCGAGCGGCACTCTGATTAAATGGTTCATCTAAGATTGAAGGAAAAGCATATATGAAACGACCGGGCGTGCTCACGGAGGACCCTCGATTCTCCGTGGGCATGTATAACGAGGGACAGACAGACAGACGCCAATCTGTTTATTCAAATCGCTCGGACATTCAGTGGGCTAAAGTTTTAGCTCCGGCGCATATATTCGTAGTGAGGGACATGCATTTGGCTCGGTATGTAGGAAAACGGGCTGTTTATTCTCATAACCCCTTAATGGAGATTTATGTTTGCACTCGCTGGATATAGGCTAGGTCCACTTGGCCAAGTGGCTGCTTGATGGACCATTTCTCTTTTCTCCTTTGTATATCCTACTCATATCTTTCGACCCCCAACTACAAATCGTTCCTTATAATTCGTACACTCTCCCCTCATCCTGAATATATATGGGGCATGCCATACCAAGTCGACCTGAGTGTGGCCCTCGACCTCGCTGATTTCGTTTACGATTTTTTATATAATTTTTTCAACTCAAAATAGCATTCAGAATTTTTTCCAGATTTTTAAAACCAAATTTGAGCACGTTATGATTTTTTGAACATTTTTTTCGAAAACCTCGAGGGCCGTAATTTAAAAATCTGAAAAAATTCTCAACAGTCCGGTGTCAAAAATTAAAATTTTTGACCCAAAATTCATGATGTCCAGGTTTTTGTTTCCACCTCGGTTTAAGGTTTTTATGAAGAAAACGTAAAAAAAATAGATGCAGAAAATAACCATCTATTTTTGGAAATTGTTGGTTAACGATAAAAATATTCAAGCCACTTTTCACGGTAGATCAATTTCTGCATCTATTTTTTTTTTTACGTTTTCTTCATAAAAACTTACAATCGGGGTGGAAGGGACATCCTGGACATCATGAATTTTGGGTCAAATATTTTAATTTTTGACACCGGATTTATGAGAATTTTTACAGATTTTTAAATTACGGCCCTCAAGGTTTTCGAAAAAAATGTTCAAATAATAATAACGTACTCAAATTTGGTTTTAAAAATCTGAAAAAAATTCTGAATGCTATTTTGAGTTGAAAGAATCATATAAAAAATTGTAAACGAAATCAGCGAGGTCGAGGGTCACACGCAAGTCGACTTGCTATGGAATGCCCCATATGTATTTCAGAATCCCCACCCTGTTCCAGTCCCTGAATCCCCCCTGTACGATGAAGGTGACTCCTCTTGCAGGAACCCCTCATATATATTTTCTTGTGAACGTCAAAAGGAATGACGCCATATTCTGTTGGGGGGCGAGTAAATTTAATTACAATATTAATTCCTACGATAGGTCTTGAAGTCTGTCTGAACTGTTTTATGTTACCATTAGTCGTCAACCTAATCGTTGGTCCGCTTTTCCGCTGTCAATTGTGCATGTCATCATGTCTGGATAACAATGTCGATATTGTCGTTCTGTCTTGAAGAGCAAAGCGGTGCAAAATTCGCTCTTTTCTGATGGTAAAATTCCTTAAGGGTCATAAATAAAAATGTCAAAATGCATATCTTAGTCAGATTCGATCGAATTTTGGAAACGATCCTAAAACGATATTGTAAGGAGGTTTTCTGGTCTAGAATTTTGAAAAAATCAATTTTCTTTTGCATATTCTTAAAGTTTAGATCTTTGAGAATATATCCTCGAAAATATGACTACTTTTCTCAACACGGCTGACATGATATCTCAAGTTCTACTCAACCGATTTACTTTAATTTTTTTTCCAATCTTCACTGTACAACTCTCTATCGCCCGTACCACTTTTGTATCAAAATTATTTTTTTACTATTGTAAAACAATTAAAAAACTTAGAAAAAAAGTCGAAGAACGCCTTTTTTTTTGTTCAAACAGCCGCCATTTTGTGAAATTTGTTTGTTCCGTTTTCTCTAAGATAGGGACTATAATGATAATTAAGAATCTTTTTTCAAATTTTGTATCGGATGAGCAGAAAGGTTGTAATCATGTCAGCCAGTGCACCCCTTTTTTGAACCCCAACTTTACCAGCTTATAACTTATTCAATTTTCATTTGTTTTTCTCGAATTTTTTAAAAATTTATTGTCCAAATATTGATATTGTACAAAAAAAATGATGAAAGTATTTTTTGTTTTTTTTTATCGAGCTCGACAAAAAGTTTGTCTCTGAGATAAAAATTTTGTTGAAAATGGAAAAATTTGTTTGACTCAACCAAATATTTGTTTCCGGACGTTCAACGAGATCATTTTGGTAATTCAACAAAGATACAGTGGAAGTTTTAGTTAAATCGGTTAAATCGTTGCTTGATTGGGCAAAGTCTCAGTTCAATCAAATAAATATTGTACCAAATAAATTGTGTGATTGAAAATACGAATTGTTTTTTTGTTACAGCTAAATTTGTTTAGCTGAAATATATTAGAAATCAACGAAATATTTGTGCACAGCAACTCAGTAACGTGTAAATTGGACTAAACTGTATCTGGAAATTGACCAAATAATTTCGTTCACCTCATATCTTATGGTTAACCAAATGCATTTGTTGAATTAATGATAGTTTCATTATTTCAAACAAATTAATATAGAATCAACTAAAAATTTTTCAACTAAATGGATTTAGTTGTATTAACTGAATTTTTTTCTCAGTGTAAACCAGAATACCGCCATAAGGTCTCATAACCTCAAAACGCTTTATCCGAGTGAAAATTTTTGGTTTTAATTCTTAGAGCGCTTAAAAATCATCTTTATATCATAATTTTTGGGCAGAAAATTTTGAAAATCATCAAAAATCGCTGTACATTTTTTTTTCCGTCTTGGGTTAGACCTAGAAAGCTGCTGGGATCTCAATTAATGATGACGCAGCAATTTTTCGCGAAACATTTGACAAAGTCGTTTGAATTTTATTTGTTTATTTTCCGAAAGTGGATTCCAGCGGTAATTTTCGGAATGCCCAAGTCCAGCAAAGCCCCTCATTTTGAAGATTTCAAATGCGAGAACTTTCAGAGCTGTTACAAATGGCTCTGGCTTTGCGGAGGTAGGATCGGGGTCTAGAAAAAACTCATTTTTCAGATTATAAAGTATGAATTTGGGTATTATGCGGATTTTCGAGTAAATTGCCGTACGGAGGGCATCGCTAAGTATGCAGTAACCCTGAATTTGGGTAAATAGTGGAAGCTCGGGAGCAAAGCTCTCTCACACACGAGTACACGTACAAAGATAAGGAATTAACGTGCGTTTTTGTGCGTTGGCCTCCTGAAAATTGGTAAACTTTGGCACAGAGTTGGCTGCAGAATAAACATGAAAAACAGATAACTCTGTATTTATGCTTCTGCCGAATTATGAACTCCCATTTTTATTCATGCTTGAAAAATGACCAAACTCTTTATAGTAATTTTTTTTTTTTCAATCTTGACCATCTGGAAAAAATGTAGTTGCAACAAATTATATCCAACAGTGATAAAAGGTACAAATTCGCAACCGCAAGAGACGTGAATAGAGGTCTCTTCTCTCGTCTTTACTTTGTCGGAAGGAAAATACGAAACTCGAGTGTTCCCCCATTGACGTGGTCTCGTATATTCGAATACGTATATATATAGTATATACAATATATATATGGGCCATTCCACCCCGAGTCGGACAGTTTGAAAAATTTTTTTTTGACGTCCTCAATTTTTTTATATTTTTGAGTACCCATCAAAAGACCCTTGCTGGTAAGATTTGAGATTTTTTTGATTACTCGTTCAAAAGACCAAAAAACCGCTATTTTTTCGGTATTTTGGTCATAACTTCTTTAATAATGGTCCAAATTGAAAGTTTTTTTTTTAAATTTTTAGTTTTTCATGGCCTTTTTAGAAAAAAATACAACAAAAATATTCGACGTATTTTTGAGTGAGTTTTTTGAGTTTTAAACTTTAAATCGCGTTTCTAAAAGTGAGTGTATATTTTAATTTTTTTTTAAATTTTTTGTTTTAAACATCTATCTATTCAACAACTTTTAAGACCAGTCCGATCGTGGGCTTTCCATAACTACTATTTTCTTTCGATTTTTGAAAATAATTTTTTTTTTTTTTTCTATAAATTATTATGAATACCAATTTTTGTTACTGTGTAGTATTTTTTTTATTATTTAGAATTTATTTTGACACTTTTTTATAAAACTTTTCAAATAAAAAAAACAATTTTGTTTTCAAAAATCGAAAACAACGAATTTCAAAAAAAAAAACTTAATTTGGACCATTATTAAAGAAGTTATGACCAAAATACCGAAAAAAGAGCGGTTTTTTCGTTAATTTAATATCTCTGGAACGGGTATTCAAAAAAATCTCAAAATTTACCAGCAAGAGTCTTGTGATGAATACTAAAAAATATAAAAAATTTGAGGAAATGAAAGAAAAAAGTTTTTCAAACTGTCTGATTTGGGATGGAACGCCCCATATATATTTTTTTGACCGGCAGCGCACGCAACAACCCCCGAAGCGATCATTCTCTGCATAAGCCCTCCTAGTTTTTCTTCTTTCTTACCCTCTGTATATATATTTCCAAAAGGAATTGCTGAGACGAAGTCGCCGGTTGGATGCCGTATATAACTGAATAAGCCTCGGAAGAACAACGAGTCAGGTCGAGTGAGATAGGCATGGAAGGCTAAGTGAAGAGGGGCATATAAGAAGAGGGATAGCGTACAGAGGGGAGATGGAAATAGAGAGTGAGAGAGACTAGACACAAGCGTGAGTTGAGCATAGGTTGAGAGGTACGAGAGAGGCATAAGGCCACTTACTCATTCGTCCGGGAATTGTTGGACAGGTAATTAGAGGAGCAGTGCGCATCGCCCCTGGGCCTAATTATAAAAGATTTTCCCCTCGTCGGTCTTTCTCTATCGTTCTCTCTCACTCTTCCGACTTGCAAGTCGAGAGAACGAGGCCGCCGTCTCTCGAGGCAGACCTCTCTCTCTCTCTCTCTCCCTCTCTCTCTCTCCCTCTCTCTCCCTCTCTCTCTCTCTCCCTCTCTCTCTCTCTCTCTCTCTCTCTCTCTCTCTCTCTCTCTCTCTCTCTCTCTCTCTCTCTCTCTCTCTCTCTCTCTCTCTCTCTCTCTCTCTCTCTCTCTCTCTCTCTCTCTCTCTCTCTCTCTCTCTCTCTCTCTCTCTCTCTCTCTCTCTCTCTCTCTCTCTCTCTCTCTCTCTCTCTCTCTCTCTCTCTCTTTCTCTCTCTCTCTCTCTCTCTCTCCCTCTGTTTCTGCTTTCCCTGTATACGTTCCGAGCTTTCCTTCAACCCCAGGGAAAAATATTTCACCCTGTTCTCTATGGCATTATACCGTTGTATTCTGCGAGGATACAGCGGACCCGGAGAAGTATTCGTGTGTGATCGCAACAGAACCCAACACGCGCCAACTTTATGAGCGATCATGACGTATTAGGTATCGCATTAATATGCGCTAATATCTGTGAAGGTGAAGGGAGAGAAGGCAAGAGAAATTGCGAGAAAATAGAGAACCCCAAGACGGAATCTTGTACAGAAATTCTCAGGTCTTAAGGGGGGAAAAGGGTCTGAGATACAGAAAAAAAAAATATTGTTGTGATTTTTTTTTCAAAGTACCTTGCTTATTAATATTTTTTTAATTTTGTTACATTATTAAGTATTATTCTAAGAATATTCTGCTAAATTTTCATTTAAAAAAATTGAAAAATAATCCAGTGGTAGTGGTGAGAACCGAGTCACCTCAGAACAAAGTTTCCATGCAGTAGTCAGGATAATTCATGATTGCTTCATCTGAAATTAAAAAACCAAAAATATTTATTTAGTACATAAGATTATCTTGGATTTGAACGAAGGAATTAATAAAACATTCATTTTTGAATTTTTGGAAAAGGTGCAATCAAAGAACTCTGATTTTTGCCAAAAATTGCTCTTTTTGTTAAATTAAAAAAAAAGTTGTAATGGAAACAAAAAATCTTTCATTCAAAACCGAGATTTTAGTATGTAAAAGAAGTGTGAAAGGTTTAACTACCGACTTGAAAAAAAAGTTATGAGAAAAACGCGATTTTTTTTTCTTAAACTTAGAATCGTCGATTCCACACTTCTTTTTATTTATTTGATAATCTTGGCCATACGGTTCCGCCTCAATAACTTTGAGCGATTTTTTTTCCAAAGTTATTCTATTTTTTGTGAAAAAAGAGGAAATTTGAAAAATCCCGTATAACACGAAAACAAAGAGGATTTATGAAAAACTTCAGGATAGCAAAAAGTTGAGTCTGTTTTCGTTGAGTTCAGAGGAATTTTTTCAGATTTTTTTCCCAACATTTTTTTTCCGACCGGAATTAGGAGAAAAAAAATGTGGGAAAAAGATGTGAAAAAAAATTCCTATGTGTTGAAAATGGTAAAACAAAGTATTTTCCTCCCTTGAAATTTTATCAATAATCCCATCGTTCTCGAGTTATGGTAATTGAATGATCTGAGCTCCGACCCAGAAAATGCAAAAAAAAAATTTAAAAAAAAAAAAACTGAAAAAATTCCTCTAAACTCAGCGAAAACAGACGCAACTTTTTGCTATCTTAAAGTTTTCATGAATCCTCTTTGTTTTCGTTTTATACGAGATTTTTTAGATTTCCTCTTTTTTCACAAAAAAACAGAACAACTTTGGAAAAAAAAATCGCTCAAAGTTAAAAAAAAAAGAAAATTAAAGCTCAAACTTTCCTCTTTATGAATCCAATCGTAAAAATGTATTTAAAAAATGTCTCTAGAAGATGGGTGCACCTGAAAAGAGGGTTAAAAAAGGCGAAAGACAGTTGTTTTCAAAATAGAGTCCAAATCTAAAAACAAATTATAAAAATAATTTAAAAAACACAGGACATAAAGCCGAATTCTTCCCCTTTAAAATGCCGTTTGTTAAATTAGTTTACGTTGACTTCCGACGAAATGGCATAAAAAAACGGTCCCGACGTTTTTTGAAGTTTTGTCCGGAAACTTTTTTCCGGTAGTGTATGTAGAAATGTTTCTAGAATAATCAAAGGGGAGGTCTTGATAATAAATCAATACTCAATATTATACAACAAAACGGTTTTAATGACATTCAAAAATTCTCTTAGAAAGTCCAGAGTGACTTTGATTTATTACCCATATTATTGGGCCATTTTCCGCAGAGTGTTACCCATTTTTGGTTATAAAGTGACATCATCCAGCTTGCGAGAAACCGCTGTCTCAATGTGTATACGATACTCTGCCAAATCGGGCAGGCCATATAACCCTAGACGCTGGATCGATCTCGCATCTCCTGAAATTGCTCCGCCACGGAGCATTACCCGATGTTACAAGCTCTAGGTAAGAGCATCAGGTGTTCACTGCTTGGTAGAGACATCAAGCTCACGTCACTATATATTCAGGCACAGATTTACGTACGACACACTGGTACAGAGATACAAAACACTTACCCACATGCAAACGCGCAAATTGTAATCCAAAATACGATGCAAGACACTGGTACACATTCGAAGGGAATCTGGTTGTAAGAAAGTGCAAGACATTTCATCCAATTGCGTCTCTCAAAGCACGAAATAAAAAGAGGGAAACTCGAGTAGTCAAATATTGCAACGCCAAACATTCTTCTCTCGATTCCCGTCCACAAAGTACTTGAATCAGTATTTGCTGACGACTCCTCTCAAATAGTCTCTCTCATGACATGACAGTCTCTCTGCCTCTTCGCTTTGTTTATTGCATTGTTGATGAATAACCACATAAACAATCATTGGGGGCTCATTTAATGTGTAACAAAAAGAGGTCATGTCTATCCCCACAGTTCCTTCGAACTTGCAGGTTACCTTTCCTCGGTTCGCCAAGATCCATGGTTTGCCAGTAGTTATAGGTTGCACGGTGAAGCCAAGCTGTCTATCGAACAACAGTGTCTCTTTCATCGTTGTATCGAGAAACTTCAGGCAACTCCGGCTCGGATGTATTCCTGTTGACGAAGCAAATCGATACGGGACAGAAATGGGGGAACGACGTTCGAGGGGCAATGAGGATCACAACCTCTATCGCGAAGAACCTCGAGGTCTAATTAAAGTAGAGATTACACACGGGAAACATTATTATACGCTGCCTTTTCGTACAGTTCACTAAATAGTTGATGAACAATAGATTTGATCATTAATACTGGTTCAGATGCGGAATGCTCGTTGCTTGAGCCATTCGTTCAAATTGTACGACACCTGCATTTGGATGTTCATTCATTGAGTGTTCGGTGTTGGAAAATTAGGAATTCCAGAGGTTCATGAAAGAGACACGTGACTTCGTGCTAACCACATTCTACCTCGCCTTATTGATTCTGTTGACGATGTCGTCAACTCCGAGCAAAAACTTGGGTACGTTTTTATCAAGTGACGCCCTAAGCCTTTGTCATTACGACGCCTGCCTGCCTTATGTCCTTCCCTTGATGGAAAAGACATCAGCGTAATAACGGATTTCGTCCTGGCCGTTCAATATATCACACCTAGACATCAACACTGCATTCTCCAATATCTTGTAGCTTATTCCACCGGCCATTTTTGTCCTGAATATTGACTTCAAGTGACTGCGATAGGGCAGAGTATTTCTTAAGAAATATCTGTGGATGATAAGACTTGCTTTCAAGCACTATCGTTCTTCCTGTTTGCTCAAGAAAAAAAGCAAACTGTACGATCAGGAAGGTTCATCATTCAGCGAGGCCACCTCAAGTGAGGCTGCCGCTTGATAGAATTTCAAAACTGATTACCCAGAAGCTTAACCCCGATCGACTTGATATCTTGAATGCTATATTCTCAACTAATCTTTATGCAGTGGAGGCACAATAGTGAAGCAGAATATAGTAATCAACCGAATACGTTATCCTTATTGACAGTATCGACAGGATACCAAATTTGGCACTATTAGCATTACTTTGTAATGTAGTCACTTTAAATGGCCCCATCGGAGTGGCCCGGATGGCGATGATTTTTCTAGCAATCTTGATGACCACGGCTTTGATGTATCGCTTACTCAGTCAATATGTGTTTGCTTGTGACGAGGTTTACCAGACTGACCATTACAAAATCGCGAGCCTCTCGGTCTGTAGTGTTTTGTCCGGAGGCTACCAAAGTCTACCGCTATCATCCGGTTGAGGGACCAACGAGAGAGCACCACATCGTCAAACCTTCGATTTGAAGGAGCCAACTTAACGAATGTGTGCTAGATCAACAGTTCCAACATTGGCTCTCTTGCCTCTGGTCTTCTGGAGTTCACTTCCAATCTCTTCTACGTCACTTTGTTGCACGTGACTCTGCTCTGTTTCACTTGTTCGTGTGTCCTCATATCTGCAACCGTGCAAACATGGTATCGCGTCGATAGTCAAGGGCGAGGTTGGCAAACGCGATGGTCGGAGAGAAAGAGAGGAGAGTGACTGTATGCAGCAGACAGAAAATTTGGTCCAATCGTGTCCACGAGCCACGTCCACCATCATGCATCACGTCCTTCGACTTTGCTCGATATCTCTGCACACAGTCTTCCTATTGGTTGTCAAAGGACATCCTACAGAATCACTGTTATTGCAGTTCTGCTGTTGGGATTCCCCCTTGGCACTATGAATCTGTATTAAGGACATGGCCGATCGGAACATTGGAGAAGAACCGATTTCGAAAGCTTCTGCCATTAAACCTCCTGAACCTAAAAAAACATAAAACCTAAAACCTAAAAAAAGAATGAAACTCAAGATCCAATAGAATACAAATGGCATCAGGCCACAAATCGTCATCAGGGGAAGTTTCCATCATTTTGATGATCGCAGTAGGGAATAAGTTCCAATTCGTTGAAGACCGATGGAAAACCTAAAAATTTGGGATTTTTCGTTGGTTCAACGCTACGTGAAATAGTGAAAGAGGTGAGGTGAGCTTCGCCCTGGTGGGCAACCAAAAAGAAAGATAGAGAGAGAAAGCCTGGGGTAGCAGAGCAAGCGGAATGTGGAGCACTGTGTCAAAGCGACACCCTCGCTGAACAAGCTCTCTCCATCTCTCTCTCTCTCTCTCTCTCTTCCTCTTGGTCCGCCATACTATATGCTTTCCACCCTACGTTCTCCTCTTCGCCCTTGCTTTTCCTGCACTCCCCCTTTTCGCTACTACTGGCCTCTCTTGGGCTTGTAGCAAGGAATTCTGATGTATAGCACACCCCACTAGCCTACCAGCCTTTTTACATCACCCCAGAGCCACCGCGTCGACGATTCAACTTTCCTCTCGTTTTTCTTATGCCTTCTCGCCGTTATTCTTTCGAGGTTTTTTTCTTCGTTTTTTTTTGTCTGCTACTCCGCACGCCTCACACTCGTGCCTGTAACATCCCGTATCCCTCAAACAGCACTTGAAGAGAGTTCCGTTATATTCTCGACTTTGCCAAAAATTCATCCCTCTTTTCTCTTGCTTTTGCGTTTTTCTTATCCCTTCAGTTTCGTATACAGCGTACTATATATATATAGGTCATTCCATGTCAAATCGACCAATAGTTGGAATCGACCCCTTTCAATTTCGATGAAATTTGGTCAGAAGTTTTCTTTTATCATAAAACGAATGTCGACCAAAGGAGAATTTTTTTTTTTTCGAAAATTTAATCATTTTTTCAATTTTTCAAGTTTATCTTTTAAATATCTTGAAAGCTATTATAGTTACGAAAAAATCGTTCTGGGGTCGTCTCAAAGGGTATACTTGGGGCTACGAAAAAAAATATTCTAAAACAAAATTTGGAAAAATGATGAATTCGGAGAATTTTGAATTTTTTAAACTCGTGAAAATCCATGATCGACATAAAAATTTTGGTTCCATTTTTTTACATATAATACCTTGTGCTGTTCTTCAGAGATCCTAAAATTTTCAGAAAGGTGTTTTTTTTTTAAAAGTATAATTTTTGAATTTTGGTAAATAATTTTTTTTTTACCTCTACGTTAAGTAAATAAAGTTGAGCAATCATGTAATTTATACTGCTGAAAATTATAAAATTACATGATTGCTCAACTTGACTTAACTTGGAGGTAAAAAAAAGAATTTTTTGTCCCCATAATTCAAAAATTCATATTTTTGAAGAAAAAAAAACACCTTTCTGAAAATTCCAGGATTTTCTAAGATCAAAGTATTATATAAAAAAATGAACTAAAAATTTAATGTTGATTGTGGGTTTTTAAAAATTCAAAATTCTCCAAATTCATCTTTTTTCAAACAAAATTTTCAAAATTTTTTTTTTTCGTAGCTCTAAGTATACTCTTCAAGACGAACCCAACACGATTTTTTTGTAACTATAATAGTTTTCGAGATATTTAAAAAATAAACTTGAAAAAAAATTGAAATTTTGAATTTTGCATAACTTTCGAAAACAAATTTTTACATTTTTTTGTTCTTGTAGAAACTTCTTTTTATGATAAAAGAAAACTTCTGACCAAATTTCATCGAAATTGAAAGGGGTCGATCCAACTATTGGTCGATTTGACATGGAATGACCGATATGTTCGAGTGATATGGAAGAAATTATTCTTCTGGTTTTGAAACACACCAAGTTAGTATAAAGTGAGCAAACGTTTTTCTCCAAAAAATAATATTTTCAAAAAATGCCACAAGCTGCTCTGAGCGGTTCAAAGCTGTCTTTTAATTTTTAATTTTACAAGAAGGATTTTTGTTCAGCTTTTTGCATCAATCGAGGAAGATATTGTCGACGAACCGTATTTTTGTTCCATATCAGGATAACTCATGATAGCTTCATATGAAATGTTAAAACCAAATTTTATCTGTCAGTAGATAACTCGTGACCGAAGTATTTTCGGAAAAACTTCCAAAATCGCTATCGTTTAGTTCTAGGGTCATTCATGATTCATCTTGAGAGAGGATTTTTTCGTCCACGTTTTACTGTAATTTTTTGGTCTCGACATAAAAAGACATGGATTGTACTTCTCCTCCAAAAGAGTCTTTAATACACCCCCATCCACAAAAAGTTCCTTTCTGTGTGCGTACTTCTTTTCCTCTTTTTACTTTCTCACCCTAGTCACCCTTAGAATCTCTGGCAGTTTTTTTCCTTTGGTATTTCCCTTCCTTCACCCACGAATCCTCGTTTTGAGCCTCCGCAGTATTCAACGGATCCTCGTCGCGTGCTGCCTTGATGGCTCCGCTTTTTTTCTGTCCTTGCCGGGTATCCCTGACAACCTTATCCCACCTTCATACACACGTTACCACTATTTCGCATTCTATCCCAATTCCACACACACCCAGCAACACCCGTTGTATGAACCTTCAGCCGCGGTGATGTATTCTCTCTGCTCCGCGCCCTTTCCCTACTTTTTCTCCTGTCTACCTTCTCCCCCCCCCCCTCTCTCTCTCTCTCTCTCTCTCTCTCTCTCTCTCTCTCTCTCTCTCTCTCTCTCTCTCTCTCTCTAGCCCGACCGTCATTCCACATACAGTGCTTTGCACAGAAACGGTAAGGTAGCTCTTGGGCACAAGGGACGAAAATGTTGTATATAACGTAGCTTTGCGACGGCTCACTTTCTCACTTCGTTCATGCCCAGACTCGAGTCTGTATCTCGATTCCCTCTCTGGCCCCGGGTACGTTTACGTGTGTATATGTGTCTATAATCGAGAGAGAGAGAGAGAGGTTGGCAAAACCGTAGTGGTGTTAGGGTCATATAACCCAGGCATTGATTTTGCACCCTATACCAACCCGCCTTTGCCTCACGGTTCTATAACCAAACTCACAGTGAGAGACCGCGTTGGGAGTCCCGTATGTACGTTCCCTGGTCTGTGCTGATGGAGTTTGCACTCGCAGTCTAAAATCTCGTTATTCCCCCGATGAACTAAAAAACGAGGCGCATTCAGTGCGTTCCTTTCATTGATTTTCCATTCTTTTCGGACGTCGTTATCGTTCCACATTTTGGCAAAACTGCAACGACCATGTTACGAGACTCGAATTGCCTTTTGGATATTGCACAAACAAACCGGAATGATTTAACTTCGTGTTTACCTTCATTCCTTATATCTATCGCCTCCCGCAGTTAGCGCTTATCCTGTTTTTTCGTTCTGACTGGTTTATCGTCAATTTTTCCTTCGACCCATCAATATTTGGCTAGGGACCGACCCGATCATGATGTTGGAGGTGGACATTTGGACTGCGAAAATTTGTAAAGCGTGGGAAAAGTCCGTCTTGTAACAAAGGTTGCTGCGATATAATATAGGCGCATTCCACGCGAAATCGACCACTTTTGAACCCCTCTCGATTTGGCTGAAAGTTTTCTTGAAAGTTTTTTTTATCCTTTTCTAACCTATGAAAAACGTTTCACAATTTTTTTTTTCAATTTTTCTTACCCAACCGAAAAAAGTGATGAATTTAAAAAAAAAATGCTTTTTTTAAAAATAATTGTAACTTTTTCAAAATTTGACTTATCGCAACGTTTATTTTATCAAAATTTTCATTTTTAAATGTACTTTTTGAAAAGAAAAAAAAAACCCAAATATTATTGAAACCCATCTTCATTGTTTTTTTTATAGATTTTTGGAAAAAATCGAACATTTCTCGATGATCACCATTTTTTCTTTTTTTTTTCTTTTTATTATATCAAACTTTGACATTTTCTGCAAATCTTCAAATTTGTCCAGAGTGGTGTTATTTTTATTTCAATTTTTTTTTCCAATTGAAACAACAAAATTTCAACTAGCCTTATTCCTCATAACACCCTTCTGAAATTTTTGGGGGTGTTCAGAGAACTTCCAAATTTGAAAAAAAAAAAATTAAAAAAATAAGAATGGAAAAAGGTAATTATCGAAACAATTCGTTTTTTTTAAATACCTATAATTTTTTCATAATTTGGCTTATCGGAACGTTTTTTTCTCAAAATCTTTATTTTAAATGTACTTTAAAAAAAAAATACAAAAAAAATATTGAAACCCATCTTCATCATTTTTCTTTAGATTTTGGGGAAAAATCGAGAATTTCTCGATGATTTCTGATTCTTTTTCCTTTTTATTATATCAAACTTTGACATTTTTTGCAAATCCTCAAATTTTTTCGGAGTGGTGTTTTTTTTATTTCTATTTTTTTCCAATTGGAAAAAAAAGTTTCAACTAGTCTTATTTGGATTTTTTGACCCAAATTTGAAATAAATAAATAAAAACAAAAATTAAAAGTGGTATTTATCGAAAAAATTTGATTATTTTCGAAAAATGAAGATAAAAAATAAAAGGAGGCTTTGAAATTTTTTTTTGTATTTTTTCAAAAAGTACATTTGAAAGCGAAAATTTTGAAAAAGTTATAGCTATTTACAAAAAAGCAATTTTTTTCAAAAATTCATAACTTCTTTTTTGCTGGGTAAAAAAATTTGAAAAAATTCTGAGAAACGTTTTTCACAGGGTAGAAAAGGCTTGGCTTTCAGCCAAATCGAAAGGGGTCGGGTTGAAAAGTGGTCGATTTTGCGTGGAATGCCCCTACAAGAATCAACAAACGCCAGATGATCTTTGACCATTTGATTCAATTTTTATTCCAATTGTTGATCATCGATGATATCGATCAATTCCCCTTCTGCGCGGATACAATTGGCCCAATTGACTTGCTCCAAGCCTTCGAGATTTCGGTAATCGATTGATCGATCTATCGGACATCTTTAGGCCATCGTCGAGGGATTCTTCGAACGGGAAACGTGACTCTGAATCGCTTGGATGATCACAACCTATCAGCATAGTTAGTTAGCTCCCAAGGACACCATCAACCCCTGATACAGCAGACAAGGGTTAACGTTGATTATACCCTGAGACAATATCCCCGTATAAACACTTGATCCGCAAACACACACACACACACGAACACACACACACACCCTCAAGATTACCTTATGGTCGACCTACTTCGATCGCAGCTAATGCAGCACGTTGATGAGATGAATTATCGTATATAAAACTCGAACCTGGATCGAAGACAAAAAAGGACGACAGCCAAAGACACTTTAGCGATTGAATCGCGCGAATTGCGCCTCTCTGACTCTCAGCAATCCGCGATATTGACATCGGTGCGAAGCCATCATATAATCGCGAGATTCTGCCTTTTTTTCTCCCCTTTATCAAGAAGAATGCACCTTCCTGCAAACATGTGTAATGTACGATAAGACGTGTGGGCGTACAGCCAAGAATACTTCCCAGTGGTGGAGTGCAATGCGTCCTCTTGAAATCCCTGTTAAAGGTGTACGCGTTCTCAGGGTGGAAAACTCGTGGGAAGTAACGAAGAGTGGAGCAGCCGTTGGGGATGACATAAAATATCCCGAGAAAAAAGTACACCTCATTATATACAAAAGCATATGATGTAATCCAGCCCAAGTGTGTAAATCCGTTTCCCTCACCCTCTTGGATTTGTGTCATTTTTTTTTATATGATCGCATTGAGTCTAAAATACACCTTCATAATTTTTTCAGATTTTTCCGAACATCCCTCATTCCAAAAATTTTTTTTTTTGAAATAAAAACGCCATTTTTTGAAAATCTAAAAAAATTCTGAAAAAACCGTGACAATATATAAAAATTTTCAAGCTATCACCCGAAGTGGGCACATTTTTTTTCTGTGTTTTACGTGATAAATTGAAAAAAAAAAAAATTTTTTTTAAACGCCATTTTTTAAAAATCTAAAAAAATTCTGAAAAAACCGTGACAATGTATAAAAATTTTCAAACTATAACCCGTATTGGGCAGATCTTTTTTCTGTGTTTTACGTGATAAATTCAAAAAAAAATTTTTTTTTTAAACGCCATTTTTTTAAAATAAAAAAAAAATCTGAAAAAACCGTGATAATATATAAAAATTTTCAAGCTATCACCCGTAGTGGGCAGATTTTTTTCTGTGTTTTACAAGCCATTAACGTTCTCACAATTCCAAAAAAATTCTCAAATAGCTCACCTTGAGCAGATACTGAATTATTTTGGTACGCAAATTGAGTATCTGCTCAAGGTGAGCTATTTTCGAATTTTTTGGAATTTTCAGAACGTCAATAGCTTGTAAAACACAGAGAAAAAAAATCTGCCCACTACGTGATAGCTTGAAAAATTTTATATATTGTCACGGTTTTTTCAGAATTTTTTTAGATTAAAAAAAAAATGCGTTTTTTTTTCAAAAAAAAATAATTTTGAAATAAGGGATGTTTAAAAATCTGAAAAAATTATGAGGGTGTATTTTAGACTCAATGCGATCATATAAAAAAAAATGACACAAATCCGAGAGGGGGAGGGAAACGGGTTTACACACTTGGGCTGGATTACCTCATATATTCTCATATCTAATTATACATATTTAGATTTGAATTTTGGGTTGCTGAATCTAATTACATATTTTTTTTATTTGAATTTTGGGTTGTTGAATATATGTTTAGATCTGAATAGATTTGGTCATATATATACCTATAAATTGATAGACATAATGCGCCATATCTTACCATATATGAGTTTCAAATCCCAGTCTGGTCTCGTACATATTCCAGGATCCGCGAATATGCAAGAAAACTAAATCAGACCGAAAAATCCATGAACTTTCAAATGATCTATTTTTGTTTTAAATTCAATTTATCTTGAATTTGAGGATATGCGTAAAAACGAAGGTCGCGAGTTCAAACCCCACTGGGGGCAAAATTTTTGTTTTCTTAAATTTTTTTTTTCGTTACTTGACCCTTAGCAACTATCAATTATGAATATGGAACTGATTTTCATCGTAACAACTGATAATTATATGGAAAAATAAATAATTCTGCACGGTTCTAATTATGCATATCTTATTATGTCTAAATTCATCAAAAAAGATATAGCTAGATATGTTTATATAAAATCAGATCTACTTAGATCGCGCCAAATTGAAGATCTAATTAGATCTAAATAAGGATATATAATAATATATAAATATATCTGAACTTTTTTCTTGGGGCACCAGAGTTGGAGAGAAAGGAGGCAAAAAAAAATTTTACGATCACTCGATGCTTCGTGGCTGATGGTACTGGCTCTAGGATTGTATCCCACAACGTTCCTGTAACTAGCTAAAATCCTCGCGGAATATTATTCCCTCTTAGCCTCATTCCTCGGACACGATTTTTACGACTCCAAGGATCATGATCGGAAATTTTTATGTCACTGTTTCTCTCGTACAGTGAACGTTTATTAGTACGTTCTGACATTCGCCTGATGTCAATTATTCCACGGGAAATAAAAATTTTATCTTTCTGCATCGTCGAAGGATCATCGCGCGGAGGAAAATATAAAATGATCCCTCGTTCTTCGAAGGTCCCATGAAAAAATGTGTTTTCTCGAGCGGGAGGAAGAGACATTAAAAAAAATAGAGTAACGGTTCGACATGGGAATGCTCAGCTCTGCGGAGTTAGCATAAAAGTAATTAGTACAAGTTAGCGTTCTCCCATTTCCGTGTTTATCTTTGACACACTTATATATGTACCACCGCTTGATGACGCATCCCTCCTTCGGATAATTACTCCGTGAGACTCTTGTCCGTCTCTCTTTCTTCCTCTCTGTGTCTGCCTCTCTTTCCTTCGCTGAAACAAAACTCGTGACTTAATTATCCTTCGCGCTGCGCTCTTACTTTCTCATATATTTTCTCTCGCTCCTGATATAACAGAATACTCCGTTATTCCGACACTGTGACCGTAATTCACCGTATGACCGTGTCCAGGTGTCTTGACGGCCCGTTGCATCAGTTTGAGAGACGGACAATCTCGAACCCGACTAATGTGCTCAAAAAGTTTCCACACTGCGGCAGATTTAATATTTCATTGTATTAGCAGACGCATGCCGTATAATTATCCCATTGGGGATAAACTTTGTTGTTTTAGCGCGTGAACGGAGGCAATGTCAAAAGTTGGGGGTAAGTGTTATCAGCGTCGTTTTATATTTCAAAATATGCGGTAAGCCGGCTTGATGTTATTTATGAATACGGGTTCGACCCTTGGTCGTTCAAGTCTCTTGTTTTCCAAGTCTCCATCAGTCGCAAGACATAAAAAGGCAGGTTCGAGGTCATCGTCCACTGATAATGAAATCCAAATTTAAGGTGCGATTTTTTGGTAGCATGTCAAAATAACCCGAAGACAAAATAACACGACGAAAAAACACACGACGGAAGAACACGACGAGAAAATAGCACAATTAGGGAATATCACAATGTAGAAATTAACCCAATACAAAATAAACACCACAAGAAAACAACACACGATAAAATAACACGAAACATTTCACAGATGACAGAGATCACCAAAAAACGATCACTCTTTCAATCAATTGAAAATCAGCCATTACAACTTTATTGTTTTTTCATCAATAAATACTGCACTATCATCTTCCAAGTACACAAACATGAATCTAGAAAAATCAACAAAATCCAGGTCAGTCACTATCATACCGCATAACCTAAAAATTTAATGAATAACACAAAATTTAGAGACACCTTGTTCTATATATATATATATCTATATTATCATACACGTTATACTTATCATACTTATCATACATATGAAACTTCATACAAAGTATTGTAATATAATTCATAGAGTAAATAAAAATCTGAGGAAGATCCGAACCAAGGATCGAAACATAAATCAACGAAATTTATTCCATCGACACCTGGAATTACTCACTGGCCGTATCAAAGCCGATTCGACAACAACACATATTCATCTACACGGCCGCATACAACCTTAACACATTCGAAACATTTATCGCGTATGATTTCGATGAATTGTTCCATATCTGTATAGAAACTCTGCATGTGGGGTTTCAAACAGCACCAAAATCACAGAAACTCTACAACGAGGCAGAGATGTTCAACCCTCGTTACTTTTGAAAACGCGTCCACTTTTTATTTTCTCTATTGCTTGCTAACAACCAATTATTTTACTAAAATAAGCCACAGTATTTGTAACTGCATATGTTAACTCTGCACTTCATATCGTAAATTACTATTTTTTCACCTGAAAAAAAAACATAAACAAGAAATGTAACGAAACAAGTAACTAATAAAGTAACGGATCGTTACTCCTCTGCGTTACATTGCTTTCTCATGATTTTTTCCAGAAATGTAGTAAAAAAAGGTCATTTATTATATAAACTGAAGTGCTAACATATCCAGGTACAAATTCTGTAGGTTATTTTTGTAAAATGATTGGTTATTACAAATTAACAGAGAAAATTAAAAAAGAACGCACTTTCAAAAGTAACGAGGGTTGACATCTCTGCAACGAGGATATCCATTCCAGTAGCAAATTTCGGCTTCCCCCACCTAAACGCAAATGTCGTCATTTACTAGAATTATTTAGACGTGTCATCCATGAGCTCAGATCAATAAAACATTCGTCGAATAGCTTATAGAATATTTAAGGGGTGTTGCTCACAACATTAAGATTTAAACTACGTTTTGCACAAAATTACACATACAAATACGTATGAAAAATAAAATTACGGTACGAGTGTTATTTTGGTGTGTTATTTTATCGGGTGTTATTTTTGAATAGAGTTATTTTGACGCATCACCGATTTTTTGTACATCGGTGCTTGGAGTTAAGGGAGTATTCTGGTAGAGAATTTGGAAAAAAACTCAATTTTTTTGCATATTCTTAAAGCTTAGACCTTTAAGAATATGTCCTCGAAAGGAAATTTTTGAATTCCAATAATTTACGGAGTTATAGTTATTTTAGTGACGCAGAAACGACGCCTGTTACGTCGGACCAAATCGGACTATTACTACTTTTCTTGACACAGTTGACATGGTATCTCAAGTTCTACTCAACCGATTTGCTTCAAATTTTTCACCAATCTTCAATGTATAAACTCTCTATCGTCCACTATTCTCTCTACCACTTTTGTATAAAAATTATTTTTTTCACTACTGTAAAAAAAATTAAAAACTATGAAAAAAGGCGTCAAAAACGCCTTTCAGACTGTCGCTATTTTGTGAATATTTTTTTCCGTTTTTTCTGAGATTGAGGCTATAATAACGACGTTGTTACTGATTAAGAATCTTTTTTTTTTCATTTTTTATCGGATGACTAGAAAGGTTGCCATCGTTTCAGCCAGCACAACCCTTTTTTTAGCCCCAACTTTACCAACTTATAATTTATTTCATTTTCATTTTTTTTTCTCGATTTTTTTTTGTTTTTTTTTCTTCAAAATATTAATAAATATGGCACTAATCATTTGACACCCCCAAAGTTCGTGATGATGTCATCGACTTGATTTAACTAAAAAAAAAAATCGCACATTTAACTCGGTTTTCAATAAGAATATGCATTTTCTACGTTTTCAGACCTGTTTTTTCAGGCCTGAAATCCAAGTATTTGGTTTCAAAAAATGCATGTATACTCATGAAAATAATTGTCAATACGTACCCGTTGGAATGAAAGAAGGGTTGTCGGCCCACAGAACGAGAAAAAAAAATCAAAAAGATGTTGGTTTCTTCGTCAAAACTTTGCTTAAGAATTTCCTCTTCTATATTTTATTATAAAATGCAGGTCGTCTCAATTTTATGGAATTTAGGCAGCCATCCTATTTGACCAACACGCAGCAGGATGATTTCCTTAAGGGGTTAGGCCTCTTTAGGGCCGGCTTTCTACTAACTTTGAACGCGTTTATCTCAGAACTACATTTTTCAAATTGGCCGAACTCACAACTCGAATAAATTTCAACCGATTCATTTGAAATTTAAACTGTCCATTCAAAATTACGTTCTCTAAAGCAGTACGTAGGATTTTTTTTATTATATTGCATAGTTCCTTTTTTATAAACATTTTCCTGACGATTTTCTCATGGCATTTTATACTTTTTCATTTAGAAATGCGCCATTTCTGCAAAAAACAACATATCACAAAAATCTTACGTATTTCTATAGCTATTCATATATATAAACGAAAAAACTTTAGCGCCTCATGGTAATTCAAAAATTATAAGAGCAGTTGGTTCGGTCGTCGACCTTCCAGAATTAAAGGTGTCATCGGAAAAATGCTGCACAGCCGCCATTTTGACATATAACGCCATGAGAAAATAGTTTTCTATTGCCAATTTGATGTATAATAAAACACCTTTTTTTAAATCCGACTTATTTTACGGTTTCGCCGAAAAAAATGACGAAATACGCACTTTTTTGGTCTGTAGAGTGGCCTAACCCCTTAATTAACTGCAATCAGCTGATTGGAAAGAAATATGAATCTTGAAATAATCCGCAATATTGTGGTATAATTTTAGCCATACATAATTTGAGGAGTTAAGGGTTTGTTTACCACAAAATTAGGGCAAACTCGGCCATTTTGTTTTGTCGCGTCTCTCTCCTGTTTTCTCCTATAATTCTTCGCCAGAGAGCCCGCGGGAACGAGCTTTGACGGCGCGGGGGTTGTAAATACGTCACGGGGAAGGTTGAAAAAAGTGATGGCAGTATTAAGGGCGGCACAGTCAAACAGGGAGAAAAAAAGAGAACGGAAGTCATTCTCTTATCGATCCTTCATGAAAGTTTGGGGAAAAAGCAGGGATAGGATTCGAAGGGCGATATGTTGTTTGCGTTTATAGACAAAGTTTCGGAATATTGGACAGTGGTTTTCGGTCAATCTTGTTGCGAAGTTCTTGAACATTCGAGGATTATATTTTGTCGCCAGAAATAGTTCAATCAATCTTTTGGGGATTTCTTCACCCATTACAATGTTGTCACGAACTTTAGATCTTTTGAGAAATAGTTTGGTGGGAGAAATACCTTTTTCTTTCATCGTGCTTGAATGTCGTGCGATACTGAAGTGTTTTAGCTTTGCGATTGCGGATGTAATAAAAATGAATGTACACGAACAAACCGGACCATCGATCTTGGAATTTACAGCTTTGGGGATGCAAGAATCTTATCAGGGGTGTCGTTTCCTCGAGTGATGAAAAATAAATGTTGCAAAGATTCGCTCGTTTCCCAGAGTTTCCTTCGAGTATTCAAGGATTACAAAAATAATTTATAGTCTGTGTTCATGGACTGCGACAGTCGTAAATATGTGTCTCTCGCTCTATTTTTCCCATAAAAGCCGCAACCCTCTTCGTGCTGAACTTGTTGTTCCGGTTGCTTCTGTTTTCGATAAAACGTGCTCGCTATAATGATCTAGCTGATGGTAGACCATTAACGAATGGGATATTTAAGAAATCTTGCCGAAGCTCGTTAAAACCGTGGTTGATTCCCGACTATAACGAGTTCGTTAGAGATTCCCATGGGCAAATAAACGGGAACGAGATTGAAGAGTCTCGGGGTAAGATTAAAAACGATCGCATTCGGATGAAAAATAGATTTCCAAAGATTTTTCAGGATAAATGCGATAAAATGCGATGGCATGAGAAAAATCTTTCATCAAATTCATTTATGACGAAGAAAACGGGAGGAAAAAATTTAATTCCTGCTTCTTGTTGGTACAGACGATTCTTCCAAATCAATATACTTTTAGTAATGGCCGATAATTGCACATTTTTCTATCAGCACAATAACCTTTTTCTATGAATACTGCAAGAGAAATGTAGAAATATTGAAAATTACTCGAGCTATGAATTTTCAGTGGAAATTTATTAATTGATTCATCGATGGAAAGCATGTAAAAAATTTCCTCGAATATCTTATTGATTTGTGACGAAAAATTGCCAAAATGTTGTCTCAAAAAAATGTCACCTTCCTAATTCGTGAAGGCAATTTTGTTTCAATTTTTCAAAGAAAGAAATTTATTCGCATGAAGACCCAAATTGTTCTTCCTACTTTCACAAAATCTCAAGTTTTCGAGCCTAGCAATTTTTTTTTCAAATTCACAATGTAAAAACCGTGGGAAGGCTTCTATTCTACACATTTTTATTCTACACAAGACATTCTCTACAGAAAAGTTTTGACATCAACTATTCTACACAAGAAAAGTGGCAAGGAATATTATTCTACACAAGAGAAGTGGCAAGGAATGTTATTCTAAACAAGATTATTCTACGCCGGTTTTTACGCACATTATTCTACACAAGAGAAGTGGCAAGGAATATTATTCTACACAAAGTTATTCTACATCGATTTCTACACACATTACAAGGGACATTATTCTACACCAAAATTTTTCTTTACTGGGTTATTCTATGCCGGCGGAAAGTGTTCAGGTCGCCTCTATTCTACACATTGTTATTCTACGCATTATTATCCTACACCTTTTTTTCCTATACATTACAGCATGTAGCAAAACTCTGCATGCGACGTTTTTTATCAAACCCAAAAAAATGCCAGAAACTCTGCGACCAGGTTATTCATTCCAATAGTAAATTTTGCTACAATGTGTAGATAATAATAATAATGTGCAAAATAGAATGCCACCTTTTCTTGTGTAGATTGATGTGTGCAGAAACTTTTGTGTAGAAAGTGTCATGTGTAGAATAATAATGTGTAGAATAGAGGTCTCCTGAATATCCTTTGCCACTTCTCTTGTGTAGAATAATGTGTGTAGAAACAGGTGTAGAACAATTTTGTGTAGAATAATATTTCTTGCAACTTCTCTTATGTAGAATATCATTTTTACCGCTTTTCTTGTGTAGAATAATTTATGTAGAAACTTGTGTAAAAATGTCATGAGTAGAATAAAAATGTGTAGAATAGGGGCTTCCCCGAAAACCGTGACTGCTTGATTCTAAAGAAAACTCTCCGCAGGTCTTTGGGCATTTTATTTAAAATAATTGAAATAAAAAAAAACTTGTTGAATTCGAGCGCGGGAGAAAAATGATTTTCCGCGACAATTTGGATATTCGAGAGGGGCGATATAATGCGATACGGTTTTTATACGGGTGTCGTGAGAGATTGAAGAAATCCATTGGGGAATTGTCGAGAATCTAGCTAACGTCCGTTCGCCCCAGGATAAGGTTGGCTCTTATCTATATATTTATCGGGATATATGATGGCTGGAGGCGTAGTGGGAGGTAAGATCGAATATGGCAGTGAGAGGGGCCCTGATATATATGGGGCATTCCATCCCAAATCGGACAGTTTGAAAAACTTTTTTTTTTATTTCCTCAATTTTTCTATATTTTTGAGTACCCATCAAAAGACCCTTCCTGTTAAATTTTGAGATTTTTTTGATTACCCGTTCAAAAGATATTAAATTAACAAGAAAACCGCTCTTTTTTAGGATTTTGGTCATAACTTCTTTAATTATGGTCCAAATTAAAAGTTTATTTTTTCAAATTTTTTGTTTTTTATGGCCTTTTCAGAAAAAAATACAACACAAATATTCGACGTTTTTTTCAGTGAGTTTTTTGAGTTTGAAACGTTAATTGCGTTTTTAAAAGTGAATGTCATTTTTTTTTAATATTTTGTTTCAAACATTTATCTATTCAACAATTTTTAAGACCAGTCCGATCGTGGGATCTCAATAACTACAATTTTTTTCGATTTTTGAAAATTAAATTTTTTTTTTGTTTTTTTATAAATTATTTTCTGAAAAGACCATAAAAAACGAAAATTTTGAAAAAAAAAACTTTTAATATGAACCATTATTAAAGAAGTTATGACCAAAATACCAATAAAAGAGCGGTTTTTTTTTTGTTAATTTAATATCTTTTGAACGGGTGATAAAAAAAATCTCAAAATTTAACAGAAAGGGTCTTTTGATGGGTACTCGAAAATATAAAAAAATTGAGGAAATAAAAAAAAAGTTTTTCAAACTGTCTGATTTGGGATGGAATGCCCCATATATATATCTACAAGGAAGATCGAATATACGAAGGTGTAACCTATCTGCCACGCGATGCGAATAATATGGAAGGGAATATCGCGGTGGTTCGCTGAAGGAAAAATGAAAGAGGAAAAGGAGGAGGAGCAGGAGAAGAAAGTATGGAGGGGGTTTTGATATACTTGTGGTTTATATCGTGTACGACGAGATACGCGAGACTGCCTCATGCCTATCCGTATCGAGAAAAGCGAGAGAGAGAGATGCAGTGAGATCACACAGAAGGAATGAGAAAAATCGAGAAACTGATGTGCTCGACATCACGGATCACTTTTCCTGGCCCCTATATAATATTTCACATATCTGTCGAACGCATTTCACGATATAATTTTACAAGCGGTAACGCTCAGAGAAGTGACTTTTAGTTAGGTCTTGGGCTTTTTGTACGAATGTATCTATTGAATCAAAATAAAGCTTCAATTAATAATTTTGCCTTGGCTCACATTTGAATTAGTAATTAATTTTGTCGTAAAACGCTGAAATTCTATTCGTTTGCCGTGTTCTAATTTCTCAATTTTTTTAAATCGAGATAGTACTCAGGATTGGAGAGAAAAATTGAAAAAAGCAGATAAATACACAGTTAAGAGGAAAACAAATTTTTCGAATTAAAAAAGAATTAAATAAAGAGATAGAAGAAATGAAATAAACAGTAAGTAAGTAAATAAAGTAAATAAAACAAATCAAATAAACACTGTATATGTTATAAAAAATTATCGTAAATTCTAATCCTAGCTCGACTAAAAATGTGTCAATTACAACTGTAAAAATAAAAAAGGGACTCAGAGGGCTTGTAGTTAGGCCTTAGGCTTTTTGTACGGATGTATCTATCAAATCAGGTGAAAGCTTCAATTAGTAATTTTATCTTGGGGACGAAGTAACGATAACATTTGAATTAGTTATCAATTTTGTCGTAAAGTGTAGAAATTCTATTCGTTTGCCTTGTTCTGATTTCTCAATTTTGTTTGAATCGAGATTACTCAGTATTGGAGAGAAAAATGAAAAAAGCAGATAAATGCACAGTCAAGAGAAAAAAAAATGTTGGAATTGAAAAATAATTAAAGAAATGAATGAATAAAATACATATATAGAGGAAATAAAATAAATAGAATAAATAAAGCAAATAAAATTAAACACTCTGTACATTTTATAATGAATTACCGTAAATTATAATCCGGGCCCAACTAAAAATATGACAATCACAATTGTAAAAATAACAAAATAGAAAATTGACATATAATTGCCACAAGTCTAAAAATGCTTCAACGACAAACTTGATTACCTCAAATGGGAAATTTAGCACTTTCTTGAATTTATGTAGCGAATCCTTTTTTCCTTTTGAAATTAAAATGAAATTGTAGTAGATAATTGTATTGAAATGTTAGAATATTTATCATAAAATTAATTGTTTACAAAACTTTTCTCAAAACTCAAAAAAGTTTCTCAATTCTCAGTCTTTCAATTTTATCTCCGCATGAAGTCTTTTTTTACAACACATTTATTGATATTTTAACAATTGACAAAAAAAATCGAGAAAAAGAATTAATATTTTTAAATTTCCTTCCGCGAATATATTCTTAAGGGTCTTAAATTTAAGAATATCCAAAAAGAATAAATTTTTTCAAAATTCTAAATTAATTCAAAATTCCAGAACACCCCCTTAACTCACCCTCGTCAATTTTTCATAACACTTTGGCGGTTTCGACATGGTCACACAATGATCGATAAATTTCATTAATCGCGGTACTGATCGGGCATGTGTAAAAAGCACGGTGTGCACGCTTGTGAAATAATATTTCTCCGAGTATACAAACCAGGATGAAGCGTTTGCGGTTCATAATTTATGCTTCTGTGCTCTTGCAAAATGGAATATCCATGGACGCTTACGCATAATAATTTATAAATAATAGTACGGATTATCCACGGTCGTACATTGCGTCGCGGATATTGTAATTTAAGTATTACATCTGGTATTAAACGATGATAAATTTCTTCGTATTAAATAGCTCAATTCCGGGCCATCCGTTAAATCCTCATAAATCACGAAATAAAGCATCTTTTCATGCGATGCAATGCAAAAGTCCTTAAATAATACGGGATTCGTTTAAATCCAGCGGACCTTCTGTCATTGAATTTTTGATTAAAATATATCTCTTATAAATAAATATATATTAAATGTAATTAAATATGAGTATAATTCAATATATAATATATGAGGCATTCCACGTCGAGTCGGCCACCCCATTTTTTGAAATCATTAAAAATCGCATATAAATTTTTATAAAGTAGTTCGCACTGTCAAGAAAATTCGTGATTTTTTTCAGATTTTTATATTACATATTTTAGCCGGAAAAAAAGCCAAAAAATTTTCTTGTTTTTCGTAACTCGAAAATTATTCATCGTACGAAAAAAAGAGTACAACATGAAATTTAGGATGTTCAACGTACTTTTCACTGAAATTTTTTACGAACTCCTCCAAAAGCGCTCTATATGCCATTTTTAGAGCAAATAGTTTCAACAGGTTTTTACTTGATATATTTACAGTCTATAAAAAATTGGCTCAGTGGAGAATCCATTACTTCCCACGCGTTTTTCATTCCAAATAAATATACAAAATTCTCTGTGCATTAACAGGGTTGAGACTATCCAGATATTTTCAAAATCCCGCATTTTTGTTTATTTTTTAAACTTCTTTCATTTTTATTTCTGTAAATATCTTTTTGTGCATTTTAATAAACTTTATCAATGGACCCACGTACACCGATAAAATCTATTCAAATTAAAGTCAAAGACTACTCACGTCTCTCGATTGCAAAAAAGAATTAATTTACCCTCTTAGGATACACCGACGTTTCTATGGCCAATGAGTACTTTTTTAGTTCGATTTGGGCATTAAGCAATGATACTGCTTTGTTCCTGAAATCGTCTTCGCAGTATCAAAACGAGATTATTTTATTATTTTTCCCTGTCTACGATTAATAATGATAAAATATCAATATCTGCACTATTTCGTTAAATAACTCTATAATGATCGATTGTATCAATAAAAATGCATTTGAAATAATAGATTCTCCACTACGCCAATTTTTTATAGTCTGTAAATATATCAAGTAAAAAACTGTTAAAACTACAGACGAATCGAAGATGTCAATTCTGAGGAAAAAAATATTAAACATGATCTGCTCCAAAAATGGCATATAGAGCTTTCGGAGGAGTTTTTAAAAAATTTCAGTGAAAAGCACGTTGAAAATCCTAAATTTTATGTTGTACTTTTTTTCGTACGATGAATAATTTTTGAGTTACAAAATGGACAAACAAATTTTTTGTATTTTTTTCCGGATAAAAAATGTAATCTGAGAATCTGAAAAAAATCACAAATTTTCTTGATAGTTGGAACTACTTTCTAAAAATTTGTATGCGATTTTTGGCGATTTCAAAAAATGGGGTGGCTGACTTGACGTGGAATGCCTCATATATTAAATATATATATATATTTTTTTCAATTTCCCGTAGAAAAATTCTTCCTAATAAATAGAATAAGTCAACAGAAAAACTTGATGAAATTAAACTTATGTACCAAAATTCCCAATTAAATGGCGGATTCCAAATTTTGCATAATTGCATTGAATTAAATTCAATTTTGATTTACATGACCGCGAGATCGAGCTTGTTTTGCATTTTATCGTAGGAATTTAGCGTAATTCGATATAACTCGAACCATTTCGCAGTGTCTCGATCGAAAGCGAAAAACAAGTAATTCGAAAACATCCAGTATTTCCTCTCATTCTCGAATTCAGAGATCCAACATCGACGAAAGTTCTCTTACTATATAAGAAAACCACGAGGCATGAGAAAGGAACGAAGATTGTTCCTGATGAAGGATAGAAATTTACTTCGTGGTCGAAAAAAATGATGAACGCAATCCGCTAAAATCCAAGGTCAGATCCATAAGTCAAAAGAACAGTGATATAGTTTCTTTCTATTCCATTCTCTACATATACAGACATATGCCGATGTATAACAAAGCCAAAGATAGATAGTCAAGGCGTCTGAGAGTCCAGGCTTCCAGAATCCCCGAGTCTGGAGGGATCGAAGGAATAAGGTTGAATCCCTCCGAACGAGCCTGAGTATGATGTGGAACAGAAAAAGAAGGAAAAGGACTAAATACGAGACGTCGCGAAATTTGACAACGAGAAGGTGGTAACTAACGTTGCTTTGCATTGGTAGTAACGGGAGTGTCGTCCCTTTCGTTTGGCAAAGCAATCGATGATACAGCCGAGTGAAGGGGAGAACGGTGAAAGGAGAAAGCTCCCTGCCTAACCCAGTTCTTGGGTATAAAGCTTCCAATGGAAGAGAAAGGGGGGAATGGAGTCGAAGAAGAAATGGTGGCGACGCGTCGCGGTCTGAGGGAGGAAACGTTGGAGGGTTTTTCCCCGCGAAACGAGATAAGCGTAAGGGTGAAGAAGCGAAGGACGATAGAAAATAGCGGTGAAACGCTGAGAGAGGGAACCCAGCCGACAGAGGGCTCGTTTCATCCCCTATTGCGAAGGATTTCCCCCTAACCTTCTCCCAAACCTTTTTCCACTTCTCTCGCTCTGTTTCATTTTCTTCTCCCTTCGTCCTTATGCTTCTCCTCACAGTTTGTCGGATTCCCTTGGTCATGTTCCCTCGTTTCTTGCCGCGGTCTGTTTCACGACCATGGACCTCTCTCCTCAAGCACAAGAAAATGAAACGCGGCGAGCGTTGGGAATCGTTCATCCACCCTCTCGTCCTGCCGAACGCTCCTCCGCGCTTCGTCCTTCTTCCTTCTTCGCGCGCCCTTCTCATCCTTCGTCTCCTCCTGCGCCAACTCGGAGCCGGCGAAAATTTCGGGGCTGCCTGTTGCTATGGTGACCATCCGGGACTAAACGCCTCGCCAATGTATAGGACAAAACCCCTCGTACACGAGGGAGCTCACACTTCTCACACACATATATGTACATATATATATATTATATCCTTGGTATATCTATTTTATGTATCATCTATGCGTGTCATAACGATTTTTGTCGCGCATTTTTCTTCCTCGATGAAAAGCTTCGAGGCGTCGCGATTTTATTCGCAAAATGAATTTCCATGTCGGAAATACATTTCTATCGCAGTGATACTTTACTCTCGCATCTCTACCGAATAATAAACCGACCGAATAATAATCCTGCTATGAAATCTCGTTCCTACTGCAAAACAACAACTCTACCAGTTATTTCTCTACCAGAAACACACTCCTGCTGTAATTCTCCACCGTAACATCTCCGTAAAATAACAGCTCTACTTTATATCTCCGTTAGCATTTTAATAACCCTACCGAATCACCTTTCAACCCCATTATTTCCAGAAAACAATACTCCAAAGACCTTCCTAATCCATTAAACTCTCTTCGATGTGACATTTCTGCTAGTTAAATGACTCCAAACTGCTTTGTAATTGATTTTTAAAAAACTGGCCAAGAACGGATCCTAACACTGAATTTTGGGGCCAACCTCATTCGAGAATTGATCAAATTTGCAGTTTTTTTTGGGTTAGGTCTGTTTGAACCTAAGTAGAATAGTTTCTTCCTCGCTGAATAACTGAAGACATTCTACCTTTCAGCCCATGGCTTCCAGAAAACAATACTCCAATGACCTCCCTAATTCATTAAACTCTTCCACGTGACATTTCTGCTAGTTATATAACTCCAGACTGCTTTGTGATTGATTTTTAAAAAATTGGCGAAAAACGGACCCTAACTCTGAATTTTAGGGCCAACCTGATTCCATGACAATTATGAAAAACTAGTTATTTCGGGAACTCTTAACCTACAAGAATTGATCAAATTTGCAGTTTTTTAGGTTAGGTCTGTTTGAGCCCAAGTACAATAGTTTCTTTCTCGCTGAACAACTGAAGACATTTTACCTTTCAATTCCATAACTTCTAGAAAACAATACTCCAATGACCTCCCTAACCCATTGAACGCTCTTCCACGTGACAGTTCTGCTAGTTATATTACTCCAAACTGCATTGTGATTGATTTTTCAAAGGTTGGCTAAAAAGAATCCTAACTGAATTTTACGGCTAACCTGATTCTATGAAAATCATAAAAATCTAGTTATTTCGGGAACTCTTAACCTACGAGAATTGATCAAATTTGCAGTTTTTTTGGTTAGATCTGTTTGACCCCAAGTAGAATAGTTTCTTCCTCGCTGAACAACTAGACATTCTACTTTTCAACCCCATAACTTCCCGAAAACAATACTCTAATGACCTGCCTAATCCATTAAACTTTCTTCCACGTGACAGTTCTACTAGTTAAATCACTCCAAACCGCATTGTGATTGATTCTTTAAAGGGTGGCTAAAAAGAATCCTAACTGAATTTTAGGGCTAACCTGATTTTATGAAAATCGGGAAAAAACTAGTTATTTCGGAAACTCTTAACCTACGAGAATTAATAGAATTTGCAGTTTTCTGGTTAGGTCTGTTTGAACCCAAGTAGAACAGTTTCTTTCTCGCTGAACAACTGAAGACATTCTACCTTTCAGCCTCATGACTTCCAGAAAAAAATACTCCAATGACCTCCTTAATCCATCAAACTCTTCGCCGTGACAGTTCTGCTAGTTAAATCAGTCCAAACTGCTTTGCGATTGATTTTTCAAAGGTTGGCTAAAAACGGACCCTAACTCTGAATTTTAGGGCCAACCTGATTCCACGACAATTATGAAAAACTAGTTATTTCGGGAACTCTTAACCTACGAGAATTTATCAAATTTGCAGTTTTTTAGGTTAGGTCTGTTTGAGCCCAAGTATAATAGTTTCTTTCTCGCTGAACAACTGAAGACATTCTACCTTTCAACCCCATAACTTCCAGGAAACAATACTCCAATGACCTCCCTAATCCATTAAACTCTCTTCCACGTGACATTTCTGCTAGTTTAATCACTCCAAACTGCTTTGTGATGGATTTTTCAAAGGGTCAAAAACGAACCCTAACTCTGAATTTTAGGGTCAACCCGATCCCATGACAATAATGAAAAACTATTTATTTCGGGGACTTTTAACCTACGAGAATTGATCAAATTTGCAGTTTTTTTGGTTAGGTCTGTTTGAGGCCAGGTAGAGTAGTTTCTTTCTCGCTGAACAATTAAAGACATTCAACGAACTTCCGAGAGAGTCCATCGATCGATGAAATAATAATATGATTGAAATGGACGTTTTATCTTTGTTCCTTTCGGCAACCACCAGCTAATGTTCGAACTTGTATCATCAACTGGCAACTTTTGTAATAGAGTTTAAACGTCGAGAGGGAATTTTGCCGAACGGTAAATCTTTAACGGGACATGTATAGCTCGATTCCAAAGCTGGCAAATGCGGTGCACAGCCAACACCTGTATCGCTGGTTTCCAGCGATAGGGTGGTTTAATCTATATATTATACATCTATATATATGATATCCGGAAGGACTCTCGTATTACCTTCAGCCAGAGACACTTGTGGCGTATTGGCATCAACCCCCAAACCACTAATATCTCTCTCTGTCCCGCTTTAGCCACTTGTCGCTTCTGCAGGTATAATATTGATTTTTTATTACGCAAATTTCCTCATGAATTTCCCTACTAATTTGAGGTTTCGCGAAATGTCCATTAAACAAACCATGACTTCAAATTCAACTCTAATTGCAGAGTTACCTGTAGATCATCGAAATTACTTCATTTACCCAAAAAGATAAATTTCCTTAGTTAGGTTCCCAAATACTTGGTACCGGATATAGAAATAGACTACAATTGGAGTTCCAGATGAACCTTTTGATCATTCGTCGTCGCATTGGGTCAAATTAATACATCTTTCAAAATTGGAACCGAACATCGATAATTTGCAGCATCTGCTGCCAATCTAAAGTCTGCCTCGTAAAAAATGACAGGGAGTCGAAAATAAGGTTCAGTGTTCCGAATTGATACCTTCACAACTTTAGAAAAATGTTCCGGAGTTATAATCGGTAGAGACGTTAACGCGCTGCTGCAAATATCTCGCGCGTTCATTGAATGCCTGGCCTTTAAAACGACAAGTGCGTCTTTCATCCCTTGTTACTCGTAAAAATGAAAAAAGAAATAGAATAACGACCCTTTTCCGTATTCTGTAAACACCGCTGTAAAAAAAAAGGGAGAGCTCTGTTTATAGACCCTTTGGCTCGATGGGAGAGCGCTATTCTTTTGAAAACCACTTGGGGAGGGTATAGAGAGAGGGAAGGAGGGGAAGGGGTGCATGGAGGGCTCGAAGCAGCAAGATTTCGAGCGCGCGCGCGACAAGTGGTGATGGAGGCTCTCGAGACTCGTGCGGACGAAGCGAGAGAGTGCCACAAGTGTCTCTGCCGTTGGTGCACTCTGGTAATGCTCGCGAAAGAGGAAGGGATGAATAGCGAAAGGGATAGAAGGAGAGAGGGAGGGTGGTGAGTGAGTGATAGAGAATGCGAGGAGGGCGACACTGAGAGTTCCAATAGGAATGCAGGTGTACACACTCGGGCGAACTTGGAAACGAGCCATGGACCTCTCAAGAGTGAGCCTATACCTCCCTCCTTCTTCCCAGCACTTGATTTTGTCTTTATATATATATATACCAAGCACGTACCGAGGATTATGGCCACAAGTACCGTTGCGAAACAACCTTATTCGACTCCCCGAGAAAACAGATCACCAGCTGTTTTATAAATCTTCACAAAACTGGAAAAGAAATACTCTTCCGCCAACTTGGCACAAACTCGATCGGATTCAGGAATGACACTCAGGAACGACCCTCCATTTCGGCACTTTCCATCCCATTGTAAATTATGAAGAGTAAAGCAAGATTGTCAATCTTGGTTCCTTTTTGGTTACCCTTGAAAGTGAACTTTGCTGACTTGGGTTTGAATCTTACTTCACGACATTTCGTTTGAGTTTTATTTTGCGCCATTCTTTGTTCAACGTTGATTCAATTTTTTGTGATCCTGGTGGAAATGGCCCAGAAATGGATAGGGTCAAAAAATAGCTCCTCATGCTCGTGAATATCAAAGTATATCGATGCTTTTTCTTTCCGATCACTCGAAATAAGTGGTGTTCAACTGTAAAGTTGAAGGTCGCGTAAAGTTGAGTGGCGGAGGGGATATCAAGCGACCCACGCACGTAGCATCCCCTCCTCGTAATCTTCCCTCCGTCTATATATACTGCAAAGGGGTTGTCATGACAACGTGAAATTGTGTCGTGGAAAAGGATGCGTACAGTCAAGGGCAGGGGTGTTGGGGGTTGAGGGATGGGAAGGCCATGGAGGGAAGTGAATAAAACCCGTCGTACAATTGGAAAATGTATTATCAGCGCGATGACAAAGACTATGTATAGAAAGCGCGTGTAAGAGGGATGATCATCGTTCGAATAAATAAAAAAAATGATAAATTATTCTGATGAACTGAAAAGTTTTGTCATTCTTTAATTTTGAACGGCAGTGTAGGGCCTGTAGGTTTTTCTTTTGATCATGGATTTTTGTCGTAGGGGTTGGTATAATTTTGAAGGGCATTAATTAACTACGACTGGATTTTACATTATCCGATGTGTAAGCACAGTCAAGATATACGGAAATTGATGTCCCTCGAAATAGTCTTAATTAGAATTTTATGGTACAAATTTTGTTGCACTAAAATTGTAAAATAATCACTCTAATACTGATACAATTGCCTGGGGGTAGATTTCCTATTAATGCCGATTTAAGGTGGTATTCTGGTCTGGGGACATACGTTTTGTGCGTTTTGTCGAGCTCAAAAAATATATATATTTTCACAATTTTTTTTACAACATATTTATTAATATTTATTAATATTAAAAAAAAAAATTTGTTACCATTTTTTTTTACAACGTATTTATTAATATTTTGGCAATAAACAAAAAAAAATCGAGAAAAAAAAATTAAATAAGTTACAAGCTGGTAAAGTTGAGGGTTAAAAAAAGGGATCTGTCGATTGACACGATTGCAGCCTTTCTAGTCATCCGATACAAAATTTAAAAAACGAATGTCTTTAGTAAGAATGTCTTTATAGCCCCTACCTCAGAGAGAATGAAAAAACAAAAATTTCGCAAAATGGCGACCGTCTGAACAAAAAAAAGGCGTTTTTCAACTCTTTTTTGCATAGCTTTTGATTTTTTTACTATATAAAAAAAAATTATTTTGATACAAAAATGGTAGGGGTGGTAGAAAGTAATGCATTCAAGATTGGCAAAAATTTTGAAGTAAAACGATTGAGTACAGCTTGAGATATCATGTCTGTGTTGCTGCGTCACTAAAACAGCTACACTGAGAACATTTTTTTGTTTAAAATGCAAAAATTTCTTTGACTCAACCAAATATTTGTTTCCGGACGTTCAACGAGATCATTTTGGTAATTGAACAAAGATACAGTGGAAGTTTCAGTTAAATCGTTTAAATCGTTGCTTGAATGGGCAAAGTTTCAGTTCAATCAAATAAATATCTTTGTACCAAATAAATTGTGTGATTGAAAATACGAATTATTTTTTTGTTACAGCTAAATTTATTTAGTTAAAAAATACTAGAATCAACGAAATATTTCTGTACAGCAACTCAGTAACGTGTAAATTGGACTAAACTGTATCTGGAAATTGACCAAATAATTTCGTTCACCTCATATCTTATGGTTAACCAAATCCATTTGTTGAATTAATTATAGTTTCATTATTTCAATCAAATTGATATTAAACCTAATTTTTTTCTATTAAATGGATTTAGTTGTTTTAACTGAACTTTTTTTTCTCAGTGTACAACTCCTTGAATTATTGGAATTCAAAAATTACCCGTCAAGAATATATTTTTAAGGGTGCAAACTTTCAGAATACGCAAAAAATGATTTTTTCAAAATTCTAAACCAAAATACCCCCTTGAACCAATTCAAGCATTTATATTTTACGAGCTTTTGAATTTTCGATATAATTTTCAAAATGAAGTGACAAAATATAGTTTAAAATACATTGCATCCCAAAAAGTGTTCCATTTGTCATTCCACAAAGATTCCTCGATAATAAAGCTAAAATAGGAAAAATTCAGGTCATAAAGAAAGATTTGTCGATAAAGTTGAGGATTGACCGTACAAGAATCAAAACTAAATCTGATGGAAAGCCAATTTGCGTTGATTGAGATAACGAAAGGTTCGAACGAACGATTTCCGTCCGAGTGGCTTGATATTTTTTTTAGGGGTCACTGTGACAAGGATTCAAATGAGAAACAGGAATTTTATAACACAGCAAAAGGGGCGCGAGGAAAATTCCATTTGTCTCATATCCGCGGACAGATAAGGCCGAAACGAAGAAGCGTTTTATCTACTCCACTATTTTCGGGTTGCCTGCACAAAGTGTCCGGTAACTTTGTCACGGTCGAAAACTCACCGTTTGGAAGTATGATATCGACTTGCATGGGTATACAAATATAAATATTGCCTGGGAATGCCACTGGTGAAAAGTCTTTTCGTCCCTTCTCTTGCGGCAATCTGAAAAGTCGATACCTATCTCTTTCTCGACGTGAAAGCTCGCCCAAATAGTACGGTGACGTCCTTTTGTAACGGATACGTATCCTGGGGGAAAATAGGAGATACACACGCGCGGACATACCCGGTGAATATTACGATATGTATGGGTAATTCCACGTCAAATCGACCACTTTTGAACCCGACCCCTTTCGATTTGGCTGAAATTTGTTTTTCCTTTTCTACCCTATTAAAAATATTTTTTAGGAAATTTTCAAATTTTTTAACCCAACCTATAAAAAAAAAAGATTTTTTGTTCAAATAGCTATAACTTCTTCAAAAATTGACTAATCGGAACGTTTTCAATCGATAAAAAAAAATAGAAGGAAATGTCGGCCGACTTCATGTTAGGTGGCATTTTTTCCAAAATTGATCGAATTCCTTTTAGAGTGTTCTTTTTCGGAAAATACATCTAAAGACGAAAGTTTCGAAAAAAAAACGTGCGATTTAGTCAATTTTTGAAGAAGTTATAGTTATTTGAAAAAAACGTCTTTTTTTTTGAATGGGTAAAAGAATGTGAAAATTTTCTGAAAAATGTTTTTAATGGGGTAGAAAAGAAAAAACGAATTTCAGGCAAATCAAAAGGGGTCGGGTTTGAAAGCGGTTGATTTGACATGGAATGCCCCATATATGCCAGTAGACGACATTGGTTTCCTTCTGTCGACCTCGCTACCTCTATTGCAAAATCTACTCCGCTATCTACTATAAACGTATAGTAGCATAGTAGTCTATACATATCGTAGTCTCATAGTTTACTATGTATAGTATATATATGGAGCAACAACTTATTGCGAATGGTTGGCATATACACGTCCGGCGTTAGAGTTCCCGTTTGGTCGTTTGACACCTGGCAAATTGCATTTTGCCTGTCCTTTACCGTACAGCAAACAAACGGCGTATTAAAAAGTCTAAAGAGCTCAAACGTTCCGCGCGTGCGCGCACAGAGACAATAGAAAGAAAAAAATAGAGCGGCTCTGGACAGATTAAATAATTGAAATTCATCGTCTAATCTCTCTTTGACAGTCAGAAAAGCCAAAGGTTCGACTGACAGACAAATCTGTCTGTCAGTGGAAACATTCGCGGACAGAATTATTCGGTCACCGACGAAATTTCCATTTGTGAAATTGCCCTTTGAATGCGAAAATTCAATCTGGCAGAGACGTTATTACTTTCTGGTCGTTTAATGACAATTGAAACGTCTAGTTAATGGAAACTGTGAGAGTAGCTCGTAAAATGGGACTATAGTGCTACTGACAATGATGAATATTATGTCAACATGTGCAGTCCAATTTTCCGTCATGTTATTAAAGCGGTATTGTGGTCTAGAGACATACATTTTGAGCGTTTTGTCGGGTTCGATAAAAAAAAAATATTTTTTTATTACTCCTTTTTCGTAAAACATGTTGATTAATATTTTGAAAATAAATAAACAAAAATTTGAGAAAAATTTCGTACAACATATTGATTAATATTTTGAAAATAAACAAAAATTCGAGAAAAAAAAATGAAAATTACTTATAAGCTGGTAAAGTTGGGGCTAAAAAAAGGGTGTGCTGGCTAACACGATTGCAATCTTTCCAGTCATCCGATACAAAATTGAAAAAAAAGATTCTTAATTAATAAGAATGCCGTCATAGCCCTTCCTCAGAGAAAGCTGAAACAAAAATTTTCTCCGAAATGGTGGCTGTCTGAACAAAAAAGACGTTTTTCGACTCTTCTTTTTCTTAGTTTTTAATTTTTTTACTATAGTTAAAAAAATAATTTGGATACAAAAGTGTTGGAGGTGATATAGAGTTATACATTGAAGATTGGTAAAAAATTTAAAGTAAATCGGTTGAGAGAACTTGAGATATCATGTCGACCGTGTTGAGAAGAGTAGTTTTGAGAAAAACGTCTAAAGTTAGATTTGCTCCAAAGTGACCGGCATAGTTGCGGCGTCACTAAAATAGCTATGACTCCATAAATTATTGGAATTAAAAAAATTCTTTTCGAGGATATATTCTTAAATGTCTAAACTTTGAGAATATGCAAAAAAAATTGATCTTTTCAAAATTCTAGACCAGAATACCGCCTTCAAAATATGCTCCAACGTGGAGGACATAGTTGCTGCGTCACTAAAATAGCTATGACTCTATAAATTATTAGAATTTTAAAAATTCTTTTCGAGGATATATTCTTAAATGTCTAAACTTTGAGAATATGCAAAAAAAAATTGATCTTTTCAAAATTCTAGACCAGAATACCGCCTTCAAAATATGCTCCAACGTGACGGACATAGTTGCTGCGTCATTAAAATAGCTATAACTCCGTAGATTATCAAAATTTGAAAATTTATTTTCGAGGATATATTCTTAAAGGTCTGAACTTTGAGAATATGCAAAAAAAAAATGGATTTTTTCAAAATTCTAGACCTGAATACTCTCTTAAAAATACGCTCCAACGTGACGGACATAGTTGCTGCGTCACTAAAATAGCTATAACTCCAGAAATTATTGGATTTTAAAAATTTCCTTTCGAGGATATATATTCTTAAAGGTCTAATTTTTGAGAATATGCAGAAAAAACTGATTTTTTCAAAATTGTAGACCAAAATAGTCCCTTAAAAATACGTTCCAACGTGACAGGCATAGTTGCTGCGTCACTAAATTAGCTATAACTCCATAAATTATTGGAAGTAAAAAATTTCCTTTCGATGATATATTCTTGAAGTTCTAAACTTTGAAAGTATGCAAAAAATTGATTTTTTCAAAGATCTAGACTGGAATACCGCCTTAAAAATATGCTCCAACTGACGGACATAGTTGCTGCGTCACTAAAATAGCTATAACTCTATAAATTATTGGAATTTAAAAAATTTTATTTTGAGGATACATTATTGAAGGTCTAAGTTTTAAGAATATGCAAAAAAAATTATTTTTCGAAAATCCGAGACCAGAATACTCCCTTAAGCTCTGCGGGTTGTTGAGAGTTTGTGGAATTCGGGATTAAAATTCCCAGATGACGATAGATTAGGGAGTGAGAAAAAATGGGTTTGATCGTCAATTTTCTGATTGTTAATTGTTTCTAGCTGAAACGTCGTCGTTGTTCCTCCACTTTTCACGATTCAATTTTTCCTCATCGATCGCGCTTTATTCCAATGACACGATTTACTTTTTTCTTCCCAATGGGAACTAAAACTAAACGAACGAGTGAAATGCGATATAGAATAAGGAAATTTGTATCAGTATATTTGTATTCGACAAGCGTAATAATATTTTCCCATTTCTCGGGACTTCTCCGGTCGAATTGTGCGGCGAATTGTACGTAACCCGAGAAAACTCGAGACACGTTTCTCACGAGATATTCTATGCGTTTCCTTGTTCGAAGTTGGAAATCGGCCCCGAGGTATATGAACCGGGACACGAGACCGCACTCTCGCGTTTGTCGGATTCGATACCGTACAATATATAGATATAGATACATATGTACGTGTATAACAAAGTCTAGTATACATATGTCGAAATGTGCACGTGGTTATATGAGAGTTGAAACGGAGACTCCGGTGAAGAAGAGACTGTGAAATCGAACGTCTGACGCGTACAAAGACGATTCGCGAAGTTATATGGATGAAGAAAGGGAATACGAGTATCGTAAAATATAATGAATGAATGTAAGAGCACTTTGTTCTAGAGACGTCTTTTTGTAAAAAGAATGGATTTATATTGATATCGATGTTTTTTTTGCTAAAAAAACACTCAGACTTTTTTTGCATCGTTCAAAGAGAGGGGAAAGGTGTCCAAAACGATCCCCATAAGTAAAACGATCCCTACTGATTTTATCGAACTAGTTTTATCTGGCAAATGAAGATTGAAGTACCTCATTAAATCGGAATTCTGTCAACTGATCTAAGGCCCGAATTTTAAGATCTTGAGATCAAACTTAAGATCGAACTTAAGTTCTAATTTAAGATAAATTTTAAGTTCCGACTTGAGTTCAACCTAAGTTAAGGTCGAACTTGAATTCCAATTTAAGATAAATCTTAAGTTTGAACTCAAGTGTCATTAAAAGTTCATACTTAAGGTTGTTCAGAAGCAAATCACGTTTAATGAGAAAATTCTGAAAATTTGGTATGTTTTTCAATGAAGTATTTAAGAGGTCGTGCAAAAATTTCACGACGATTTGGAAGCTCGTTATCGAATAATTAGGATTAACAAATTAAATAAAATTAAATGTAGTCTTATGGAAACTGATATAACTTTGCGATAAGTTTTTTTTTTGACTTCTCAATTTTTTAATATCCACAATATACTGAGAGCAACGGAAAGAAAACGAAGTTTATTGATATATATTTTTTTCATTTGTTTAAAAAATTGTTTTTAACAAAACGTTAATTTCTTAATAACGAGCTTCTTAATCGTCGTGAAATTTTCACACGACCTCTTAAATACCTCATACAAAAACATACCAAATTTTCAGAATATTCTCATCATTTTTTATTTTTACCCTTAAGGAGGTTGAAGTAATGATGATAGAATTCTGAAAATTTGGTATGTTCTTACATGAAGTATTCATGAGGCCGTGTAAAAATTTCACTACGATTAAGAAGCTATTTATTGGACAATTAACATTCAAAGGTTTCATAGCTTCTAAACAACCTTAAGTTCATTAAGTTCAAACTCTAGTGCGAACTTCAGATCGATATTAAACTTAAGTTCGATTGAACTTTATTATTTTGACAACTAATGTCAAAAACACGGTCGAGGGAGGCGATGAAAGAAGTTTGATCGAACTTAAGTTGAGCTCAAGATGGATCTTAAGACCAAACTTCAAACCAAATTTCAGTTTGAACTTAAGATCGATCTGAAGTTCGCACTAAAGTTTGAACTTGAGTGTGAACTTATAATGATACTCAAGTTCAAACTTATGATTCATCTTGAATTCAAACTTCAGTTCGATCCTAAGTTCCAACTTGACTTCAATGGAAATTTTGGTATTAAGTTTGATCTTAAGAACTTAAAATTTGGGACTAAGATGAGGACATTTTACGCATTTAAAATGTTTATGATTTCGTTAATTTTAGTGTTTGACTGTTATTGATTGATTTTATAGTTCCTCTGAAGTGAATATTGAAGACTAGTCACTCAAGGATCATTTTACCCCATGGGGATCGTTTTACCCCTGGAAGATCATTTAGGACACTTATTGTTTCATAAAAGAATTTGATTTTATTGATTTGTTTATCAATGCCTTGGTTAGTAGTACCTTAAGCCAAATGAGGATGCAAACATACTAATTATAATAATAATGGAAATTATGTAAATCATATAAATCGAAAGCTTAGTGTAATTTCAATAGAAGAGGATTCATTAATGCGCAAAAACAATCAAATCATCACTCGACACGGATTCTCAACTATTTATCGACATGGTCTAACAAGCAAAGCCTTTCCGATGACGTCCTCCGATTTTGATGAAATTTAAATGTTATTCCACATCAAAATCTGAAACGTATTTTTTTTTATCGGCGGAAAAAAATTTCTAGGTGGAGAAATTACCCCCTAAAGTTGGGACCTCTAAAAGGTGCTTTTCAGGTTTCACCTATTTCTACTTGAGATAATCGAATGCACCCAAATGGATGACCTTGATAATAAATGATGAATTATCCATTCGCATTCGATTATTTCAATCAAATATTTAAATTTCATCAAAATCGGAGGACGACACCGGAAAGACTTTCCTTGTAAGTGTACTGCAGCAGAGTTCAAATTTCTCCTCCTCTCATTTTGATGAATTCTCTTTTGCGTCATAAACTTTTTTCAGCATTTGCCATCCCCTTCTGTTATCAAAAGTATTTACAGTAAGTGTACTTGAGAGTGCAGGTACTCGAACTACTTGTGCAACGAGTAGATCTACCCCGAGTATTCTCTACTTCCTTCCCAATGTACTCGAATCACCGACCAGTATCTTTATGATCCAATGAAGTCAGTGTTTTCCCATATAATTCCAACTTTTTCCCATTCCAGATCTCTTTCTCTGCATCGAGGTTGATAAAAATATACGCAATCTGCAAGAAAATCTACATCACCATTTATCTCTCCACTTTTTTCGCAAAAATAAACACAGCATAGCATTTTGGCTTTTCGTAGTCCTTCCCGGCATTAAGATAGCTCAGCGCTGCGATATATATATATATTGCCGTCATAACTTTGCGCAACTGGCAAAAATACACGGTTTCTTGGCTCTGGGCATGACGAGAAGAGACAGAGATACGTGCAAGAGCGACTCCACCGAAATTCAGTGAGTTCTCGTCTCGCGCACTCTGTTTTGGCGAGGAAAATCGTGAGTGATCCTGTGAGTCGTTGGAGTACGGCAAAATTTCACGAGTCAGATGAGAGAGTACGTGTCAACGTCTGCGGTAGTTTTTCCTCTCGGTTTTTGAAAAAAAAAAAAACCGAAAAAAGATAGGACGGAGGACACGTACTTATCAGCACTTGTGTACTCTATATCGCTTCTTCTTCCGCATTGCGCAGATCGTGTACGAGACATTCATAAATTGTACTCTTCCTTTTTTTTATTACCGTCCCGTCTTCGGTCCTGATGGATATGAGAGCACGAAAAATGTGCATGTACGTTCCTGGTAAGCATTACGATGACAACGTCGTATATTATATTCTAGCAAAGTTGTATCTCTCCTAGAAGTTTCAAGTACTCTTAGCTACTATTTCATTTTCTTGCCCTCTCGCTTCTCCTCTTATCATCTTCTTGGCTGACGTCCTTAGCGTTCAAAGGAATTCAAATCACTGAGGATTCTCACACCTTGACTTGCTCTCAACCAGGATGACATGTTTTTTAATTGCGAATAGTACGGTAAATACAAGGTTTAAGGTAGTAGTCCACTGTGCACCCAGAAAAAAGATCAAGTCGTAGGTACTATAATCGTTTATTTGAATATTTTTTAGTTACTTCAAAGAAAATTTTCTTTCCATCCAATTTTGGGCGATATTCCACTATATTTATTTATTTGAATTCCCTGTTATCGAGGAACAGGCGTTGAAGAAAAATTCTATTCGTTGTTACTAAATACCTATCATATCTGCAGATTTGTCAGTACCCAAAAAATCCGCCAGGTGGCTACCTCTCGCACAAGCGAACCTGCCTCTCAACGCCTATATCCTTTCCAAGCTCGTCTATGTGTGATATCCTTATTTTTCAGTATGGATATTTAATACATTGAACATTGTGCACTGATAAAAATTTTTTGTTGAAAATGCAAAAATTTGTTTGACTCAACCAAATATTTGTTTCCGGGCGTTCAACGAGATCATTTTGGTAATTCAACAAAGATACAGTAAAAGTTTTAGTTAAATCGGTTAAATCGTTGCTTGAATGGGCAAAGTTCCAGTTCAATCCAATAAATATCTTTGTACCAAATAAATTGTGTGATTGAAGATACGAATTGTTTTTTTGTTACAGCTAAATTTATTTAGTTAAAATATACTAGAAATCAACGAAATATTTCGGTACAGCAACTCTGGTAACATGTAAATTGGACTAAACTGTATCCGGAATTTGACTAAATAATTTAGTTAACCTCATATCTCATGGTTAACCAAATCTATTTGTTGAATTAATTATAGTTTTATTATTTCAAATAAATTAATATTGAATCAACTAAATTTTTTTCAACTAAATGGATTTAGTTGTTTTAACTGAACTTTTTTCTAAGTGCGGCAAAACGCAAGATGGTCGAATCCCTGAAAAGGATTCCCACCAAAAAGGGTCTTTTTTCTTTTCCCTTCTGTTAACGAAAAGACGAACCTATACGAAATTGTAGACTTCATATGTGTAGCTATACATTCAAAGATTGAAATGTTTAAAAATATATATTGTGTAAATTTAAAAAAAAAATTATTTCATTTAAATACATATTTGTTCGGTTTGAAATAATATTTATTAATATTAAATAAAAATTTATTAGATCGCAAAATATTTTCCTAGTAGGTTATTCAAAAAAAAAAATTCGTTGACATGAATAGAATTGTATTAGGCCGGCCTACAACTAAAAAAATTAATTTGGCTTGACTAGGATTTAGTTAAATGTACTAGATCTTTTTTCTGGGTGTGACGACCGAAATTTCAACGTTTTTTCATTAATTTTTTAAAATAACAAAGTAAGGTGCGATCGTTTTGAAATTTTTACATGTTATTTGTATGTTAAAGAGTACAAAAAAATTTTTGTTTACTTAATTTTACATGAATTTGTTTACGATTTTGTACGTCGAAGTGGAGTCCTCGAAAAAAAGGTGACTTGTTTTGGGGAAGCACATAGCTTTCCGTAGCCATCTGAAATCGAAAATCCAAAAAGATTATTGTTTTCTAGGCTTGATTCTAGGTTTATAACCTATAATATACATATTTTTAGAAGAAAAAAACGAAATGGCGGACTTGTAAACAAGAAGGTCTTCCAAATCGATTTTTTTGGGATTAATTGTTTAAAAAAATGCATTCATCATTAAAAAATTGAATGTTTAAAATCTTAGGTATTTAGCTATGTGCGTCTAAAATAACGGGTAAAATTTTTAGCCAAATCAGTTGAATAGTTTTTAGTCAGTGCGTCCCCGAAGTTTCAAAAACGTTGTTTCGAGAAAAATGCGTTTAAAGTTTTGACAACGGATTTTGTATAAAAAAATTATACTTACATTAATCAGCCATGCCTTATGCATAGAGCTCTCTTGCTCTCTTAATTTCTTCGAGAGAATTACAGTTTCTGGTGATTGCTAAACCGTAGTAATTAGTCATTTTTAATATATTAACTGATTAGTTAACACTTCTCTTCTTTTGGCTATAACTTAAAAAAAAAAATTAATTTCAGTCTGAAATCTTACGAAAAATGTAGAAAAAAATCGATTTTTCGAATCTGTCACAGTGGGCTAATTAAGTAGGTTCTGTAATTAGTTTAGCGAAAAAAGCAACATTAAAAATAAGAGGGTTGGAGAAGAGGTTGTTTTTTTAATTCATCCCCCTTAAGGATGCGTTTTCAGAGCGTAAAATCAATGAAACAATTTTTGGGGCTTCACAGCTTCATTTCGAATTATAAGTAGAAATATATTCGACCGGAAGTATGTTTGCCATTTAAATTCATCACTCATCCGACGAGTATCCATATTCACTATCAGCATTCTCTTTCAGCTCGAATACACTATTTCGCCTGTGGTCAAGTAGTTACGGACACCCACCGCATCGCTTTCGGTTAAGTAAACATTGCTGGAGTGATACACTGCTCCGCTTTTCACTGAAAACCGACAGATCTCGACATTACGTGTATGTTCGTTAACTCTAACCACGAGACCGTGAACCATACGAACTGCCGCCAACTTATTTGGGAAAAGCGATGATTGAAATCGTGAAACTTTCTTCAAATGCTTTGCATCCCGTCAATTTCGTTATTGGTCATAATTCCTCACCGTTTATAATTCTTCTCGACTGCCAGTGACTGAACTTGCGCCACTTTACCTATTAATTAATATTAATTGAAAGAGAAGGATGAAGATATAGCGCGTAAAGGGATACAAAATGCACAATTTGACCCTCAAAGTTGTGTTAAAAGCTCACCGCTGATTGAACGTTGAATTAATTCGAACCGCTTGGATAGTTCATCTTCTCACGCTAGATGGCGCAAGCGAGCTTCTTATTTCTCGCAACCGAACCGTTGCGACCGATGTTTATATATTGTATCCGATCTAAATGTTTTTTAAAATCATTCAGAGCAGGAAAATCAACAGATTTTGTGAAGTAGACGGTAAACCTCTATTTTTATAGATTCTAACCTATCATTAGGAACCATATCGAGCTGTTTTCGTCCCCAAACCTCAGAGGTGATTGCAAAATTTCCGAAAAGGACACTAATCGGTTTCCGGGCTAACTCTGGAACTATATTTACTTCAGAAGACTAATTGACTTGAGCAAGTAACTTTGGACAATATCCTAAGCGGGTAAGAATCCACCCCGTTAATGAATTCCAGCACTAATCTCATCATCGACGTTGTAAGCACGACCACTTCGAGGATCTCCCTCTCGGATCTCTGTGAAAGCACATAGCCTTTCATAGTTGCCCTTTGACACTTTTGCATCTGCACACGATGAAACCACAGACAACGTGGCGCACTAAAATGCGCATGTGCACATTCCCTATCAAGTGCTTCGTCACATATCGCGACAGTCGTGTAACTTGCTCTTTTCTCTTCTCGCTCGGATAGAACACCTTTTTGCCTCTCGCTGCTCTTTGGCTTTCCTTTGGCGTGTAATCATTGGAACAAACAATTCAGAAATGAACACGCGAACCTCGGAGAAGTTTCACAATCTGCGAGAAAAACTTTTCAATTCCAACCTGGAATTCACCCTTTTCCAGAACTCTTCAGCTGACCCGTTTGCTTTGATAAATAGGGTGAAAAACGTGCCTCGGACGATAAAGAATAAAAAATACGTCGGACAGAGATCGAGTGAATTATCGCGAAAGTTTTTCGATCATCAACGTGAGATTTCATAAATTCATTCAAACATTATGAAAACTTGTTGGAGTAAGATCGAATGGATGAGACATGTGGGATAACGTGTAACATTGTATATATATATATATATCAATATGTATACATTATACATAGTCCCAGGTGTATTTTGCTGCATGATGGCGCTAACCCGCGACTCTCCATCATTCTGTTTGCCCACAGTTGGTCTTCGATCTTGAAATTGCAAATTCGAGCACAAAGCGTAGCAAGAGTATACAATTATACATCCTATATGTGGGGCGTTCCATCCCAAATCGGACAGTTTGAAAAACTTAATTTTTTGATTTCCTCAATTTCTTTTCATTTTTTTTAATACCCATCAAAAGACCCTTCCTGTTAAATTTTGAGATTTGTTCGATTGCCCGTTCACAGGATATTAAATTTTTTCAATAATCGCTCTTTTTTCCGTTTTTTGTCATAATTTCTTCAATAATGGTCCAAATTAAGTGTTTTTTTCTTCAAAATTTTTGTTTTTTTATGGCCTTTTCAGAAAAAAAATACAAACAAATATTTGACGTGTTTTTGAATAAGTTTTTTGAGTTTCAAACTTTGAATGGTGTTTTCAAAAGTGACTGCATATTTTGATTTTCTTTTTAAATTTTCTATGTTAAACTTCTATTTATTCAACAACTTTTAAGACTTGTCCGGTTGTGGGCCCTTCATGATTACTATTTTTTTCGATTTTTGAAAAAAAAAAAAAAATCTGTAAATTATTATGAATATCAATTTTTGCTACTGTATACAGCGTATAGTTTTTTTTTCTTCATTACTTAGAATTTATTTTGACACCTTTTTATTGTTAACAGGTTCTTAAAATTAATAATTAATCGTTGAGTCTGTTTATGAACAATAATAACAGTTTTCATTCATTCACGTATTCTTTTAAAAATCTTACATATACGATGATTTCCTGAATTAGAATATGTATTCCTTTGCCAATACGTTTCCGTTGCTCATAGGAAAAACTGTTATTTGCTCATCGATCGATTATTAATTATCAATTTTAAAAATCTGTTAACAATAAAAAAGCGTCAAAATTAATTCAAAATGATTTAAAAAATACTATACAGTAACAAAAATTGATATTCATAATAATTTATAGCATTTTTTTTTTTTTAACGAAAAAAAATAGTAATTATGGAGGACCCACGACCGGACTAGTCTTAAAAGTTGTTGAATAGATAGAGGTTTGAAAAAAAAATTAAAATCAAAATCAAAATCTGCACTCGCTTTTGAAATCACGATTCCAAGTTAAAAACTTATTCAAAAAAACGTCGAATATTTTTATTTTATACTTTTTCTAAAGAGTTCAGAAAAAACCAAAAAAAATGTGAAAAAAACACTCAATTTGGACTATTATTAAAGAAGGTATTACCAAAAAACCGAAAAAGGGCGGTTTTTTAAAAATTTAATATCTTGTTAACGGGTAATCGAAAAAATCTCAAAATTTAACAGGAAGGGTCTTTTGATGGGTACGAAAAAAAATGAAAAATAGAGGAAATAAAAAAAGTTTTTCAAACTGTCCGATTTGGGATGGAACGCCCCATATATAGTATATTACATTTGTACCATTGCACGATTGTACCGCGTGTCGCAAGTTCGTATCGACTGAGTGGAAAACAAAGGACCTAAACAAGAGATTCAATGTGAAACCTTATTAACAACAATGCCCTTTCGTTTGCCAGAATGTCAATGGGCTTCGAGGGAAGTTTTTTCGAAACATGAAAACACATATTGGGATCCAGTTGGATCGGGTTGTTCTGCACAGAGGGTTGCTTGACGCCACGTGTACCCTCGGCAAAGATTGTACATACAATTGTATATGGCTGTAATATAAGTGGCATTACAACGGAGTGAGCCAGGTCAAGGGATCCATGTATTGTTTATATGCTCCGTTTGGGATGATGACTCTGCGTATCCGGGGGACGTATACGTCTACAAAGCCTCCTTGCATATTTTATAAGGGAAAACCTGTCCTCCGCTCAACCGAGCAAGCTCTTCGCCTAACGACAACGCGCTAACGAGATAATAATAAAATATTAGCCAACGGCCTCCAACGAATCTCCATGACCTCTCTGTTCTCATCTCGCTTGGTTCGCCTCTCGCCATCGTCCACCACGACCAATCCAACCCGTTTCATCCCTCACCGGCTTTCCTTTCAACGCTGGAGACCTCTCATCCATCCATTAGCCATGGTTAACTCTATACACATTCGCGCGTGTGTGTGTGTGATGTATATCTCTTTGGATTACTGTTATGTCCTTGCCTCTTGTTGCCCTGAGCTTTGCCGTTTTCCGCAGCAAATATCGTTACTCGAGTGTCACACAAGCTCGCACACACGGTACAGACGTAACGCAAATTAGAAGATCCTTGTATTATAACGCAGACACTTATATCCATATGTGGGTCATTCCATGTCAAATCGACCAATTAGTGGGAATCGAGCCCTTTCAATTTCGATGAAATTTGGTCGGAAGTTTTCTTTTATCATTAAACGAAGTTCCACCAAAGGAAAAAAAATTAACAAATTTTTGTCGACAGTTATGCAAAAATCCACCTATTTCTCAATTTTCTCTATTTATTTTTTAAATATCTCGAAAACTATGATAGTCACGAAAATCGTTCTGCGTTCGTTCTCGAAGAGTATACTTGGGACTACGAAACGAAAATATTCCGAATTTTTTTTTTTTCAAAAATGATGGATTTGGAGAATTTTTAATTTTTAGAAATCCTGAAAATCCATGATCAATATTGAATTTTTGGTTTAATATTTTTTATACAATACCTTCTACTGATCTTAAAAGATCTTGAAATTTTCAGAATTGCATTTTTTTCGGAAATATGAATTTTTGAATTTTGGTAAAAAAATTTTTGTTTACCTCTAAGTTTAGTAAACTTGAGCAATTGTATAATTTTGTAATTTTGAGTAGTAAAAATTTCAAACTGCAATAGTACATGATTGCTCAAATTTACTTCACTTGGAGGAAAGAAAGTTTTTTTTTAAACAAAATTCAAGATTTATATTTTTGAAAAAAAAAACGCAATTCTGAAAATTTCAGGATCTTTCAAGATCACTACAAGGTATTATATAAAAAAATTGAACTAAGAATTTAATGTGATCCGAGATTTTTACGATTTTTAATAATTCAAAATTGTTCAAATTCATCATTTAAAAAACAAAATTTCGAATTGTTTTTTTTTTCGTAGCCCCAAGTATACTCTTTAAGACGAACCCAGATCGATTTTCGTAACTATAATAGGTTTCGAGATATTTAATAAGTAAATTTGAAAAATTGAATAAATGGTGAAATGTTGAATATTGCATAATTTTCGAAAACAATTTTTTTTTCATTTTTTGTCTTTGGCAAAACTTTGTTTTATGACGAAAGACAACTTCTGACTGAATTTAATCGAAATTGAAACGGGTCGATTCCGACTATTGGTCGATTTGACATGGAACGACCCAAATGCATTGTGCTAGTTTAATACTCCCGTGAAATTCTTTAAAAACCTTTTGTTCTCCATCTCGTCGCGAATTCCTCATTTATTCAATATTATCATACGTCTTTGGCCATAGTAAAATCGAATTTATCTTGTATAATTGAATTTATTCAACTGATTGGTATTCATCGATTATCATAGAATATTTAACGTCAAATACACATCTGGATATTCCGCACAATTGGCACGTGCGATCTTTCCATCTTGTCGTTCTCGACGGTTTTACGTATTATCACGAGAGTGTAGCACATTTCTCGGGTAATTGATATCATTGGCACAATTGTGAAACTCGAGAGATGAGCGAAGGTGTTGAATTACGTTTCGCGAAGGATTATCGTTGAACGAAAGGTACACAGTTCGATGGGAGTATTGGTACGGCGAAGCGAGGCAACGTTGAGGTCTCGAACTTGAGAAAACTGTGAACGACGCTGCTCGCTTGCTTTTATAAGCTACACGATAGGGCCGCGCAGTTGCTCGATGGAAAGATCTCTCGAGTTCTCCCGCGAACCAGCGGCGTGTCATTTTCTCGATAACTTTTCCAATCGAGCTCTTCCCTCGTGTTCAAACCGGATGATTTATTCCCTCTAACGAGCACGAGGGCCGTTTCTACGGTGAATAATTCTCCCTCTTTGCCTTACCTCGTTCACTCGACTCTCAACATCTTAGAAAGTTGTCGTTTCGGTAAGCTGAATCTCTCTGGAGACAGAAACGGAAGATTTTCAATTTTTTTTTTCCTACATAAGTTTGTCCAATAATTGACGTGGAATCGATGAAAGGAGCTTCGAGAGATGATTCCATAGTAAAATCACGATAAGCCTGTACAACGTAATTAAAAATGTACCCAAGCGTACGTTGATTGATCAATCGAAGGCCAATTAGAGTAAATTGGAGTGTACCTCTAGTCGAATCTGTGCTTTCAGAAATAATCTCCATAAATATCTGTAAATCATCCAAAGATTACTTTCATATACCAGAAAAAGTTAATCGTACTTGAATATGAAATCTTGAATTTTTACGTTAATGCTTGATTGATAGGCAACGAGGCAGCGCGGCAGCTTCGTCCGTCGGCCGCTAGATGGCGAGCGCGCGCGGCGCGCTTCTCACAGATGAAGCGGCCGACCCAACGTATATAAGTAGACTCCTTACTCTCTCTTGAATTTGACTCTGAGAATATCTCGCTTGAAACCTGATTAACTTTTTTATTTCTAGCAACTGTATGGACGTTTTTTTAATGAAAAATATAGTATATTGGCCGGAAGTGTGCATAACCTTCGAGTTGAAAATCGAATGATTCTGGCCAGGCATTTTGATATCCGCAATGGTTACCGCGACCTTCTATATTCTCATGTTTATTCGGGTTTAATTTGCCATTAGAACGATTCAGCGCACACGCACAGGCGCTTTTTGTTTATTCATCCACGCTCGAGCGTATATTACGTTGGTATAATTTCCGCTTTCCTCGATTCCCAACCAACTTCACTCGTTCCTTGATACAACCAGAACTGCTGCTCTCTGTTATTACTACTGTTTCCTATCTTCTGTGCTCCAGTATACACGCAACGTGTATATATAACGCCACACTCCGTCTGCTTTTTCCTCTCTTGCACATTTACTGCGACGTTTTCCAACGATTCTAAATCCCCTCTGCCTCCACGATGTGCACGAAATTCGTCTTTTCTCATTTTCCCGACTACCCGCGCTGTTTCCCTCGGAACCGCTTTCGACCCCGGTAACTCTTACTCCGTGCCCGCGCGCCCTTGTTTCTTTACTTTTGCGTAACAGACCCAGTTGGTTGCTTCAGCAGCTTCTGCAACACCGACGCAATCTTCCGAGTCCTGTGGATCCTCATCGCATAAAATTTAATACACAAGGTTCGTCGGCAAGTTTATATAACCAGCATCGGTCACAATGTATATTATATGGGTCGTTCGATGTCAAATTGACCAATAGTTGGAATCGACCCCTTTGGATTTCGATGAAACTTGGTCAGAAGTTTTCTTTTATCAAAAAACGAAGTTCTACCAGAGAAAAAAATTAACATTTATTTTCGAAAATTCAAAGTTTCACCATTTTTTCAATTTTTCGAGTTTAGTTTTCAAATATCTCGAAAACTATTATAGTTACGAAAAAATCGTTCTAGGTTCGTCCAAATTTTTTTTTTTTTTTTGAAAAATGATGCAATTGGAGAATTTTGAATTGTTTAAAATCGTAAAAACCCACGATCATCATTAAATTTTTGGTTCTATTTTTTTTTATAATACCTTGTACTGATTTTAAAAGATCCTGAAATTTTCAAGTAAAAAAAAATTTTGTTCTTACCAAAATTGAAAAATTCATATTTGTGAAAAAAAAACCTCTCTGAAAGTTTCAGGATCATTTAAGATCAGTACAAGGTATTATATAACAAAAATTGAACCATCAAAAATAAAATGTTGTTCGTTGATTTTCACGATTTAAAAAAATTTTAAAGTCTCCAAATTCACTATTTTTCTAAATTTTGGTCGGAATATTTTTTTTTTCGTAGTCCCAGGTATACTCTTTCAGACGAACTCAGAACGATTATTTCGTAACTATAATAGTTTTCGAGATAGGAAAAAAACAAACTTGAAAAATTGAAAAAAATGTTGAAATTTCGGATTTTGCATGACTTTCGAATTTTTTTTTTTTTTATTTTTTCTTTTGGTAGAACTTTTTTTTATTATAAAAGAAAACTTTTGGCCAAATTTCATCAAAATTGAAAGGGGTCGATTCCAACTATTGGTCGTTTGACATGGAATGACCCATATATTTATTTTACATATATATATATATACACATCTGTACATGTCATTGTTATTTGGGGCTTAAGGGGGCTCAAATTTCACGGAATATTTTGCAGAAATGAACTGTCTTCTTTTCAATCTATTGATCTATTCAAATGGACAAATTTTTCCAGGATGGTTTTTCATAGTAAAACCCTCTTTTTTTCGGTGCTCTTTTTAAAAAGGGGCTACAATTTTTTTTTCTAAGCTCACGCCTTTCGATACCTTTGTTTCCAAACTTCACGTGACTTTCGATCAACCGCGCGTGATCGACACGAGAATCAAACTTGCGGTGCATCCGCTGGCACAATCTTCTTCACACCATCCTCCGCTTCGCCACACACACATAAGCATATATATGTTCGTAACGTTATTTGTAAAAAACGTTGTATCTCGGTGTGGACAGCGGGGTGCACCGTTTGAATTTTTATACTTCAGTGGAGTCGCCCCGAATACGTCAAGGTCGTGAAAGCGTGAATAAATTCGTGAACGAAAAGCTTCGATGCTCTCCGACGTTTGGAATTTATCGATAAAAAAAAAAAGAAAAAAATCTCACCGTGCATATATAGATCCGGCGCTGCTTTTTCACAGCTCGGCTTAGCACCGACGTTTTTGTTTCGCAACCCTTTTTCTGTCATTTTTGTCAGCGCGGAAAAAAAATTGAGTTCCACCGTCGGTTTGATTGAGACGATTCAACATGGAAATTCACCGTCAAGAAATCAAACAGCGTTAGACTAGAACAATCTCAATCAAGATCCATTGAAAGAGAGACGAAATAAAATCTTATTTTCTTTGTGCAATGAAAAAAGGGATAAATATCGTGAGAATTAACCCTTACTTGACACATTTGCACAAAAATGTGCACATTTTTTTCCTGTTATATTATTTTGCTACAACTATTTTTTTTCATGAAGTGCTATATATCGTGCAGACCCAGTTAAATTTTTAACCATTTTTGTTGAAAAATAAAAACGTTATGATTTTTTTCGTAAAAATTGTCATTTTTTCAGTTTTTTTTGGATATTTAAATTTTTTATCATATTTAACTTTGATATTTTACTATAAATCCTGTAAAACTTTGGGAAGTAACCTCTTAAGAAGTTCCTAAAAAATTTGCAAGTTAAAATATTAAATAGCATATTTTTTATAAGAATTTTTATCGCTGGGGTACGAACGACCCCAGTGTGTCAAGTAAGGGTTAAGATTATCCAGCACGATTGTTATCCTCAAAGAAAGTAATTCATAAAATCCTGTTGGAATTTTGATTTTTTCAAGGATTTTTCACTCGATCGGTTTCAAATCATTCCTTATTTTATTTTTTCTTTTTTTTTCCTGGGAAACGTTGAATACACGTCCGTTTTGGTATTACACTACTTCTTCTCTTTGTACAGGTTAAATATACACTTTGTATGAGAACGTAAAATCTGCATGTGAGTGAGTCCTTTGGAGAAAAACAATTTATACGATAGATACATAAATTCCTTTAAGTGAGCTTTTCCCTCCGTCCGAAGCTTTCAAGTTCCTCTCGAAGGTTTTTCGGCCATCGCAAGAATGAAAATACACACAGAGTCTCCCAAACAAACTCAGAAAAACTTTCGGTCTCTCGAATTCACTTCACGATTTTTCTTAGGCCTGGTATCGAGGGGCGAAATCCCTCGCAATATCAGACCTCATTTTCCGTTTACCAAAAACTACTCTCAAAATTAGAAAAATCTGTTACGATTCTCTGTTCACCAAAAACTACCCTTAAAATTAGAAAAATCCTTCACGATTCTCCGTTCACCAAAACCTACCCTTAAAATTAGAAAAATCCTTTATGATTCTCTGTTCACCAAAAACTACCCTTAAAATTAGAAAAATCTTTCACGGTTCTCGGTTCACCAAAAACTACCCTTAAAATTAGAAAAATCCTTTGCGATTCTCCGTTCACCAAAAACTACCCTTACAATTAAAAAAATCCTTTACGATTCTCCGTTCACCAAAAACTATCCTTGAAATTAGAAAAATCCTTTGCGATTCTCCGTTCACCAAAAACTACCCTTAAAATTAGAAAAATCCTTTACGATCCTCCGTTCACCAAAAACTACCCTTAAAAATAGAAAAATCCTTCGTGGTTCTCGGTTCGCCAAAAACTACCCTTAAAATTAGAAAAATCCTTTACGATTCTCCGTTCACCAAAAACTACCCTCTAAATTAGAAAAATCCTTTGCGATTCTCGTTCACCAAAAACTACCCTTAAAATTAAAAAAATTCTTTACGATTCTCCATTCACAAAAAAAAAGACTACCCTTAAAATTAGAAAAATCCTTTACGATTCTCCCTCACCAAAAACTACCCTTAAAATTAGAAAAATCGTTTGGGATTCTCCGTTCACCAAAAACTACCCTTAAAATTAGAAAAATTCTTTACGATTCTCCGTTCACCGAAAACTACCCTTAAAATTTGAAAAATCCTTAACGATTCTCCGTTCACTAAAAACTACCCTTAAAATTAGAAAAATCCTTTGCGATTCTCCGTTCACCGAAAACTACCCTTAAAATTAGAAAAATCCTTTACGATTCTCCGTTCACCAAAAACTACCCTTAAAATTAGAAAAATCGTTTACGTTTCTCCGTTCACCAAAAACCACCCTTAAAATTAGAAAAATCTTTTACAATTCTCCCTCCACCAAAAAGTACCCTTAAAATTAGAAAAATTCTTTACGATTCTCCAAAACTTGGAATCCATGATGAAAAAATACAATAATTATTGCCTCATTGCTTTATTGTCACGATTGCACCACTTTCGTTACGGTAACGTTGGGTAACTTGCGAAAATTGAGATTTTTTTTGGGGGGCTCATTGCGCCAACTGGGAATACCCCATCCATATTTATATCGGTGCATCTTCCTTCTCGTTCTCTCCGGTAAATATATTCACAAGAGGATATGCAACAAGGGCGAAGAATGGAAATGGCGGAACGAAGGTTAGGTCAGAGGGTTGAGTTAGAGAGAGGGAGAGAGAGAGGGGTGGAGATGCGCGGTTCCGGTTTCCGGAAATCAGTGCATGCGAATTTTGCAATGAGACGAGCGTAAGCTCTCATTGCTGGCTATCTCTTCAACCCTCTCTCTCCTCTCCTCGTTGTCTTCCTCATCCTCGTTTTACCAGTTGGCAAAAGCCTTTCCACGAGCAGCTGCAACTACTATATGGAATTCTGCTCGCAAGCTCGAGCGTCCCGTTCTCTCATCCGTCCATCCGTTGTCTGTATGAGTGTGTGTGGCCATATGTGAGTATTTCACATCCTGGTGGAATGGCAAATGCTCGTCGGAGAACTGCCGCATCAAATCATGACAAAATAGAGAAAGACAGGGATGAAAAGGGGTGGGCCTGGTGCAAAAGCAACGCGCGAACGAGGTCGACGAACCGCCACATCCTCCGCTTTGGACCATGGAAATTTCATACACTACAGGTGCAATTTTTTCTCCCCCACCCCTCGCGCATGCGCCTAGAAAAATACGATTCATTCTGAAAATTCTGAAAAAAATAAAACCACAGAATGATCAAGGTTTGCCTTTTGAATGCTCGAATACTTTGAAATCGAAAAAGTATTCGTCTGCGGGACGTTTTGTAGACACTCGTGAACATTTCTTTCGGTTGAAAATTTAGTCAGTTTATGAAATGCTTTAGCTTGATTGAAAAAAAATAATTTTCTTCCTCGCGGAAGAGAAAAGACGACTTGGGACGTTTTAAATTCTGTTTGGTATTCTTCGACACCATCTTTGGTGCTTTTGGGAGTTGGTGGATAATTTTTTGATGAATTAAGGGGTGGCGATGATCAATAACATTTGGAGGTTAATTGGAATTTAATTATAATTAGAATTTAATATTAATTTAGTTGAATTTGAGCAACGCTTTTTTTAGATGTGGAACTCTGAAAGAAATGGTTTACTACATTAATAGTAGTTTGAAGTAGATTTAATAGTAACTACAACTAAAAATCTGATTAATTTGTGATTTGGAGCACAAAGATTCTCCCCGTCCAAAATTTTTAAGTGGTTCTGTAAGGGGGCAAATGCATTAAAGGGTTACCTAATAAAAAAAATGACGATGTCAGGATCGTGACAAATATCTCTTTCGTTAGACCTTCAACATTTTCCTGATACACCATCGATTCCTATCTTCGGCGCTCAATAATCTCGCGATTCCACAATATGGCTGCGGTCAAGAATTCGTCCCTTTCTTATCGACCTTCCTTCTACATTCGCCATTTCATTTCGGAATTTCCAATTTTACCGAGAAAAGCACGACTCAGGGACAGAGGGTTTAACTTTTTTCCATCCGTGGGGCAGAAATATCCTCACCAGGGACATCTAGGATGAGAGAATATTTATCCTCGCGGGGCAAAAAGTAGTGAAAAAGGGGAGAAAATGGAATTTTTTTCAGTCGATAAAAATCTTTGGTATCCTGTGCGGGAAACGCGAACAATAGGAAGCTTTGTGTGTGTTTGTCCGTGCGAGGGATGATGGACGAACGGTTATGCGATCGACGATGGGGTTGACGACGGAGGTGCAGAGACGCAGTTGAATGAAACGGATGGTCAATATATTCCACTGGTAAATATTAGATCGTGAATGTGGTAGCCATCGAGTAATTATTCGTGTAGTTGTGCAGAGAGAGAGAGAGAGAGAGAGAGAGAGAGAGAGAGAGAGAGAGAGAGAGAAAGGAAGATAGAGGGATGAATTGATGGAGATAGAACCGATGGTCTGATGTGGACCATCCCTTCTATCTCGTGGGTTTGATGGACGAAACTCTTGCCACTGATTTCTCATCCTTCATTACTTTCTAATCTTTCCCTCGCTCATTCATTCCACAGCATAATCAAAATTGAAGAGTCGAAGTATGTAAAAAAGTAACCATCTATTTAACTCTTAAAAAATAATCAAAAGATGCAAAGAAAAAATGACGTAAATTTTTTATCCATTAGATCCATTAGAATATGAAGATGGTATTCAAGTTTGCTAAAAGTGCGCCGATAAAATTTTATAAGATCTTAATATCAGGCTAAAAAAACGTATCCAAGGAATTTTGACTATTTACTGAGGGATAAATAGAGCTGAGAAAAATCTTGCTGATTAAAAATTTCCGCATCACTTCGCTCGTATGCCAAACGTTCAAAAATTTTCCGGGTTAATTGAATCCAATAAAATCTACAGAAGTTTGATAACGGAGAGTTAATGACGATAAATTATTTGCCAAGAGCGGTTAACAAATTCGCATTCTTTAACCAATAAACAAAAAAAAAATAGGGGACATTTTTGCTGATTCAATAAAGCAACTATTTTTTTTTAAATTTCCTATGAAATACTTTCGGGGAGGTGAAAAAAGATGCCTGTTGAAAGAAGAGCTCTTAATATTAATATTTAGAGGTCTCTTATCGCGAATTTCTATTTTTCATTTAAATAACACAGGAAAAAAAAATTCAAACTTTGAAAATTTATACCTCGGCTTCAAGACAATGTACCGAAATGTGCGATACCTATTGTTGTAGGGAATTGAACGCTCTACAAAAAAGGTCTCTTATGATTGCTCGAAAAACTCACTCTTTCAGAAGTTATTCAAGGTCAAAGTTAAATTTTGAGTATATTTCCCTCTTTTTTTTTTTTTAGTATCCGTCAAAATATTGAAACTTTTTTTTCAAGAAAGATTTTACGTTATATGTACTAATCAGTTTCAATATTTTGAATAATATATTAAATAATAATTAAATAATATTAAAAAATATTAAATAATATTAAATAATATTAAATAATATATTATAAAAAGATTTTACGTTATTTAGTAATAAGTTTCAATATTTTGACGGATACTAAAAAAAAAAAAGAGAAATTTGATCAAAATTTAACTTTGACCTTGAATAACTTTTGAAAGAGTGAGTTTTTCGAGAAATCATATGAGACCTTTTTTGTAGAGCGGTCAATTTCCTACAAGAATATGTATGTATCGCTCATTTCGGTACACTGACTTGAAGCCGAGGTATAAAATTTCAAAGTTTGAAATTATTTTCTTCCTGTGTTATTTAAATGGAAAATAGAAATTTGCGATGAGAGACCTCTAAATATTAATATTGAGAGCTCTGCTTTCAACAGGCTCCTTTTTTTCACCTCCCCGAAAGTATTTAATAGGGGATTTCGACAAAAAAAATAGTCGCTTTTTTTGAATCAGTCTAATATATACATTAACATACTGTATCCGATTAAATTTCTACGCACAACATTATATATAAATATATATACATATATACTAAATGTATGAGCGTTGGGCTGTGCAGAATCGAATTATTCAGGGGTAAATTCGACGTTCGTATATCGCGAACGATTTGCTCCAACTCTCGAAGAGAAGGCGAGAGAAGGAAAATCGCAAATCTGCATGATTCGTCGAAACCGACGATTTTCTCGTACATGTATGTGAAATAATTTTGTCACAGAATTTCCAAATTTGATTTTCCACATGAGAACAAAATTTGTAAGTCTCGAAGATAAAATTTGGCGTCCCCAAAATTTTATTACTACTGTAAATTCAGTTTGCACATATTATTCGGTCAATGATTTTACTAGTAATCGGATCATGAAAGAGGGAGATAAGAATCCATTGATTTATCGAAAAGGAAGAGAGAAAAGTGGGGTAAAATGGGCGTACCATTTTACCCCACTTTTCTCCCATGTCCCATCTCAGCTGGAATTAATCCCGGAGGAGTTGGGGTGTTTTCGCGAGACTCCCGATATCGAGTGGACGCTTTCTATGGGCATTCAAGGACCAACATATCGCGTCCGGCATGATATAACAGCAATTCTATATATGTTTAGATATGGATATATATGGATATATACGGATATATATGGATATACATGGATATATATGGATATATATGGATATATATCCTATTATATGCGTTGAATGAGAATTTCACGCAAACTAGTGTATGCTGTATGGACGCTTGGGATTCTCGTGGGTCTTCTCCTCATCCGGTGAGTTCCCGGGACTTGTCGCCTTTCATCCTCCTCCGCGTTTCTGGACTCTCTCATCTTCGCTCCCCTGGGAAGATCTCGCAAAGCTTGCATGATTTTCGTATGATGTTTTTACAGTGTTTCCTAAGTCCACGACGGAAATTTATCTGTTTTCGCGCCAAATCCAACGCCTTGATCCAATGTTTTGCCAGTACTCGCTTTTACTTAAGTTCAGTCGTAGTACCAAAGTAATGTTAAAAATATGAATTTATTGGTAATATACTCCATGAAAATTTGAAGAAAAATCTTGATTTCAAAATTTCAAGATAAGTCCCAGTTTTGTGAGGCATTGAAACATTCGACTTGTCATAAATTTGTCATAAATTCGACGTGAGAATCAGTGTTAGTTTTTTGTTTGAAATTATGATTTTTTAATAACAAGAATCTTGATCGTCTTATGATTTTTAATGAGTGAAGGATTAATTTTGATGAATGAGTATTGTAAAATTGAAGTAATTGGAGTAAATTTGAAATTAGCGAGATGGCAATTTTAATTACCAATTCTTGCGAATTTTTTTCATAGACATAACTTATTATCTAGGGACTGGGTTATTGTTGTTTTATTGAGCATACGTTGAACTTATCCCATAGCAATTTATATTGAAAAATCTTAAAAATTAACAGAGCTATAGATATTATCTGAACGTTAAAAAAAATCCTCTCCATTGTCTGATGGATATCTTGGTGAAGGGTTATCTGAAAAAAATATCAATATCGATACGGACAATATCTGTACAAAATTGCGATGGATGAATTTATTTCATTTTCAAGGCTCTTTTTTTATTCAAGCAGGTTTTAAAAATGTTAATTATGAGTCAACTTTCGGAATGTCGACTTGAAATTTTCTCAACAAATTTTAAAAAATCCTACTTTTAAAAAAGCAAAATAAAATTTGTTTGTTATTTTAAAAGTAGCTCGCCTTAAAAGATTGCTCGTCTCATGCGCTACTTAATTCCATTTTTATATATTCACTCAATATTTCTCAGCTTCTTCTTCATTTTCTTATTACTCAATCATTCTAATTACTCGTATTTAATTTAAGCCCTTTTATTAAGGATGTTGAGTTCCTATGAAACTTGTTAATGTTAATTGTTCAATATATATCTTCGTAATCGTCGTGAAATTTTTACACGACCTCCGGAATACTTCATGTAAAAACATACCAAATTTTCAGAATCCTATCATCATTACTTCAACCTCCTTAAGGGTTAAAATGAAAAAATGATGAGAAAATTCTGAAAATTTGGTATGTTTTTGTATGAAGTATTCAAGAGGTCGTGTGAAAATTTCACGACGATTAGGAAGCTCGTTATTAAAAAATTAACATTTTGTTAAGAACCATTTTTTAAACAAATAAAACAAATATATATCGATAAACTTTGTTCTGTTTCCGTTGCTTTCAATATATTGTAGATATTTGAAAATTGAGAGGTCAAAAAACAACTTATCGCAAAGTTATATCAGTTTCCATAAAACTACATTTAATTTAATATGTTGATGTTAACTGTTCGATAACGAGCTTCCTAATCGTCGTGAAAATTTGACTCGACCTCTTAAATACTTCATCCAAAAACATACCAAATTTTCAGAATTTTCTCATCATTTGCGATTTGGGACTCAACATCCTTAAGGCTTGAAAATGCAGCGCTCCTTACTTACGTCTTGGTGCAGCATATTATATTTATTCGAATATAACTTACTATTTGCCCCAAAGCATCGCAGAGGCATTAAAAATGTATCGAACAATCAATCCCGCTGCTTCGAACTCAAATACGCCCATGAAGCCACCACACACGAACCGCGAATGAGGGGTCTCTTTGCCTCGTCGATATTTGACTTATATCCCCGTTGATTAATCTCCGCCCTCAGTATCTGACGGTGTATCTATCGCTGAATATTTGACGCTTCAGTTCGAATTTCCGCCGTGAAATTTCAATTGGCCGGAATGCAGTTGAATGCGAAAATTCATTGTACTTCAGCCATTCGAATACTCGAGCTGGATGAAATAATTGACGAGAATTTTTATTGAATTTGAATCGTGGAAAGCCCTTATTTATTCATTATTTCACGAATAATTAGAAAAAAAATTATGATCGCAAGGACGAAGCACTGAATAACGAACTAAAATGCTTGAGTCGGTATTTCAGCGATCGTTCTTATCGACGAAAACTAAACCAAATTTCTACTTCATTATCAGATATAATTCTAGATACTTCCAACAGGAAAAAGATATTGCCAGTGTCTTTGTCATAAAATTGAAAATAGTGAGATGACAATTTTGGAATTGAACTACAGTGGGTCAAAAAAGTATTCGTACACCGCGTTTTTTGGCAATAACTTCATAGGTATACATGATATCGAATCCAAACCTATTTCGTTTAATACTCCATCAAGTATAAAGATAATCTGCAAATGAAGAATTTTTTCCCAGGAATAATAAAAGAATTATGCAAAAAAAACGAAAATTTTCGGGCAAAAAAAGTATTCGTACATTTACAATTGAGCTGTTAAACCTCGATACTGACTCACGCATGGTCTGAACTCTGCGTAAAATGTGAACAAGTCTTTGTTTACACATTGGCCTTGATCTATTCTATGCGATAGTGGATCTTCAAGCTCTGGACAGACATGACGGCAAAGAAAAGCAAAATATCAATATCCATGCGAGATAGAGTGATTTTTCTTCGGAAATGCGGTGAAAGTTGCCGAAAAATTAGTAAAGAACTAAATCTAAGTTTTACAACAGTGCAATATATAATAAAAAAATTCGAAACTACAAACAGCACCGAAAATACCCCACGAACCGATCGACCGAGAACGAGAACGTCGGAGTATCGTTAAAGAGGCTACAAAAAAATCGTTCATGAGTGCTTGCAGTTTAGCGAATGATCTCGCGTCAACATCAAAGAAGATCGTCTGTCCCCAGACTATTCGAAACGTTTTGCATTCTGCCCAAATATACGACAGAACTGCCCGGAAAAAACCATCAATTAATAATACAAATCGAGAAAAACGTTTTGGTTTCGCAAAAACCTACAGAAATAAATCTATAGGAGCCGCAGATGTTAAATTTCGATTCATCCGAGAATACGACACGTTTCCAAAATTCTATAGATTTATTTCTGCAGGTTTTTGCGAAACCTAAACGTTTTTCTCGATTTGTATGATCAATTAATGGTTTTTTCCGGGCAGTTCTGCCGTATATTTGGGCAGAATGCAAAACGTTTCGAATAGTCTGGGGACAGACGACCTTCCCTAATGTTGACCCGAGATCATTCGCTAAACTGCGAGCACTTGTGAACGGTTTTTTTGTAACCTCTTTAACAATACTCCGACGCTCTCGATCTCGGTCGACCGGTTCGTGGCTTATTTTCGGTGCTGTTTGTTGTTTTGTATTTTTATATTATATATTGCATGATTGTGAAACTTAGATTTAGTTCTTTACTAATTTTTCGGTAACTTTCACCGCGTTTCCGAAGAAAAATCCCTCTATTTCGCATGGATATTGATATTTCGCTTTTCTTTGCCGTCATGTCTGTTCAGAGCTTGAAGATCCACTATCGCATAGAATAGGTCAAAACCAATGTGTAAACCAAGACTTGTTCACATTTTACGCCGAGTTCGTACCATGCGTGAATCAGTATCGAGGTTCAGCAGCTCAATTGTAAATGTACGAATACTTTTTTTGCCCGAAAATTTTCGTTTTTTTTTGCATAATTCTTTTATCATTCCTAGGACAAAATTCTTCATTTGCAGATTATCTCTATACTTGATGGAGTATTAAACGAAATAGGTTTGGATTCGATATCATGTATACCCATGAAGTTATTGGCAAAAAACGCAGTGTACGAATACTTTTTTGATCCACTGTAAGTTCCCTTAAATAAAGTTAACGATCTTTTTTCGACTTCTGTTGGAATATTTAAGGTTAATTCCTTCGCAATGAATATTGATAGTATTTTCAGCACATTCATATTCATAGTTTCACACGAATCACATCCGCGTGCTTGGCATTAAATGCTCAAAGATCTCGAATACGCTCGACGCGGAAAGCGCACATATGCAAATGTGTTTGAGCATGAAAAGAAAACCTGCGATCGCACAAAGGAGATATATGAGGTAATCCAGCCCAAGTGTGTAAACCCGTTTCCCTCACCCTCTCGGATTTGTGTCATTTTTTTTTGTATGATCGCTTGAGTCTAAAATACACCCTCATAATTTTTTCAGATTTTTCCAAACATCCCCTATTTCTAAAAAATTTTTTTCTTTTTGAAAAAAAAAACACCATTTTTTAAAAATCTAAAAAAATTCTGAGAAAACCGTGACAGTATATAAAATTTTTCAAGCTATCACCCGTAGTGGGCAGATCACACTTGGGCTGGATTACCTCATATATATGCATATATACTGCCATCGAAAAGTTTGGAAACACTCGCCTCGATTCCGCGCCACACAAAAAGTTTCACTGCTCTTTTAAAAATGAAGATATTTAAATTCAACAAGCGGCGTTTCAAAAGAGACATATTGATGAGCTTCATTTCGTTCTATCCAAAAATTTTTTACGATTTTTTTTTAACCCGGTACGCCTTTTGAAACATGTTCGTTTTTTCTGCTTTGAAATTTTTGTGCACGATTCATGAAATTTTTTTAAAACTTTTTTTCGCATGAAAAACTTGTGGGGACGAGTATAAGCTCCAATCAAGTTTTTTTTAAAGTTTCGTACGATTTTTTTCGCAAAAATATTCAATTTTTTGTAAAAAAACGACCATATTTATAAAATGTAACGTAATTCTAAAACAACCGGGTTTTTGTGAAATTACTAAAACGGTAAAAAGTTGCATACAATCGTTTTGGATTCAAAGAAATTTTTTCAGAATTTTTTTCTCACAATTTTTTTTTTCGTAAATTTTTCCTGCCACATTTTTTTTTATCTTAAACAATCTCTCTTACCGTATCTACGTGACTTTTCTATCGAAAATTTTTATCTACGTGGCTTTTCATCTAAAAACGTGTAGATGAGGTAAGAGATCCGATTGTTTAAGATAAAAAATATATATCCATGACAAGAAAAATTTTCGAAAAAAAATGTTGAAAAATAATTCTTAAAAAACTCCATTGATTCCAAAATGATTGTATGCAACTTTTTACTCTCTTGGTTATTTCGCGAAAACGCAGTAGTTTTGGAGTTACGCTACATTTTGTAAATATGGTCGTTTTTTGGGAAAAATTGAATATTTTTGCGAGAAAAAAAATCGTATGAAACCTTTTAAAAAACGGAATTGAAGCTTATACTTCCCCCCAAAAGTTTTTCACGCGGAAAATAATTTTTTTTTAAATTCATGGGTCGTGCGCCAAAATTTCAACGCCAAAAAAAAATCCGAAAAATAACCATGTTTCAAAAGGGCGTACCGCGTTGAAAAAAAATCGAAATTTTTTTTTGAAAAAAGTGAAATGAAGCTGAATATGTCCCCTTTGAAACGCCAATTCTTAAATTTAAATATCTATATTTTTAAAAGAGCAGTGAAACTTTTTGTCCGGCGTGGAATCGGGGCGAGTGTTTCCAAACTTTTGAACGACATTGTATATTCACACTGATTTTCGAAGCTCTTCCGTGAGCTTGGAATATCGAAGATAGAGAACGATAGAGAGAAAGAGTAGCGGCGCATCCGGGGTTTGCATAAAAAATGCTGATTCGAGAGATCCGCGATTTCGTGGGAATTGATTTCATCCACAGAAGCTTTATGTCAACGTGGCGCGTTCAATGCGATTGAAACTTTGTCGATAATTTTCCTGGTCTGATATTCAGATCAGTCTTTGGCCCCGACATTTTCCCAACTCTCGAGGCTCTCAGATGAAAAAAGTTTTTCACTGTGATTGATCGATACACTTTTTTTTAAACAACTTATCGTTCCTCTTCTCAACTTGGAATATCATTATTTATTTTTATTTCCCTTTTTTTCAGCATCAATATAAGAAAATAATGGGTTCACAAGTTGTTTGGGCTGCCATTACTCTTTTTTAATGGTGGACTAGAGAGGCAGTTAAACAGGCAGAGAGAAGCGTTTTGAAGGCGTACGTAGAATAAATCGTGATGTCAAAAGAAAGAGGGGGGGAAGGGAGGGGGGGAGGGAGAGAGGGAGAGAGAGAGAGAGAGAGAGAGAGAGAGAGAGAGAGAGAGAGAGAGAGAGAGAGAGAGAGAGAGAGAGAGAGAGAGAGAGAGAGAGAGAGAGAGAGAAAGAGAGAGAGAGAGGGGGGGGAGGAGAGGGAGAGAGAGAGAGAGAGAGAGGTTTCCTCCGTTTCTACGAGAGAAACGGAGGAAACTTCTCAGCCGTTTTCTCGCGCACTACATACGTGAGGTGAATTTTTCCTTTGTGCGTTTCCCCGTGTACCCACCACCAGGAACCCACCACCAGGAGCTGAGAGCATGGACGCTTTTTCTTCCTTATTACCTCCGAGCAGCTTGTCCGGCACATTCTCGTTTCTCTCCTTCGTAGCATTTATCAAATCAATTGTTTCGCAAGAACGATACTCCGCTTTTTTCATATCTATATATTAGGGTGACAGTTATTTGAGCTTTGGCGAAAAAAGTTCGACGTCACCCTAAAAACATAATCAAGGTGTATCAAAAAAAATCTGTGTACAGTTTGGAGGCGCTCGAACACGCGCCACCGAGTGATTGAAATTTTAAATGTAAAATACATGTATTTATCCCACGCATCAATGATTTTTTTTTCCGAGTATAATATTAATGAGAAAAATTTGGAACTTGGTACACTTATTGTGCATGGTATGGTCTACAAAACCAAATTTTTTCAATTTTTTTCGTTGATAATTTTGTTAATGACAAGCTCTGTAGAGATACCCAAAAAACGAAGTATGGGCATGTCTACAGAGCTTGTCATTCACAAAATTACGAATGAATTTTTTTTTTAATTTGGTTTTGTACACCATACTATGCACAATAAGTGTACCAAGTTTCAAATTTTTCTCATTAATATTATACTCCGAGTGATTTAAATTTTTAATGTAAAATATACGTGGGGCATTCCATGCCGATTCGACCTGGGTCTGACCCGTCACCTCTCCGATTTGACCCACGATTTTTTGTGTTATTGTACTATATCTGAAAGGCACTTCAGAATTTTTTCAGATTTTTTTGGAACGATTTGACTTCACAATATTTTTTATAAACAAAAAATTAAAGCCCAAATTTAAAAATTCGAAAAAAATCACAAAAATCATGTGTCACATATCAAACACTGTGAGCATTTAGAAAAAGTGAGCGCGCGTTTCGTTTGGCCTACAATGCGCTTTTTTTGAAAAAAAAAATCGAATCTTGGACAAAAATTCTGAAAAAAAATCTGAAAAAATTCTGGTTATTTCTACATGATGTCATGTAATTTTTTTTGCTCTTCAAGAACTGAATGGGCTATTGATTTTAATTTAAAAAAAAAAAAATTTCGAAAAAAGCGCATTGTAGGCCAAACGAAACGCGCGCCCACTTTTTCTGAACGCTCACAGTGTTTGATATGGAACACAGGATTTTTGTGAGCGTTTAGAAAAAGTGGGCGCGCGTTTCGTTTGGCCTACAATGCGCTTTTTTCGAAAAAAAAGTTAAAAAAAAAATAAAATCAATAGCCCACTCAGTTCTTGAAGAGGAAAAAAAATTACATGACATCATGCAGAATTAACCAGAATTTGTTCAGATTTTTTTTCAGAATTTTTGTCCAAAATTCAATTTTTTTTCTCAAAAAAAAGCGCATTGTAGGCCAAACGAAACGCGCTCCCACTTTTTCTAAATGCTCACAGTGTTTGATATGTGACACATGATTTTTGTGATTTTTTTCAGATTTTTAAATTTGGGCTTTAATTTTTTGTTTATAAAAAATATTGTGAAGTCAAATCGTTCCAAAAAAATCTGAAAAAATTCTCGAGTGCCTTTCAGAGATAGTACAATAATATAAAAAATCGTGGGTCTAATCGGAGAGGTGACGGTCCAGACCCAGGTCGAATCGGCATGGAATGCCTCACATGTATTTATTCCACGCATCAATGATTTTTTTCCAAGTATAATATCAATGAGGAAAATTTGAAACTTGGTACACTCATTGTGCATAGTATGATGTACAAAACCAAATTTTTAAAATTTTTTTCGTTCATAATTTTGTTAATGACAAGCTCTGTAGAGATGCCCAAAAAACATTTAAAATTTCAATCGCTCGGTGGCGCGTTTTCTAATTTTCCGAGCGCCTCCAAACTTTACACAGATTTTTTTTGATACACCTTGATTATGTTTTTGAGGTGGCGCCGATCTTTGATCGCCAAAGCCCAAATAACTGTCACTCTACTATTCATGCATATATATTCCCTTTACTTCTCTTCTTGCTGTGAAAAAATAAAGACGTGGATTATTGCACACGGCACAATGCGTCAGAATGGTTCGACGAACGAAAGGATTGCGTGCAATTCCTTTATGACGTTGTATGCAAGATCTGTAAAGTGAGCAGGGCCAGCCGAGAATAATTGCTTTTAACCATGATAAGAATTTAATGCTCTTTTTATGGCAATCAATTGCTCAATTTCCAATTTTTATACTCTTACGGTTTTACTAAAAAAATCGTGGCTCTGCCTGATGTAGGAAATGCTTTTTTTCAAAAGTACAGAAATTTTTATTTTCTGCTTTGGAAATTGTCATTGAACATTGTATTGAAATGACCCTTCTGAAATTCTGAGAATTACATTTTTTTAAATTGGATATTCGTGATCATCGGTTGATTATCTATCGATATAGCCCTTGACACGTTTGAAGAGACGAATGGAAGAAAACTATTTTTTCTTCGACCATGGAGCTTGTCCATTCGCAAATTTACTGATCCGTGACCCCGGCAAATGGTCGAATTTTTTTTTCGTCATTCAGAGTTTCATAGCGTGTGTTTTGGATCGGAAATTTACCGGGAAACACGAATATGCTATTTGCGATGCGTACATTTTTTACGGATCATGCTCGAAAACGTCCAAAACCATTTTGGTCAAATTCGATCCTTTATTGAAAAACCACGGAAAACTGATATTTCAAAAGTCAATCAAGAAATTTTTTTCGTTCCGTTCGTCCAATCAAGGATTTTTTTTGCAATCAATAGAGCTCTTGATGACGAAGAGATTGGCACAAGAGTCATTCCGATATATTCAATTTTGGCGACGCTCGAGAATTTTAATATCGCCAAAATCGACCGCGAGAGGTATAACGTCAAAATTAAAAAAAATAAAAATGTTCTTAACGATATACTGAAGATGATGCAATTTTATTTTGTCTTGACTTTGTAAATGTTCATATATACGGTATACCATAAATGGTGAGAAAGGATTTTTGAATTCACTCATATATGAAGAATTCTTTTTCAACCGGGCCACTTTTTTTTCTCACCCTCTCCAATTTTTTTCAAAATCTGCCAGTTTGAAATATTAGTCAAAAGGAACGTTTATGATTCTTTTTTAGATTTTTTTAGGCGTACGTTTAAGATTTTCAATTTTTCATTACGAACACTGTATCTTAAAAAATATTCATCAAACAAAAAAAAATATGAATAAAAACTTATTTATTTTTTCCACTTTATCGAAAAAAATTAAAATCATAATTTTTCTGCATTGAGAAAATTGAAATTTGGCAAAAAATGAGAATAAAAAATTTTTAAACCGAAAAACACACTTTCGATTTCGGCACAAATTTTACAGGAAAAGAGTCTGCGAAATTTTCATTGTGTAAAGAGTCTGCGAAAAAATTTTCAGAATGGCACCTGCAATGGTTACGATGAAAAAACATAAAAACCCTGCGAAATCTCATAACAGCATATAGATTTTGCAGGGTTTTTATTTTTTTTCATCGTAACCATAGCAGGTGCTATTCTGAAATTTTTTTCGCAGACTCTTTACCCAATGATAGACATCCTGTAAAATGTGTACCTAAATCAAAAGTGTGTTATTAGGTTTTAAAAAAATTTATTCTCCATTTTTTGCCGAATTTCCATTTTCTCAATGCAGAAAAATTATGATTCAAATTTTTTTCGATAAAGTGGAAAAAATAAATAAGTTTTTATTCTTATGTTTTATTTTTTGTTCGATGAATATTTTTTGAGATACAGTGTTCGTAATGAAAATTGAAGATCCTGAACGAACGCCTAAAAAAATCTTTAAAAAATCACAGACGTTCCTTTTGACTGATATTTCAAACTGGCAGATGTTGAAAAAAATTGGAGAGGGTGAAAGAAAATAGTGGCGCGGTTGAAAAAGAACTCCTCATAATACGTACCATCCAATTGATATTGAACCCTTTGCCGGGTTTTTGCCCTCATTTTGGTTTAACCCTGCCAGCCATATAAAAAAAAGAGTCACATCACAATAATTGAAAGTAAGCCCAGATTGACGCGTTAATGACCCCTCAAATTTATAGTCACCATTAAATATGTCACGGACACACAAAAGTTCATAAAATGGCAATTCCTCAGAGTTTCGACGTCCAATTATTGACTCGGCTCATGGAATATCATACCTCTCCACCACATCTATTAACCGCCAAATGTTTGGTGGTTCAACCAACACAAGTTCAACCGCTCCCTTTTCTCTCTCTCTCGCTCTCGCTCTCGCTCTCTCTCTCCCTCTCTCTCTCTGATATCCCGCGAGAATCGTCAAATACATCGCGTCATTCGTTCCGTGAATGGTCGAATAAAAATTCCACGCGATCGCGCGAGGTGTTATCGCCGAGGGCCTCCTGGGAATATCCATTATGAAAGCGCCGTTATAACACACCGATGCACCTCAAATACAAGGAGACGTCGATCAAAAGGTATCACATATACGGCTCGGGTATAACGTCGGGTCCATTCCAACGCTCTTCCACCGATAGTCCATTTTTTCCATACACAGATACCGACATACCCACACACACACATACAAACAAAAATTTTAAAAGGGTTTTGCGGAGAATCGCCCGAGGGTCGTTCAAACCACCATTATTATACCATACAAATTCTCATCGATCCTTTCAATTTCATTCATTCCTCGTTTCATCGCGTCATACCGGAAATTCCTTCGCACAACCACAAAGCCCTCGTAATATGTTTCATCGCACACCTTGAATTGCCTTGATACGTATCCCAACGTTTGGTGGACTCGTGTGTTTCTATACATATGGCAGCAGTTCAATAGACAAACGGCAGAGGGCCACAGAGATCCAAAGATCCGAAGTATCGATTCCCGATGCTCTTCGATTTGCGGTAACCGATTTTTGCATTAATTTATAGCAATTGGATATTATTATATTATTATATAAAAATATTCTTCGCTATTATTATTCGGTAAAGTCATAAATGCACAAAAGTTTGATTCAACCCTGGTAGAGTTTTGCGTGGGTGAAGTTGACCTATGTAGAGACGCAAATACTTCTGAATCCAGAAGGTGGTTTGACCATTCATGCGCTGATTTATGGAATTACCGTAAAACGGGGCTACTTTGTTGGTGTTTCGGAAGTTTTTTTGTCGTAACTTTTTTTTAACGTCCAAAATTATTATTTTTTTGCTTGAACAGAACAATGTGTCCTTTGGCTATAAAATGTATAACAATAGCAAGCCCCACCAGACCCTTACAATTTTATATATTTAGAAAAAAAGCCAAAGTAACCCCGAGTGTGGGGCTACTTTGGAGAGGCATTGAAATGCAACTTATGTCAAAGATCCACATCGTAAGTGCAGCTTTGACATAATTTTGACTACAAAACAATAATATTTTATACATTGTATATGAAATTAAATGAAAAACAACGATTTTTGACAATGAATTCGTAATTTTTATTGAAGAAATATTTTACATAAAAATACCAAATACTTAGGCCCGAATTTTAAGTTCTTAAGATCAAACTTGAGATCAAACTTTCTATTGAACTCGAATTTGAATTTTAGTTCGAACTTGAGTTCAAATTTAAGATGAATCTTAAGTTTGACTCAAGTATCATCATAAGTTTATACTTATGTTCAAACTTTAATGCGAACATCAAATCAATCTTAAGTTCTAACTTAAATTGGGTTTGAGGTTTGACCTTGAGATCCATCTTGAGCATGAACTTGAGTTCGATCAAACTTCTTTCATCGCCTCCCTCAACCGTATTATTTTTAATTAGTTATGAAAATAATTAAGTACGATCAAACTTGGGTTTAAGCTCAAGAAGGATCTGAAGTGCGAACTTCAAACCAAATTCA